>JAESUZ010001241.1:0-1200000 GCA_017311185.1 Proteles cristata cristata
TGACCCTCCCCTGCTCATGCTGTCTCTCTCTCTCTCTCTCCTAGAAATAAATAAAAATATTTTTTTTAAAAAAGGTATTTATGAAAAGATCACTGCAACATGTACAATTGCATAAAAATATGCTGTATTTAATTGGCTAAAAGCCACGTTTTGGGACCCTATGAAACATTTGTCTTTGTGGCTCTTTAAAAAGAAATGAGTAATCTCTCTAGAATTTCTCCCTAGTAATACCTGGTATGCAACCAATGCCTTCAAAATGTTCATTCGCAGGCTAAAATTCCCTCTCTGGCTGATCATCTCTATTACTTATTGACACATCCATTTAGTTCTCTTTCTAAAACTGAGCTCACCATCCTCCCCCAAACCCTGCATACTGTGTTCCCGGTTTTAGTAAATAGCACTGCCATTTATCCCAGTAACTTGATTAGAAATTAGTGTTGCATTAGCTGCTACATTAAGTGCTAACCTGATCTATGCAGCCACAATGATAAATCCTACCTCCTAAATATTTCCACCATCTGTTTACTTCTCTCTCCCCCAGTGAAAGCCTCCTCAGACAGGCCCCACCAGGGTCTCTTGCTTGGTCATTCAGAACAGCCTTACACCTTATCTCCACTTCTAGTCTGGCTCCATTATAATCATTCCTCCGTTCTGCAGGCCCATCTTACTAAAGCACAAAACTGATGATCATTACTTTGTTAAAAGTTCCTTGATGATTTCTCATTTTTACTGGGATAAAAGTCACACATCTCAAATTCCCTCCGTGAATTCTTCTCAACACATTTTCGACCCTCAAATATTAGTATACTCAGTATCCCTTCAGAGCGACTGTATGAAACTGCTTTCAGTTCCTCTAATAAATTATTATTTCCTACCATCACCCCTTTAATATCTGCCTGATCTTCATTTCCACAAGCCCCTGGATAACACCTTCCCATTATTCACATATCAGTTTAAACATTATATAAGCCAAGAGAGCTTCTCTGGCTATTATATTAAATCATGTCCCTGAATGAATTCCCAAAGGTCCTTGGATTTTCTCTATAATAACACCCTTTCCTGTCATCTCTCTGGTCTCTCCCAGTTGTCTGTCATGAGCTTTTAAAATTTGTGTGGGTTGGGGGCGCCTGGGTGGCTTAGTCGGTTAAGAGTCCGACTTTCCCTTAGGTCATGATCTTGCGGTTCGTGGGTTCGAGCCCCGCATCGGGCTCTGTGCTGACTGCCAGCTCAGAGCCTGGAGCCTGTTTCAGTCTGTGACTCCCTCTTTCTCTGACCCTGCCCTGCTCATGCTGTCCTTCTCTCTCTCTCTCTCACCTAGAAATAAATAAAACATTTAAAAAAATTTTTTTTAAATAAATAAAATAAAATTTGTGTGGTTTGTGGATCTACCTTGTTCACTAGTGTAACACCAGTTTCTATCACCTGTCTTTCATTTTAAGGCAAAACCAATTTAAAAAAGTTATTTCTAACTTGATATTCAGACTTTAGACATAATACATCAGAATCTGAAATATTCCTTTAAGCCAATTTACTTTTGAGGGAGAGGGGTATTTAGTAGCCTGGGTTCTGAGCCAGACAGCCTGATTCAAAATTTGGATCCGCCCATTTACTAGTAGTGCGACTGTGGGCCAGTCACTTAAACATCTCTGGGACTCTTTTTGCTCATCTGTGATATGGGGATAATCATACCTACCTCATAGTTTTGTTGTGAACTTTAAATAATATTTTACAGTGCTTATAAAAGTCCCTGACCCATGGACAACTTACAACTCTGCTATTATTACTATTAGCAGTTTTCCTGTTTTAAGTAGGAAATTGTAGACTCAGATTGTTTGGGTCCAAAGTCTTGCTTTTGATACAAACTAATCTTGTCATCTTGGTCAACTGACTCACTTTTACAAAGCAGCAACTTACTCTTCCTCATAAAATAAGGGGGACTGAACGCACATAGTAGAAACAAACTAACTAATGTTAATGTTAGATTATATTAGGCAGCTGAAGAGGAAGAGAGAAGTTCTTGTTTCAGTTAAAATCTTGTTCATTTACAGCTGTGGCATTAGTAAATTTGACATTTAACTTCAGTTCCTCTAACTTCACTTGAAAATCTGTATCATTCACTATCATTAAAAATAGATGAACCTCCAGTGCACATTAGGAACAAATGTTCAGGAGTAGCAAGTTCAAGAAATTAAAATTAATAGTAACTTAAAGGAAAAGTATCTTCTTATGCACTGGCCCATAAGGGGAAAATGCTATTTCTTTTTTTCTATGTAGTAAAGATAAAATATTTACTAGCTTGATATTTTTAGATTCCATCTCAGGATTATGACTTTGGGCATAATTTTATAGATTTTTTTCCTTATATATATTCTTTTTAAAGGAATAATTTTAGATTCTCTATTAACAGAAAGACCGAAATTTTAACCATTTCTACTATTTCCTCCTTTGGTTTTGAAAGTTTAATAGCACATTTCTGTGACTCCCTCATTCCACTGTGTAGCATTTGTTGTGACAGGACATGTCCTGTAGTACTCATGCCCTTGATATCTCAACATGCTGAACCAAATGAGGTTTTTAACTAACACCAACTCATTACTATTTGCGACCTTATCATGTCATTATATATGTCATTTTCCTTTACTTCATGCTAAATAGAATCATTACTCTAAGTGTGAAATCCTAATATGAATATTAACCAAATTTATCATACATACAAATAGTTTAGAAGATAGCAATATCTACTATCCTGCCTTTTCATAGTGTTTTAAATGTTCTACTGAATGATGCAAGGGAATTAAGTGGATTCTAATACACCATGAGACAAGTAGCCAAAATGTTTGGAGCTAGCTCAGGGGCAAACCACCACAAATCAAACAGACCCTTCGCTTAAGAAATAGTTCATCAGGGGCACCTGGGTGGCTCAGCTGGAACCATCCCACTTCCACTTAGGTCATGATCTCATGGTCCGTGAGTTCAAGCCGCACACTGGGCTCCGGGCTGACAGCTTAGAGTCAGAAGCCTGCTTCAGATTCTGTGTCTCTGTCTCTCTTTGCCCCTGCCCTGCTCACGCTCTGTCTTTCTCTCTCAAAAATAAAGGTTAAAATTTTTTTAAAGAAGAACAAGTCCATCAACACAGCTCTTATTAAACAGTAGTTGCTCACAGCATTAAAAAAATCCCTCTCCACAGTGATTTATAATCGGTGATTTTTTATTTCTCTGGCTGTTTAGCAACTTTTAAAAATCCTTGTTATTTTGGAAATTTCCCACCTTTATGATTTGAGCTTCTCTAAGGTCAAGACCACAAAACCCAATTCCCTCATCTTTGGTGTTTAGGCTCAACTAATGAGATCAGAGTTCACTAATACAAAAAATTATTTCAGCACTAAGTCACCCAAAGAATCTGCACAAAATTATTTTGCCATGAGGGTAATAGCAGAGACAGCTGGCTTTCTGAGGGTCAGTGGTTACAAGATGGAGTTCCTGGCTTGGAAATGAGTCCAGTAGGGTGGCAAGTAGCTGCACTTCTCGGCAGGAGGGTGTAGGGGCGGAGGGGTGACAACAGTTTGGTCAGCAAGCCAGCTTTGTGGCATGTTCCTGGGCAATGTCCCCGCAAGCTGAGTCTTAAGTTTGATTTTTCAGACACCTTAATATTCCATGAACTACCCATTAAATAAAATCCTTTTTCTTCTTACCAGTAAGAGTCAGTTTCTGTTGCTTTCAAAAGGAATCTCCCTGAATATCATAACAGAATTCTTTTAGCAGCTCCAAATGCATCAAACCTACCCAGAATTGCATCCAGAGTAGGAGAAAAAGAGTGGAGCAATTTTAATTTTAAAAATATCATTTCACATGCTAATTGTTGCCAGGCACTGGGATAAGCTTATTGCATATCATCTCATTTAATCTTCACAATAGTTTACTGAGGACAGAATTATCCCCATGACACCAAAGAGGAAACAAAGACAGAGATTAATTAATTTGTCCAAGATCTTAGTGCTATTAATTATCAGAACTCTGCAACACTACAGATCCACGTTACCAGTATTCTTGCTTAAAGCCATGAAAATCGTTTCATATTTCTGATAAGTTTAAAGTAATGATACAATGAATCAGCTCACCATTTGTGTCAGCTATTGTTCTCCAATATGATTCTCTTTTTTCCAAATGGCTATAATAAAAACCAAAGTACTGCATGACCATTTGCCCTTTCGTGACACTTTTACCCCACGTTTATCTTTAGGTCTGAGGTCCTCTTGAGTGTGAGCTCTGTAACTACACTTTAAACATTAAACATCAACTTTCAACCTTGCCTAGATGAATAGGTTCATCTTCCCTTAGATGTCAACATAAAGTCCGAGTAATCCTGGGTCTTTTCTTATCAGTTCCTAGAAGCACTTACAGATTATAAACACTTTCATCTGGGTCCATTTTGGAAAGGATCAACCAACTTGAAACAGAAAAGCATTTCAGAATATAATTTGAAAAAAAAAAGAAAATTCCATGGAAACTGACAAGGCAGTTCCCAAACCAAGATATAATTAACCCCAGTAACCATTTGTCATCTCTAGGAACATAGGGCTATAGGAGCAAAAGTCTTACAAATTAAAAAAACAAGACAGATTTTTAAAAATACATACAACATTTTTAAAAATCCAGTTATTCACAGAGTAATGATAGCCAAGGAAATCTCTGCAAACCCTGAGACTGTAGATACACATATCCAGGAGAAATGCCCTTGAGTAGAGTTGAACTCCCAGACTTCCCTGAACCCCACATTACAGCAGAATTTGCCCACATCCCTTTAATGAAGTTAGGGGATCCTTTTACTTAAAGACCACACAGAGTCCCCAAATACCGCAGGTAATCTGATACCCTAAAAGACAAGGCTTGCATTCCCTGGGATCTGCTCTCTCCTCCACTCTTTGCCCACTGCTTCCCACCCCCACCCCCGTAAACCATACATGATTTGGTCAAATTTCAGCAAAATCTGACTGGCAGCATTCTAGGCCTCTTAAAAGGACTGAGATTATATCAAAGGAGCTGTAGAACCTGGCTACCTTTTACAAGCAGGAAAGAATATGCCTGGGAATGAATCCTGAGGCTGTTGGCTCAAGAGAGAATTATAAAACTTGATAGGGGAGAGTTTGTCTATATAGGGACACACTCCTTTGACACAAGTTTTTAACATCCTTGAGGAGATCGGCCAAATACACTGCTGAGTATGGCTTTCAGAAGTTTACGAAAAGTGATGGCCCAAAGTAAATAAGGTAGAGGTGCCAGAATCAACAATTCAGACTATGGAGGAAGAGATAAAACAAAACCAAAACTCAATGCGGAGGAGATTCTAGAATGGTTCTACCTTTTAAGAATTAACAAAACAATAGTTGATTGTGTTTCTTGGAAGAGCCTGGAGCACACTCCATTTACCTCAGAAAAAAAGGAAGGCAGATTGCAAAGGGGAACCAGCACTGCTGAGAAGCTCACCAGTGGCTGCTGTCTGCATGCTGGGACTACTGCTAAAGTAGAAGGCTCTTGAATAGCAATGAGATGCTAAGACCTCCAAACAGCAATGGACGCAATTATTGTAATGAGCAGCAGGGTCAGAACAGCAAACAGGAAAGGTGAATCTGCAGGGATCTATTGTCATGGCTTGTAGAACATGATTTTCTCCAAGGCATATTAAATGGGTGACCAACAAGATTATCTCTTACTATATATAATCAGAGAAATCGAGAACAGATGAGCAGACTGAGGTCAGCTATACAAATGGAAAATCATAATCCTTTTCCCAGTTTCTGAACCTGAGCCACTCCGCAAACTCAGAACCCATTACTGAAGGTGGGAACAAGCCCTTTCTAAAGGCTCTGAAACAGCATGCTAAGTGTATACTGTGCTCATTTCCTCAGTTCTTTCCCCCCAAGAGACCTATAGCTATTTACATTGAGAAGAGGAATACTCAGATCTTTCTAGGGCTGCTGAATAGAGTATTATCTGACACCAGTATCTGAGGAGCCAGAAGTACCCTCATGATTCCCTTGTTAAAGTGAGAATAAGTGGAATCAGGCAATAAATGGAGTTGTGGCTCAGGCTTGGGTTCATCTTTTAGTAGGTCCTTTGGGGGTATAGATTCAACCAGTGGTAATTTCCCAGGTAATTTCCCAAATGCAGGGATTGAAATGAATTATAGCCAATAATGCTATAGGTCAGAGATACAGGTGGGCTTATCTGGGTTCACTGATGGAAGTCTCATAAGGCTGAACTGTTCTATTATCAGAAGGCTCTGGAGAAGTATCTATCCTCTTCCATATTCATTAACGTGTTGGAGAGAATTCAGTTTTCTGCAGCTTTTAAGACTGAGGTTCTTGTTTTATGATGAACGTCAGTTGTTAGAGGCAGCCATCTTATCCTTACTATGTGTGCTATTTATCTGATCAGTGGAAGACTTCACTCATGTTGAGTCAGTCTCATAGGTATCTGACATCTGCCTCAGCTCACCAACCTTCCTCTTATATATGTTTCCTGGGAATTGTGGCCAACCAGAATCCTAAGCTGTGTTGTTTTGTTTTTTTTTTTTGGTTTGTTTTGTTTTTATTTCTAGGAGAGAGAGAGAGAGAGAGACAGTGTGAGCAGGGGAGGGTCAGAGAGAGAGGGAGTCACAGACTGAAACAGGCTCCAGGCTCTGAGCTGGCAGTCAGCACAGAGCCCGACGCGGGGCTCGAACCCACGAACCGCGAGATCATGACCCGAGCGAAAGTCGGACGCTTAACCAACTACGCCACCCGGGCGCCCCAACCTAAGCTGTGTTTGAGTGTAGCAAACTAAATGTGACAAGCAAGAAGATCTAAGTGGTACATACAGTAGGCTATAATAGATGCTATTGGTACCCCACCCAGACTGCCTTCACTAGATCAGTGAGTTCATCCATCAACTAGCTGTTATATTACCTGCAAAGGTCACAGCTGTCCATTTTCTGGAGGACTGTGCTTGTCAAAAAGCAACCTTCTCTTTCAGGAAGTTACCTACCAGCAACTGTTGACCAACAACTGACATGGGGGTATGAGGCATCAGGGTGCAACCAATGCGGTGGTGTCCAATGATGTACAATTTGTACAGTCTTCCTGTAGGAGCAGGCAGAATCTATTTTCCAGCAGAGACATTGTTGTTTAGCTTTCTTCTTCCTGCCCATTTCCTGCTTCCTTTACCTTCCTTCCCTGAAGACCATTCCCATAAGTAACTTTTACAAAATTTCCCATCTCGACCTCTGCTCCTAGGCAACCCAACTGAAGATACTCTCCCTGACTGAATTCCTTTCCTCTATCTCCCAGAGGTAAATAGTCTTAGAAAGGTATTATGTTTGCTATACATGCATGTATATCTAAATATTACACAGTGCTTGAGTATGAAATTTATATAAATTGCATCATTTTATCTTTCCATATTTTTCTTTTTTCACTCTTAGAGTTTCTGAGAATATATATGTAAAGTCATTTCACTGCATTTATTAATTTGTGTCACCTCCAGGATTTTTAAATTTTTCTACTACAAAAAACATACAGCCATGAGCATTTTTGTACCTGAATATTGTTATCTAAATTTGACTCTTCCTAGGAGAGAAATTGCTAGGTAAAAGTATGTATGCATTTTTAACCTAATTGCAATTTTTTAAAAAAAGGCAGCTGCAGGATTTATAGTATCACAAGGAAGTTAATGTGTTCACAATATTCTACCTTTCCACTAATACATGTATCCCAATATTTTAATGTGTTCTAATTTCTTGAATGTGTGATAACACTGTGGTTTCAATTGTATTTACCTGTTTACAAACAAGGTAGAGCATCTTTTCGTTTGCTTATTGATAACGCAGCTTCCTCTTTTGGGAAATGTCTATGTATGATTAGAATAGTCTTCTGTAAAACTGTATTTCTTAATTGACTCATAGGAATTCTTTATACATTCTGAATATTAATATTCTGTACAAAGGCTGCCTTTTTCTTTTTTATTGTTATCTTTGGATGTGCAAATTTGTAAAAGTTTACTTTAGTTGAATTTACTAATCTCTTTTTTCAGATTCAGTTTTCAACTTGTTTAGAAAACTGTTCCCTGCCCAAAAGTAATGAAGATATTTTCATCAGTTTCCTTCGAACTTTTAGAATTGTGCTTTCAACCTTCAGAACGGATTTTTGTTATGAGAGTATCAATTCCCCCACCACAACTTATTGAATTGCCCATTTTTTTCATCCTAAGCAGGAATGACAGCCCATTTAACTATGTAGGCTTATTTCTTAGTTGTATATTTTGTTTACAGGTATCCCTGTATATCTATAAGGCAGTAACAATAGCCTTATATTGATATACATATCAATGTAATTGATATATCTTTATTTGCTCTTGATATTTGATAGAGCAAGTCACAGTATTTGTTCTTTTTTGGATCAAAATCATTCTATCTTATGCCCTTCCATAACACTTGGAAAATACATTTGAGTTCCAATAAAAATTATTTTGAACTTTAATTGAATATACAGAATTTAGTGAATTGACATCCTTAACCTACTGATTACCTAAATCTTTCCAAAATAATAATTACTTATTTTAGTTCATTTTATTTTAGTTATTGGTTATTTTAGTTTATATGCATTTTGGCATGATTTTTATTGTTGTTTTCTCTAGTTTCCTGCTTTTTTCAATGCTTATTTCTAAGTTGACTTCTAAATTTGATGAGATTTTAGTAGTATTTTTCAACATTTATTTTTAAATGATTCTATTAACTTATTGTTTAATATCTAATTACATTTCAAAATCTCTTACTTCTTCAAAACATTCTTCTCCTAATCAGAAGCATCTAATATATGAAATTTTTAGTGTGCTTATATATGAAAGCATGTATACATAGTTTGCTTTTTGTATAAATGAAAGAATATTTTACACAGGAAATATATGTAAGTTGCACAGGCATAACTTAGAGACCTTGTGCGGTCAGTTCTAAACCACCACAATAAATAAGCAAGTCAAATGAATTTTTTTGTTTTCAAATGCATATAAAAGTTATATTTATACTATACCATAGTCGATTGCATGTACAATAACAATGTCTTTAAAAAACAACGTTTATGTCTTAAATATATTTCATTTTTGAAAGTTGCTCACTTCGCCTAAGCTTTCAATGAGTCATAATCTTTTTGCTGGTGGAGGTTTCTTGCCTCAATGTTGATGGCTGCTGACTAACCAGCAGGGATGGTTGCTGAAGGTTAAGGTGGCTGTGGCAATTTCTTTAAATAACACAATAATAAAGTTTGCTGCATCAACTGACTCTTTCATGAATGATTTCTCTGTAGTATATGGTGCTGTTTGGTAGCATTTGGCCCATAGTAGAATTTCTTTCAAAACTGAAGCCAATCCTCTCAAACTCTGCTGCTACTTTATCAACTAACTTTATCCAACATACGAGGCACTTTGTGTTTTGGGTTTTGTTTGGTTTGGTTTGGTTTGGTTTGGTTTTTAACAATTTTCACAATATCATTCCCAGGAATACATTCTACCTCAAGAAACCACTTTCTTTGCTTTTTCATTAGGAGCAACTCCTCATATATTCAAGTGTTATCATGAGATTGTAGTAATTCAGTCCCATCTTGAGGCTCCACTTCTATTCCTAGTTCTCTTGCCATTTCTACCACATCTGCAGTTACTTCCTTCACTGAAGTCTTGAACCCCTCAAAGTCATCCATGAGGTTGGAATCACTTTCTAAACTCCTATTTACGTTGATATTTTGACCTCTGCACATGAATCACAATTTTTAATGTTTATTTATTTTTGAGAGAGAAAGAGAGAGAGAGAGAGATCATGAGTGAGGGAAGGGAGGAGAGAAAAGGGGACAGAGGATTCAAAGTGGGCTCTGGGCTGACTGCAGCAAGACCAATGTGGGACTTGGACTCATAGACCATGAGCTCATGACTTGAATCAAAGTCAAATGCTCAACTGACTGAGCAACCCAGATGTCCTACAAATGTGCTTAATGGCATCTAGAATGGTAAATTACTTCTAGGTTTTCCTCCATCAGAGGAATCACTATCTATGGCAACTATAGCTTTATAAAATGTATTTTTTTAAATACTAAGGCCTGACTATCGAAATGACTCCTTGATCCATGGATTTCAGCATGGATATTGTGTTTAGCAGGCATAAAAACATTAATCTCATTGTACATTTCCACTAGAACTCTTGGGAGACAAGGTGTATTTCAGTGAGCGGTCATATTTTGAAAGGATTCTTTTTTCTCTGAATTCTAAGTCTCAGCAGTGAGCTTAAAATATTCAGTAAACCATGTTATAAATAGATATGCTGTCATCCAGCCTCTGTTGTTCCATATTTAGATTACAGGCAGAGTACATTTAGCATAATTCTTAAAGGCCCAAGAATTATTGGAATGGAAAATGAGCACTGGCTTCAATTTAAACTCATAAGCTGCATTAGTTCCTAACAACAGAGCCAGCTTGTCCTTTGAATATATAAAGCCAGGCACTGACTTCTCTTCTCTAACTATGAAAGTTCTAGATGACATCTTCTTCCAAAAGAAAGCAGTTTCATAGGAGGCTTCCAATAGAAGGCTGTTTCACTGAAACTCTGTGGTTTAGGGTAACCACCTTCATTAATGATCTTAATTCTATTTTTCGGATAATTTGCTGAGGCATGTCCAACAGCACTTGAAGCTTCAATTGGCACTTTTATGTTATGGAGACGGCTTCTTTCCTTAAACTGTATCAACAAGGCTCTGCAAATGTCAAACCTTTCTTCTGCTATTTCCTTACATCTCTCTGCTTTCAGAGAATTGAAGAGATTCGGGTCAGCCCTTGCTCTGAATTAGGCTATGGCTTGAGGGAATGTTGTAATGGTTTGATCCACTATGCAGGTTATGGAAACTTTTTCCATGCCAGTCAGCGGTAAGGCTGTTTTCTTTTGTATCATTCTTGTGTTCACTGAAGTAGAACTTTTAATTTCCTTTAAAAATGCTTCCTTTGTAATCACAATTTGGCTAACCTTTTGGTGCAAGAAGCCTACTGTTCAGCTTATCTGGGTTTTTGACATGCCTTCCTCACCCAGCTTAATCATTTCTAAGTTTTTGTTGAAAGTGAGAGATGTGTGAGTCTTCCTTTCACTTGAACACTTACAGGCCTTTTTAGGGCTGTTTGCTTGCCTACTTTCAAGATGATTATGTTTCAGGGAATAGGAAGACCAGAGGAGAAGGAGAGTGCTGGGCGAATGACTGGTTGGTAGAGCGGTGAGAACACACTGAATATGAAGTTTGCTGTCTCATGTGGGTGCAGTTTATGGCACCCCGAAATAAGTACAGCAGTAACAGCAAAGATCACTGATAACAGAACATTTTAATACTCGTGAAAAAGTTTAAAATACAAGAATTTCCCACAGTGACACAAACGAATTAGGCAAACGCTAATGGGAAAATGGTGCTGATAGACTTGCTCAACACAGGGTTGCCATAAACTTGCAATTTGTAAAAATCACACTATCTGAGAAACGCAATAAAACAGAGCACAATAAAATGAGGTGTGCCTGATGTATTTAAAAGATATATCAAAATTGACAACTGTGTACTATCCTCCTATGTAAGAGATGTCCCATTAATAACCCTCTTGGATTCCAGCTGTCACCTTACATCATCTATTCTGTTTATTTACTTTACGACATTTTGGGGATCTGCTTTCTAATAACATTGCACAAAAGAAAATCCATATTACTTTTTTTCCCCCTCACTAAAATTCATAGATTTTCTTTTCCCTACAACAATGAATAGCTTTTTCCAGTAGTGTCATTTGTCCACTCTATAATTCTGGAGTATGCGCTTCATTGCAGGCTAAGTTCCATGTGGAGTGACAGGGTAGACATTATCTAGAAAGATGCACGTGGTGCTGGGATGACTTGGGATGGTTGTGAATTGACATTCACGTAGTATTAACTCATCACCGAAGTGAATGGAATATCTCACATAATGCCTGATTATCTACCATCTTCCTATGTCCTCATATACTTCAGTTGCAATTTTAATTAGGTAAAATCCTTGATATTTTATAGTTTGTTGTTAAAAAAGCATTTCACTTTACTATTTTCTTTCCTGGTTATTGCTGTAGTAAACTGTTTTCTTTCCAGAACTAATGAATAGTACTAATTACTTCTAATTGTTTGTTGATTTTATTGGTTATTTTTTTCTAGGTAATCACATGATCCATAAATAGTGAGGTATAATTCTTCTCCTTCAATCTTTATGCCAGTTTTCTAGGTTTCCTTTTTATACACAGTTGGCCAGAAATTTCAGGCTTCTTTATTTATTTATTATTTTTAAAACATTTTTAATGTTTATTCATTTTTTGAGAGAGAGATAGAGTGAGAGCAAGAGAACAAGCACGAATTGGGGAGAGGCAGAGAGAGAGGGAGACACAGAATCTGAAGCAGGCCCCAGGCTCTGAGCTGTCAGCACAGAGACCGATGTGGGGCTTGAACTCATGAAACATGATAGCGTGACCTGAGCCCACCCAGGTGGCCCTCAGTTTTCCTTTAAATACTAATGGGCAGATAGTGAGCATCTTTGTAATGTTCCCTAACTTAAAAGGAATAATACAATATTCTATTGGGGTTTGGGATATTAAATTAAGGAATTTCCCTTAATTTTAAATCTTTTTCAAATTAAGCATATTCTAATACATTTTTAGTTTTTAAGAAAAAATAAATGTTTACATTTATCAAACGTTTTACTACATTATTTTTCTCATTTAGTCTATTAATATTACTAGATACATTAATTTTCTGATATTTGAAAACTTACATTTGTAATAAAACTTGTATTTTCATAATATATTTCTTATGTATGTAACCAATAGTTTATGAATTTTGCATTTATTTTCATTAACAGAAGACAGCTAATTCTCAAAGTTTTAGAAAAGTTGCCTGTAGATCCACCTTAGAGTATATAGCCTTTTGAGAGAGAAAAACTTCAATGACCATTTTAGTTTCTTTATTGCTTATGAATCCGTTCAGATTCTTTTTTCTCATTCTCAGAGAGACAGAGTAATTTACCCAATTTTCTGTTGACATTTACTGGCAAGGATGAAAATTTATCTCAAGTTTCATTGATTCCATTGCTTATGCTCTTAACAACTATACCTATTATTCAGCCTTATCTTGTTTAGAAGATGTCTTCCCTAAATATGTAGTATGGAGAAAGAAAGAAAGAAACAGAGTGAAAATCATGGGTACAAAAGATGTCTCTTGATAGCCTGAAATATAGTTTGAAGGCAGACGTAATGAAGGTAGAAAAATAAATAAGGAAGATTATCACAATAACACAGACATAAGCTGAAGAGTACACAATGTGTGATTACTGGTTGGAAATGAAAGAAAATAAAGTGGTAAATGGCCAAAGCAAGAGAACATGAAATAAAATGTAAGACCAAATAAAAACCTCTAAAAGTGTGAAATCAAGATACCTACTTTCTTTGGCAAAAAACAAAACCAAACAAAATAAAACACTATTAATGGAAAAGATTGAAAAAGAACTGATAGGGAATAAATTCAGTTATATATCCTAGTGGTGTGAATATCTATTCTTTTACTTCATAGTGTTTTCTCCCTTGTGGAGTGATCATCATTAGATTAGCCTTCCTGGCTTCTTTCTACTCTGACTCACTTCTCTCAAAAAATGGAGGAACGATTTAAAGATTATCTTAGAATATCCCAGCTCCTTATTCCCAGGATCCTTTGGGGTGAGATGTGTACAGAGTATCCTCTTCTATCTCACTTCCAGTAGTTCTAGAAAAGTCAAAATTGATCTCCTCAGTGAGGCATCTGCCCCAGCCCAGAGCAGTGACAAGTGGCTAAGTTGTCTGATTCTGACTCTAAATGTTAAGATTAGGTGGAAGCCACATTTTCCCAAACAACTTTGACATGAATAAAGTTTAGATCAGCTCCTCAATCTCCTTATTATTTTGTCCTACTTGCAAAGTAGTTCAAACCTAGGACAGATGAGTGATATTTTTTGGTTTCTTCAAACACCAAGGATACATTGAGAGTGATAATAATATGCATTAGTGCTTTTAAATTTAAAATAAACAGTTGATTTGTTTAAAATAGAAATAAGAATTTGTGAAATATTCACAAAGATGTGAATTAAAATCCTGGAAAAGAATTAAGAAAAACTGAGTTTTGAGATACAGGTTTGAGAATTCCATCCATAGGAAGAAACAGAATGTATAGTCCAGAACACAGAGGATTAGCTGCACTGTTAAGAGGTAAATCAGAAACCAAGGGACAAATAGTTTTTAAGGAGATTTATGACAGTATCAGATACCCCAGAGGATTTGTTTAGAAGATGCAGAATGCAAATGATGTACTTCAAAAGCAGTATTTCTGTCTGTGGTGGGAGCAGAGTGCCATGTGTTGTCCTAAGATTATGAGAAAGACAGAAATTACAGAATTCTTGAGATAAGAGTCTACAGTGCCTACTATTTCTTCCAGTTCTAACACAGTCCACAAATATGCTTAACAAAGATTTCTTAAAGTTACTTTAAGATAAACAAACAGAATAGTGATGAAGGGCATTATGGTATATGTAGGCACATGTGTAGGTGTTGGGGATAGGTGAAGGAATTAGGTTTGTCAGACATAATGGAAAGTGATTTTTCCATAAAACTTCTGGAAGAAAACACAGGTAGTAATTTCTTTGACATTGGACTTAGCAACATTTTTCTAGATATGTTGTCCCAGCAAGGGAAACAAAAGCAAAAGTAAACTATCCAGACTATCCAAAATAAAGACCTTTTGCACAATGATGGAACTCTCAACAAAACTAAAAGGCAAGTGAAAGATCTATACTCAGAAAAGTGTAAATACTGATGAAGTAAATTCAAGATGATGAAAAGGAATGGAAAGATGTTCCATGCTTACAGGTTGGAAGAACAAATATTGTTAAATGTCAATGCCACCCAAAGCAATATATGCATTTAATGTAATCCTTATCAAAAATACCCACAGTATTTTTCACAGAACTGGAACAAACAATCCTAACATTTGTATGGAACCATAAAATACCTCAAATAATCAAAGAAGTCTTGAAAAAGAAAAAAAAACTGGAGGTATGACAACTCTAGATTTAACATTATATTACAAAGAGATAGTAATTAAAACAGTATGTTACTGGCATAAAAACAGACACATAGATAAACAGAATAGAACAGAAATCCAAGAAATAGGGGCATATGACTGGCTCAGTATGGTACTTTGGTCAGGTCATGATCTCATAGTTCATGGGTTTGAACCCCATGTTGGGCTCTGTGCTGACAGCTCAGAGACTGGAGCCTGCCTCAGATTCTGTGTCTCCCTCTCTTTCTGCCTCCTCCCCCATTTTCTCTCTCTCTCTCTCTCTCTCAAAAATAAACATTACAAAATTTTAAAAAAGAGAAAACCCAGAAATAAACCTATAATTACATGGTAAATTAATTTTCGACAAAGGAGGAATGAATATACTATGCGAAAAAGAGTCTCTTCAACAAATAGTGTTGGGAAAACTGGACAGCCACGTGCAGAAGAAAGAAACTGGACCACTTTCTTTCACCATCCACAAAAATAAACTCAAAATAGATTACAGATCTAAGTGTAAGACCAGAAACCATAAAAAAACCTTAAAGAGCATGGGCAGTAATCTCTTTGACATTGTCCGTAAAAACATTTTCCTAGGTATGTCTCCTGAGGCAAGGGAAATAAAAACAAAAATAAATGATTTGGACTATATAAAAATAAATAAGTTTCTGTACCGTGAAGGAAACTGTCATCAAAATGGAAGGATATATTTACACATGACACGTCTGATAAAGGGTTAATATCCAAAATATAAAAAATACTTACACAACTCAATACCAAATGAGCAGAAGACATGAATACACATTACTTCAAAGAATACATACAGATGGCCAATGAAAAGATGATCATCACTCATCATCAGGGAACTACAAATCAAAACTATAATGACATATTACCTCATGCTGGTCAGAATAGTTAAAATAAAAAACACAACAAAGGGTTGTGTCCAACAAGTGTTGGAGAGGATGTGGAGAAACAGGAACGCTTGCTCACTGTTAGTGGGAGTGCAAACTGGTGCAGCCATTGTGGAAAACAGTATGGTGTTACCTTAATAAGTTAAAAGTGGAACTACCCTTGGGGCGCCTGGGTGGCTTAGTCGGTTAAGCGTCCGACTTTCGCTTAGGTCACGATCTCGCGGTTCGTGGATTCGAGCCCCGCGTCGGGCTCTGTGCTGTCTGCCAGCTCAGAGCCTGGACCCTGTTTCAGTCTGTGACTCCCTCTCTCTCTGACCCTCCCCTGCTCACGCTGTCTCTCTCTCTCTCTCTCTCTCCTAGAAATAAATAAAAATATTTAAAAAAAAAAAAGTGGAACTACCCTACTATCCAGTAATTGCACTACTGAGTATTCACCCAAAGAATACAGAAACACAATTCAAAAGAATACATATATCATTACTTATTTATGTGTATTGCATCATTATTTACCATAATCAAATTATGGAAGCAGCCCGAGTATCCACTGACAGATGAATGGATAAAAAGGTGGTATATGTAGACACACACATGCGCGCGCGCGCGCACACACACACACACAGAGGAATATTTTTGAGCCATAAAAAAGTATAAAATCTTGCCATCTGCAATAATGTGAATGGAGCTATAACAAGTGAGCAAAGGTAAAAAAAAAAAAAAGAAGGGAGGAGAGACAAACCAAGAAATAGACTCTTAACTATATAGAACAAACTGATGGTTACCAGAGGGCATGTGGAAGGGGGCATGTGTATAATAGGAGATAGGGATTTAAGAATACACTTATCCTGATGAGTAATGAGTAATGTATAGAATTATTGACTCACTATATTGCATACCTGAAACAAATATAACACTATATGATAACTATACTGAAATTAAAATTAAAAAACTTAATAAAAATAATAAAATACTTAAAAAATGTTAGCCACAAAAAAGAATGAGATCTTGCCATTTGCAACAGAATGGACCTAGAGGGTATTATGTTAAGTGAAATAAGTCAGACACAGAAATACAAATACCATATGATTTCACTTATACATAGACTCTAAGAAGTAAATAAATGAACAAACAAAAGCAGGAACAGACCAGTTAATACAGAGAATAAACTGAGGGTTGCTAGAGGGGAGTGTGGTTTGGAGAATGGCCAAAGTGGATGAAGGGGAACAGGAGACACAGGTTACCAGTTAGGAAATGAATAAGTCACAGCAATAAAAGATACAGCATTAAAAAAAAAAAACTTGTTATCTTTCATTCTCTTCTTTTGGCTTTACTATGCAGTTCCTGACTTTCCTATCCCAACGTCATTTATTTTTCTTGCATTTTTCTCAATACTTTAATAGTATTTAATTCTAGAAAAAATTAATAAGGTTTGATTTGATTTGAAAGAGGATTAGATTGGAATTCTTTTTACGTCTTGGTTTATCCTCATCTCTAAATTCTACATTGTGATAAATAAATTCTAACTTTAAAGAGAAGCATGAATTCAGTCTCAATGGGGAAATATTGGTTTGTATTTTTAGCACTGCCTCTATTCAAAGTTATGAATTCCCAATATTATTAATATACATTCAATTCTATGAATATTGATTCTGAAAGGATATATGAATGTACTCTTTAACTCTTGTGTTTTAAAAACAAAACTTTAAAAAAAAGTCTTGAGTTTTTCTTTTCCCCTCTGAGCATATAGAGAATGGATTCTCTATATTTCACATATCTTATTACAAATATTACTGTAGAAAAATTTAAAAATATGAATAAACATGCAATAATAACTCACAGAACCAGTAATTTGGCCATAATTGCTTCCCCAGACCTATCCATATGCTATTATTTAGACTCCAATTCTACCACTGATTGACCCATTTACCCAAATCTCTATTCAGCCAAAGAGATAGGTTTCCTGATATATTAGTACATAAATTAGTACATACATCAGATGTATCCGATAAGTTTATAGATTGACTTACGTAGATCAGAGTCCATCATCTCTGGTCAGTGATGACATGAAGAGGTAGGGGTCATTGCATGGTATAAATTATTTCTCATTTAACATGGCTGAAAAGATAAGAAGGATGAAGAGAAAGCAGGAATTAGGAATAGTGCATTCAGTATTATGCTTACAAGCATTTTTAAATATTTTCCATACACATAATATTACCCCATCTATGATTAAGAATACCTACTCTCTCCTCAAAGATATATTCAGCTGATTCACTCTGTTAACAATACTTTCCATGGTATATGCTGTTTCCAGTATCAAAAATCCAATAATGATGTTAATGTCATTCAGCAACGTTTGAAATTGTCAGACATGACCAATATAAACTGTATAGAGTATTTGAGGAAAGCAAACCCAACATTCAATTATCACAACTTCTATTTAATTTTAAGAAAAAAATTACTATAAATACCATTATTGGGTCTTAATCTCTGAAACCAGCTAAGAGGCCATTCCTTTACCCATTTCCATGTTCTACAGACATTATACCAATATTTCTGTCAAGAGTTTTTGCCAGTTATCTTTACTGCAGATGAATCTAAGTCCATGTGTGTCTTGCCCTGAAGGGTTAGTGAACATTTACAAATGGCAAAATAATATACAACTTAGGGAATCCTCTGGATTATACTCATAATCTATTTGGACCTCATTAATGTAGTAGTAATATTATTTATTATTGAAAATTTGTAATTTATTTATCCAACAACATAATGTCAGCCTTTTAATAAAACAAACACAAAATTGTATTCTCATGTGTAATAAGCAGCCCAAATTTTCAATGTTTTATTTCAAATTTATTGAGGCCATTATAATTTTCCTTGTAGAAATGTCATCTCATTTGATGGTGAAAACTACCAGAAGCCAATATGGAGTTCAAGGAAAATCTGAGAGTGTTTATTATGTGTAAAGTTTTGGAAAACTCTTAGCCATTCTTTACTTAAATATTATATCTTCCCCAATCCTCTCTCCTCTCCCTTATGGAAGTTGATTGTGTAAGTATTAGACCCTTTCCCTTTTTTCTCTGTGAAATTTATTTTCCCTTCTGTATTGTTTGGCCATTTATATAATACCATGCCTAATTTTGAATATTTTCTTCTCATCCATTTTGTAGTCCACTTACTCTCTCCTATTATGTCTACTTAGCTTCATTTTAGTTCACTTTAGTTCTGTTATTATTTTTGTTTTAGTTGTGTTTTTTGTTGTAAGCTTTACAATTGATTATTTTATAGTGTTTTATAGTTTTATAGTTTCCAAAATTTTCATTACTCTGCCAAATTTTTCATAATTCCTTAATTCTATACAGTAAGAAAATAATAACTTATGTTTGATGGAGTAGCAAGTCTATAGATGAGGTCCTCGTTAAGCAAGCATTTACTTTTATAAATATATTATAAATATATTATAATATAAATATATTATAAAGATAATTATCTAAATTGGAGCCCCTGTAGATTTGGTTCAATTTTCTCTTGTTTTCATTTTATTGTCTTCCCATGTGTCTCTGTAGATTCAAATGTATGGAAGCTATCCCTTGATCAAAGGTGCAATTTCCATTTTACAATGAAACTCTGGGACTTGTGCAGCTTACGTGATTTTGATTTAAAGAAAACACACTACAGAGTCAGAATACTGTGTAAAACTCCTGAAAGTCCTGGCTTTGTGTCAGAGAAATTATCTATCTCTATCTAGTTGCAGACCCTAGAACACATACCACAGAACAGTAAAGACTGGTGGGGGGTGGGCGGAGGTGAAGGAGAAGTGTACTCCAAAAGTTAAAGTACAAGTGAATATCTGTGTCAAAGACACCAAGTAGTTCTGAAATTTTTGTGACCAAACACTAGAAATTCATGGTCACAAACACATGTAATTTTATGGATTATGAAGGAAATACATGACTCCAGAGAAACTTTGTTTTATTGCTCTCAAGATCGGTTCCAAAGCTTTCTTGTTGTGGGCACTCATCCATATTTATTTGTTAAGTTTGTAGAGAGAGTTTAGGCAAATTTCACAGTCTGGAGTGGACAGTTTTCAAAATATAAAACTCCAATCAAGGACCAACCATCTGTCTTTGTAGTTAGTGGTTATGCGTGTAGCTTTTTAAAATTTTTTTAAAATATCAATTTCTTTTTTTGAGAGACAGAGAGAGACAGTGTGAGTGGAGGAAGGACAGAGAGAAAGGGAAACACAGAATCTGAAGCAGGCTCTAGGTTCTGAGCTGTCAGCACAGAGCCCCACACGGGGCTTGAACTCATGAATTGTGAGATCATGACCTGAGCCAAAGTCGGATGCCTAATCAACTTAACCTGAGTCGTCTAGGTTCCCCCCCCACCCCCACATTTTATTTTTAGTAGGAGGATGTGGAATGTCCTCTTGGGCTCTGAGCAATCATTGGGCCTTAGGTGTTGACCCGATTCATGACCCATATATAGTCACTAGCTTGGATGTCTTGAAATGTAATGAAGGAATTTTCATCAGCATTTATAAGATTAACAATATATCATAAACATAATAGAATGGTTAAATTTCAATCAATATACAGAACTTTACGGTTGGTCCAACAAGAAATAACATAGCTTGGGATATCAAGTCATAGAAGTGTTTGAAGACCTTTCCAGATGAAAGCAAATGAATGCAATTGTGTTTCAGGAAAGGTATTTTTAAAAAAGAGCATTAGCAGGGCACCTGGGTGGCTCAGTCACTTAAGCATCTGACTCTTGGTGTCAGCTCAGGTCGTGATCTTGTGGTTTGTGTGCTCAAGCCCCATGTAAGGCTCTGCACTGACAGTGCTGAGCCTGCTTGGGTTCTCTTTCTCATCTTCCCTGTCTGGCCCTCCCCCATTCACTCTATCTCAAAATAAATTTACCTTTCAAAAAATAAATAAAAATAGAAAAGAGCAGTAGCAATATTCAGAACTGCATTTCAAATGCCAGTAGCATCAACATTTTGCAATGATATCAGGCACAGTAGGAACAATTGTGACTACTTCCTCTGTGATTTATAGTGTCAGTAACTTTTACTAGCCACACAAGCTGTTAAAGCAGACGATAACATTACACACTATTTCCATCTATGCTAAATCTTGTATGAAAGGACTAAATTCATATTCTTAGCATAAGAAAAGTGTTCTCATTGTACAATCCTGATCTGCTTTAAGTATTCAAGATTTTCTTGGCCATACATGTAACTGATCGTTACAGAATCCAATAACAAGGCTATAAATGAATGTATCTAATCAACAAAAACATACACTCACACACCCTGAATAGCCCTATTAGGTTATGTGGGCCAACATAAAAAAATAGCAAGTCAATCCAAAAACAAAAGCCAAAACAATAGCCATTTTTAGCTCTGGTATCCATTAAGTTTAGAAATTTGAACTTCTTCTGGGGGTTCAGATTATGTGAACTAGATCTTAGGATTTTTCTAATTTATTCTGTGAATATAACTATCTTAAGTCTGAATTTATACTCAATCACTTGCTTTGAGTTTTTACTCCTTAGAAATAACCAAAAACAAGAAACAAAAACAAAAACTTCCAGGTTTCATTTGGTTTTATTTTCATGAGCTGGTAAGATCTATTTCAAGTAGGTCTGTTTGTCCCTTTCGTCTTACAAGAAGTCTGCAACAACAGCCAAGATGACTCATCCTTATAACTGTATGATCTTCTAGTTAGATACAACACATTATCATTCATGTAGGGTTTCCCCAGACTGCAAAATCTAGCCTCCTTTTCACTGGCTAATGGTAGTCCCAATTATCCATGATTTCCTTTTATGACATATCTACTTCACTTTAGAAAGGCTTGCTTTGGGGAGCTTGGGTGGCTCAGTCGGTTAAGCATCCGACTTTGGTTCAGGGTCATGATCTCAAGGTTTGTTGGCTTGAGCCCTGCATCGGGCTCTGTGCTGACGGCCAGCTCCGAGCCTGGAGCCTGCTTTAGATTCTGTATCTCCCTCTCTCTCTGACTCTCCCCTGATCATGCTGTCTCTCTCTCTCTCAGAAATAAATAAAACATTAAAAAAAAATGAAAGAAAGGCTTGCTTGTTTGGAGCCCATAGTGGCTTAGTACCACTTCTTCCAGTTCTTGAATTACAGATGAACAGCCACCATGTGCTCCAGGGCTTCTTGAGTCCATGTTTACCCATGGAGGTCTGGTCTTCCAAACACTGGCCACCTGGCTTGGTTCTGGGCTATGAAATAATACTGTACTCCCCATCCCCACCCCATGCTCAAAAAGTGCCTCTCTCAGCAGTTCTGACACTTTTTTATAGTCTCCCTATAGTCACTGTCCCTAAGAGGTAATGTTTCTCATCTCCAAGCTGAGCCAGTTAAACACTGCTGCTTTCAAGAACACGTAACACAGGGACAGAGTAGTATTTGTCCTTTCAGTGTTGCCAACTCTTGTGCAAATGTTGCACACATCCAGCTAGTAGAAATATAAAATAGGGTTTGTTAAGAAAAAAATAATTGGTGAAGTAGCAGAGCACACTAGAAACTCCAGGCTTCCTCCAATCCCCAGAGGCGCACTTAAACCGGATAAAGTTAGACTGTATGCACCATCACAAATGTTCTAAGAAAGAAGAACCTGATCTTTGAAATTTCTTGAATATTAATGAGAATGAAGAACAGGAAACATCTTTGTGTCTATGCAGCAATGGAAGGTCCCCAGTGGAAGACTGATCTTAATAGTTGATAATCGACTATCCTTCTATTCAGTCACCTCTGGTAAAGTTGGGAGGAAATGTGTTAAGGACTATTCATATTTGTCTTGTCTTCTAAAGTTATCTTGACCTAGATTTTATTTTTATATTTTTTTTAATTTTTAAAAATGTTTTATTTACTTCTAGGAGAGAGAGAGAGAGAGAGACAACATGAGCAGGGGAGGGTCAGAGAGAGAGGGAGTGACAGACTCTGAAACAGGCTCCAGGCTCTGAGCTGGCAGTCAGCACAGAGCCCAACCCGGGGCTCGAACCCACGAACCGCGAGATCATGACCTAAGCGAAAGTCGGACGCCTAACTGACTAAGCCACCCGGGCGCCCCTCAACCTAGATTTTAAAATGTAATTCTCTAAGTTTCAACTAAGTTGCTGAGAACACTGCTAAGTTTCTAAAGTAAGATCTGAGACCCTAATGTAGGGTGTATAATGAAATTGTAAGAACACCAGTCATGTGTTAGTTAACTATACATTTCTGGTGAAAAGTGGCTAGAAAGTGAAGATGACACTCAAAGCAGATTTGAAAAGAGTTTCTCTATAGTCTCATCACTTCCAAAGACAAATATACACTTTGCTACCCCTCAAATTAAGTCTAGTGAAAGGGCTTCAAAGGTATTCAGTAAAATTTTGTCAGCATCCTCTCCTATTTGTGAAGTGATCAGTACACTAGTGTCTGATTCATTCTTTAGAAATTTGAAGGGATATAAGGGTTGGCAAACAGTCATTGACATAGCAGAACATGAGCCACATTTTTAGAGGAATTTCATTTCCAAAATTTTCTAGGAGTGAGAACTAAGGTTTCCTTGGACCAAATATGGACTTGAATTAGATGAGAGTTGGTGTGGGGTCATGCTGGATACTGCCACAAAAACCATATGGAGAAAATTGAAAACAAAACAACAAACAACAAAACAATAAAAAGCAAAACAAAACAAAAAAGACTTAGCAAAAATAAGATAAAATAGACACTGGATGTATAGCCATTGAAAACGAGTAAGAAACTAGAAAAACCATGACACATTTACTCTGTGGAAAACATCACAATGGACTAATCCACTGAATTGGGGGATCCCAAATGGGAATATTTTCAAAAGAAAAATGACAACAACTGATGAGAGTCTAGTAGGTTCAGAAAAAGATAGTGTTATAATAGTGCCAAATAAATATTACCGTTCATGTCCTTTTTCTGTTCTCCTCCCTTCCCTTTCAAGGATCAGAAGTCAAGTCTATATAAGCAGAGAGCTTGGAACTGACAGAGTGAGAAGAGCCTAACCTTACAAGCTCTGTCTCATTACAACTTGGCTTAGCTCAAATTACAATGGAATTTGAATTTGTATCACTATTGCATTGGACCAGGCATGTTAATTCTACAACACTCTGCTTTCTTTAAGTCTAAGTGACCAAGTAATTTTGTTATACCTACTATTCACAAGAAAAACAAGATACTCTTTTTATCTTGTTTGAGGAAGAACTAGAACTGCAAATAAAGTATCAGCAGAAAAATACAAAAATTTTTCATATTCATCCTTCATGAGTGATAATTGTTACATTTACTCATTATAATACAATTTTTAAAAATAAGTTTTTAAGGTATTTTTCTAAATTACCTCATGTTTTGACTTTAGCTACTGCTAATGCTAGAGTGAGCACTTTAACACGTATTGTAATGGGACTGAGGTTTGCACAGAGACATGACTTTTTTCTTTTTTTTCCAGGAAGCAATTTATTTGTGCCAGCACAGGCTCAGTGGGTTCATTTCCAAAGAACTGAGCTCTGAGCATAGTGGGATGTAGCATTTTGTACAATTTCTACTTCTTTGTCTCCCATACGTGGTAACATACAGACATACAATCTGACTGGGCAGTCTATGTTACAGAGTTGTGAGGAATATCACATGCAAGCACATAGCTAGATTGCTTTCCCTTGTCTTGAGGTTTTTACCACATTCCTTAAGGAGGTGCTCGACCACAGTATGACAAAGCACTTGTTTCAGTAACACTTTGGATTCCATTGGTTTGTGGAAACTCTTACTGATCTCCAACCTAACATTTCATTACATGCTATTTTTAATCCTAGATTAGAAAACATAAGTTTAAATCTCAAAGGTGAGATTGAGGGATTTTTAAAAAAAATATTTGTGCTTTCCCCCACCATCCCCCCCCTTCTTCTCCCCCATGGTCCTCAGGTAAAGGAGAGAGGCAAACCATGAGAGACTCTTGAATGCTGAGAAACAAACTGAGGACTGATGGATGTGGGGGGGGGAGGGGGGAGATGGGCATGGAGGAGGGCACTTGTGGGGATGAGCACTGGGTGTTATATGGAAACCAATTTGACAATAAACTATTTGTAAAAAAAAATATTTGTGCTTCTGAAATAAATTGTTATGTCATGTAACTACCAAGCTTTAAATCATCCCCATGAAACTGACTATATTCAGAATCAAGAAATGTTGCAATAGAAAATGTGGAGAAGGGGAGAAAAGAAAAATTAATGAGCCATACTTTAGTAAGACATCTGTACTTTTTTCTCTGTTTGGGTTTTCTATTGTCAGTTTGATTAATGGTATGTCTTTAAATGTATCTCCTTTTGGATATCTTATATTGCAACAAGTCCATTTCATGTTCTTGCCACCAACATTTCCAGTAGATTTCTTCTAACATGTCAGGATGACAGATAAGTTTCCATAGTCAGCCTCATAGAGAGCTCATTATTGTTTCAAACCACTGCAATTGCCCTGAAGGTCCCCTAAGCGAAGGGCCTTTGGAGTGCTATGTGATTTCCAAAACTATACTGGATAAAGGTGTCATTTCTGGGCTTAAATTAAGGGTGTAGATCACCACTCAAGGTCAAGTACTGGTTTTTATAGACATTCATGATAATCTCCTGAGTTGAGGGGAAATAAAAATGTAAAATATCATAAATATATCATACAAATTTTCCATTTTTTTCTTACATAAGATATGATTTCTTTCATATTTGGCTAAAAATAGTAAACTAAAATATCTGCTAAATTTATTTAATTCATACATTAATCAGTGTTCATCAAGGTTAAGTGTACTATTTTTTTAAATTTTTTTTTATCGTTTATTTATTTTTGAGGCAGAGAGAGAGAGCATCAGTGGGGGAGGAGCGCAGAGAGAGGGAATCAGAATCTGAAGCAGGCTCCAGGCTCTGAGCTGTCAGCACAGAGCCCGACGTGGGGCTCGAACCCAGAAAACCGTGAGATCATGACCTGAGCCCAACTCGGACGCTTAACGAACTGAGCCACTTAGGCACCCCATGGTTAAGTGTACTCTTAATCTTTCTCATCTATTTCACCCATCCCTCCACCCATCTGTAAACCACGTTTATTCTCTATAGTTAAAAGTCTGGGGGTTTTTTGGTTATGTTTTTTAATTTAAATTTTAGTTAAACATACAGTGCAATGTTGGTTTCAGGAGTAGAATTTAGTGATTCATCACTTAAATATAATACCCAGTGCTCATCCAAGTACTCTTCTTAATACCCATCACCCATCTCCCACCCCCTCCCTCCATCAAACCTCAGTGTATTTTCTTTCTATAAGAGTCTCTTGTGGTTTGTTTCTCTCTCTTCTCTATTCCATTCCCTTCCCATATGCTCATCTATTCGGTTTCTTAAACTCCACATATGAGTGAAATGGTAAGGTATTTTTCCTTTCTCTATTTTGCTTAGCATTATACCCTCTAGATCCATCCATGTTGTTGCAAGTGGCAAGATTGCATTCTTTGTTATAGCTAAGTGATGTCATTTAGGTTGCTTCCATATCTTGGCTATTGTAAATAATGCTGCAATAAACATAGGGGTGCATGTATTTTTCTGAATTAGTGTTTTTGTTTTCTTGAGGTAAATATCCAGCAATGGAAATACTGGATCATCTGGTAAATTCTATTTTTAACTTTTTGAGGGAACTCCATGCTGTTTTCCACAGTACCTACAACAGCTTGCAATCCCATGAGGATTCCTTTTTCTCTACAACCTCACCAACACTTGTTGCTTCTTTACTTTATTTTAGCCATTCTGATAGGTGTGAGGAAATACATCACTGCAGTTTTTATTTGAATTTCCTTGATTGTGATTGCGAGCATCTTTTCATTTGTCTGTTGGCCATATGGATGTCTTCTCTGGAAAAATGTCCATTCAGGCCCTCTGCTCGTTTTTAATTAGATTATTTATCTTTCTGATGTTGAGTTGTATATGTTCTTTATATATTTGGATATTAACTTCTTATTGGATAGATCATTTGCAAGTATCTTCACCCATTTAGTGAGTACTTTTTGTTTTGTTGATGACAAGGCAGTGATGAAAGAAATTAAAGATGACACAAATGGAGAGTTATTTCATGATCGTGAATGGGGAGAAAAATATTGTTAAAATATCCATATAGCCCAAAACAATATACAGATTTAATGCAATCCGTATCAAAACATTAATAACATTTTCACAGAACTAGAACTTGAATATCGATTTCTAATAGAGGAAATCTTTATAAAACATGTAAATGTTATGTCATTTACTCCTCAAAGACTTAGTTTAACGATAGTTAAACTATATGATCTAGACAGAGATATAATATTTTTCTGTCAAATATTTGTAAAAGTGTCTATGTGTGCTTATTAAGAATTCAACCTGTCAGTAAATTGAACCTAATAGAAAAAAATTATGTAAAAATACTTATAAATCAATTATACAGTATTTTAAATAGCCTTAGAAGTTTAATGGTCCTGAAAATATAGCATTTAGAATTTCATCAAGTTCTAAGGTGTTTATACTTAGACATTTACGACCTTTAAGAGAAGACACAATGTATAATCCCATCAAGTGAGTGACTTGGATGAAAGTTGAAGACTGAAGAGAAAGTGCCCTTAGGTAACAGGAATGAAAGATTTTTTAGCTCAGGATATTATAACTCTAAAAAAGGGCTTAACATGATAGTTGCAGAGATGAGAACAACTTAGGGATACTTGCAGCTTCTCCTACTAGGCAGAAATTTCTGGTGGCACACGATTTCTCAGGATTGCTTTGTATTTTTTTAGTATGTATATACCTTTCAGTTCTGGGAGGAAAACTATCTACACTGAAATTTAAATAAAACACTGGAATTCATAGTGGTGCATTAAGAAAAACACTGTTGCTCTTTTTCTTTTTGATATTCTATATCAAATATTAGACTGTTAAAGTATTGGCCTATTAGAGTGTTAAAGTGGAATTTTCAAAAGAGTAAAACTATGACTCTCATAAAAATATAAAATGACTACTATAAAGATTATATTTATTAATTACCAAGAAGCTATAAGATGTTAAAACTAGTTCAAATGAAAATTTGGCTTGCAGAGATTTAGGTTATCAACAAAGAAAAATTCATTTGTATTTTCATTTGCAGGAATGATTTATATTTCTGTGATCAACAAACTTACACTGTTATCAGCTTCTACAATTTAATTTCTATCTCTAACAAGATGTACACCAGTCAATCAAAAGTGTGCCCCTTTACAAAATCCTATAATCCTGTGAATCTAGTAAACATTGTCCAGAACCTTATACCCAGTAATTTTTTATGTCCCTTCCAAATACACTAATTTTTTTCCTGATGAGAATTAGAATTATGTAACTTCAAGTTACATATGTGATAAAGTAATTTATATGTGTGATTATTAAAAATATTTATAGATTTTGAAATATTAAAGAGACTTTAAGCTTCATTCCATTTAAGTTTAATATATTACATTGATAATTAAGTATACAGAAATATTTTTAAAAACTAGACTATTTAAGCTGAATAGTAAATTTATAAATGTAGTTTACAACATTGGACAGTGTTTACATCTTAAATGAGACCCACACATAATCCAATGTTCAAATAAAAATCATCACTAAAATCTGCCAGATTTAAAAAATATAATATTTTTTCATGCTCAACTGAAAAATATCAGAAAGAATCAGGTTTTGAATTGTAGTTTTTTTAATTCTGTAAATAATTTTTTAAATACATGATAAACCGACAAGAGGTCCTTTGTGCATACAGATTGTGCCCAAAACTTCATACATATATGAAACCATCATGTTACACTTCCTTTTTAACATGGGCTTTTCATTTTGCTACTGCACTCTTTTCTACGTTAACTAAAATGTTATACACTGAGGAAACCAAACATCAACAACATACAAATATTTTAACATTTTATACCAAATTATTTTCCTGATGTTTGGAAGGCATCTTTTCTCTGGTGGATTAAGTTTTCACATTGCTTATACTTCTCTTTCTCTATACATCTCAAATATAGTATAAACATTTTGAAATTCTTTCTACTATATTTCTCTTATCTCTTTCCTAACATCCTAAATTGCTTAACAGACACTACTTAAAATAAATATAGGATAAAGTCTTCTGGTTACATGCACCTGATAAGTTCATGAGGAAATTTAGCCTCAATTTTGAGCAATTCACTAATTCACTAGCCAAGTACATTTAATTTAAAGAGTTCAATAATAATTTATGTAGTACTAGATTTGAATTCTGATTTAGTGGAATAATTGATCTTTTCTCTCATTAACTTGACCCTTTTGAGTATTTCTTCAGTATAATTTATTGCCAAAAACCATAAACAAGTTCCAGGAAGTTATTTTGTGGATATCAACAAACTGATTCTAAAGTTTATATGAAGAGCCAAAAAACCTAGATTTTCAATACATTATTGAAGAAGATCAAAGTTGGAAGACTAACACTACCTGACATAACGACTTACTATAAAGCTACAATTAATCTTAGAATCAATGGAACAGGATGGCAAGATACCCAAACACACAATAACTGCTCTTTGCAAAGAACAAAGGCAATACAATAAAGCAAAATATAATCCCTTCAACAAATCATACCGGATCACCAGGGCATCCACATTTAAAAAAAAAAAAAAGAAAGAAAAGAACATAGACACAGAAGTTATATACTTCATAAACATCAACTCAAGTAGTGCCTGGGTGGCTCAGCTGGTTAAGCACTTGACTCATGACTTTGGCTCAGATCTTGATTCTAAGGTCATGGAATCAAATCCTGCATGAGACTCTGTGCTGAACATGGATTCTCTCTCTCCCAGCCCCTCCCACTGCTCACATATTCTATCTCTCTCTAAAAGAAAAAAGAAAAATTTTAAAAAAATTAACTCAAAGTGGATCATAGACCTAAATATAAGATGCAAAATCATAAAAACTTAGCTGATCACACAGAAACCTAGATGACCTTGGACATGGTGATGATTTTTTTACATACAATACCAAGGGCATGCCCCATGTAGGAAAAAAATCAATAAACTGGAGTTCATTAATATTAAGAATTTCTGTTCTTCAAAAGACAATGTCAAGGGATGAATAGACTAACTGTAATCTGGAAGAAAACTGTTGTAAAAGACATCTCATAAAACATAAAAAGCTGATATCCATATTATACAAAAAGTTCTTAAAACCCAATTAGAAAATAAACAACCTGGCAAAATGGGTCAAAGACCTTAATAGACATGTTATAAAAGAGGATATACAGATGGCAAATATGAAATTGAAAAGATGCCCTACATCATATGTGATCAGGAAAATACAAATTAAAACAATGAGATACCACCACACACCTACCTATTACAGTGGCTAAATCTAGAACATAACATACAAATACAGGTGAAAATGTGGACCTATAGGAACTCTCATTCGTTAATTGTGGGAGTGCAAGATTGTACAGCTACTTTGGAAGACAGTTTGGCCATTTCTTACAAAACTAATCATATTCTTACCATATGACCCAGAAATTATGCTCCTTGGTATTTATCCAAAGGAGTAGAAAATGTATGCCCACACAAAACCTACACATGGATGCATATAGTAGCTTTATTCGTAATTGTCAAAACTTGGAGTGAGAAAGATGTCCTTTGGTAGGTAAATGAGTAAGAAAACTATTATACAGCCCGACAGTGGAATATCACTCAGTGACAAAACTAAATGAGTGATCAAGCCATGAAAAGACAGAAGAACTTACATTAGTAAGTAAAATAAGTCAGTCTGAAAAGGCTAACACAATGTATGATTCCAACTATATGACGTTGTGAAAAGAGAACTATGGTGACTGTAAAACAAACAAATGAACAAAAAACAATCATTGCCAGGGGTTGCAGGTAATGGGAGGAATAAATAAGAAGATCACAGAGAATTTCCAGGACAATGAAAATACTCTAATACTTTAATGATGGACGCATTTGTCTAAACTCAAATATACAACATCAAGAGTGAACCCTAATGTAAACTATAGGCTTTGGTAATTGTGATGTATCAATGAAAGTTCATGGAGTATATCAAATGTACCACTCTGGTGGTAGATATTGATAATGAAACAATCTATGCATGGGGTAGAGGGCGGAGCACAAAGGACATAGAGGAGATTTTTATACCTTCCTCTCAATTTTGGTATAAACCTAAATCTGTTGAAAAAATTTTTAAATAGTACCACTAAAACCAATTCAAACCAATTCACTTTTGGTAGAGGTGTTTTACAGGAAAGTTATTTAATATTAAATAATTATTCAAATTATAGAATTATTTAATAGTGTTAAACTTCATACAAAAGAAATGAATGCGTTTTTAAAGATATTTAATGTTTCATAGTCAACTGAGAATGAATTAGGTGAGTAGTTTTCTAAACAAGTTTTATTCGCATTAAAATTCATCCCATATTTACATAAGCTTTTTACCAGGTGAGTTAATTTCTTCCCAGAAGATCATGAACTCCATCATGCAAAAAGTTTTGTCCTACACAAGGTTTATAAAATCCTCTTTTTTGTTTTCCATTGGTTGTGAAAAGTCATTCTTACTACATATGACATACATGTGTGTTACTTGAACTCAAGTCTCCAGCATGCACCACTGGAGTTGATTTTTATGAAGTATATAACTTCTGTGTCTATGTTCTTTTCTTTTTTTTTTTTTTTTAATGTGGATGCCCTGGTGATCCAGTATGATTTGTTGAAGGGATTATATTTTGCTTTATTGTATTGCCTTTGTTCTTTGCAAAGAGCAGTTATTGTGTGTTTGGGTATCTTGCCATCCTGTTCCATTGATTCTAAGATTAATTGTAGCTTTATAGTAAGTCGTTATGTCAGGTAGTGTTAGTCTTCCAACTTTGATCTTCTTCAATAATGTATTGAAAATCTAGGTTTTTTGGCTCTTCATATAAACTTTAGAATCAGTTTGTTGATATCCACAAAATAACTTCCTGGAACTTGTTTATGGTTTTTGGCAATAAATTATACTGAAGAAATACTCAAAAGGGTCAAGTTAATGAGAGAAAAGATCAATTATTCCACTAAATCAGAATTCAAATCTAGTACTATATAAATTATTATTGAACTCTTTAAATTAAATGTACTTGGCTAGTGAATTAGTGAATTGCTCAAAATTGAGGCTAAATTTCCTCATGAACTTATCAGGTGCATGTAACCAGAAGACTTTATCCTATATTTGTTTTAAGTAGTGTCTCATGGATTGTGGGCTTGAGCCCTGAGCCCTGCATTGGGCTTGTTTCTATCAGTGCAGAGCCCACTTAGGATCCTCTGTCCCCCTCTCTCAGCCCCTCCCCTGCTCATGTTCTCTCAAAAATAAAAATAAGAAAATAAAATAAAATCTAAGTGTACATATGAGAAACATTATCCAGCAAGAAGAGGAGGCCTGTGGTACACATATATCATACATAAGGCAGTCTCAGAATTTTAGAATACCTTGCCTTCTTTTCCAAGAAAAAAAATACTTCATTATTGATGGTATTTTCCATTATGATATCTCATCTGTATTTCAGAGCAAAGCAGTTGCTTTGATGAAATAATAATGCAGAGAAAGCAAAGAAGAGTAGATTAAAATATTTATTTTTGTTTTAAAGTTCAGCATGTTCTTCAGTAAAAATACATTCAAAATGGAATGTGACTGTGACTGTGTAATGTGTGTTTACAAGAAGAGACACAAAGTGTTGGAAGTTGTGTCTGTATTGAATGCTATAATCTTGTAAAATTTTTAATAGACCAGTTTACAATGAAAAGACATCCTATATATTGCGTACCTAAAGAGGAACTATCTTTTTGTGTTCTGCAATAATTTAGATGAGTTTATATGTACGATATTTTTAATATAGGACACACATATATATTCACTTTAAATTTTTTTAATGTTTATTTTTGTACTAGAGACAGAGCATGAGCGGGTCACAGGGGGTGGGGAGGCAGGCAGAGAAGGAGGGAGACATAGAATCTCAAGCAGGCTCCAGGCTCTGAGTCCAACCTGGGGCTCAAACTCATGGACTGTGAGATCATGATTTGAGCTGAAGTTGGACGCTTAAGTGACTGAGCCACCCACGTGCCCCATATATATACACGTTAGATGGTTATTATTAAATGCTTATTTAATTCTTGATAGCTTTATTTCATGTTTATTGAACTCTCAAGCAGTGATTACTGATGTCCCAAGTATCCTGAAGAATAGCAGAGAAATTTGGTATAATTCAAAATACACAGTGTAACAAGTCAGAAGCCATTGGTTTGTGGTAATAAGAAATTAACCATTGGGGCACCTGGGTGGCTTAGTCGGTTAAGCGTCCGACTTTCGCTTAGGTCATGATCTCGCTGTTCGTGGGTTCGAGCCCCGCGTCGGGCTCTGTGCTGACTGCCAGCTCAGAGCCTGGAGCCTGTTTCAGTCTGTGACTCCCTCTCTCTGACCCTCCCCTGCTCACGCTGTCTCTCTCTCTCTCTCCCCTAGAAATAAATAAAATATTTTAAAAAAAAAGAAAAAAGAAATTAACCATTAAAATGGTCAGTAGTGAATCACAGTGACTATTCTGATAACAGAAAAATACTTGTTTGTCACATTTTAATAATTTTAAATAGCTAAATAATAATTAAGTAATTTAATTGTAATTAAAATATTGCAATTTGATAATTTTATTAAATTTGTCCTAGTACAAAAATAGGACCCATTATGTTTATCAGTCTTAAGAAGAATGAAAAAATCATCAGAACAATTTCTTCAGCCTCAAATAACATATCTGATATAAAGAGATCACCAAATTGTATTGTGGGCAATATGATATTGTAGACTATATAATTAAAAGTGGATAATTTAAAAGTTTCATTCTTAAGATATAGATGGAACGTATCATGCTCCTAACACATCAGAGAATCTTGTGCAAACTGCAAATAGGTACAAATGCAAGGATCCCCTCCTCAAGGTTGACTTAGTCCATGGTCATAACACTTATCTTGTCAAGTTAATTTACCTCTTTACAAATCCTTTCCTTGTTGAACATTTCCGTGAAAACTCTGTGCCAAGTACTGTGGCACGATGCTACTAATTTGTTGTCTGCAAAGTAAACATATAATGTCTTTCTCTCTTAAGAAATTATAAGCTCTTCAAAGTCAAGGACAACAAAGAGTAGAAACTAATTGTTAAATGATAAATATAGAGTACAATTTTCTGCTGAGCATCCTTTTTAAACTTAAAAATATAATTGCTTCTATTTGTAGCATTTCACACTTCATTTGAGATTTTACATTCATTGCTGTGTATAATCCTACAACGAGCGTATGATGTAGGCAAATTGGGTGTGATTATTATACTTTTAAAAGGTTACACAGCTGGTAAGCACAAGAACCAAGGTTATACCAAGAATTTGAAATCTCAGGCTACTGTACTTCCCTTTAGAGAAACTTGCCATGGGAGAGCTGCTACCATTAAAACCATGTGACATATTAAAAGATATTATTAAGTAGTGGCTTTGCATAAAGAATTTATTGAGGGTATATTCAGAGGAAGCTCTAAGTTCAAGAGGCAGGGTGCTCCTATATTCAATCTATATTCATAATTAAGATTATTTTCTCCTTCTTGAAGAATCACGGCAGTAGTTATATGTCTAACGATTCTGATGAGAAGTAATTGACCTCTCATTTTTAAATTGAGAAATATTAATCTTTGAGAGGTATACTCCTAAGGCAATATTTTTACAGTTGCATTTGCCTAAGAATTTTCCACAATTTAATGGGGGGAAATGTTGACTTAAAACACAGAAGGTGAATGCCTATTCTCTCCTCCAGAATGGAACAAACAAACAAACAAAAATGTCTTTTTCTCTAGGATGCAAGCCTCTGGAAGTCCGGGGAACTCTTCCTATTTATCATTCTTTGCTCTTCTTTTACTAAGACACTGACTACCGTCTGAGAAGACACTCAATAAAATTGTCCTTAATTTAATTAAATCTTAGAGCACAAACACTTGCTTATTTTTAGCCAGTTTCAACAAAATGATAAGATTTAATTCTTATTTACTAAAATGGCCTGAATGCTTATCATGTTTTTGAAACTGAGAAGCATAAACAGAATAATAACTAAGAGATAAAAAATAAAACCTCTTTAAATAAAAATGTGGCAGTTTGAACCTTAAATTTCTGTTGTTTGTACTCAGCCTGATATACTTAAAGTTGCATTTGATTTAATATTTATTTAACATCACTGAAATATTCTTGATCTAGCCTGGGCTGAAGGTTCAAAGTTGGTTGACTCAGAGTATGTCTTAAGTACCTGTACCTGCTTCTTGTCATTGTCATCAATTAAGGCAAGAACACTGGAATATTGGCAGCACCTGTGAGTTTATTAAATGAAAAAGCTCAACTGGTTGGGTCCAATTTTTAAGTAAGGAAGTGTTCAAAAATAAACACGTGTATGTATCATTTACATGCATGCTTATTTAAGAATCTATATATTTTTTAAAATGTTTTGCTTATTTATTTTTGAGAAAGAGAGAGTGTACAAGTGAGGGAGGGGCAGAGAGAGAGGGAGATACAGGATCCGAAGCAGGCTCCAGGCTCTTTGTTGTCAGCACAGAGCCTGACACAGGGCTCAAACCCACAAACTGTGAGATCATGACCTGAACCAAAGTAGGATGCTTAACTGACTGTGCCACACAGGCGCCCCAGAATCTATTGATATTTATGTAAACATATATAAACTATAATCCACACTATCACCAGATTTCGACAAATTGGGGGATTCTATATGAATAATATATATGTAAGAAAATTCTTACATATGTAAGAAAATTATAGTGAAATTTAAAGAATGAAAATTTATTTTATTTGGAAAAATGGCACTGCCCTCACATAATCCCACTCATTCTTGAATCCATTGGCATTGGCAATGTTGCTTACATGAAGGGAATTCTCTCCCTTCTCATTCCTACTTATTCAAAGTTTACCATTTCATCAAGAGCTAATAGGTAAGTCTTCTCTTCCATGGGATCTTTTGGGAAAACTAAAGCCCACACTCATCCATTATTTCATGTATAGATATTACCATGATTCATGTTTGACTTTCAAAATTTTATATAAATTTTAATTTTTATCTGATTCATCAACACCAGTTTTTGCTGCCAGCAACTCTAGATAACTTCAGCAGAAAAAGAATTTACAGAATCAATAAAGCCTGTAGGACCAAGCGTGGGATATAGGCAGGATTCAAGGATACTAGGAAACAGGTAAACAGGTTGGTTCTGGAAACAGTCTGAATGTGATGTACTCTTTGTCTCTACTGCTTCAAAATATTAACCTCAATGCCAAAAATAAAGTCTTCACCTCCCTATATTTTTGCGTTAAATCCTTAGATTCAAAGTCTTGGCAGATTATGTCTTCCTCTCTCCCCAGCAATTAAAAGAAGGAAGATCTAGCTTACTCATTCATAATATGGTGGCAGTGGAGCCCTGACTCTTAATACAGCTCACTCTAGGAAGGCTCCTCCTAATGGAGAAAATGTTTAAAATTGAGTAAGCTAAAATGTGTACAGGTGTCTATCATGTTTTGTTAATTCATAATATAAGCTTATTGAAGTTACGGATTTAGTTGTTAGTCACTTTTCCGTTCCAAACTATGCTTAAAACAATGTTGATGATATTACATACATTTTAACATCTGTCAACAGGCCAGTGAGTAGGGATGAGATAGTCTCTTTCAAAGCTAAAATTCCATGTTTTCTAAAGCTTTATTCAAATAATTAGCTTTATGTAGCTAGAAATTCCATAATCAGAGAATTCAGCATATGCTGCAGAGTATCTTTAGTCACTGAAATCTATCAACAAATATTTGTAGCGTGTGCATAGCTTTGTAATATGCGCTTCAGGAGATCCCAAAGAAGTATATACTGCAGTCTGTGAACCAGACACTCATAATCCTGATACAGAGATGACATTTTTCTCATGACAACCTACTCGAAAAAGAGTCTAGGGTAGCAACAAGCAAGCACCTATGGTGTATAAAGTCTCTTGCACAGGCGTTAAGAAAATACCAAGTAACCAAAAGATTAATGCGGACTGTGTTTACTTCAAGATCATGAGTATAATGTGATTAATAAATCCTGAATTCAAGGATGGATAACATTATCAACATAAAAATCTGATGAATAAAAATATTGTGAAGCAGTTTGATTTATACAACACTAACAAAAAGTCCCTGCGATGCATTGTTAAAACAGGTTTTATAATATCAATCGTCAGTGTTTCAACTGAATGTATTGTCTTTTTAAAAATTTTCAGGGAGTAGACTGTATTTCATTTTCTTGAAAAATCCAAGGAGTTTAGCATTTTGAAAGTGACAGATTTCGTTCATTAATTTAGATGTCTATGAACATTTCCCAGTGAATGATTTTACTTCATAAGGCATGATAGTTGCATTCTTTCTGATAAATACACTTGCAGGAAAGAGACAGGAAGAAAAAAACATTCACTGAAAGAGAAATTATTTTGCTGTTTCATCATTTTGTTTAGAAAAAAAAAGCTTCACAGTGATTCGAATAAAGATTTAATGGTATTTTAATGATTTTCCTAAAGGTTCTCTCAAAATTACCACATCATGTTAGACTCTTTTTGACAAAGGTGATGTTTTGATACTGTAGCACACAGCATAAAAATCAGAAAGCTCTCTTCCTGCAGGGTCCCAATAGGAAATGGAATGGTTGCTCAAATTATGATTATTCAAGAAAGATTTAACAAAGAGTATTAATAAACAAATGTACAGGATACATGGAAAGAAACTACTAGTGTCAGATCACAGGGCTGTTTCTAGATCCCCAAGGCTCGGCCTGAGAAATAAAGGAAGCTGTAGTTACAGGGAAAACCAGCTACAGAGGAGCTGCTACCTCTTTCCCAATCCCCCCTCCTTCCATTATGGCACCTAGGTTCTTCTGTTGGAAACCAGTCATGTCCACCCAATTCAGTCTTCTGGGAATAGAATGGAGAAGAGTGGAGTGCTGACCTGAGGGGCAAATAAAATTAAGCTAACATCTAAAACCTCAGATTAGGTTCCCAGATTCTTAGCTTGCTAGCCAGCAAAAAGGAAAAAAAAAATGCTGCTGTGATTTGCTAAGCTAAAAATCCACTTACAAAGATCCATGGCATGGCAGGGTGCCTGGTTGGTTCAGTCAGTTAAATGTCTGACTCTTGATTTCAGCCCAGGTCATTATTAAGATTGAGCCTCAAGTTGAGCTCTGCACTAACAGTGCAGGGCGCTCTCTCTCTCTCTCTCTCTCTCTCTCTCCTACTCTCTCTCTGCCCCCATCCCACTCTCCCATGTTCTTTCAAAATGAACATTAAAAAGAAACAAACAAAGATCTATGGCAATCTCTGATAGCAGATTTTACTGAAGAGTAAAAAATAGCAAGTAAGATTAGTAGGCATTAAGAGGTTAATGATAAATGAAAGCATGACTTTTAATGCACTAAAAATTCTCCTGTTGTATAAATGTATAAAAAGTAGAGTTTATTCACCTGTACATTCCTTAGGAGTCTCACAAAGTTTTAAATAAATCTAAAATTAAAATAGACCAAAGTTTCAAATGCAAGTCAATCATGTTCCCTTATTTTTAATTAATAACATTATATATTCATTATTTATAATTCAAGAAACATTTAATATAAGTCTGCTATTTATTCAGTATCAAGAGTCCGTGGCCTTTTGGGAGTTCAGTATAGCCAAGATTCTAATAGAAGGCAAACTTCTATCAACAGATTAGTCATTTAAAAAATCCTGATTTGATGACACTTTCAAAGTGTAAGTTCTTTTAAGTCATTTACCCTTCATAGGAAAATATTCCATTTCCTCTTCCTCTGTTTATTGCTGTTTTGATCTGTGCTGAAAAATCAGCATTTCAAGGATCAGCTATGTGTTTGGCTTTACTTTTTAAAAAACATATTGAGTTATTTGGTCTGCATAACATCAAAAGGTCGGAATATCCATCAAATTGCAAATTTCCTAAGGTCAGAAATCATGTTCTCTATTGCACTGGCAATTTTATGCTTCCTTATTAAGGGCTGCGAATGAGCATACAGTTGCAGATCTCAAATTTAAGTTCAGTACTTAGAGTATCTCTGTGCCAGAGTGATTGAATTGAGTTATGCCTTATTTTTATGCATATATTACATATTGAGCACACAGCTGCCAAATATTTTATTATGATTATATCTACCTTCTTGAAATGGTATTCAATTTTGACAAAACCTATAATGTTCTATTAGAGAGGTATTACTATTAAATTAGTTGAACGCACATTTTTTATGCATTTTAATGACAAGAAATATTTCCAATTCAATACCTTAAAGACAATATGACTGAACTGTCTGCAACCCTCACAGTTTATATACTATTGCTTTTGAAACAGAGCTCATCCTGAGTATCTACTTCCACAACTGAGGTCTGAAAGGGAAAGCTGCAGTGAAATTCTTGGAACTCATCTCAAAACGAGTGAACCAAACCAAAACCGTAAAAACTCTCAGCTTAAACTTTATCTGGCTTACTTTTTCAGATTCTTAATATATTTTAAATGATACAGAAAATGTGAAACCTTAAAAACAAGACTCAAAGACCAGTTAACAGAAATTTGGAATATTTACTCGTCAACAAGAAAATAGCACTGATTTTAGGAAATACTAGATTTGTGTCAGTAATATATAGGTTTACTCTCAGGACACAGACTCACAAAGTGGCAAGTTACCTACTGCCTTAAGTCTAAAATTGGTTATCAGTCTGAGGAAAATAGGCAGTTGTCTTAATTACTCTTGAGGCAGGGAGTTCTTCCTTCTCCATCCCCTTTTAGCTCTGCACATCAATTCTGAAACAGCTGAAGTCAACCGACCTGGAATAAACCAGGTGGGGAAAGGTGAGTGTAAAGAAAGGGTGACGGGGATGGGAGGCTGCCAGTATTACCCTACTTCCTGGGATAAATGATTCCAAAAAGTAAAGTACAATATTGCCAAGAAAATACAACTCTAATGTAACTGAATTTAGAGAATAGAAGTAGTTGTTTATTTTTTAGTGTCTTTTTAGATTAATAGAAGTAAGACATTTTTGGAATATTTTCCAGAAATCAAGTGTTAGACTAACCATGGAACAAATCAACCTAAATTCTAGCTCTGGGTCCTGAGGGACCTGTGACCATCACCAAGACAACAAAGATCTGAGGCAAGTACATTCCAACCACTTATCTTTTAACCCAAACTGAGTCTTGTGAAAGCTCATCCCATTTTAAGAATGAGCAAAGCAAGGAAAAATTGCTCATAGTTGCGGAACAATAAAAAAGTGGGGGGGGGGGACTATGAAATCATCCTGAAGATTTATGGGAAGTAAACACTTCTGAATCTATTCTACTGCTGTATCTGGGAAAATGACGACAGGAAAACATTGGGCATTCTAAAAGAACAATGCAAAAAGATATGGAATGTATGAAATTAGAATGAAAGTCCATGAGACAATATTAAGTGGAAATGAGAATAAAAGTTAATATAGGAGGAACTGCAAAGAATCTAAAAATTCTAATTTTCTGTGGAGATTCTCCAAAGCAGAATTATAAGAAACATATCCAGAATGTACATGGCTCTACAGGCAGAGAAGATACAAAGAAAAGCTATCCACAGGAGGATTATAATGAGAGGCAATTTTAATTGTGTACAATAGATTTATATATAAAATATTGTGTCCATTTCAGACTACTTTCTTTGGAAATGTGCCCATGTCACAAATTCCCTGAGCTTACTATTTTATGATGCTCTATTTTCCTCCATGTGGGTCATTTAAGGACTTCAGCTTTTACTGAGTAAAACAGGAAGTCACTGAAGGAGTAAAATGCAGCAAGGCAAGGCAAGAGTAATTGGAGGAACCCAAGAAGTTAAACAGGAGTTACTAATGACAGGGTAGGGATGTTAAGAATGAAAAAGGAAATAAATATAGCTCCCGCCTTTCACACCTGGGTGACAAGTAGCAATGATTCTGGAGAAAAACAAACTGAGATACAAGAATATGAGAAAGTTTCAGTCGAAGTGATTAGATACGGAGATACATGTAAGACAGATTAACATAGATAGATAAGTAAGGCATATAATCTCTGATGAAGCTAAGATTTAAAGAGCCAAGGTAACAATTCCAATGAAATATAGAACATCACTGTGTCTGAAATACTATTCAGATTCCATTTTCCCAGTGCCATCCACATTCTGTTCTTAGCATGAAAGAGACGGCTTGCAGAGTAGTGAGTTCATCAGCACCAAAGTGCCGCTTATTTGAATTCGGATTTGCTAGGCTGGTCGTGTGAAAATCAATGAGGAACAGAGCCGTGCCACCCAATGAACTGATGGAGGCAAGCACCTTTAAAGATATGTCAGTGACTTACTGGAACATGACCTGAAGCAATGCATTGTGCTTTGCAAAAGACAGTAGCTGCAGTTGAGAGAATATGAAGTTGGGAGGCAATCAACCACAGAGTTAATTCATTTTAGGAAAATCTTTGTGTTTTGCTAAGAGACCAAAAAAACAAATGACACTATGCTCAAAAATAGGCCATGTAACTGAAAGCCCAAGACTATAATCACAGAAAATAATCTCTCAGCATAGCATTTTGGAAATGACTCTGGGTTAATGACAGTTGCAGCACCATTAGCCCATCTGCATGCAGAAGCAGAAGTGTTTCACAGAGTAAATTTAAACGATGAAAGACCTTAAATTCTGATGTCATACCCTCCTTGCTAGTTTCTCATACTGCTAACAAATATGTCATTCCGAGAGGCGCATAAGTCGCATTTTCAATGTGAAGACCTTTCAGTTGAATAAATAAAAAGATATGGATCCAGTTTTTCCTGCTCTTAGTAAAATGTAAAATGAGGTGATTTTCCTTGTGAAGTGCAATCGGTATGATTTTAAACATTTTGTCACTTACATTTATGATGCTGACATTTTCTTTTGGTATATCTTGAATGACACTAAGCTATCATACTTTCCTCAGTTAAAAAGTTTACTGTTGTATGAGAAGTCTCAAGATCAAATGTAATTTTTAAAAATCTAGCCAAGAATATTATACTTTGGATACTGTGTATATCATAAATGTACTTAAAATATTTTCTAGCTATGCAGGAAGAAAGGAAATTCAGAAATTATATATGAAGAATGGTTTACAGATTGCTTTATTGTTAATTTGTGTACAAATGAAATTACAGTGCTCAGAAAAATCGTTTAAACAACAGTTCCACAAAACATTCAGGGTGGCTTTAATAATTCAAAGCCTGCGTAACTGCAAAAATAAAACTATAAATTTGTATTTTGATCACAACTTTTAAAAAATCCCTGAAACTGGAAGTTTATACTTTACCAAAGAGTATCAACAGAATTTACTATGTGTACAACCTGTTTGTACTTGACCAAAATTGAATTGAAAAGGAATTCTCTCATATAGGGGGCAAGATGGCGGAGAAGTAAGGAGCTCCGTACTTGCACTCGCGCCCATATATCACACAGAAAAGATCTGAAGCCATTGGAAACCTTATAAAACCTGAGAGACTGGAAGAAAAAGGACGCAGAATCCACTGAGAAAGCCTTCTAACGTGTGCGAACTGGGGAAGGTAAAATCGGGCCGGGATCGGAGACTCCAGGGTGGGAGGCGATCCCCCTCTACCCTCTAAGGGGAGTGAGAGGGGAAAAGGAGAGAGTACGAGACAGAAAAACCTCTGCTCGTGGGGGAAAAACCTCCGCTTGGTGCACAGAAAGACCGAACTTGCCAAATACCTGCACACCAGGTCCCCTCGCGACAACTGGCCCTGGGGGAGGCTGAGCACACAAACTGCTTCTTTGTGCCGCTCCTGGAGGTTGGATTTCAGAGCGGCGCGGGCGCGCCTGCCGCCATTGTAGCTCCAGGGCAGCTGGGACCCCTGAAAGAGACGCGCAGACACCGGGCATCCGCGCTCCTGGCTGGCTGGAACTCGAGAGGGAAGGCAAAGAGCTAAAAACTGGGAAATTTGCCTGTGAGTTCGTGTTTCGGGTGACGAGCCATAGAGAGACCCGGTTTTCCTCACTCCAGCGGCGGCGCGCCTGCCGCCATTGTAGCTCCAGGGTGGCTGGGACCCCTGAAAGAGACGCGCAGACACCGGGCATCCGCGCTCCTGGCTGGCTGGAACTCGAGAGGGAAGGCAAAGAGCTAAAAACTGGGAAATTTGCCTGTGAGTTCGTGTTTCGGGTGACGAGCCATAGAGGGACCCAGTTTTCCTCACTCCAGCGGGCTCAGGCTACGCGGACCCGGCAGGCAAGCCCCCGCGCATGCACGCCAGCCCGACCCAGAGAAGGAATCAGCGATTCTGACTCCGACCCCAGAGCTCAGCAGGGAGCCTGGAATAGCCCGAGGGGGTTGTCTGGGAAGCTGTGTCTAAGGCAACTTCAGCGGGGCGCGCGGACTGGGATTTGGAGATTGGAACTGGCCTGGGTTGAAGAGTGCAACCAACTTCGGCTGCGTCCCCGGAACGGGGAGTTGACACGCCAAAAAAAAAAAAAAGCGAGCTGCAGCGCGGAGTTCAAGAAGGGACTGGAGCACCGTCACTCTCCTCCCCACAATCGCCAAGGCAGAACCCCCGCCTGAGGCATCGGATCACGCCACGCCCATCCCTGCCTGAGAGGTGCCCTCCTCCCTTTTTCTTTTTTTCTTCTCTTTCTTTTTTCCTTTTTTTTCCCTTTTTTGTTTTTTTTCCTTTTTTTCTTCTTTCTTTTCTTTTTCCCTTTCTTTTCTCTTTTTTTCTTCTTCTTTCTCTTTTCTCGCTTTTTTCCCCAAAACACTGACCTGATTAACTCTGGTCGCCAGCTTGCTTAAACAATCACAACAAGTCCATTCTGTAAATGTAAATTCTATACCTACCGACTTTTTCAGCTATTTCTCTCAGGAGTAATTAGACTATATAGTTTCTCTAGATAATTCCAGCATCCTTCTCTCACCTATCCAACCTTATTCTATCCTTTACCTCTTTGAAAAAAGCTTCTTATCCCTTCTGCCTGTTCATTCTATTTCCAAATCTGCCTCGTTTCGCCCTGCCTTCTCTCTTTTTCTTTATGCTCTTCAACCAGCACTGCATACACACAGCTATTTAACTGTAGCTGGGAAATCCAGGTATATGCTTTAAACCGTTCTTTGTCCATCGGTTTTCTTCTTTTTTCCTTTTCTTTTCCCCTTTTTGACCCTTTTATGTATTTTATGCTCCCTATTATTCGCCCTCCCTCCTCCATCTTTTCTATTAACTTTTTCGTTTTCCCTCTCGCTTTGCATGTTAGTTGAATCAGCCTGTGCGTTTGTGTGCTCCTGCACCCTGTGTGTTTGTCTGTCTGTTTTCTTTTCCAGGGCTACCTCAAGAAACAAGCTAGAGTACACAAGGTGAAGAGTCCCAAACATCACCACGAATAGGAAAATAAAATAACCAAGGTCCCAACAAGAGTGACCAAGGGATACCGTTCAAAAAACAATCTCTGAAAGGATAGGCCCTGGAAAGTCAAAGAGTCTTCTTGGATATAGCAGTGCTCATAGAAACAGAGAGCATAACAGGTCTTTAAAACCAACAACAGCCGGAAAGCTAACTAAAATGACGAAACGAAAGAGCTCTCCCCCAAAGAAACTCCAAGAAGAAATGACAGCTAATGAACTGCTCAAAACAGATATCAGCAGCATAAGTGAACAAGATTTTAGAATAATAATGGTGAAATTAATAGCAGGGCTTGAAAAAATCATAGGGGACATCAAAGAAACTATGGCTACAGACAGAATGGAAAATAAAAATAGGCATGAAAAATTAAAAAATGTGATAAATGAGATACATAATAAATTAGAGGCCTCCAAATCACGGATGGAAGAGGCAGAAAGGAGAATAAGTGATTTAGAAGACACCATTATAGAAAAACAAGAAGCTGACAAAAAAAGAGACAAACTGATCCAGGAACAAGAAAGAAGAATTCGAGAGCCCAGCGACACAGTCAAACGCAACAATATCCGTATCATAGGAATCCCAGAAGAGGAAGAGAGAGGGAAAGGTGCTGAAGGAGTCCTGGAACAAATTATAGCAGAGAACTTCCCCGACCTGGGAAGGAAGTCAATGTGGAAATACAAGAGGCTCAGAGGACTCCTCTCAGACGTAACTTGAATCGATCTTCTGCACGACATATCATCGTAAAAATGGCAAAATACAAGGACAAAGAGAGAATTTTGAAAGTAGCTAGGGAGAAAAGGGCCCTCACATACAAAGGGAAACCCATCAGAGTGGTGACAGACCTATCTACTGAAAGGTGGTAGGCCAGAAAGGAATGGCAAGAGATCTTCAATGTGATGAACAGTAAAAATATGCAGCCAAGAATCCTCTATCCAGCAAGCCTGTCATTCAAAATAGAAGGAGAGATAAAAACCTTCCAAATAAACAGAAATTGAAAGAATTTGTCACCACGAAGCCAGCCCTACAAGAAATCCTGAGGGGGATGCTCTGAAGGAAAGGTTACAAGGAACAAAGATTCCAGAGACACCACCACAAACATGAACCCTACAAAAGATACAAAGACTCTAAACCCACATATTTCAATAATAACACTGAATGTAAATGGGCTGAATGCTCCAATCAAAAGACATAGGGTAGCAGAATGGATACAAAGACAAAATCCATCTATATGCTGTCTACAAGAAACTCATTTTAGACTGGAAGATCCCTTCAGATTAAAAGTAAGGGGATGGAGAAAAATATATCATGCTACTGGAAATCAAAAGAAAGCTGGAGTAGCGATACTTATATCAGACAAACTGGACTTTAAATTAAAGACAATCACAAGAGATGAAGAAGGGCACTACATAATAATTACAGGGTCCATCCATCAGGAAGAACTAACAATCATAAATGTCTACGCACCAAATATGGGAGCACCTAAATATCTAAAACAATCACAAACAGAAACAAGCTTCTAGATAAGAATGTGCTAATAGCAGGGGACTTTAATACTCCACTACAGCAATGGATAGGTCAACCAGACAGAATATCACTAAAGAAATCATGGACTTGAAAGATACATTGGACCAGATGGACCTGACGGATATATTTAGAACTTTACATCCTGAGACCAGGAAATTTACTTTCTTCTCAAGTGCGCATGGCACATTCTCCAAGATAGATCACATACTGGGCCATAAAGCAGCCCTCAATAAATATAAAAGAATAGAGATCATACCATGCACACTGTCAGATCACAATGCTTTGAAACTTGAAATCAATTACTGGAAGAAGTCTGGAAAACTTCCAAAAACATGGAGGTTAAAGAACACCCTTCTAAAGAATGAATGGGCCAATCAGGCAATTAGAGATGAAATTAAAAATATATGGAAACAAATGAAAATGAAAACACAACAATTCAAAATCTATGGGATGCGGCAAAGGCAGTCCTAAGAGGAAAGTACATTGCTCTCCAGGCCTATTTCAAGAGATTAGAAAAAGCGCAAGTCCAAAATCTAACAGCTCACCTAAAGGAAATGGAGTCAGAGCAACAATAACGCCCTAAACCCAGTAGAACAAGAGAAATAGTAAAAATTAGAGCAGAAATAAACAACATAGAGACCAAAGAAACAATTGAACACATCCATGAAACCAAGAGTTGGATTTTTGAAAAAGTAAACAAAATTGACAAACCTCTAGCCAGACTTATCAAAAAGAGAGAGCACCCAAATAGACAAAATTGTGAATGAAAATGGACTTATTACAACCAATCTCTCAGAAATACAAGCAATTATCAGGGAATACTATGAAAAATTATATGCCAATAAATTGGACAACTTAGAAGAAATGGACAAATTCCTAAACACACACTCACTACCAAAATTCACATGGGAAGAAATAGAAAACCTGAACAGACCCATAACGAGTGAAGAAATTGAATCAGTGATCAAAAATTTCCCAACAAATAAGAGCCCTGGACCTGATGGCTTCCCTGGGGAATTCTACCAGACATTTAAAACAGAATTAATCCCAATTCTTCTCAAGCTCTTCCAAAACATAGAAAGCGAAGGAAAACTCCCGGACTCATTTTATGAAGCCAGCATCACTCTGATTCCCAAGCCAGACAGAAATCCAGCCAAAAAAGAGGACTACAGGCCAATATCCTTGATGAATACAGATGCAAAAATTCTCAACAAGATCCTTGCAAATCGAATCCAGCAGCATATAAAAAGAATCATCCACTAAGATCAAGTGAGATTCATTCCTGGGTTACAGGCTGGTTCAACGTTTGCAAATCAATCAATGTGATACATCATATCAATAAAAGAAAAGATAAAAACCATATGATCCTGTCAATAGATGCAGAAAAAGCATTTGACAAAATACAGCATCCCTTCTTAATAAAGACTCTCGAGAAAGTTGGGATAAAGGAACCTACTTAAACATCATCAAAGCCATCTATGAGAAGCCTTCAGCTAACATCATCCTCAACGGGGAAAAACTCAGAGCTTTCCCCCGAGATCAGGAACACAACAGGGATGCCCACTCTCACCACTGCTGTTTAACATAGTGCTGGAAGTCCTAGCATCAGCCATCAGACACCAAAAGGAAATCAAAGGCATCAGAATTGGCAAAGAGGAAGTCAAACTTTCACTCTTCCCAGATGACATGATACTCTACATAGAAAACCCGAGAGACTCCACCAGAAGTCTACTAGAACTGATCCAAGAATTCAGCCAAGTTGCAGGGTACAAAATCAACGTACAGAAATCGGCTGCATTTTTATACACCAACAATGAAGCAACAGAAAGAGAAATCAAGAAACTGATCCCATTCACAATTGCACAAAAAACCATAAAATACCTCGGAATAAACCTAACTAAGGATACAAGAGATCTGTATGATGAAAACTATAGAAAACTTATGAAGGAAATGGAAGAAGACACAAAGAAATGGAAAAACATTCCATGCTCATGGAAAGGAAGAATAAATATAGTTAAGATGTCATTACTACCTAAGGCACTCTACACATTCAATGCAATTCCAGTCAAAATTGCACTAGCATACTTCTCAAAACTAGAACAAACTATCCAAAATTTGTATGGAACCACAAAAGACCCCGAATAGCCAAAGTAATACTGAAAAATAAAACTAAAACGGGAGGGATCACCATCCCAGACTTTAACCTCTACTACAAAGCTGTCATCATCAAGACAGTATGGTATTGGCACAAAAACACATAGACCAATGGAACAGAATTGAGAACTCAGAAGTGGACCCAAAAGTATACAGCCAACTGATCTTTGACAAATCAGGAAAGAATATCAGATGGAAAAAAGACAGCCTTTTTAACAGATGGTGTTGGAAGAACTGGACAGCAACATGCAGAAGAATGAAACTAGATCATTTTCTCACACCATGCACAAAAATAAACTCAAAATGGATAAAGGAACTGAACGTGAGACAGGAAACCATCAACACCCTAGAGGAGAAAGCAGGAAACAACCTCCTTGACCTCCACCGCAGCAACTTCTTACTTGACACATCCCCAAAAGCAAGGAATCAAGAGCAAAAATAAACAGTTGGGACCTCATCAAGATTAAAAGCTTCTGCACAGCCAAGGAAACAACCCAGAAAATTAATAGGCAACCAACGGAATGGGAAAAGATAGTTGCAAATGACCTATCAGATAAAGGGTTGATATCCAGAATCTACAAGGAACTCACCAAACTACACGCCCGAAAAACAAACACCCCAGTGAAGAAATGGGCAGAAGATATGAACAGACACTTCTCCAAAGAGGACATCCACATGACCAACAGACACATGAAATGATGCTCAGCATCGTTCCTCATCAGGGAAATACAAATCAAAACCACACTGAGATACCACCTCACGCCAGTCAGAGTGGCGAAAATGAGCCAATCAGAGAACTCTAGATGCTGGCGAGGATGTGGAGAAACGGGCACCCTCCTACACTGTTGGTGGGAATGTAAACTGGTACAGCCCCTCTGAAAACAGTGTGGAGGTTCCTAAGGAAACTAACAATAGAACTCCCCTATGACCCAGCAATAGCACTGCTAGGAATTTACCCAAGGGATACAGAAATGCTGAGGCATAGGAGCACATGGACCCCAATGTTCATAGCAGCACTCTCCACAATAGCTAAAACATGGAAAGAGCCTAAGTGTCCATCAACAGATGAATGGATCAAGAAGATGTGGTTTATCTCTACCATGGAATACTATGTGGCAATGAGAAACAATGAAATCTGGCCATGTGTAGCAACATGGATGGACCTTGAGGGCGTTATGCTGAGCGAAATAAGTCAGGCAGAGAAGGACAAATATCATATGTGTGCACGTATAGGAGGATTAGGAGGAACTTAACAGAGGACCAAGGGGGAGAAGGAGGGCGGAAATGGTGGGGGAAAGGGAGAGAGGCAAACCATGAGAGACTCTTGAATGCTGACAAAAACTGAGGACTGGTGGATGGGGGGGGGAGGAGGGATGGGCATGGAGGAGGACACTTGTGGGGATGAGCACTGGGTGTTATGTGGAAACTAATTTGACAATAAACTATTTGTAAAAAAAAAAAAAAGGAAAAGAAAAGGAATTCTCTCTCCTGGACAATTTTTAACTTGTGTGAAGTCTGCAAATAAGAACAGCATATAAAAGTATCATATCTAACAGATGACATGTGGATCACTTTTATTTCATAGCAGTGGAAACTAATCAGAACATTGAAACTGGTGAGAGAGACTAAAATAAAAAGTAGAGAAAAGCTAAGCCAAGATCTAGCAAAACTGAAAGTTTAGGGGAATATTTCTAGTCATTTTCAGACAAGTTATTTGGTTTGTAAATGAAAGAGCTATTTGGTGGGTAGTGTTTAAGGTAAACTTTTCTAATAAACTCTTCATCATATCAAAAGTATAGAAGTTATTTTCTCTCAAATTGTTCATTTCAGAAATTTTAAAAATATGTATTTATGTATTTTAAAAATCTAGTATTCCTAGACTCCTAAAATGTTTCTTCTTGAGGAATACAAGTGTGATAGCTCAGTAGTTTTCATTCTCAGGAAGCACATATGAGCACAACTGTTAGGCTGAGAAAGAATCTCAAGGGTGAAACATACTGTATGTATGTATTTATAATTTGACATTGCTGTGACACATAAATATATCTGTAAATGTGGTTTGGAGTTTAAGTTCTGAACAGGATTAATTTCTGAAGGTCCGGTTATAACCACAGGAAAATATATTTATTCAAAATATTTTTGATTAGATGCTCAGATTAAGATTGCACCAGAAAATAAATCAACTCATTGCTCTGCTCACTGGGGAAGTCTGATGAATATCACCTGAACTAGACAGTGTGTTTCATAGCAAGAAATATATAAGAGTTAATGTTAATAATATTTATATTATGCTATTTATTAAATTATAATATGAATGCTTATTATAAATGTTATTGCATGCTAGTATATGGTGGTTTTCAAGGAGAAAGGCTCTGTGTTAATGTTGAATTGTGTAACAAACTCTTAGCATGTCTGAAAATAAGTTTCAGTTTTGTCTAAAGTGTTAAAGATATAAATTGTTCTACTACAGTTGACTATTCACCTATATTTTAAGTGTTTAAAAATTATTTTAATACATGCAAGCAAAGAATAAATACATCACATTTTAAAAAATAATAGATAAGATTGAAGGACGAAAGTCAAAGTTGGATTTGTGGAAGAAAATATAGTCCCCATAGTTTTCTATGAAATAGATGATGGACATAGAGTAGATAGTATTGCAGCTCATGAATTTTATTTTTTGTTAAGTGAAGATCCAAACAGAAAGATGGTGGAGTAGGAGCAGCCTAGGCTCACCTTGTTCCATGGATACACCTAGATAATATCCATATCAGTGTATTTAACCCCAGAAGATGATCTGAAGACTGGCAGAACAGACTCTCTGCAGAAAAACATAAAGAAAAGATTACATCACAAAGGGGAGGAAGAGCAAAGATCTGGTCTGGGACCAAACTGACCTACTGTCAGTGGGAGAGAAGGATGCAATAGGCACAGAGAGGGGAGAGGAGGAGACCCCACACAAGGCACCTCAGGCACAAGGGTCCTGCACTAGGAATAAAAATCCCCATAGCATTTGGATTTGAAAACCAGAAGGGCTTAACTTTCTAAGTTCTTATAGCCAGTGAGGCTTAACATCTCAGCTGAATTGGCCCTGAGGAGCCCAGAATTAAAGGAAACTGAGTTCTCACCCTGAAAATGACAGCATAACAAACAGCCCCACTGGGATACAGCATAGAAGCAGGAGGGTTTTTTTTTTTTCATTTTTTTCACATATATTTATTTTTGAGAGACAGAGTGAGACAGAGCATGAGTGGAGGAGAGGCAGAGAGAGAAGGAGACACAGAATCTGAAGCAGGCTCCAGGCCCCGAGCACATGTTCAGCACAGAGCCTGATGCAGGTCTCAAACCCACGAACTATGAGATCATGACCTGAGCCAAAGTTGGATGCTCAACTGACCGAGCCACCCAGGTGCCCCAGAAGCAGCAGTTTAAAAATGCCTACAGTATACTGGAGAGAATTTTGTTTACTAATCTCAGAGCATGTGCTGGAGAGGTAGGGATCTTTGGGAGACTTCTCTAAGAACAAAAGGACAGGTTTATGCCATTGCCCACGCCAACCCCACCAGCCTAGATTATAGGGACAACTAAGGGAAACAGCATAACACTAACACTCTCCACCTACCCTGTAACAGCATACCCTATCCTCAAACTCTTCTGGGGACCCACCCTCTGCAACCCAGCCTCAGCATGAGTCCATCCAAAGTGGTACAAGAATGACAATGTGCAAGCAGCCACAATAGAGCTCAGTAGCACCCCAAAATAACTCCTGCTCCAGGCAGAGAGGAAGAAAAACACACACATGAGTTTGGGTATGGCCCTATCACTGAGCTGGAGACAAGCTTCCAGTCTAATTGCAAGCCCCATCTACCAATGAGTCTTCTCAGGGAACAACACAGAGAGAACACCCTGCAGTTTGGTGCACTCATGGATCTGGCAATGCCTGGTCTGAACCAATACAAAACCAAGGCAGCCCCAGACTGGCACACTATCAACAAAGGAACTAAATCCTGTCCACAACAGACAAGGACAGCCTTGTAGATGACTGAACTGCTCACAACATTAGGACCCAGGCAATACACTTCAGGCAATACACCTGAAGTGCAGGTTCTTGTGAACAAGAGACATTGACTTACAGAGCACTAAAGGACCTCTTCATAAGCCACTACCTTCATGAGCAAAAGATGTAGCTGACTTTCCTAATACATAGAAATACACACAGAGAGCCAGATAAAATGAGAATACAGAGGAATGTGTCCCAAATGAAAGAACAAGACAAAAGCACAGCAAGAGATCTAAATGAAACAGATCCTCAGAGAGAATTTAAAGTAATGGTCATAAAGATAATCATAGCACCTGATAAAAAAAGTGGATGACCTCAGTGAGACCCTTAACAAAGAGATAGAAAACAAAAAGCACCAGAGATGAAGAACTCAATAACTGAAATTTAAAACATACAAGATGGAATAAACAGTAGATTAAAGGAAGCAGAAGAATGAATCAGTGACCTGGAAGAAAGAGTAATGGAAAGTAACCAGGCTGAAAAGGAGAGAGGAAAAAAATGAAAATAGATTTAGGGTACTCAGTGACACCATCAAGTGTACAAACATTCATATTACAGGGATCCCAAAAGGAAAAAAAGAGAAAAGAGGGAAGAAAATGTACTTGAAGAAATAATATCTGAAAACTTCCCAAATCTGGGGAAAGAAACAGAAATCCAGATCCAGGAGGTACAGAGAACCCACAACAAAATCAACCTAAGGAGGTCCACACCAAGACATATGACATTTGACATAAAATGGCAAAAGTACTGATAAAGATAGAATTTTTAAAGCAGCAATAGAAAATAGTTACATACAAGAGAAACACTGTGAGGCTACCTGCTGATTTTGCAGCAAAAACTTTGCAGGCCAGAAGAAAATGACAGGATATATTCAAAGTGCTGAAGGAAAAACACCTGCAGCCAAGAATACTCTATCTAGCAAAACTACCATTCAGAATAGAAAGAGGGATAAAGTATTTCCCAGATAAACAAAGCTTAAAGGAAATATTCACCACTAAACCAGCCTTACGAGAAATGGTAAAGGGTACTCTTTGAATGGAAAGGAAAGACCATGATAGCAGTAAGAAAAGTAGGAAACACAAAAGCAGTAAAATTAGGTATACCTACAAAAAACTCAGTCAAGGGATACACATATGCCATATGACAACATATGCCTAAAATGTGGGTAAAAGTAAAAATTTAGTGCTTGTAAAATGGGTTCAAATTTAAGAAATTATCAATTTAGACTGTTACATACATAAGATGTTATATATAAACCTAAGGGTAACCCCAGATCAAAACCAACAATAGATATGCAAAAAATAAAGAGGAAGGAATCTAAGTATATCACTCAGGAAAGCCAGCAAATCATGAGGGGAGAGCAACAGAAGAAAGGAACAGAAAAGAAGTACAAAAACAACCATAAGACAAATAACAAAATGGCAACAAGCATGTACCTATCAATAATTACTTTGAATGTAAATGGACTGAATGGTCCAGTCAAAAAATGTAGGGTGAGAGAATGGGTAAGAAAGCAAGACCTATCCAATTCTGCCTACAAGAGATTCATTTCATAAGGCAGGACACATGCAGATTGAAAGTGAAGGGATGGAAAAGCACTTATCAAGCAAATAGAAGTGAAAATAAAGCCAAGGTAGCCACACTCATATTTGAAAAAAGCTGTTCTACTAAGGACAGGTCTATCTCAAGAAGCAAGAAAAATCTCAAATAAGCAACCTAACTTTACACCTATGGCAGCTAGAAAAAGAACAACAACAACAACAACAAAAACCCCAAAACTGGTAGAAGGGAGGAAACAACAAATATTAGAGCAGAAATAAACAAAACAGAAACTTTAAAAAAATAATAAATTAAAAAAACAGATTAATGAAACCAGGAGCTTGCTCTTTGAAAAGATCCACAGAATTGATAAACCTTTAGACAGACTAATCAAAAAGAGAAAAAGAAAATAAAAGGAGAGAAAGAGGACTTAAAATAAGAAGTGAAAAAGGAAAAAATCACAACCAACATCACAGAAATATAATGGATTATAAAAGAAACTTATGAAAAATTGCATGCCAAAAAATTGGATAGTCTAGAAGAAATGGAAAAATTCCCAGGAAAAAAACCTCCCAAAACTAATCAGAAAAAAATAGAAAATTTTAACAGATTACAAGCAATGAAATTGAATCAGTAATCAAAAATCTTCCAAAAACCAAAAATTCTGGACAGGACAGCTTCACAGGTGATTTCTACAAAACTTTTACTTATTTTATTTATTTTTAATTTAAAAAATTTTTTAAACATTTATACATTTATTTTTGGAAGACAGAGACAGAGTACTAGTGGAAGAGGGGCAGAGAGAGAGAGAGAGAGAGAGAGAGAAAGAGAGAGAGAGGGAGGGAGGGAGGGAGACACAGAATTGGAAGCAGGCTCCAGGCTCTGAGTTGTCAGCACAGAGCCCAACATATGGCTTGAATTGTCAGATCATGACCTAAGCCAAAAATGTTGTATACTTAATGGACTGAGCCATCCAGGTGCCCCCCTTTTAAAAAATTTTTAAATGTTTGTTTATGTTTGAAACAGAGCATGAGTGGGGGAGGTGCAGAGAGAGAGGCAGGCTCCAGGTTTTGGGCTATCAACACAGAGCCCCTACGTGGGGCTCAAACTCAGGAACTTCAGATCATGACCTAAGCTGAAGTAGGCCACTTAACCAACTGAGCCACCCAGGTGCCCCTACCACACATTTAAAGAAGAGTTAATACTTCTTTTTCTCAAACTATTTCAAAAAATAGGAGGAGGAAACTTCCAAAGTCATTCTATGATGCACGCACTACCCAGACACTAAAACCTGATGAAGATGCTATTAAAAAAAAGAGTTACATGCCAATATCTATGATGAACATAAACACAAAAATCTTCAACAAAATACTTAGCAATCAGAATCCAATAATATATTTAAAAAATATTCACCATGATCAAGTGGGATTTATTTCTTGGATGCAAGTGTGATTAAATATTTGTAAATTAATCCATGTGATACATCACATCAACCAAAAAAAGGATAAAAGACAGATAGTCATTTGAATGGATGCATAAAAAGCATTTGACACAGTAAAACATCCATTCATGGAAAACAAAAACCTCAACAAAGGATGTTTAGGAGTATATCTCAACATAATAAGGGCCATATATGAAAAAACCACAGCTAGTATACTGTGATTATACTGCGTGGTGAGAAAGTGAGAGTTTTTCCCCTAAGATCAGGAACAAGATAAGAATGTCTATGCTCACCACTTTTATTCATTAGTACTAGTACTGGAAGTCCTAGCCATAGCAATCAGACAACAAAAAGAAATAAAAGGCATCCAAATCAGCAAGGAAAAGTAAAACTTATACTATTTGAAGACAACATGATACTGTATATAGAAAACTCTTACAAGGCCACCAAAAACTACTAAAACTAACAAATGGATTCATTAAGGTAGCAGGACCCAAAATCAATGTGCAGAAATCCATTGCATTTGTATACGGTAATAATCCAGTAGCATAAAGAGACATTAAGAAAACAATCCCATTCATTACAATTGTACCCAAAATAATAAAATACCTAGAAATAAACTTAATGAAATAAGACAACTGTACTCTGAAACCATAAAACATTGATGAAATTGAAGGCCACAAGAACAAGTGAAAAGGTATTCCAATGGAAGAAAAAATACTGTTAAGATGTCCATACTCCCTGAAGCAATGTGCAGATATAATGTAATCCCTATCAAAATACCAACATGATTTCTCCCAGAACTAGAACAAATCATCTTAAAATTTTGCATGGAACCACCAAAGACCCTGAATAGCTAAAGGAATTTCGGAAAAAAAAAAAAAAGAAAGAAACATCACAATTCAAGATTTCAAGTTATACTACAACACTGTAGTAATGAAAACAATATGGTACCAGCACAGAAACAGACACATAGATCAATGAAGCAGAATAGGTAGCCCAGGAATAAAACCACAGTTACATGGTCAATCAGCTGCTGACAAAGAAGGCAAACATATGCAATGGGAAAAGACTGTTCAACAAATGCTTCTGGGAAAACAGGATAGCTACATGTAAAAGAATGAAACTGGGCCACTTTCTTATATCATACATAAAAATAAACTCAAAATGGATTAAAGAACTAAATGTGAGACCTGAACTCATAAAAGTCTTAGAAGAGAGACTTCTAAGTAATTTCTCTGACATCAGCTGTTAACAAAATTTTTCTAGATATGTATTCCTAAGGCAAAAGAAACAAAAGGAAAAAGAGACTATTGGGATTCTATCAAAATAAAAACTTTCTGCACAACAAAGGAAACAATAAACAGAACCAAAAGACAACCTACTGAATGGAGAAGGTATGTGCAAATGCGGTGTCTGCTAAGGGGTTATCATCCAAAATACATGAAGAACTTACACAACTCAGCAACAACAATAACAACAAATAATCCAATTAAAAAAGGGAAGAAGACATGAACCAACAGTTCTCTGAAGGAGACATGCAGATGGCCATCAGACACAAGAAAAGATGCTCAACTTCACTAATCACCAGGAAAATGCAATTGAACACCACAATGAAATATCACCTCACACCCGTCAGAATGGCTAAAATCAAAAACACAAGAAACAACAGGTGTTGGCAAGGCTGTGGAGAAAAAGGAACGCTTGTGCACTGTTGGTGGGCATCCAAACTAGAATAGCCATTGTGGAAAAAGGTATGGATTTTCCTCCAAAAATTAAAGAAACAAATTATCATATTACCTAGTAATTCTATTCCTGGGTATTTACCCAAAGAAAATGAAAACATCAATTCAAAAAGATATATGCAGCCTTATGTTTATTGCAGCAATATTTATAATAGCCAAATTATGGAAGAAGCCTGAAGTCCATTGATAGATGGATGGATAAAGAAAAGACGTTTATACAAACATATAAACATATATATATTGTACATATATATGTACAATATATATATATATGATGGATCTAGAGGATATAGTGCTAAGCAAAATAAGGCTGTCAGAGAAAGACAAATACCATGATTTCACTCATATGTGGAATTCAAGAAACAAAATAAATGAACAAAGAAGAAAAGAGACAAACTAGTGGTTACCAGAGAGGAGGTGATGGGGGGTAGGGAGTGGGTGAAATAGAAAGGGGATTAAGAGTTTACTTATCATGATGAACACTGAGTAATGTATGGCATTGTTGAATTACTATATTGTACACCTGAAACTGAAATAATATTATATGTTAATTATACTGCAATTAAAAAAAAAGTCACTATGGGGGAAAAAGATCCAAACATATGAAAATAATAGATCCGAAGTCTATGTTATTAAAATAAAGGTAATTTAAGTATAAACATAAGGTTTTTTAAAAATTATTTACTGTTTATTTTTGAGACACAGAGACAGAGTGCAAGTGGGGGAGGGACAGAAAGAGACAGGAAGACACAGAATCTGAAACAGGCTCTAGTCTCTGAGCTATCTGCACAGAGCCTGACGCGGGGCTCAAACTCGGAATGGTGAGATCATGACCTGAGCCAAATTCAGACACTCAACAGACTGAGCCACCCAGGTGCCCCAACCATAAATATAGTTTTAAAGGATATGTTGTTGAAAGTAACTACTGATCAAGGATCTAAGATAAATTTTGGCAATATATAGTCACTTGGCTCATTTTGGTTAAAATAAAATGATAAATATCCTCAGATTGCTGAAATTGCTTTAAAACTTCTCTTTCATTCTCATTATCATACAATCATGAGACTGTTTATCTTCTATGAATCCTATCAAAACAGTACATAGAAGAGTTTGGATCATATAAATTAATAAGCAGAAAGCAAACATTTGGTCACTTCCAAATATTTGCAAACATTGTAAACCACTAAAACTTCCCAGTTTGATATATAAAATGTTTGTTCCAAGTACTCATATAGGAATTTAATAAGGGGAATTCCTATTCCTTTCCTACATTTTGTTTAGTAATAACTGTGGAACAACAGGATTTCAAGTGCAATAAATCTCTATGTTAATCATCTCCAAGATTACTTTCAATTAAAAATCTCAACAGTTTCTATAAATCTTATCTTTTCCCTATGTTTTAGTTGTATCAATTACATTTATTAATATGTAATTTTATATGTATTGAATCTAACAGTAAAAAAAATGGGGAAGGGGGTGTAATTATTAAAGGACAGCGCACGTGCGTGCACACACACACACACACCCCAAAAGGACAGCAAAGGGATACAACATTCCTATATCTTGATTAGGTTGCTAAATAAATGAAACTTACATGTTATACATTTGCACACAATTAAATACAAGCACATATAAATACATGTAAAACTAGTGAAATCTGAATAAGGTTGCCAGATAACATCAATGTTAATTTCATGATTGTGATATCGTACTATGTATACCACTGTAAGGTGTTACCATTGGGGGAAGCTGGGTGAAAGGCAATCTAAGCATAACTTCTCACTACTGCATGTGAATCTACAATTATCTTAAAAAATAGTTCCTTTGTAAAGTACTTTAGAAACATAAGTAACTCTGGAAACTCACATAAGGGGAGAGGAGTAAGCAATGACGGGATCAGTGAAGACGAACGGGTATTAATTCATGGATCATCACAGATTCTAGTTCTATAGACTTCTAGATAAGATTCCTTGTAATTCACCAGTAGTGTGAGACCGTAGTCCTGGGCTGCTGGAAATTATTGGAAAACATCCTATTCCTGAAAAAAATTAATCTGATCACCATAAATCAGAACATTAGTATTAAAGCTGCCTTTGCCATTATTTTCTTCAGAAGCTTCCACCTTGTATTCCCAGCTGTAGAACACTTGATTTGCATTGTTACTTGCATGATGTGTTGTACCTTATATTCAAGCACCATCCTCCTGTTTTCTTGATGACAGAAGTGCCCTTGATAAATTTGTTTATAACATCTGTAATAAGGCCCTTCACGTTTTATTAATCAATTAAGAATGCCTTATTTCTAGTAGGATGAGGATATTTTGTTTAAATGTCATAAAATAAAAAATATTCTTAAATGGAAAAATATTGCAAAGTGAATCATAATTAATTTCTTATCTTTCATTGTAAATAACAGTTTACTACTTGAATTAGAACTATCAGTTTGGGGCTCCAGGGTGGCTCAGCTGGTTAAGCATCTGACTTAGTCTCAGGTCATGATCTTCCAGTTTCTGATTTCAAACCCCACATTGGGCTCTGTGTTCACAGCTCAGAGCCTGGAACCTGCTTCAGATTGTGTGTGTGTGTGTGTGTGTGTGTGTGTGTGTGTCTGCCCCTCCCCCACTTGTGTTATCTCTCTCTAAAATAAACTTTAAAAAACTGTCAATTCATGGTGCACAAAATTATGTAATAAATTTAATGAATTTAACAGTTCACACACAAAAATGTTTTTTTCAACTTGACCTAAATGAAAAAGTCCATATAACAAGATGTAATTTTAGGATTGGATAAGTCATAATTTTTGAGTCAATTTCATTTAATTGACTTCAGCTTTCTCAATAAATACGTATGGAACTTTTTGTGGCAACAATATTTTTCACACCTCTCTCATCTAGAGTTGAGGTCTATATTCTTGAATCTGTATGGACATGTGACTATTTTGATCAATAGCACACAGAGAAAGTGACGTTATATAACTTTCAAGGCTAGGTCATAAAAGAAATGCAGCTTCCAACCTACTTGTAGGGCCTCTCACAGTGGTGCTCTGAGCCACCACATAAGAAATTCAACTACCCTAAAATCACTATTCTGTAAGCCACCATATGTAAAAGCTATACATAGGCTCTCTAGTTGACTGTTCTAGTTGAACAATCAGCCAACAATATCAGCTGCCAATCACATGAGTGATTCATGTTAGATTCCCAGCCGAGTCAAGCCTGAAAATAACTGTAGCCACAAAAAGAAGCTGGATCCTTTTCAAATTCCTGGCTCACAAAACTGTGAACAACCACCAAAAGAAACGAACAAAAAGGGTATGATCACTAACTGGTTTATAAACCACTAATTTTGAAAGTGGTCAGGAATTTAGCCCAAGTATGAAATGGCAATCAATTAGACAGATAAAGTAAAATATAAAAAGCATGTGGAAGTAAATTATTTTTTTTTTACTTAAGCAACAAAGAATTTTATTAGCAGTAACTACAGTATGAATGCTATTCATTGTGATCCAAGGCAAAGAGATCTGCTGCACTTTGCTGTAGAATGTGGAATGCTAGGGGCACCTGGGTGGCTCAGTTGGTTAAGCGTCCAACTTCGGCTCAGGTCATGGTCTCATGGTTGGTGGGTTCTAGCCCCGCATCTGGCTCTGTGCTGACAGCTAGTTCACAGCCTGGAGCCTGCTTCAGATTCTGTCTCTCCCTTTTTCTCTGACCCTCCCCTATTCATGCTTTCTCTCTCTCATAAATAAATAAAACATTTAAAAAAAAGAATGTGGAATTCTATCTCCCAAATAAGGTTAAGACATCAAAAGATGTTAAAACCAAAATATGATGAAAATGAATCTTGAAAGTTACCCAGGGAGCACTTCATGCATGGTCTTGAAAAAATAAAATCTAATTTTCAGCTTCTCAGGCTGAAAAGCTTGAGTTTTAAGTATCCACATTCCCTTCATTTATTCAATACAGATAGAACTATATCCCTAAAATAGCCATATTAACCTGTAATTCAGGTGGGATTATCAAGTAATTAGGCCCAGATTCCATATGCATGTAAAATATCTCATGACATAATCTGAATCTATTATTATATTTTGGCAGCAAGAAATTTTAGTCAGGTTGAGATATTAATTCCAATACTTTTATTTGTATTATAAACCAGTTTGTAATCTCTGGAAGGTATAGAAATAAATACAAAAATATTAACAGTCCAAAACTAATCTTAGCATTGAGTTTTCTAACTGTGGTGATCATTTCTTTGCCATTTAAATGTTCGAAATACTTAAAAATATATGATCTATTTGAAGACCTATCATAATAGCTTTTTAATTTCAAAAATATAAGAAAACTAGCTTAGGTTTTGAAACTATGCTTGGATTGATACATAACATGATTTTTATATTTAAAAACTTAGACACTAATTTGTGAGTTTAAGTACATTAGATTCTGATAGTTTATAAGTCTGTCATTTTTATACTTAAAGTTGAGAGATTCAGATATATAAGTCTTTGACTATAGTTTGGAATGTATTTATAAATATAATCAATTATGTAAGTTAAATTGAGTTGATTTAATAATGATCAAAGAATGAATGAAAGGATATTTTATATTTTTTACAAAAGCTATCAGGTTTATAAATTAAAAGCACAAGTTATATATTAGACTTTATAAAAATAGTTCTTACAATTGATAGTTTTAATAAGTAAGCTATTGATTTAAAGACAGGCAATGCAATAGCCATTTTACACACAAAAAATCCAATCAGATACTAATAATGTAATTGAAAGAAGTTCCATTGCTTAACTATACAGCAATTAAAATACACAAAAGTGAGTAGCGTTTCTGTAAATAACTTGAAGCCAAATTATTAAATTTGCTTTGATAATCTTATAAGGCCTAGACTCTGGTTTATCGATTGAAGACATTAATGAAAATATCCTGATGTTGAAGAAAACAAAATTAGAGACAGGAAGTTCACTGGCTACATACCAAATATAGTATGTAACAGAGATCAAGTAAAACTAAACACTGGACTGAAGGTATTTTGGACCAGAAAGGCCATAGGTGCTTGGGCTACAAATTCACATGAAGTGTCCTGTGAATTTTCCATGCAGTTTTTTTCATAGTAAATAATTTTCTTCCACTTAGGAAAAAGAGGCCAGGTTCCCTAACTGCCTCTCTCAATAGAGTATTCTTTCAAATTCCTTCTTTAACTAAGGGTGTACTCTTCCGTGCCTTATTGCATACCTCCCAGTCAACATCCTATATTGGGTGGTACTAGATTTTGCCTCCTGTAACCCACATCTCATGCGGCTATCAAAACAGAAGTCCAGGTGACTAGAGATTATAAATTCTTTCATCTCACCTATTCATCTCCCTAGATCCCGACATTCAAATTATTTTTAATCTTAAAGGATTTTCCTTACTATTATACAAGGTTAGAAATGCAATTAGAATTTAAAAATACTGGCCCACCATATTTCCACTTCATTCTTAAGATAAATAATTTGAAAACAATTTAGTTATCCACATATTTCAACAGCAAAATTATAGTTTGACTAACCCAGAAACTGGAATTAGACAATATCAGCCAGTCAAGCAACATAGATAAATGAAGTACATTCCCATAAGTTTCACCAAAATGTTTTTATAATCAGAAATAAAAAACTGATGAATTTTTCATAAGTTACTCTAATCTTTGTTCATCTCAAAAAAATATGACTCAGAAACATTATCAAGGAGACAGCTTTTACTAATCAACTAAGAGAGAGAAAAAAAAAGAATTACCAATTACAAAAATGTAATAAGCGTTAAGCATTTTTACAAATTTTACCAGAAAAAAAAGACATTAAGAAATAAGTCTATTGGTGAATTTTTTTTTGAAGAAGTAATTAATGAGGAAATAATGGTAGTTGATTTTTATAGATGATACTTTCATGTATAGGAAATTGTAAGTCAACAACTATGCAGATATTCCTAGCAAAAGTCAGTTTATCTGAATTATTCATCCCAAATTTATGCTTGTAAATCAACAGAGAATACTTCTAACTCAAGCAAAAATTTTATTCTTTTCTGAAATTACAAGGGCAATATATTAAAATGGAAAAATGTTAGCAGGAGGAAGTGGTTGATATTTCTCATTACTCCTCCAGTTTCTTGGCTATGAGACCTTGGCAAGTCATTCAAATTTTCGGGGACTCAGTCATCCCATTTAACATATGGGATTAATTTATTGCCACCCTGAGGCCAGGAAACAAAATGAAGTACTGATGGAAATCTCTTAAAAATTTTAGGTCAATAATCTGTCATGGTAATTCTTTTTTTCTTTCTTTTTTTCTCTGTCCTACTCCACTTACCACCCATCTTACCATGTATTCTTCCAACTGCATGGTACTGTCTTAATCTACATCTCTGTTTTTTAGGAGACAAGTTAGTCTAAAAAGGAATAGTTGTACACTTATAAACATTGCCTTTCTGAAAGGCCATGGCTGAGCCAACATCCTATGTAGAAATAAGGTTAAAGTTGATTTCAGTCACTTAAGGTGATGTCAGCAACCCTCTAATTAAAAAAAAGGAACCAAAAGTTACTACAAACTTCAAAGGTTAAGGAGAAGTATAGCTGAAAGTTCTTAGGACTTTCTTGGTCTCCAGGATTAAACAAAAAAAAATGCAACTAGGAGACTGAATCAAGACATTTAGAGAAGAGAAAAAATAGCCATATCATTCTGTATTCTAAGAATATATTTTATAGTCAATTCTTCTGTAATATGGAGTCATAATGTTGGACATCTTACAAGTAGACTTTCCAACTAGAAAGCTCTGGTTATTATTAGCTGTTTTGAGTAGTTGAGTTTATATTTCATTGATTTCTCAATCCACAACACAGAGTATTTTTGCTTAGCCAAAAATGATTTTTATAGTGTGTTTTTTAAAAAATCCTAATTATAAAGGAATATGCAATGACTCTTAGAGCTACAGACCTGGCTCATGATTTATTTTACAAGACTTTCCTCACACTTCTTTGCTAAAGACATTCTTTGTGTTTTATTACAAGTTTCTTCCATTGCATCATGCTCTCAGTGGGATGGTGTGCCTATATTTTATTTTACTCCTGCCATTAATTACCTGTGGGCCTGTATCATGTCTCTCTCAGACCCATTTATTATAATGGTGCCTGCTGGTGTCCCTGCAGCTAGCAGTCTGTCAGCATTTCCATTAGAAACCCCATTTCACAGGGGCTTAAAATTCAGCTGTAAAATTGTGCTTTAGGCTGTACATATTTAGAGTACATGCTATGAGCTATGAAGCTCTTTATATTTAGCTCCAAAAAGACAAATTTGGAATAAAAGCTGTTATGAAACTGATGTGCATATAGGTCCTAACTTTTGTGATAAATTAAAAGAAAAAATATAATACTATGAAATGTTTACAAGTTGTGTTTCATTCTTTTTGAAATGAAAACATATTTGTGTGTAGTTTATAGGAAATTCAGTATAATCTATATATGAATATTTTCATATTTGTTTCTCCATTTTAATTTCTTAAAAATATGGTAACATAAAACTAATCTTTTTTAATTTTTTTTTAATGTTTTATTTATTTCTAGGATAGAGGGAGAGAGACAGCGTGAGCAGGGGAGGGTCAGAGAGAGAGGGAGTCACAGACTGAAACAGGCTCCAGGCTCTGAGCTGGCAGTCAGCAGAGCCCGACGCGGGGCCCGAACCCACGAACCGCGAGATCATGACCTAAGCGAAAGTCGGACGCTTAACCGACTAAGCCACCCAGGCGCCCCCATAAAACTAATCTTTTAAATGCTTTAAGAGTTAGCTATGGGGTTGGTCATTGGACAGCTTTCAAATACGAATGTTATTTACCATTAAAAATGCTTTGGGGCTTAGAAATCATAAGTTTCTGGAAAATGATCATGTCAGGATAAATTAAAATTCCCTGATCTTGAATATGACATCAGTAGGTTTGCCAGATAAAATACAGGACACCCAGTTAAATGTTAATTTCAAATTTAACAAACACAGAAGTTTTAGTATAAGTGTGTCCCAAATATTGCATGGAATATATTTATATAAAAATATAAATATATATTTGTTGATTACTTGAGATTCTGATTTAACAGGGTGTTTTGTACTTTCATGAGCAAAATCTGGCAACCATAAATAAATAGTAGTGATTAGTTTTCATACTCTTCCAAGTTAAAACTAGAATTCAATGTTACAGAACATCCAAGAGATAAAAGAATGAGAACACAGTCCTGGATTTTTAAAAACACTACATAGGTCTTAAAAACACTTCTTCAGAGAGTAAGCATATCGTTCTAAAATAACAGGTTCTTGTGGACAGGAATCAAAGTGGAATAATATGACCAATGGGAAACAAGAGAGTCATATTTAATGCAAAGAGTGAGAGCTGGGTGAGAACAGGTGAGAACTGGGATAACTGAACACAAAGACACTAAGAAAAAAAAAGATAGTAACAAAAATCTAAGAAGACATTTCCAGACACACAGTACCCCTTGTGGACTGCCATATGTATTTGGCCTAATTCTGAAGTCCACAACTACTAGCTACACATTAAGTCATTTATTTGATTTTATAATAAACTTTGAAAAAGACTACTTTTAAAAAAATCTTTTCAAAGTATTTCATTCATTCACACAACCAAAAATTATCTATAAGCAGTTCGAAGAGGCTGGATGGACACAAAGGGAAATAATAATTGGGGAATGGCTGGGCAATTACTAGGTAAGAGTAGTTTGGATAAGTTGCACTGTCACAGCAGTTAGTAGTGATGAAAAGAGTCAATGATAAAACAAAGTTTTCATGAAGCATTAATCAGTTATACCTAACACAAAATTATTCACATAGGCGATCATAACTCAAGAGTAGGATGAATAACTTATGAGAAAAAGACATTGCATAGCTAAATAGCACAAAACATAAACACTATTCTAAAATGTCCCAAAACATGCAGGAATCCACTAGGAGGGAGGTTTTCAAAATGTGAATTTATGTGAAGGGCAAAAAGAAAATACAATCTTACGTAGAGGAAACATTAATATTCAACATTTTAGTGAATATGAATTTATGGCTCAGAAGTAAAGAATAAGACCCATTCCGTGCTTACAAAAACTTAAAGCATATTTGGACCTGTAAGATGTGAAATAATTCAAAATCATCATTCACCATTTATTTTCTGCCACAAATTGGTTGGTTTTGGTAGGTTTTCAAACTGTTCTTTAGAATGTTTTCTTTACTCGCAAATACTATTGTGTTTCTCCAACTACCACTGAATATCCTCCCATGTAACAAATTCTCACTTTTTAAGGAGAGATTTGATCTCTTAAAGATGGTAACATATGCATAATATAAAATTTACAATTTTAAGTGGCACTTTAAGTGGGATTGAGTGCATTCACAATATTCTTTAATCATCACCATTTTCGATTTTCAGAGCTTGTTCATCATTTCAAAAAGAAACTCTGCACCCATTAAATGATAACTCCCCATTCTCCCTTCCCTCTAGCCCCTGGAAACTCTCCTCTATTCTGTGTCCATGAATTTGCCTGTCCTAGGTACCTCATATAGATGGAATCATCCAATATTTGTCGTTTCATGTCTGACTTATCTCACTTAACATAATGTTTTCCAGGCTCATCTATGTTGTGGCATGTATCAGAAATACATTGCTTTTTATGATTGAATAATATTCCATTGTGTGTGTGTGTGTATGCACATTTGTTTATCAATTCATCTTTTGCTGTACTTTTGGTTTATTTCCACTTTTTAACGATTAGGAATAATGGTATGAATGTTGATGCGCAAGTTATCTCTTTTAGTACCTGCTTTCAATTCTTTTGGGATGAAATTACTAGATTGTATGATAGCTCTATATTAAAGTTTTAAAGAACTGCCAAATTGTTTTCTACAATGACTGAACAGTTTGGATTCCCACCAGCAGTGTACGAAGGTTCTAACTCCCCCATCTTCACTCCAACACTTCCTATTTTCTGTATTTTGTTTGAGTGTTTACTCATAGCCATCCCAATGAGTATGAAGTGATATCTCATTGTGGTTTTGATTTTTTTCCCTAATAACTAATGGTACTAATCATCTTTTTATATGCTTAGTGGCCATTCGCCTATCATCTCTGGAAAAATGTGTATTTAAGTCCCTTTGCCATTTTTTAAATAGGTTGTTTTTATTGCTGGGTTGTATGAGTTATTTGCATATTCTGAATACCAATACTTTATCAGATATAAAGTTTACAAATGTCTTCTCCCATTCTGTAGGTTGTCTTTGCACTCTCATGATAGTGTCCTTTGATACAAAAACTTTAATTTTTATAATGTCCAACTTATGTTTTCTTTTGTTGCCTATATTTCTAGTGTCATATTAGATTTGATTCTTTAAAATAATATTTTATATTAATGCACTTAATAAAGGTGACTCTTTAGCCATATAGCTTATTCGTAATTTAAAAAATTGGGAATTCCGGTCAAGTAATGGCATTAGTGTATCTAGCAGTAGGCCAACCATAATAAAAATTATCAAAGAAAAACATGAAGACAACTGTTGCATGCTATTTGAGAGTGATCAGCATATAGCAGAATTGAGGGGATGTGGCTCTTGACAAGGAGAATCATACTGGTTGAGATCCAGAACCATGAAGACACCTCCTAATTTGAATGGCACCTGGAGGGGCGCCTGGGTGGCTCAGTTGGTTAAGCATCTGAGTGTGGCTCAGGTCATGATCTCCTGGTTCGTGGGTTTGAGCCCCACGTTGGGTTCCATGCTGGCAGCTAAGAGCTTGGAGCCTATTTCAGATTCTGTGCCTCCCTCTCTCTCTCTCTGCTCCTCCCCTGCTCATGCGCTGTCTCTCTCTGTCTCAAAAATGAACTATAAAAATTTTTTAAAAAATGAATGACATCTGGAGGAGAGAACTATAGTTTCACAGAGCTAAAGAACTGTCAGAAGCTGGATGTTGGTGCTGCCAGAACTGAAAATTGCAATGAGCAATCATGGAAAAGATCTAACTACCTATTGGGTAGTATTAAAATCTGCATACAAATTCCCCTTAAATCTTTAACTGACTCTGAAACTTTGTATTAACAGAAAAATCTCCAAATAATACAGCAGAAAGAAATGTCTGGAAGCCAAAGACCTACATAGAGATTTTTAGCAGCTACGTAGTTCCTGGGAGGCAGTTTGTAGATCTCACTAAGAACCCCCAAGTTAAGGAAGCTTGATAAATACTCTTACCCCAGAAAGGCCACATATTCAGAGTAAGGAACATCTCTGAGGACTCAGGATCACTCCCTATCTTAAAGTAAAAAAAAAAAAAAACAAAAACCTGAAATTGGCCTGTTCTAATAAAGCAGCTTCCACAACAACATCATTAGTAATTTAATACTTTGATAGTACAAAGGTAAACCATTTAAAAAATATATATATAAATTTAAGTCTTTGCTGAATATTATCCACAGTTTCCAGTGGTGAGTTCTACTTCAGTTAGGCAAAGAAGCAAAAACATATCCATAATCAACAGTTCCACAATCAATCAGCAAAGGATCTTGATTTTGGAACTAGCAAGAAAAAGAAAGGTGTTTAATAGCTATTATAAATATGTTTAAAATGTCCAAAAAAGGTGGATATCATCAGTTCAACAATGAGGAACTTCAGAAGAGACATAGCAAACTTATAAAAAAAAAAAAAAAGAAAATCATTGAACTAAAATATATAATGCAGAAAAAAATTCATTGAATGCAAATTAGACTCTTCAAGATAAAAGGTCAGTGACCTGCAGATGTGAATAGAAATTATCACAACTTAAGCATATAGAGAATTTATTATTATTATTATATTATTATTATTATTATTAAAATAGTTCAATCGCCCATGAGATTATGACATGTAGTCTAACGTTCAGGTGGTTAGAATTCCAGAAACAAAGGCAGGAGAGAATGAGGCAAAGAAATTTAAGAGATAATAACCAAAATTGTCTAAGTTTGATGGAAAACAAATAGCCTTAGCTCCAAGAATCTCAGTAAACACCAAGATATATAAAGACAATGAAATACACACCTTGGTATATCATAATAAAACTTCTAGAAACCAAAGATGAAGACAAAAATCTTGAGAAGCAAGAGAAAAACTCATTACATACATAGGATCAACAAGAAGGATGAATACAAACTTCTCATCAGTAACAATGGGCTCTGATCTGTTTCTCTTTTATTGCTTTTTTTTTTCATATCAGGTAAACCACTGCTGAATCCATAGTCACAAATTTTCTCCTATGTTCCTCTCTAAAACCTTCACAGTTTTAATTGCTGTATTTAGGATCGTGATCTGAGTTAATTTTTGGATATGATGTAAAGGATGGGTCCAACTTCATGCTTCTGCATGTGACTTTTCAATTGCCCAGTACCATTTAATGAAAGACTATTCTTTCCCCCAGTGAACTTTTATGGCACACTATCAACTGATAGTAAATGTAATGGCATTCTCATCCAGCCATTCCTGAACTCTATCGCCTCTGCCTACTTGTCAAGACTTGGTGGAAGAATGGGGCCCAAACTATTGACTGCATTTACCTGAAATTTATTCTCTGCAATGCATAGGTGGAAGAGATAAGAAAAGTTGGCAGTCTTCCTTCTTTGGGAAGTACTGTAGTTCTTGACTCTGAACTGGGCAGGAGAGGTATCCTTGACTCTTAGTAACATTTGTTCTGAACAGAACTTCCATTATGCTAAGCTGGGGGCAGGGAGTAGAGGATGAAGCAGATTGTGGCTCAAGTGCCATAGAAACTCACTATTCTGACAAGAGTTAAAAATTTTTAAACATATTTATTCATTGGTCAATTAATTTATGACAAAGGAGGAAAGAATATACAATGGGGGAAAGGTCTCTTCAATAAATGGTGTCAGGAAAATTGGACAGCTACATGCAAAAGGATGAAACTGAACCACCTTCTTATAAAGACCTAAATTTGAGACCTGAAACCATAAAATTCCTAAAAGAAAAGGTATGCAGTAATTTCTTTGATATCAGCTATAAAAACACTTTTCTGGAGATGTCTACTCAGGCAAGAGAAAAGAAAGCAAAATTAAACCATTGGGACTACACCAAAATAAAGCTTTTGCACAGTGAAGAAAATAACCAACAAACCTAAAAAATAACCTACTAAATGGGAGAAGATATTTACAAATGATATAACCAATAAAGGGTTAAAATCCAAACTATATAAAGAACTTAAACAACTTAACACCTTCCAAAAACCAAATAATCCAACTAAAAAGTGGGCAGAGGTCCAGAATATACCTTTTTACAAAGAAGACATACAGAAGACCAACAGATACATAAAAAGATGTTCGACATCACTATCAGGGAAATGCAAACCAAAACCATAATGAGATACTACCTTCCACCTGTCAGAATGTCTACAATCAAAAACACAAATAACAGATGTTGGAAGGGATATGGAGAAAAAGGGACCCTTATGCACTGATAGTACTAATGCAAATTCGTACAACCACTGTGGAAGGCAATATGGAAGTTTTCAAAATATTAAAAATAGAACTGCCATATTATCCAGTCATTCCACTACTGGGTATTTACCCAAAGAAAATGAAAACACTATTCAAAAAGATATATATGCATCCCTATGTTTATTGCCACAGTATTTACAATAGCCAATATAGAGAAGCAACTCAAGTGTCCATCAATAGATGAATGGAGATAGAAGAGGTAGTGTATGTGTGTATCTGTGTGTGTGTATGTAATGGAATTCTACTTAGCCATAAGAGGGAATGAGATCTTGCCATTTGCAACAACATGGATGGACCTAGAGGGTATAATACTAAGTGAAATAAATCAGACAAAGACAAATACTATGTGACTTTAACTTAACTCATATGTGGAATTTAAGATGCAAAACAAATGAGCAAAGAAAAAAAGAAACAAACAAAAGTACAGACTTTTAAACAGAGAATGATTTAGTGGTGGCCAGAGGCGAGGAGGAACAGAATGGATAAAATAGATAAAGAGGATTAAGACTAGATTTATCATGATGAACACTTAGTAAGGTACAGAAATGTTAAATAATTGTATTGTACACCTGAAACTAATAACACTGTGTGTTAATTATATTTCATTAAAAAAAAAAAACCCTATTTCTGGCTCAACCACCCTTGCTCTACCTCCCCTACTCCAACCCAAAGATTCTGGTTTATATATATATATGTATATTAACATATACATATTCATATTGTATTTATTTATATTTATTTATATTTGTATATTGTATATTTGTATATTGTATATAGTATCTTCATTGCTATATACTCTTAGAACAATTTTCAGAGACACTAATTGGTTATTTTTAATGATTTTCTCCAGTTATGGTCGGTTCACTGGAGAGCAGTCCAAAGAACTCCTCATATAGCCATTCCACAGTGGAATCCCCTCTCTATGTGAAATATTTATTATATGTGACCTTTTACTATTCTACCAAAATGTCCATAATATGCTTCAAAAACCTGCAATTTTATTTGTCATAATGCAAGAAAATCTCCTAGATCTAAATTATAAAAAACCCAAGGTCATCTTTAATTTTAATAAAATGAGAATTTTCTGAATAATAGCTGAGTGAATGATAGAATCACATAGAAATGAGATTTCTTGGAATGCAATAAAAGTAACACTACACTAAGCATATAGGATTTAATCAAATCAGTACTTTGGAATTATTTCTGTTAAAACTATTTTCATATGCAACTGATAGAACTCCTATGACGATAGTAGTTGAAACAAGATGGAATCTTATTTCTTTCTCATTAAAGGAAAAATCCTAAAATAAGAAATTCAGAATAAATATATCAATTTAAAGATCATTAGTATCCTTCCAGCTTCTTGCCCCAATGTAATTATTATAACATCCAATATCAAGTCTGCTTTGCAGACAGCAGAATAAGAAAAAAGACAAGAAGATAACAGTTCCCCTTAAGGGCAGTTCCCAGAAACTGCACATGCTATTTCCTCTTGGACATACCAACTTATAAAGATAGGTGAGAAATTTTGTCTCTCTTCTGAATAGTATATACTCAATTAGTATTCGAGGCGTTATCACCGAGAAGGAGAGGAACAATTGCTGGGGGAAAACTCATGGATTCTTCATGTAAATATAGCCATCTTCAGTTAATCAGAAGAAAAGTAATTAAACTAATAATATGAATTAAAAACAAAGGAAAGACTAAATTAATATTAAAATGGAAATTATTAAAAATTATAAGAAAAAGTTTATTAAAAAGGGCTAAAATTTTGAAATCCATTTAAAAAAAGCATAAACAGAAAATATAAAAATAAAATGTTGCATTAGAAAAAAAAAACCTAAAAGAATGTTTGTTATATCCTAATAATATCAAAATTCTTAATGAATTATAGGACTTCTAGGAAAAAAAAATCCTAAATTCTTTCAAAAAGAAAGCACTTCTAAGATGGCAGAGTAAGGACTTCAGAAAAATCGGCTGCTTAATAAAAGCAAGTAGAATGGCACAACTTTTCAAAATTTTTTTTCTGAACCCCGGAAATTAACTAAAAACTTGCAACAATCTGAGGAGAACTTATTCAATAAAAGGACTAACATTCATATAAGAACAGAAAACTTTATAACACTTTAACTTTCTCTATTCCCAATCACCTCTCCCCTGCTCTATAATAGTTTTGAAAATCAGTGGTGTCATAACCATGAATATTGTGAAAAACATCAGCCTAGCAGCCAATAAAACGGGCAAAGTGGGTTTGAATCTCTTCACAAAGCCTTGCCCAAGAGAATACTTACTATCTGATTTATCTGCGAATTGCCTGGAAAAGTCTTATTTATACAGCTTATCTTTATTTGAACTGACTCACAGCTCATTTAGGAGAAAACCCATATCCCCAGGGTGTTTGTCAGAAATAATCAGCAGCAATTATTTAAAATTGCACCTGCTTGAGGCAGTGAAACAAGGATGAGCTAACATGTTAAAAAATCAGGAAAATCTAGCAACTGAGAGGTCCATCGAGAGCTTTGAAAACCTCCAATATATTCCTGGGAATACAGATGGTCACTTGTATGTCCAACACTGTGCACATGACCATGAAAGACTTCAGAAGGCCTTAATCTCTCAGTTGGGTGTGACCTTAATGCTGAGCAAGAAGTATAGACTAAGACAGTAGTGATATCTGCTAGAAAAATGAAAGTGTGTCCTATCATATTCACAGAGCAAAGATGGGGAGACTTATTTCTTCAAGGCATTTAAGGAAATTTTGGTTCAATCATTAGCTGAGAATTAAGCTAACTAAGCAGAGAATTCAGAGGTAGCATTTAAGAAAAATCCATTCTTCACAGAATTTTCCCTGCAAAGTCATTAAAAACAAGTAGCCAAAGAAACAACACAGTAAAGTAGTGACAAATAAAACCAAGGCATGATTTTATGATTTACAGGGTTGCCGCTATTATTACAATGTCAGTTTTTATTAAGAAAAAAGTTACAAGCCATGCTAAATGAGAGAATATATATCCCCCCAAAAGTTAGTTTTTTGTAAATAATAACAAAAAATTTTCTAAATTGACCAAGAAGAAAAGAGAGAAGTTCAAATTAGTAAAACCAGTAATGTGAGACATCACTACTGACCTTACAGAAATAAAAAGGATTATAGAGTGATACTACAAAAACCTGTATTCAAACAAATTCCAGATGAAGCAAATCCCTGTTAAGATAGAAACTATTAAAACTGTCTCAAAGAACAGAAAATCTGAATAACCTGTAACAAGTAAATATATTAAATTAGTACTTAGAAACAAAACAAAAAACAACAAAAACAACAAACACCTTCCCCCAAAAAAGCCATGGATAAAATTTTTCACTTCTGAATTCTACTAAACCTTTTAAGAAGTAATATCAATCCTTCAAATCCTCTATCAAATTACAAAAGAGAGAAAATCATTTTCCAAATCATTCTATGAGGCACTACTACCCTGTTACCAATACCAGACAAGGTTATTACAATAAAAGAAAACTACAGAACAATATCCCTTAAAGACATAAATGCAGAAATCCTCACAAAAATATTAGCAAACAGAATCCAATGCATTCAAGATTAAACAGTATGACCAAGCAAGTTTGTGTAAATAATGCAAGATTAGTTTGATATTTGAAAATTAATGAATGTGCTATATCATATTGATAGAATAAAGGACAAAAACCACATGATTATCTCTAAGATAAAGAAGTGTGTGACAAAATCCGACACCTCTCCATGATAAAACACTCAACAAACTTAATAAGGAACTTCTTCGGTCTAGTAAAGGACATCTACAAAATCCCACAGATGACTTCATATTTAATGATGGAAGACTACATGCATTTCCCCTAAGGAACAATTCAAGAATGTTTGATATCATCACACATAATCAACACTGTACTGGAGGTTCTAAAGAAGGCAATTAGTCAAGAAAATAAAATAAAAGGCATCCATATTTGGAAACAAAGAATTAAATCTCTACCCATAGATGATGTTGTCTTGTCCTGTATACAGGAAATCCAAAGGCATTAATAAAGGAACTACTAAAACAAATTAATAAATTCATCAATGGGGCGCCTGGGTGGCTTAGTCGGTTAAGCGTCCGACTTTCGCTTAGGTCATGATTTCGCGGTTCGTGGGTTCGAGCCCCTCGTCGGGCTCTGTGCTGACTGCCAGCTCAGAGCCTGGAGCCTGTTTCAGTCTGTGACTACCTCTCTCTCTGACCCTCCCCTGCTCACGTGTCTCTCTCTCTGTCTCTCTCTCTCTCTCTCCTAGAAATAAATAAAAATATTTTTAAATAAATAAATAAATAAATAAATAAATTCATCAAGTTTGTGGAAGAAAAATATATAAACAACAAAAATCAGTTGTATTCACATACATAGCAACAAACAATTCAAAAAAGAAATTAAAGAAACATTTTCCAATTTTACCTCAAGTCAGGAAAAATAAAGCTTATTTATAATAGCATCAAAGAGAAAATATATATAGTTAAAATATGTTTAATAAAGAACTTAAAAAGTAAAATTAAATTTAGGAAAAGCGGTTCCTAGATGGCTCAGTCAGTTGAGTATCCAACTCTGGTTTTTGGTTCAGGTCATAATCCCAGGATCAAGGGACTAAGCCCTACAGTGGACTCCACACTAAGCATGGGGACCTGCTTAAGATTCTCTCTCTCTCTCTCTCTCTGCCTCTCTCCCTCACTTGCCCTCTCTTTATTTCTTGCTTCTCTCTCTCAAAAAAAATAAAAAGATGCATAAGACTAGTACACATAAAATCTACAAAATATTATTGAAAGAAATTAAGGAATACATGAATCAATGGGGAAACTTCCCAGGTTCATGGATCCAACCTCAATATTACTAAAATGGCTACATTCATCAAATGAATCTTTTCATTCAATGCAATTTCTATCAAAATTCCAGGTTTCTTTTTTTAGAAATTGATGAGCTATTTCTGTAATTCATATGAAAATAAAAGGGATTAGAATAACCAAAACAATCTTGAAAAAGGACAAGTTGGAAGACAATTTTTTTTTTATTTCAAAACTTACTATAACTAATCAAGATGGTCATACTGGCATAAGGACAGACATATAGATCAATGGAATAGAGCTGAAAGTCTAGAAATAAGCTCTCACATTTATGATCAGATGATTTTCAGCAAGTGTGCCCAGAGAATTCAATGGAGGAACGAATAGTCTTTTCAACAAACAGTAGTAGGACAAGCAGATTTCCATATGCAAAAGAATGAAGCTGTGTCCTTTCTTTACTCCCTATACAAACATTAATTTAAAATGGGTGATAGACAAAAGGCAAGTGATAAAACTATAAACTTCTTACAAGAAAACATAGGGAGTAAACTTTCATGAGATTGAAGGGGTGCCTGGGTGGCTTAGTCGGTTGAGCGTCCAACTTTCGCTTAGGTCATGACCTCGCGGTTCGTGGGTTCGAGCCCTGCGTCGGGCTCTGTGCTGACTGCCAGCTCAGAGCCTGGAGCCTGTTTCAGTCTGTCACTCCCTATCTCTCTGACTCTCCCCTGCTCATGCTGTCTCTCTCTCTCTCCCTCCTAGAAATAAATAAAACATTAAAAAAAAAATTAAAAAAAAAAAACTTTCATGAGATTGGGTTACCTGTAGGCTTCTTATACATGACAGCAGAAACACAAGTGATAAAAGAAAATCAATTGAATTTTGTCAAGATTATAAATTTTGTGCCTCAAAGGACACTACTAGGATTGAGAAAAGACAAATTATGTGGCCACTCGCCCCTCTTAACCAATGGACTTCCACTCATAGTTCATTTGGACGCAAGACTGATGACACCACACATGAACTGCAAGGATATGAAATACATACTTGCAAATACCAATGCTTTCGGAGTGAGCAAGATGATGCCTGAGCAGGTGCAAGAACAGCTTGAGAGAGCCAGGAAAGGAGATTGCTTGGGGGTATTTTACAGTGATAGGTTAAGGCTGGGCTGAGAGTCCCTGTGCATGCTCTGAACTTCCCTTGAACTAAAGGAAGAATTTGGACTTTCTTATCAGCTTATTCAGGTATGGGATGGAAGGGGAATTCAGATGGGTAGGGCTTAAAAGTTTCCAAGAGACAAACATTAACAATGGTCAGACTCATTATTAAGACCATTCACGGAGTGGAAAAAAGTATTTGTAAATCCTATAACTGATATGGGCCATGTATTTATCATATAGAAAGAACTCTTATAATTTAGTAGTAAAAAAAAGAACCCAAAGTAAAAATGGGGGAAAGATTTTAATCAACATTGTTTCCAAAGATGATATACAAATGGGTAAGTAACATGTAAAAAGATGTTCAATGTCATTAGCCATAAAAGAAATGCAAATCAAAATTATAATGATACCACCCCCTAGGATAGCTAAAATAATTTTAAAAAAAGACTGACAATAACAAATGCTGGCAAGAATATAAAGAAATTGTAACCCTCATTCATTACTGTGGGATTGTAAAGTGGTACAGCCACATTGTAAAGCAGTTTGTGAGTTCTTTACAATGTAAAGCATAGAATGACAAGACCAGCAACTCCACACATAGGTATATATCAAAGGGAAATGAAAGCATATGTCCACAAAAACACTTGCACGTGGAATGTTCATAGCAGCACTGTTCACAATAGCCAAGAAATGAAAATAATACAAATGTCCAACTGATGGCTAGCTAAAATATAAAATGGACATACAAGTGAATATTATTTGACAATGAAGAGAATACCATAGCGAAACATGAAACAACATGAATGAGCCCTGAAAACATTATGCTACATGAAAGAATTCAGTCACAAAAGATCACACATTGTATCATTCCATTTATATGAAATGTCCAGAATAGGCAAATACATACACCCAGGAAGTAGATTAGCGGCTGCCTGACTAAAGTGAAGGAGGAATTAAGATTAAGTGGTATAGGGGATGGTGGTCCTGGGGGTGTTGTAAATATTCTAAAATCAGATAGTGCAGATAGGTACAAAACTTTGTGAACACACTAAACACTGTTCAGTTGTATACTTTAAATATGTGAATTGAATAGCTTATGAATTATATCACAATAAAATACACAGACATCCCCCACAGACACAAAATCGCTTAAACATGATGATTATGATCCTTTTTGCATTTCTTTGCAAATCTTAGAAGATACTTATTTTAATCGTTATGTTATGTTAGTAAATTATTTGAAGAACAGAACTTTTTATAACCCAAATCAGATGAATGCTCTATTCTGCAACTTCTTATCCCTGATGCTCTGAGTTAGTTAGGCCTTCTTATTTTGCCCTTGAGGAGACCCTGTTTTTAATTATTCTTTTATCACTTTATGTATAATTATCCATTGGAAAAGGGAGCATTAAATGTGTGGAGCTGTAAAGATAATGTTCACTGTTGATGTATCTTAGAAGTAGGGTGATCATGCAGACTTGCCTGAGTCAATCATGTTTAATACCTGTGGCTCCAGTTTAGATTAGGTTATAAATACTTTGGGCTATTTTAAGGGCCCAGGATCAGGAGTCTATTTAATAAGTTATATTATTTTATAAAGATTTCCAAGCAAAACTTCCTTATAACATTTGAAGATGCATAGTTACATGGTAAAGAATAAAGAAAGGAAGTGACTACCATAAATGTCAGTGTAGTGCAGTGAGTCTCATGGAGGGGTGATTTTCTCCCATGCCCCAGTGTCATTTGGCAATATCTGGAGACATATTGGTTTGCCATAATTTGTAAGAAGGGGGTGTAGGAGGGCAGAGAGAAGGCAAGAGTGTTCTACTGACATCTAGTGGGTAGAAAACAGTGATGATGCTTAACATTCTACAAGGCCCAGTAGGGCTCCCTTCAACAAAAACATTTTCTAGTACAAAGTATTTATAGTGCTGAGGCTTAGAAACGGAGACAATGTTTAGATATGTAGGGGAGGGATAACATGCATACATACACACACACATATATACATATACATATGCATATACATATACACATACATATGTATATACATATATTCAGGTCATGATTCTCACAGTTTGTGAGTTCGAGTCCTGTGTCAGGCTCTGTGCTGACAGCTCAGAGCCTGGAGCCTGCTTCAGATTCTGTGTCTCCCTCTCTCTGCCCTCCCCTGCTCACGCTGTCTTGTCTCTCTCAAAAATAAATTTAAGGGGCGCCTGGATGTCTCAGTCGGTTGAGCATCCGACTTCGGCTCAGGTCATGATCTCACAGTTCATTGGTTTGAGCCCCGCATCAGGTTCTGTGCTGACAGCTCAGAGCGTGGAGCCTGTTTCAGATGCTATGTCTCCCTCTCTCTCTGCCACTCCCTTGCTAATGCTCTGTCTCTGTCTCAAAAATAAATAAAAACTATTTAAAAAATAAATTTAAAAAAACATTAAAAGAACAATTTTTTTGTTCCGATTTCTGAGTTATCTAAATTAAATAAAAATTCTCTTCTGTTAGAGAACTAAGGGTGGTGAAAACACATGTTTAAAAGCTGCTTTTCCATTGAAAATTTTTTAATTATATTTGTCTTAATTAACTTAAATGAAGATTATAAAATTTAAATACATAATTATTCACCTGTTAATGATGAAACAAAACTATACTATTTTAGAAAATTCTTATTCACCATGGTAACTTTTAAAGTTCAGTACTAATTACTGAATTGGAATCACAATTTATTCTTATATTATCTTGATTTTATGTCTTGGCATCCTCAAAAATATGCATATCCCTTCCTTCAAAATAACTGCTTTGTTATATAGGAAATTGGTTTAAGTGTTACCCTAGATATTCAAGAAAAAAACAAAGACAGAGGAAACTTTTAAGTAAAATGTCACAGGAGCACCTGCGTGGCTCAGTTGGTTGAGCCCTGACAACTCAGGTCTTCATCTCATGGCTCATGGGTTTGAACCTTGCATCTAGGTCTGTGCTGACAGCTCAGAGCCTGGAGCCTACTTTGGATTCTGTGTCTCCCTCTCTCACTGCCCCTCTCTCACTCATGTTTGCTCCCCCACCAATCTCTCAAAAATAAACAGAAATTTTTAAAAGATGGCACAAGTCAAAATGAGAATGTTATGCAATAGCTACTCTCCTTTCTGATTCTTTTTCCAGAGAACCAGTAAAACATTGGGGTGAAAATAGACCAATATGTGTGAAATTTAAACTCAAGGTCATGATGTTAAGTAAAACAAACAAAATCCACATGGGATTTATTAATTTCTAATTTTGAATCTTCTATCCAGTGGATACTACTTTACTTTAAAAGTTCAAAATTAGAAACATCAAGGTATCTAAATATTCTTGGGGAAAGAATTAACATTTTTAATCAATTTAAGTCAACCATTGAGTAATTGATTAGAATAGTTCAGTTAACTTTGTTCACTCTACTATTAGCACAGCGGTGGGGGTGGGGGTCAATCTCTTAAATTAAGGTCTATCCTATCAGGGATACCCACCCACAAGCAAAAGAAAAGGTTGACCAATTTCTTGGTCAGCTGCATAATGGCCTTTTTCCTTCTCTAGAGAGGGAAATCTGAGTTAATAGAAGTAAGCTACTCTTCTTGGAGTTAATAATACCTTTTGCTAAACAAATTAAGTTACATTTATTCCTTTCTGTTTATTAGACAAATAGGAACTCAGAGATAAGCTTAATTTTTCCCTTTGCACTTCCTCAAATAAACTCAGCAGCTTTCAATAAATATTTTAGCAATCAGTGTAAATCATCTGTAAAAAGAAAGTCCAATGTACATGACAAATAAAATAAAGCTACTACATATTGTTACTAAATGATAATCGCAGTCAGGGAAGTATCTTGTTGATTTTTCTCACTCTTATATCCCCCAAAGGCCCGGAGCATAGTATGTACTCAATAATGATATTCAGAATGAAGTAATCAATACTGCTTAGATAGAAGAACCCTTGAGGAATCTGTAGGTGTTCATAATTTGGAAACAATTAATAGGAATCATCAGTTTGCTTAAATGCACTTCATGTATAGATGGCTGGCTGGTTAGAGTTTGACCTGATTCCAGCAGAAAATTAAGTCTCCTCAGCCAGGTTTGCCAGAGAGAAGAGGTCAGTGTGAGGAGTCCATGGAGATTTTAATTCGATGAACGTCACATGTTTGCTGCCTGGAAAGAGAGCTGTCCTCTCTGGGCAGGGGAGCACTAAGAATTCCCACAGGTTGTTTTTGTTCAAGGACAGAAACTGAGATGGGACTATCCAAGTTTTAACCTATGATCATAGAGCAGTGACACAGGAGTCAGTCTGGACACATCAGAAGTCTGGAACTATGCCATTAACTTTGGCCAAATGACACTGCAAGCCTTTGAGTCTTAATGTTCTCTCTCTAAAAAAATTTTTTTTATGTTTTATTTATTTCTGAGAGAGAGACAGATAGACAGACAGACAGACAGACAGACAGTGTGAGCAGGGGAGGGTCAGAGAGAGAGGGAGATATATCTCACGAACCGTGAGATCATGACCTGAGCTGAAGTCAGATGCTTAACTGACTGAGCCACCCAGGTGCCCCTGTTCTCTCTTTTTAAACTGAACAGGATCTGGGGCACCTGGGTGGCTCAGTCAGTTAAGCGTCTGACTTCAGCTCAGGTCATGATCTCATCGTTTGTGGTTTCCAGCCCTGCGTCAGGCTCTGTGCTGACAGCTCAGAGCCTGGAGCCTGCTTCAGATTCTGTGTCTCCTTGCTCTGCCCCTCTGTCTCTCTCAAAAGTGAATAAACATTAGAAAAAAAATTTTAAGTGGACAGGATCAAGGTGGTCATTATGATGGAGTGGCAGAGGTGGGGAAAAAATGGGAAGATAACATTTTGGTTTGGGGAAATAGAATAATTTTTGGTTTACTGCAATATTTGTGTGGGCAATGGATACTCTACCATACTTGTTACAGCACAACAAAGGTTTATATGAAGGCAAAAGTAGACTATAGACTACTTGGAAACAAGAGAATTGAAGTTTAGTTTAAACATGTAAATTTTCTAATGTTATATTGATAAATGGTAAGTGTTTTCAATTTTTTAATATTTATTTTTGAGAGAGAGAGAGAGAGAAAGAGAGTGAGCAGGTGAGGAGCAGAGTGAGAGGGAGACAAAATCCAAAAGAAGGCTCCAGGCTCTGGTCTGTCAACACAGAGCCCTACACAAGGCTCAAACTTATGAATTGTTAGATCATGACCTGAGCCAAAGTCGAATGCTTAACTGACTGAGCCACCCATGTGCCCCAAATAATAAATATTTTTAAAAATATTATTGGCTTGTTTTGATTTTAGTGAATTCTGTGTTCTTATTTATTTCCATTACAAAAGCAAGGATATCATCATTAGAGTAATACTTCTACATACTGTCAAAGCTTTTAACTCAATACTCACAATATTAATCATTTTGCTATGCTAAAAAACCAAATCACCCCAGTAAAAATATTAAGTTAAAATGTAACACTGCAATAGAATCTAGAATATCTGCTTCACTCTACACTATTTTCCACCAAAGTAAAAAGATGACTGTTTTAATTTTGCCTCTTATTGGCCAGCCTTTTTATGTTTATCATGTTTTCTTTTACAACAAAAACAAATACGTTATTTGAGAATGTTATCCTTTGTGGCAGTAATGGGTCGTTTCCAAACATAGTAACCCAACAACATCTGTACATCAGTAGTTGGCCGATGTGTGCTTATAATGGAGAATGGAATGTCAAATAACTAAGTAACAAAGATAGTCATTCTCCTTTCTTATAGGATATAGATCTGTCAGCACCTAGCTAATATCAGAGTATATATAATAGCAGATTATGTCTATATTCCTCAGAAAGATCTTCAGTGCTTACTGGAGTCAAATAAGGACCAAAGATCCTCCATTATTTGTTGGGCATGGCAAATTACAAATAGAATCTCACCAGGTTCCGTAATGAGCAGTTGGCTCAGTTCTGATAAGTGAACCATTAATAAATTAGAAAATATATGTATCTGTTTCATCTGTACTATAAACTCAGTAATTATAATCTATAAATGTAATTGTATCCATTATTTATTATGAGTCTACAGGAATAAATTACATATGGCTTAATAACAACAGAACACATATCCTAGACATGAATAAAGTCTTATGGGTTTACCTGGTATTTACTTTTTTTATGTGCAGTGATTTTTTTTATGTGTCGTTAGTATGAATTTTACTTTTGGTTAAGCATATCATTTCTGTGATACATGTGCAAGAAACAACAGAAGATGGAAAAAGCTGTACCTCCCAGTAGGTTATATTGTTCTTTCTGAGGACCTCCATAATCCCTTTTTCTCTGGTGGTAGGAGTTTAAAGTCAGTGAATGTCAGAAGCTAGTCTACCTACTAAAACCTGCTAAATCTATGTCAGTCTACATCAATCCTTTCTTTTTCTGTACATTTCCTCAGAATTATTGATATGGCCACAAAGCAGCTAATGAAATATGTATAACAGATTTCCTTTCACTTTACTTTGGATTATAAATCCATTTTGAGAATAGAAATCCATTTTATATTTCTAACCTATTCCCAATAACACTATACATAATATAGATAATAAGTTTGTAAAAATCCTTCATACCAAGGCAAATTTGATAGAAACGTGAAAGCTATTGCAACACCAGAGATTAAAGAGAAAATGATTCACCCAAACTGTGCAAGGATATTATTTAATACACGGAATTATTTGCTGTGAAAAAAAAACTTGTTATTATGCACAGAGAAGCAATCTTTTGCCTCCCTCTGATCACTGAATCACAAGGGTATTGCATTTTGCCAGAATTCACAATGGCAAGTTTTGAGTTTCCATCTATTCTGAATTTGGGCCTTTCACTTTCTCAAATATCAATTATTTTCCCTGACATTTAAAGAAAGAAAGCTATTTTAAAAAAATTATCACCTATATGTTCCAGGTCCACTGGATTAAGAATTTGAGCCCAATAACAATAATCTCAATATTTTCGCTTCTCTACTGTAATGCAAGCAACAATATGGCAGAGATCTTTTCAATTTCATTCTCTACTATATCCATGAAACCAAAACCAGAGTAGGAAAGCTCAATGAACAGTTTTTAGTAAGTCAAAGTAGAAAGGCAAATTATCAAAAGACTAAGAGCGTGGGTCCTCAGGTCAGACATTCCAGAATAATCTACCCAATGAAAATCTGATCACATTACTAGTTATCAATCTTGCCTTGCCTCAATTTCTTTATCAATAAACCTTGGGTAATAATAGTAAAACTTTCATGGGGTTATTATGAGGACTGAATAAAGAGTTCTAAGAAAAGTGCTTAGAAGAGCACTTTGTACATATTATATACGCACTCAACAAATGTCAGGACTTATTATATTAAATATAAGAAATTTGAACTTCAGAGAATGCTTTTAATGTTCATTTGAAAAAAAAACTAGAGAGAGAAAGAGTGAGAGCGAGAGCAAGCACACACGTGTGTGCAAGGGAGGGGAAGAGAGAGAGGGAGAGAAACAATCCCAAGCAGGGTCCGCACTCATCACAGAGCCTGATGCAGGACTCAGACTCATGAGCCGAGAGATAATGACCTGAGAGGAAGTTAGACGCTTAACCAATTGAGCCACCCAAGCACCCCTAAAATTTTTTTTACCCTAAATTATATGACTGGTAACAGAAGAAAATTCTAATTTAAGCGCTCCCTAAACTTTGTTGACAATCCAGGACATTATGGTATTTTATGGAGAATATAGTTTCTAGAAGTAATTCATTAATAGAAAGAGAAAAGCAATTGTTTTTATGAGTAGAACATACATCGATACTGTTAATAGTAACTTTGTACAACTGGGACGTAAGATTCAACTTTGAGAGAATTTCAGAGAATGAGAATTGCCTTAAAAGCATGAATTAGATAATTGTGCGAGGCAGAGTGCACATCGCTTGAGGTACGTAGCCCTGGTTGGTAAAGGAGGCCAGATGGCTTCTGATAGCCTTGGTAAGTGATTTGTCTTCTAGAGCCTCTATGGAAAATAATCCTCTAGAAAGGTTTCTGGGCTCACCTCATACACACACTTCAGTATTTACATCTAAGCATTTGTACTACGTTTTGTTTTGTTTTTGTTTTTGTTTTTTTTACCATATGCCAGGCCAACACAAACATTTTCACTTTGTTCACTTGGGATATCACTTTCTTGAATCTTTTAAGAAGTTCCCTAGAATGAAGCTTGCCCCATCCCTAGGTTCTTGGGAGAGTGTTAAATCCATGTCCTGAGAAAGTGCCCAAGCCAGTGAATTTTTTTTTAATTCTTTGTTATTTATTTCTTTGGAGAGAGACGGAGTCAGAGAGGGCAGGGGAGGGGCAGAGAGATAGAGAGAGGGAGATAGATCATCTCAAGCAGACAGTGCAAAGAGCCCGACTTGGGGCTAAGTTCACAAAACCAGAGATCATGACCGGAGCTGAAATCAAGAGTCAGATGCCTAACCAGTTGAGCCATCCAGGCCTTCCCCCAGCCAGTGAGTTTTTAAGTTAAATATTTTACTAAACATTCTGGTTAATGCTTTCATTGATTCTTAAGACTTACATCTCTGCTGAATTATCCCAGAGTGATGCCAGCCAGGATGCTGGACACTATTTACTACAATCTGGTCTGAGAAAAACACTCAATATGGCTCCTCACTGTCAATAAAGGGGGAGTTCAACACTAATGTATTTTTAAGGATGTGTTTCGTTGCTGATGTAAGACTTCCTGTGAGCTTCTCTAGTGACACTTCCTTAACTTTGTGTAATGGACATCTGTACCTCTTACCTCTCTGTTCCTGAATTATGTGAAGGCCATTTATTTCAAATACAAGATTGAATCTTTCACTGTGTCTCAGTTATCTACTGCTGAGTAACAAATTACCCCAAAACCTTGCAAATTTAAGCCACAAACGTTTATCGTTACTTTTTCAAGAAAGGTAGCACAAGTTTGCAACTGAATATGTTTCTCTGACTGCCTTCCAGGGACCAGTGCCCCCCTTTCATTTGGCACTATCCTCTCTCTCAGTTCAAGTTTACAGTGTTCCTACTGCTATAATTTTCCAAAGAACTTTGTGGCCTTTTACAAATCTTGCTGTGTTTACTCTGACAAAATACACACCTTCAAACCCCTGAAAGGTATGGAGTTTTTATTTAATTTAGCAATGTTCTTTCAGGAATTATAAACACTTCTATTTATACATTTATGAATCCATTTTAGAATTCTGTTGGTTCCTCATTGAGGAGTTAAAGAAACTTTGGAATCATGCTCACTCAAAATAGTTAAAAGAATCAAGATTTTAACTATTTTGAAAATGATATAGGGGCACCTCGGTGGCTTAGTTGGTTAAGCATCTGACTTCAGCTCAGGTCATGATCTCACAGTTTGTGGGTTCGAGCCCCGCATCAGGCTGTGCTGACAGCTAGCTCAGAACCTGGAGCCTGCTTCAGATTCTGTGTCTCCTTCTCTCTCTGATCCTCCCTTGCTCATGCTTGCTCTCTCTCTCTCTCTCTCTCTCTCTCTCAGAAATAAATAAAACATTAAAAATTTAAATAAAAGAAAATGATACTTTTAGAATAGACTAAGTCAGAACACATAAGGTTTCTGTTAACATAAACTTTTTGGTGATGGTGATGAGAGGTCATGATTTCCTTTTTATTTTGCAATTAGGTTTTCATAAAGTATACAGGTGACATATAGGTATAAGTGTAACTGGGACATGATATCCATCACATATATATGTATATATGATGAATAACATATATTATGAATAATCTGACTTCAATCTGGCTGGCTTAGCAGGTTCTCTTTCTTTTGACAAAATCTTGTGAAATTCTTCAGTTGAAAAGAGTGGATGGGGGCGCCCAAGTGGCTCAGCCAATTAAACGTACCATCAGACTCTTGATCTCATCTCAGGTCATGGTCTCAGGGATAAGGAGATCAAGTCCTGAGTCCAGCTCTGCGTTAATAGCACCGAGTGTGCTTGGGATTTTCTGCCTTTTCTGCCCCTCCCCCACCTGCACTCTCTTTCTCCCTGCCCCTCTCTTTCAAAATAAATATTTAAAAAAAGAAAGGAGTGGATAGAAGAGTAGAACTGTCTCCTGCTGGAAACTTTATTTAAATATCCTATTTACTGTAGTGTGTAGTTGAGGATTCAACTTCCCTTGTGAGGAATCGAAAGTAAATAAAAATATTTCTTTTACTTTTAACAATTTAAAGTTCACACGAAGGAGGAACCTTGTCATCCTAAACAAAGAGGCCACCGATTCCATAATAAGCAGATGAAATAGCTTACTTATCTGGAGCAAGAGCTATTTAGAAATGAGAAATCAAATTTGATCACTGCCATACTGACTGAAGTCCCCTCTAATTTCAGGTATTCAGAGCACAGAAAACTATAATAAACTTTGATTTTATGCTTTTTTTAAAAGTGATGTCTGGGGAATAAAAAACTATTGGGTCATTTTTATGGTATATTCTGTGCACTGAAAGGATGCAGCTCTCAACCTCCCTGACAAAGAATGATATTGAAAGAAGTCACATGTTGAATTCATTTTGACAAATGGTAATTTGCTGAAACAGAAATCTCAATAAAAGAAAGTTTTCTGCAGAACCAGTTTCTTCTCCTAATTTTAAAATAGGGGGGATGGCCAGGTGCCATGATTCATAGTTCACATAACTTATGTCCGCTTTATTGTCTATTTTCTTGGAAACCTAGCCCAAAAAAATTATTTAAGGAATTCAGGAAAATTTAAGCATACCTAGTGTTTTGACATCCTTTATGCCTGATTGACCTTCAGTCATGTTCTAGCTCCTGAGTTGTATACACCCTTTAATCCAGTGTAATAAATCATGAAATGATTTTTCTCAGCGAGACAAAAGAGACATTACTTGAAATGCTGGCATGGCATTGGAATGGTGGGGAAGGCTGATGCAATTATCTAGAAGGCCTGTTTATTCCTTCTTCATTCCTCTCCACCTGAGGACAAAATTATTATTCAGCACAGGGAGCTCTAGCATTGCATCAAGAGTGAGATTAGAAAGTACTGATTTATAAGCAGAATTATAGCCAGAATAAGAAATTCAGATAAGCAAATGGCTTAAGGGCTTTATTTTATTTCCTCTCTTTTTAAAAACTCCACCCTGGCCCTTTCTATGCATATTTAAGTTACATAATAATTAATATTAAGATTTTTACTATTTATGTGTGTCTTCACTCCCACCCAAATATATAACTTTGTATTCGATTGCTGTTTCATCTCCGAAGCAAGGGAATTCTAACATGTAAGCGTATAAATCCTGCTGGTGCATGATTAATGTGCCACAGAACATTGGGTCCCATGTCCTGGGAGGAAAATGAATAGCCTTTGAAGGGTACAACATTCTTATAGTCTGTAGCAAATGGTAAGAGGCGGAAGTCCTTATCTGGTAGTTCTCACCTTCCCAATATAAGGAAAGTGTACTGGGCTTCCACTGAGACACTTGAATTCCAATTTATTTGATTTATTTTTTTAAATATACAATTAAATCCATATCCACAGGTTGGAATCCACAGAAGCAAAATGACAAACAACTCTTGCTTTTATATGTCCCCCATCCTATTCAATGTTCCTGGACCTTTCTTGTCTTCTAGGCCACATGGTATGAGATGCAGAATAATTTCTTAGTTAGCAAAGCAGTGCTGTGTTACCTATAGGTCAATTTTGGATTGAAAAAAATCGAAGTATTTTGTATTGTCCGTAATGCAATCTGTTGAAAGAGACAGACGGTACGGCAGGTGTAGGAGGTCATAAAATGGACACATGCAGACTTCCTGTGCATACTAATTATGACACAAAAGTCAAAAATCAAAAGAATAGTTGGGCAAGAGTTTAGTATGCCTGAGCATTTTAGAAATTATAGTAATTTAATCCCGGTAAGCAGGAAGCTCTATCAGTCTATTGTACAACACTGTAGCAAAGCAATAAGTATGTGAGCCTCTGTTCTCCAGACAAATTATATTTCCTCTAGTGTATCTTTTAATCTTTTTGATAAGATTATCCCCAAATTCTTTGAAGTTAGTTCTTCTTTTATAAAGAGGATCTGGATTAGTGGCATGGATTACTTCCTTCCAGTAGGCCCACTACCCTTCCACAAAAGGAGGAACACATTTAAAACACTCTTTAAAGGTTTACTGTAACTAACTAATCTACTTAAATTATTCAGAGATGTCCAAAATTATGTGACATTTTAATAAGAAATGGTATATGTTATAATTTTAAAAGACGTTGGTGAAATCTATAGATATGTCTTCCATTATGTTTCAAGCCTATTAAACTTTTCAAACCTATTAAACTTTTCCAAACTTTTCTAGAGTTACATAAAAGCTCTATTGCATTTGAGCTGTTTTTTTCAAATGTACATTGATAATCCAAGATTTTAAAAAACTATTTACTTGCAATAAAAACATTGTAAAATGTCACTAGATGCACCATAAATTTAACTTGTAAGTTATTATAGTTTTCAGGGTGTATGCAAACAGTAACCCTAGTGTCTGTATCTGAATCTTGTTAATAAACACCTACTAGGATGTCATGGCTATTCTTTAGTGAATATGAAGGGTGAGCTCTGAAATATGAAAACCACTGAATTTAGAATAAGTGAATCTTCGAGATCATTGGGTCCAACCTCCTTAATTTGAACAAAGTTTAAAGTGGCAAAGGCATAGACTATTTATCACTCATTTTTGGCATATTCAGCCCTGGAAGCAAAGGTAAACTCCCTCACTTCCTAAAAGTAATGGTCATATATGTTGCAAGTAATTTTGATATGACAGGTGTGCCATTCATATTTTGATCTCTTAGCAGGTATGCTGATTCATACTTCCACTGACTAACATTGCATGACATACTAATCTAAATGACAGGCATCCTGAATCGCCTTGTGTGCATGAAAAGAAACCTAGACTTAAGAGATTTATAAACCTGAGCTAGTGTTGACATTATTAAATCTAGAACATAGGAGGCTCTGAATGACAAGCAAACCGATCTTGCATTTGTCTTGTTAACTCTGAAATATCAAGATAAGACACCAGGAGTCTTATTTGCATGAAGGCCTGTAAGTCTTATGATGAGAGTGGGAGTGAGGAAACTAAGGCACACCGGGATGTGAGAACTGAAGATGGGACATAAATCATGAAGTTTAGGATTCTGTGATAAAAGGGGATTAAAACATTTTTAGTTCTTCATAAAGAAGCTTTAAGGCTATAGGGAATTTTCCCATGGTTAGACAGAAGTGGAAAAGCACTAGAAAGTTCCGGAAGAAAGTAAAATAAGTAATATTTATTTAAGGCCCACTACACATCAGATCTAAGGCCAGATTGTTTACATTAAAATATTTCCTTGACTCCTCACAACAATCTTATGAGGTAGATACTTTTATCTGATTGTGTGAATTTGCGTCCCCTTGGGAATGCCATGCATGGAATAGAAGTTCAACATATATTTGTTAGCAGGTAGGAAAGATTTCTACTTCAAACCCAATAGAGCTCAAAGCAGCTATTCCTACAGAACAGTGATAAAGTGCACAATTTCTAGTGCCAGACTACCTGGGTTCAATGCTGGCTTAACAGTTGCATGATGGTGAAGGAACCTCCTCTGAGCCTTAGCTTCCTTGTCTGTAAGATGGGACTGAGATAGCTGGGGTGAAAGGTAAATGATGTAATGTGCGTACAAATCCTGCACTGTGCCTGGCACACAGCGAGATCTCAGTCCACAGCTATTGCTAGTATTATAAATCCCGCCAGCAGAGGGTGCAATCCACCTGTGAAAGCAGGGTTCTAAAGAGTCCCAGAGGCCACAAACCGTCAGAAGGCCAACAAGAAAGGCTACATGGTGGAAAAAGGCTATTTCCTCTAGGAGAAAAAATTACTATGGCTCTCAGCAAAGAGTTTGAATATTGGACCAAAAAATGAGAACAAGATCTGGAAACCACAGAAACACTGTTGCCTGGGCAGGCCAGCACCCCTGACAGTGAGTGAGACCTGGACAGCTACAATGTGAGGAGGCTGGGAGGGCCTGCCTGACAGTCTATCCAGTTCATTCCCAAACTTCCCTGTGTGGGGGGAGAGCGAAAGGCTGGAGGAGGTGGGCAAATAATAATGATAATAATTATCATGAGCTTTGCAATTCCAACAAAAAGTTTAGGAGTTCTAAGAAAACTGAGACACAAGGTAGCTAGGCAACTTTCCCAAGGTCTCAAAGTTAAAAACCAGTGAAATCCAACATTCTTACTCATTACATGTTTCTGTAGAAAAGTCTGCAACAATCCAAGCATGTCTGGACCACAGGTCCCAGAGTTTTGTTTTCTCTTCTCCTTCTTCTTCTCCTCCTTCTTATCATTCATCTAGCCCCCACACACCATCTTAGGTCGCAGATGTTCTAAGTCCCAATGAAAGAGCATCTTGGTCACTACCAGACTTGGTCCTGTGTGTGAGTAAGCGAGAGCAAGAAAACACGGGAATCCAGAAACAGGAGCTAGAGCCCATGAAGACAAACAGAAACTCATGAGCCGTTGCCTCGGAACTCGGTGGAAGTACAGAAGCTGGGACATGTTTAATATCCACATTTGGTCTAGGAGCCAGAGAAACGGACTTAGGTGGGACACTTGCAGGTCTAGCTGGGATGTCACAACAATGAGGTGAATCTACAAGTATGTGCCAAGTGGCTATAGCTATATTTCTGCCCTCCAAATGTCTCAGAAGAATCCCTCATGTGGTCCACCCTAACCAGAAACACACAGGAAAGACAGTTCTTGGAAATGCGGGTCAGCCTAGTCAAAGTGACACAAGAGAAGGCAGCCTTCTTCAACTGCTTTCCAATTTGCCACATGTAGACAACTCATTAAACAATACTTAATCTCCAAATAAAGATAAGAACAAAGTGAAACTCCTGCCTAACAAATAGGATATCCCAGGTGCTATCAAAAGCAAGCAAACCTGGAAAAACCTGTCCAGAAAGCCAGTATGAGGAGCTCTACACACTGGCTCCCCAGGAAAAGCAACTATAATTGGTGAAAAAGTATTTAAAAAACCACAGGTAAGTCTCAGAAACTGTTCTAAAGACATAAATCGAATGAAGAAATCTTTATTCAAGAAAATCTATTACCTCTTAGTAAGAACAGCAAGTCTGTGGCACCATAGCCATGACCTTATCCCCATTATAGCTCAACTAGTGGAAGATCACTCCAGCAGACTGTGACCAAGAAGAGAGTACACTCTTGTCCCTGAGCTCCAGGACTATGTATCTCCCCATGAGAGGTAAGCCTAGTATTCCCCACCCCCACCCTCCAGCCTATGTTGGAAAAGCGACAGTTCAGATGAATGCAAGTGAGGGGCTGGGGCTCTCTATATAGCCCACACTCCTAGGTCTCTGGCTCTAGCTTGGGCATAGAAGGCTGAGAATCCTGGGGTCTCCATCATCCTCATCCCAGCTCATTTGATAAGTAAAACCTCCAAACTAGGAAAGGCACACTTCCACAAAACTAGAAATTACAAACCCTATCCAGTGTCCTGCCCATCACAAAGAAGATCACACCAAGAAAAGTAGGTCACTGTCCCAGCTCTAGAACAGTGGCTCTGAGTTTTGCACAGAGAAGTAGGACATAAGAACACAGCACACTGAGAGTCTCTACAAAGTATGTGATTTACAGAGTATGGGAAGATTCAAGACTAAGAGGCCCCTTGGGGCGCCTGGGTGGCTCAGTCGGTTAAGCATTCGACTTTGGCTCAGGTCATGATCTCACAGTCTGTGGGCTAAAGCCCTGTGTTGGGCTCTGTGCTGACAGCTCAGAGCCTGGAGTCTGCTTCAGATTGTGTGTGTGTGTGTGCGTGTGTGTGTGTGTGTGTGTGTGTGTGTGTCCCTCCGTCCCCTGCTTGCTCTCTGTCTCTCAAAATAAAATAAAGACATAAAAAAAAATTTTTTTTAAGACTAAGGGGCCTCTTAAGAACAATGGAGATTTTGGTGATAAGCAATTAATAGAAAGATGATAGCTCTGTCAGAGCCAGAAGTGAAGCTGTAGGACAGCTAATTTACCATTAAAAAACAAAACAAAACAAAACATGGAAAGTGGTAACAAGATGTTCTATAATTCTACAGATGGTAGTTTTGGCAGAAACACGGAGGACATCTAAAGCAAAACCATATCCAAAGTATCTATTCCAGTAAGAACAAAACACCATCTATTATGGAAGCAGTCCTGAGCAATCAATCTGCCAACATATAGCTTGTTGATCCCCCAGGGGAATAGGGACATATCAGGGTTCAGCGTTGATCTTGTTTGTTGACAAATTGAGCACTCAGCAGTGACTGCGGTCAGACTGGCCTTGGTGAATGGAAAAGCACACATAACCTTTATACTGTCACCATGGCCACTTTGTTTATGAGACCATTAGACAACAGGGTAGGAGGCTGACTTGTGTCTACCAAATAAATCTTTCCATCCTGATTATTAAAATCCTTCTGTTGAGGTCACCATTTGATGAATGTTCACATAGGACACAAATATCTCTTTTCTATGCCCATTTAACCGTCTGGCTAAAAAATCAGCCACAGTGTATGATTTGCAATTAACCCATACTATTTGACCATCTCTTCTTTCAAACTAAATAAACCACCAGGTAAACACCCTGGAGTTCTACCCACTGGAAGAGTTTCCCTTTACCCCTCTCCTTGAAGGCCTTTCCAAAGTGGGGTGCAGGGCCGTAAGCATTTTTGAATTGTTCCTGCATTTTCCTTCCTCAGGCAAATAACTGATCACAGAAAACTCCACGAGAAGGCTTAAATATAAGATGAGGAAGAGAAGACAATCTATCAGAAGTAAGGGCCGTTTTGGTGAACCTTCTCATGCAAGTTTCTTGTACCTCCAGGACTTGGTTACATTTTATTACGGTGTCTTTGTGTGCACGCCTGACTTTATGGATGGTGTGCTACACCACAGCCAGTTCATAAAGGACAGCTTAGATCACATGACAACTTAGCAGGCCATGGCCAGGTGTTCAGTTTCTTCTAAGGTTAAGGTCCAAAAGCAAGCCAGAAGCTGTTTTCAAGTTCACAAATAGAGACTATAGCAGAGGTTTGGGTTTTTTTTTTTCTTTACAGAAAATGACCTGCCTTTGCTTCAAAATCCTAAGTGCTGTGTTGTAAGTCACCTTTAGACAACCAAATAGCCTTCCTACCTGTCATGGACATTTCAAGCATCATCAGACTTGACGATTCATATGGTCCACGTGGCCAAGCAGCTTGCACAGCAGCCAGACTTGTTGTGGGTCTTGTCTTCTCTGGGTATCACTCAAAATGGCAACTTATTGGGTTACTTAATGATTGGGTCAGAGTGACATACACAAGTGAATTGTGTACTGTCTTTGAAATCCAGAAATGACTCTGAATATTATCCTTTCTTAGTGGCTGCACGGGTCATATGCAATAACTTGCACTTCATACTGTATGGCTGCCATGCAACTGGATACCCAGAACTCCCACCCTGCAATTTTTAATTTTTGTGGGATTTATTTCTAACCACCCATCATTCAATTATCTTACCAATGTCTAGTTACTACTAGACTACTTCCTGCACACCTGGCTACAGCAAAATAATATAATCAGCGTAATAGAAGAACAGATTATACTGTGAGAGGAAACCGATCAAACGTGGCAAAGATTATAACACAGGACTAAAGAGTTCATATAGCCCTGGGGTAGGAGAGCGGCAGTATACTTCTTGCTTAGCCAGTTACAATTTCACTACTTCTTGTGGTTTGTGTGCAGATCAGTGGCTGCCTACCAGGTAGCAATTAAACCACAACTGCTACTACTTTCAAGTCCCTGATGGTGCCCCTAATGTCCCTAATCCTTCTGGGAATGTGGCATGTCTCTTGGTTTGCTATTTTTGTAGATAGAGACAGATACTGTGAATTCTCTCGCTTCACAGAGCAGGATCCAGTCTCTGAGGATGTTGTCTATTCCAATTACACATTTCAGGACTGGATAAATGACCACAGAGTAGGTTTGGAGACTCACTCGGCCCAGTGTATGAGAACCTAAGCCAAAATCCAAAACCCACCTGACCTCCATAAACTTAACTCCCACTCTCACCAGTAGACCACAGTCACACTTCGGATTTCTAGGAATTAATGTGATTTCAGAGAGAGTATCCAGTAATCCTTAAAAATGTTCAAAAACCCCAGCCAATGACTGCAAGTACCATTGAGGAAAGCTGGGAAGCTGATTGACGTTATACATTTTTGACATTATAGCAAGATCTTTCAGTCTTCCCTTTATTCAAAGGTCTGTAAACTAGCTCATGTATGGGAAATAATTAAGAGGCTGCAACTCTTTTTTCATGAGTCAAATTCACCAGATTCAGATCTTTTCTGCTCACTGAAAATAAGACTTCATTACTGTATATGGATGATTCCATTATTCATAGTAGTTATGTTCTATAAAGTCACCACAGACACTGAATTAGCAAATACTGAACCACTGCTCCTAAGGAAAATACAGAGTTAGATTCTTGTCAGCCTCTGGTTACATTTTCATCAAGCACTCAATATAAAGCCTTATTTTATATGTTTCTGTTTAAAGATACCTTATTTAATATATATTGTTTATTCATTAACACTGAGCTCATGGCCAAAAGCATCAATTCATGCCTGAACAAAACAGTGGAGTGTTGCATTGCTCAACCTCAGCAGAATGTGAGCAATTTGAATTTTCCACCACTCTGCACCTGCATGTATCCATGAATTACTGCAAACACTGCTTGTATTGTTTTTGAGGTTACAAAAATATTTTACCAAATAGAATCTGCAAACAAGGATTAACTCAATTTTAGTTCTAGGGAACCCCATGAGCCATGAGCCAGTGCCAAACAGCTCTGTGAGTCAGATGAGCCTGGTGATGGCTTTGGCTCTGCTGTCTAAGTAAGTGCCTCTGCTTGTCCCCTGCTACCCTGGAATCCTGTTGTCCTCATTGTATTTCAGGATCCCAGTTTGTTGACAGAAGTCCCCACTGTTATTTCCAGCCTACAGAAAAGAGCCATCACAGAACTCTCTAAAAACGAATTTATCAAAGGCACATGGATAGAAAAGTAGGAGTGATGAGCAGGTCTTATATGAGAATTCTATTCTAGCATTCCAATAACCCCAAGCCTTTAGATACCTTTCTCTTCAATGCACTGGGGAGATTCTGGCATTCCCTGTCATTTAGCATCGGTGACCTCCGAGTCCATGTTTCAGTCAACCCCCTAAGCAAGGTGTTGGAGCAATTCCTGGCCCCAGAAGCTAAAACACTGGATTTGGGATTTTTGCTTACTGTGCTTATATCTGCAAATTCATCCTGATCTAATTTGATGTTTCTTCTACTTTGATCGTATGCCCTAAAGTTCCTTTCCCACACATACTCCACAGATTTCTTGCACCATAAAATTGCAGAAATCATGCAGCCCTTTTGGTCTGTATTGCGCCCCCTCACAAGTCAGACCTATCACACTTCTGCCATACCTACTGGGGATCTGTTGGAACAGGAGTCTGATCAAGATCCAGAGGCTAGGAGAGGCCGTGGAGTATGTCCTAAGAAGGATCAGAGTGTCTGGCCAGTCACCCAACTCAGGGAAAGCTTTTACAGGTTCTTCAGACAGAGGTACCTCAACTGGCAAAATGTAGGAGTTTAAGCCTCTGGCATCATCACAACCCAACCTCCCATCCATATCCCAGATTTTATGATTGCATTCCTTGGCCATCCATGCCTTAACTTTAACAAAAGAGACCAATGAGTTTCAGAAATCATTTGCACTGTAGTTCAGTTACTCAAGATTAGATTTTATTGTAGGTATGATTTCCAGAAATTCTCCATATTGCAAGTACAGCATATGAGGATTTTTTTTTTTTTTTTTTTTTTTGGCAGGGGGTAGGTGTGGGGAGTCAAAGCAGCTTTCACGTCCCTAGTGCAGACTTCGAGCCTGGAATTTCAAGCCCTGTGCTCATCACACATTTTCCCCAAGTTCCCGAGCATAGTCAGTCAAACAATACCATTACACTCTTATTGTTAGTAGAAGCTTTAGGACACTAATCCTTAGTCATCCAGAGATTTGCCTTCTAGAGTTGCTTGATTACAAGTATCTAAAGGTGATAAGTTATGTAACCATTAACTGCTGAAAACAGAGTCACTAATACCTTTATATCTAATCAGATCAAAGAACCAATTCAAGAAAATGCAGATCCAGTTTGGAGTCATCGTTCTTAAAATTCTGATCTTCTAGAATTTTATTTCTATTTCCAAGACAAAATTAATATTTCATGATTTTTTAAAAATATTTTATTTATTTCTAGGAGAGGGAGAGAGAGAGAGAGAGAGCGTGAGTAGGGGAGGGTCAGAGAGAGAGAGAGGGAGTCACAGACTGAAACAGGCTCCAGGCTCTGAGCTGGCAGTCCGCACAGAGCCTGACGCGGGGCTCCAACCCACAAACCGCGAGATCATGACCTAAGCGAAAGTCGGACGCTTAACGGACTAAGCCACTCAGGCGCCCCTCATGATTTTATTAGAGGTATAAGACCACTGGGATGGATATATACATATGGATATAAAAATAGGTTAATACTAAGCAATTGCCACAAGAATTTGGCCTAATGGAATTTGAGGAGCTGATTAAGTGCTGGTGTTCACATTTGATTCTGGACTTTGAAGCCCACAGGGCAAGTGGAAGGGAAGGAAAAATAGAACAAGGAAGAGAAAAATAAATAAATAAATAAAAGCACACTGGTACTCACAAGTATGAACAGGAACCCACGAGACAAACTGAAACCCTTGTCCATTTTTTAGACTTGGTGATACGGGTGTGCTGCAGAGGCGAGGAGCTAAGTACACGTACCACCCCAGCTGTCAGAGAAGCTGAAGAAGGACCTGGCAGAAGGTGCAGTATTGCCCCGCCCCGCCCCCCCACGCCACACACCAAATGAAAGGAGACAGCAGGTAGGTAGCATGTGTGAGATACAAATGGCTGCTACTTCACTTCCCACCTGCAAATCACCCACAAGAATTACTCTTGACCTCGGCAACATACAGGAAAGGAAATTTTAGGAAATTAGTTCACTCTTGCCTAGTCGACACATTATGAAACCACCCCAGGATCATTAAAATTCCAATCTGAAGTATGTGACATCCAGAGCAAAATGGGATCTGACTTCAGCTCAGGTCATGATCTCACAGTACGTGAATTTGAGCCCCACATTGGGCTCTGTGCTGACAGCAGAGAGCCTGGAGTCTGCTTTGGATGTTGTGTCTCCCTCTCTCCCTGCCCCTCCTTGCCTGTGTCTGTCTGTCTGTCTCTCTCAAAAATAAACAAACATTTAAAAAAAAATTAATGGGATTTCTGATGCCAATTCCAGAGGAGACACAAAGATAAGACAAGTCTGTTTCATCACAAAAGGAATGGGAAGGATGAAACTGGCACTTGGGATAAGGACACATAAAAAAGGTACAAGGAAGAATCCAAAAGAAAATACTTCTAGCACTGATTCAAAACAGTCTCTACACCAACTAAATATAACCGGAGGGGACGAGTAAAGAAATGTTCATGTTCTGGACTCCAAATACATTTCATTTTGAGAAAGACTGAGTGCTGTCAGATCTTGAGCTGAATCTCTATTCCTTTTCTGGTCCTGATGGTTTTTAATAGCAAATTTATAATTAGGCACAAAAGGCTCTTCTCTTAAGTAAAGTGACCCTGCAAACATGCCCTCTGAGGAATTTCTTCAGCCAAAGCACTAGCTTGGTGCAAAACCTTCAATCAAGGCTATGCAGGCAATTTCATGCCTGTTTTTTTAGTAATCTTGCTAGGATTAGGATGCACATAGTAGTGAGGAAAGAGAGTTAAAGCAATTGGTCTACAGAGTCACTAGCACTAGGGCTAAAACTGCCCTGATCATTAAAGGACTTGGAACACAAAGAGGGTTGCCAGCAGATGAAGAGGTGTGGAGTTCCCAATATAGCAGTTCTGAGCATAGGTTTTTGACCCATTTTCAATATCTCCCTGCCAACTTGGAAGAGAGAGCCTGTGTGATCAGTGAGAAAGGGGAAGAGATTATGGAGAAAATTTTATTATTTGCAAAGTCACAAAAGCAAAAATAACTTAAACATGCTCCTTAAGGGGTGTCTGACTTCGCTCAGGTCATGATCTCTCAGTTCATGGGTTCAAGCCTAGCTTTGGGCTCTGTGCTGACGGCTCACAGCCTGGAGCCTGCTTCGAATACTGTATCTCCTCTCTCTGCCCCTCTCGCACGCTTGCTCACGTGTACTCCCTCTCTCTCTTTATTTATTTATTTTTTTTAGTTTTTTTTTTTCCCTCTCTCTCTTTAAAACAAAGAAACATTAAAAAATGGAAAACAAATGTTTTAAAAAAACATGCTCCTTAGAAAATATAAAGTCCAGGGTCAAAAAATTGTATGATGTTAAGTCGGGTTCAAATATTAGAAATGCTGACATTATAAACGAGAAAAAAAAACAACAAACAAGGAAATATACAGTACATTTTGTCAGATTATTTCAATTAACTCTCAGATCTGCCAGTAGAAATGACATTTTTCAGTCATAATATAAAGTGCCCTCAAGCCTAGATATAGAAAGAACAATGACAATGCGGTAGGGTACCTTTAAGGCCACTTAAGAAATGAGTTATGGGTCTCATTATAGTCTTTAACTCGGAGTTTAACACGCAGATAAAAAGTAAGTACTACCAAACTTATAGCCAACCATTCCAACTATTTAACCATATCACCTTGGTCAATAGCTACCCAGTAGACTTAAGCTCATCAAAGTGATTTGCAAAGCACAGACACTTCCTTTGAGTCAATATCCTTCAAAGTCATCAAAGTGATTTAAGAGTATTTCAAGTCCAAGTCGTCCTTCCCTCTCATCATACTGGAGCATCTTGTGAAACAGCGAGTAACAGTAAAAAGAGCATTTAACAATCTGCTTCACATAGACCTCTTTTCCAGCGAAATTGCACCTATAAAGTTAAAACAGAACCTCTTTGGATTCTCAACAAACATGAACTGAATATTTTATGATTTGTGCAGTAGTTACAGTGTGTTGCCTTCTCTTAATTAGCATATATATGGATGCCTTTCTTTCATGGCCCATTATTATTGTCACAGTAATTCAATAAAAGTATCCTAAACATTTACATTGTGGAACATTCTTATGATTTATAAGAACGGAACAACAGTGTTGTACATCTGCTTTCAAAGTTATCACTTTATTTCATATTCTCATATCCCTTTTAAGAATGAGAAATATTGTAGTTTCAGAGCATGCCTTTTTTTAAATCATTTCTGCTTCTCTATGAATTCCAGTGTTTCAAATACTTTTGCATACTCATAATGATGCTCAAATTAATTCTGTTGAATCGATGGCAATTTTTTTCTTGAAATCTCTCATGATGGAGTAATGAAATGTTCTCTTAATCTATGCCACTATAGGTTTATTATTAAACTAATAAACAACACCTTTCCCTGTTTGGTCACTAACCAGAGTTACACTCTGCCTCTCCAAAATGAGTCATAAATAGTCAAAAGCACATCTTCCATAGAGCAACTAAATACATGTTGAAAGGGAAATCATAATTTCTTTTTAGTGCGCTACTCCCCTAAACAATTTCCAACCTCAAGGGTCAGTGGAAGAGGCATTCTGTTGACCAAAGGAATGACAAAATACATCTCTGTAGGTCTTCAAGTTGTTTCCCTTTGTATTCTTATATATATTTGTGAACAACAGAGGCATAGCCCTGAGCTTCAGTTTGGAAATTGAAGGCTCCTAGCTTTCTGCATTTGCAATAGTGGTGTTTTATCCATGTGTCCACCTGAGTTTTTAACCTGCCACATCTCTCCTCTGCCTTTCTATATAGAAATAGCAACTTTAGATAAATTAAAAAGAGATCTTTGGAAATAATAGTTGCAGCTTAGAGTGTCAAAATTATGAATTTCAAATAAGAGGTTTGGGGGAGACATTCTATTAAACCTTCAGTGTGGTCTGAGTGATCAGCAAATGTACCTGAAGTGGATGACAGTGGTTGGAGATCTGGCCTGGGTCACCGGCTGGTACTAGCGGAATGAGAGGTATTTGTGAGTCCAGCACTCTAAGCGTCCACATGTGTTGTTTTCCAGCCAATTCCTGGGGATCTTGAGAGGCATCTACAAGAGAAAGGGAAAGACTAATAAGTATTGTTTTAGTATCAAGGCACTGTAAGAAACTGAGAAAGCCAGGCCTGCCTTAAGGCTCATGGGAATAAGGACATCCTTTGCCTTACCTAGGAATTTCAGAGAGGAAAAAAGACAGGGACCACACAAGGAAAGGGAGAATGACATGAGAGCTAGAATGCCTGACAGCAGCAATGTGTGACTGTCATATCAGTGTGACTGTCAGAGGAACATGGACAACAGATAACAACACCCATGATCAGACATGCAAATGGTGAACAGCACTCCCAGAAAAATAATTCAAAAGGCTACAGAAGGGGTTGGAGGAAACATTCAAAAGTCCACAGATGAAATGATGATGATGATAATGATGATGACGATGATGATAATTGCTGGTAACTAGACAATTCTTCAAACTTATCAAGAACTATTCTAAAGAGTTCACATAAATCATCTAATACTCAAGCCATCCCTATGACTCAGGGACAATTATATCCTCTTTTTAAGAGAAGGGATAGTGGGTTTATGTTACTTATCTGTGGTTTATATAGCAAAAAAGCAGCACACCGAGCTTTGAAAATGGATATTGTAGATGTGAAGAGGGAAAAGGTTACGTTAGGCAGGGAGAGATAAGAGACCTTCAGGGAGGCAGGATGCAGCTACAGTTGGAGGCTGAAGAAGCGGCGGTGGGAGTGAAGTTTGGGGAAGAAGAGGAGAAGATAAATGTATTCCAGGCCTGCCTGGGCTGTGTGCCATGCGTGGAGTCTGACACTTTCTGAGAAGGTCCCAATAAAAAGCTAGGGACTGAAATCCCCGGGGGCTACCCAGTTGGGACATCCTCTCACTCTTGAGAGCTTAGCACTTTCTCTCGATAAACTCTGTCACTTTGCTCACTCTCCGTTGCCCTTGAGATTCGTTCCTCAAGTCCAAAAGACAAGGAACAATGTCTTTCCCTCCCTCCTGTAACGGATGTCATCTTTTTTTTTTTTTCCACTTTCTGTAGAATCCCTGGCAGGGAGGGGATGCAGCTTGGGTTTCCACTTCTAGGGCCTCCAGCATAAGAGGTCAAACACTCTTTTTGATATCATCGCTATTGTCATTTAGATGGATCTCCTTTATTGTATTTCTTTAGTCTGCCATATAAACTAACTAGAAAACACAGGGGGGTAACAGAAGATACATCTTAATCATAGTAGACAACAACAGTACAGGCTATTCTTTTATTCTGCCATCCATTCACTCACTCATATATCCATTCATTGATCAAGATGCCTATCCTTTCCCAATTTACCCTAGTTGTGTCCTGAACTGTAACCATGTAATTCACAAGCACTTTCAGGCCCAGATGCCCACACCCTTTCTAAGATGAAACCATTTTCTCATCAGCTCATTGGCTGTTTGCTTCCCATTCTCTAACTCAGTCAGAACAGAGTCCAGAATTCCTCTGCTACGGTAATACAGTTATAGTTGTTTGTGTTTCTTGCAATACAAAAATAAAAGGCACAATTCTAGTATAACCAGTATGTTAATATTAAGTATTTAAGGAAAGAGTTTCCCTATAGCATTGCCAGAGGACCAAGTTAAGGCATACAAACACCCATACTCAAAAATGTTTTGAATTTTCGCCATATATGTCAAATAAAGTCCAAGTGAATAAATATCAGGGTGTAAAGAGGAAAAATCCTTTAAGTGAGCTGACAATTCTGCAAATGTTAAGTGACATGCAGATTTGGTTATATAGAAAATACATTCACAAAAAGAGAAGAATTACCCTTTTCATCAGTACATACACATCCCAACATAGTTCTACCCCCTAACATTCACTGATTAGCAACCAAAATGAATATAGTTATAAATGTGCCAAATTTTTATGCTGTTTTACCAGCAGGTGAGTTGGTTGATCTGAAATGGAAATAAATCTATAACCTTCCCCCTTAGTTTTCTTCACACCACTTAATTTTGAAGATGCAGAATACATTAAAGGTCACTCAGCAACTCGTAGCTAAAATCCGCATGGTTAATCCTGAACACCTACTTTTCTGATAGATCAACCAATTATGCTCCGGGCTACACGATCGTTAAAATGTACTGGAGTCTTGAATCCATTGAAGCATTTTAAAATGCAGCCCGTATAATCGTTCCCGCAAGTGTTCCATTGCTTTTTCCCCAATGTGTTAGCTCTCGGGGGAGCTGACACAAAGTCGCTGTTCCACACTTCAGAAAGGGAGTACCAGTTGCCAGACTTGAAATTGCCACTGGGATTACAACAAATCCCCACACCGGCCCACAGCAGAAACAAACAGCTAGACTCATATGTTAAGAGAGCAAGATGAGATTGAAAAGACAAACTTTTTACACGGCAGAATTCTTTGCAGCAACTGTTGAGTAATATTGATAAGACTGGAAATTAAGGGGATTTAGCTGTAACGGGATGGGAGGAAAAGGGAAGCATTTGGAAGTAGGACAAAGAAAAGGAGATGGCTGGTAATTTTAGAAAGGTTTTTCTTTTTTTGGAAACAGTTTTAATGAGCAAGTCATTCCTTGTTACAGTATGTATTACATATCACCATATGGTGTAGTTATTTCTGCAATGTTAGCATCCAAAATAGGCTGTCACACGCATAGAGGGCCACTCCTGTTTTGTTCATCTTTGATACCTATAGGTTCCAATGATGGTCTACATTGGAGATGTATTTAAACTGATAACAATTCAAGTTATCATCTTAAATATATCAAGGCTAGATTTTTAAGTCACCTGTCAAATCAGAAAGTGACTAGATGGCTATTTTTAAAATTACGAACTCATACATTTCTGTCATTCTATAGGGACTAATCATTGGATGTTATTAAGGATAAGCCCTGGAAAGGAATTTTTTCCCATCATTTGCCCTTCAAGTAAGTGTTCAGCACTATCCCAAACAACTGGAAAGCTATTCTTGGTCTGCAGAACTCTAGAGAAGTTTAAGGCATAGTTCTCTTCAGTCAGTCATTCCATCAAGAACATTATCCTCCATTCATTAAACTTGTATGAATGAATTTATTGACTAATTGGCAACATGTCAATGGGATAATTTCATCTTAAATGTATTACAAATGCCATAGACTTCGAAGTTACTATCAAAAGTCACAAGTCTTCTGGGTATGTTAAAAATGCAGTCAAAACTTTCAAAAAAGGTAATAGGAAATATTCAAGGCTCCCTCTATAGATTGTTTGAGGGTTGCTATTATAATGCTTGAAAATCAGGTATAGTGTAGAAAAATTAAACTCTGGCTAAGGTCCATTAATTATAATGCAATGCCTCAGCCAAACAATGGCTTGGCCTTAAATCAATACTCAATTAAATACTTCCTGCAGTTCTAGCCATTAATTGCTCTGCAGCATTGAAAATAACATTCTAACTGCTTGTAGAAAGGTAATCAAAATTGGTGTGTTGAAACTTGAGTTTGGTTCCTTTGTGATTAGCTTTCTTCAACAAGGAAAATTAACTTCTTCAGTGACTTACAGTTCATACCTTCCATTTGGAAACTACTGAAAATTGAATACACTAACAAGCAATCGATTTTGGGTTGTGAAATAATATATTTAGTTTGCTTTAACAAGTGAACACCATAAAATAGTACTCTCAATCTTCAAAACAAAATGTATCATCATTTCTATGTTAGACATTTAGTGGGGAACATACAGAACTCTTGCTGCCTATATACTGTTGGATGACAGATATTTGGGTGCTAACATATCGCAGTTGCTGCTGACAAGGGAACGGTAATGTTTCAATAGGAAATGCTGTCCCATTAGGATTCACCTTTCAGCTCAATTCTCAGCAGAAAGCAACTCATCCTGCCAACGGTGATGTACAATGACCCTCCCCTTGACATATCGTCCAGAACGTGGATTGTATAGCTGGACAATTACAGAAACACAGGAGTGAGGTATGAGATTAAAGATGTTCATTTTAGGGGCACCTGGAAAGCTCAGTTGGTTAAGCACTGGATTCTTGATCTTGGCCCAGGTCATGATTTCACTGTTCATGAGATTGAGCCTCAGGTCCATGCTGAGCATGGAGCCTGCTTGAGATTCTCTCTCCATCTCTCTCTGCCCCTCCCCTGCTCAGGTGCAGAGTTGCTCACTCTCTCTTTCAAAACATATAAGTAAGCATTTGAAAAAAAAAAGAAAGAAAGAAAGAAAAAAAGGGCGTTTGCTCTGGATAGAGAGCTACAGAACACAGAAACTCACAGAAACCATCACCAGGGCTAAAGAATAAGAATGAGAGAATGTAACTGAGAAGCAATGCAAATATAACTCCCCCTCCCACCACGTGCAGGCAGGGCACAGCAAGTGTCTGCAAAGGTGAGGGCTAAGAATTTGGAAGGAAAGGTTTTGAAATGAAGTGATTGCTCCACCCTAACACAGGCTGGGACATGAGAAGGGGGCGGGAGTGAGAACTGCCACAGAACCCAGCCCTGCAGACAAAAGCAGCAGCGGGAGCCTGGAAGAGGAGCCCCGTGTTCTCCCTCACACGGTCATGTTTTAGTGATTATGGTTCCCAAGTATGTGTTGTAGAGTAGAAGTCTGCTTTATTTATAGCAAGCTTGGTATTTACCCAGTATGAATCAGATGCACAGAAACATAATGTGAGGTCCCTTTCAGACAAACAGGTTTGAACAATGGAATGTAGAGAGGGCTCACAGCAACCACCTGGATGAATATAGACAGGTCATCAGGCGACTCACCTCAAACTATCCTTGACCTTAACTAACCAATGGGCTACTTACAACTAGGCACAGTTACCCAAAAAGGGAAAACTGCTTATGTCACCAACCTCCTCACTTTCCCTCCTTAAATCAGCACCTTCGCACAGCCTCTCCCCTGCTGTCTGTCCTGCCTGCAGCTCCCTTCAGTAAACTTCTAGCACCTTTGTTTTGCTTCAGGTGAGTTCTTTCACCTCGCACACCCCAGCTTCCACCCAATTGTCGGCCCACATTTGGGGGCCCCCATCAGATTGAGACACGCCCCATTTAGGTACCACGCATAACTTGCTGCATTTCTCCCTGCTGCTTTCAACTTGTTCTCTGAGCCTCCTTTGAAAACTGTAATCCAGGGGCGCCTGGGTGGCTTAGTCGGTTAAGCGACCGACTTTCGCTTAGGTCATGATCTCGCTGTTTGCGGGTTCCAGCCCCGCGTCGGGCTCTGTGCTGACTGCCAGCTCAGAGCCTGGAGCCTGTTTCAGTCTGTGACTCTCCTCTCTCTCTGACCCTCCCCTGCTCATGCTGTCTCTCTCTCTCCTAGAAATAAATAAAACATTAAAAAATTAAAAAAAAAAAAGAAAACTGTAATTCAGACTTCCAGTTTCCGATTCCACATATAACAAGTTTGGAAACTGCCCCTTCGGTCCTAAGAAATGAGAAGCTGAACAAATCTAAAACTCAACAGCCCTCTTTAGATTCCGTAGGAGAACTGAGGTCACAGGGCACACTGCTGTCACCTAACTCACTGACAAGTGAATATAGAGAAACACCACTTACCGGAGCAGAAACCCCAGGGGCTGACACCTCTGTGGAACCAGTGCTGGGATTTGAAAATCTGCAATGGATGAAATGGTCGTCAGTGTGGACAAGCTGGAAAGATAAAAACTCCAGGCAGACACAGTCATTGGGAGTTCCCCACACTTTCCTGAGCTGTGCCTGCCAGAGCTCTACCAGGTTCTGACAGTAAATATCTGAAGGAAAAAAATCCCTTCACTTTCAGCAAGAGATAAGAAGGAAACCATTTAGAAATTCACCAGAACATTCTCTTCACCCTTACAAGGTCTGCCCTCAGGAGAAACTATTTAACCACAGCCTAACCTACTGGCTTGTATCAGAAGCAAACTGACCTGGACGAAGGGAAGTACCCAATTCCAGCCCACTCGAGCTTTCCCTGTCCCACCTGAAGAGGGTGAAGAGATGGGGAATAACTGAGAAACACATGGTGAAGCTTAAAATCTTGAAGGAGAGGCTCAATAAAAGACTGAGACCTACTCAAAAGACTATGGAATGCTGCCCCTCACCCATGTGACTCTCTGACATTACTAATGGCTGATTTACAGCAGGTTTTTTTACTCAGCACATCTGCCTACAAAAAAATATAAGACATTATACATTCTACAAGGCAAAACACACTTTAAAATGACAGGGTAAACATGAGAAGCCGACATGTCAGGGATATTGAAATATATCACACTAGGAATTTAAAGCAATTATTATTAAAATGCTAAGGGCTCTAAAGGATAAAGTAGATAGCACACAAGACAGATGGCTGATACAGAGAGATGGAAATCATAAAGACCAAAAAGAAATTCTAGAGATCAAAAACACTGCAAGAGAAATGAAGGATGCCTTTGAAGAGCTTATTAGTAATTGGACATATCTGAGGAAAGAATTTCTGCACTTAAAGATATCTCAATAGAAACTCCCGAAATTGAGAAGCAAAAAGAAAAAGAAACTGAAAAAAGAGAAACAGAGCAGACTACCCATGAATTGTGGGACCACCACAAAAGGTATAATATACATGTAATAGGAACACCCAAAGGAGGAGGGGAAGAAGGGTAGATGGACAGAAGTAATATTTGATACCATGACTGAGAATTTATAAATTCATATCAAACACCAAACTATACATGGAGAAAGTTTAGAGACCTCCATGAAGAATAAATGCAAACAAACAAACAAACAAAAATCACATCCAGGGATACCATTTCCAAACCACAGAAAATGAAAGATAAAAAATCTTGAAAGAAAGCACAGAGCATAAATGCCTAAGAGAGGATAAAAGTTAAGAACGAATCTGACTTCTCAGAAACCAGCAAGCAAGAAGAGAGTGGAGTGAAATATTTAAAGGGTTGAGAGACAATAAAACACTAACCTTCTAATCTGTATCCTAAAATTAGCTTTCAAAAGTGAAGGACAAATAAAAACTCTCAAAAAAAAAAAACAAACCTCAGGTAATCTATGGGCTCTGGATAATGAGGATGTATCAATGTAGGTACATCAATTGTAAATGTGGGGCTGTTGATAACCACGAAGGCTCTGCCTGTGTGAGTGAAATGGCTGTATGGGAGATCTCTGTATCTTTCTCTGTTTTGCTGTGAACCCAAAACTGCTCTATAAGCTAAAGTCTATTTTTTAAGAAATGTAATCTAGGCTTCTGTGGGTAACTCAGTCACTTCTGGTTGACATGTTCTCTTTGATGTAAATATTTAATTAATAGAGATATCAATGATATGCCCTTTTATATGCAGTGGTCTCTTGACCTGCTCCTCCATGAGAACCCTTTTGAGAGCAAGAATTTGCTGACAGGTCATCACAACCATGGAGGATGGGGTGGGGGAGAGATGCATTTTACAAGGTTACTCCTCACATTCTCATGGTCTACATCACACTCCCTGTTAATTTTTTATGACCACATTTATTCTTTTTGTATCCACATCTGATGTAAGTGTTCCCATCTGGCTTCTGTGCGTGGACAGTATCCTTGCTTATAACCGGAGCCCCTAGCATGGTCCTGATGTCTGTGCACTCTCTTTGCTCCTTAGCTCAACCCCAGGCCTCCTATATAATCTAGCAACCTTCATTGTAATCAGATGTTCTTCATTAGGGCATAAAACATTTTCTTGACTTTCTCCACACCAAGTCTTTCCAAGCTTGGGGATATAGCAAAAGATGTAATCCAAGCTCTCTTTCTGCATAGAAATATTAAACCTTCATATAAAATCCTCTGGTCATCCCAATTGGGGAGCATTATAAAGCCATGCCTCCCATGTGGCAGCAGAGAACATACTCCTTCTCCTGAAATTATCAAAAATATGGGAGTAGGCTTCACTTTGAAGCCTGAATATACTCCTCTGCTTTCCTCTAGCTGAGAGAAGAACTTCCATCTAATCCCTGTTCAGCAGGAAATTGCTGCTAAAGCATCCTTCCTATTCCATATTATATAGTAAAAACTTCATGTGGAATCCTCCAAACTTTTGTTCCAGATGTTTAAGGAAAGATTTTGGAATTTAGAAAACTGTTTTCAAGTGTTTGTCCTTTGCAACCAAAAGCCCAGTTTTAATTATATAATCTAGAAAATGGGCTTCAAGAACCTATTTTAAAGAGCAAAGGGTTGGCTTTGACTATTTTGTCTTCCACATTCCAGCTATAACAATATTAATGTGGTAATATACACAGACTGGAGCAGACACCTTGCTAAGTAGTTGTGTGTGTTATCAATTTTACACTCATAATGTTTAGCAATGACATTCATGAAGTACAGGGAGATTCAGGAAATCACCCAAGACTGTGGTTGATGATGAAACCAGGAATTGAAGCCAGACAGTTTGCATTCAGAACCCATACCCTTTTCCCTCTACATGATACCATCGTGAGGTAACCTAGACTGACTCAAGAGGGGATCAGATACAACAAGGAAGTGAAAAAAAAAAAAAAGAAATTACACACCAAAATATTATCTACAAATGTACAAACACATGATTTTTATATGCCTAATTTAATGGGTGGTAAAATGTAGAGGTCTAATTCTGATTGAGGTTTCAATCACTCTCAACTTTGTCATCTTCAAATGATCTTGGGCTAAAGACCTTTATCTGTTATTTCTTGATGTGGAGAACTTCCCTAGTCTTGGAATACACCACAATGCACAATACTAGGTAAGCACATCCTCTTATTTCATGTCATCTTCCTCCTCGTTCGTTCTTGGTGTGTCAAGTTTTCACTGATAGATGTTCATAAAGGTTAAGCTTTTTTCTTATGTCTAAAATTATTTTTTCATTTATATGAAAACATATATATATATATATAGTTTCCCTCTGTGATTATAACAGCCTATAAGTATACAGAGTGAATCACATCATGTTCCTTGAAATTTAATGGAGAAATAAACTATCATAATTTAAATATAATCATCGGGCTCCTGGCTGGCTCAGTCAGCTAAGCATTTGACTCTTGATTTCAACTCAGGTCTTGATCTCAGGGCTATGTTATCAAGACGCAAGTTGGGCTCTGTGCTGAGCCTAGAGTCTGTTTGGGATTCCCCCCCCCTTCTCTTTCTCTGCCTCTCAGCAACCCCTCAAAGTAAATAAATAAACATCAAAAAAACCAGGAGCACCTGAATGGCCCAGTCGGTTAAGCTTCCAACTCAAGTCATGATCTTGTAGTTCATGGGTTTGAACCCCAAATCAGGCTCTGTGCTGACAGTTCAGAGCCTGGAGGCTGCTTCAGATTCTGTGTCTCCCTCTCTCTCTGCCCCTCCTCTGCTCATGCTGTCTCTATCTCTCAAGAATAAATAAACATTAAAAAATTTAAAAAATAATAAAAATTTAAAAACATAATCAGGAAATACAATACTTGGTAATAGGTACATTGTAACAAGTCATAAAAAATCAAAATGTGAAGCTTAAATTTTTTTTAAATTTTAAAATGTTTTTTTTATTTATTTCTGAGAGAGAAAGACAGCGAGAGCAGGGGAGGTTCAGAGAGAGAGGGAAACACAGAATCTGAAACAGGGTTCAGGCACTGAGCTAGCTGTCAGCACAGAGCTCAATGCAGGGCTTGAACCCATGAACCATGAGATCATGACCTGAGCCAAAGTCAGATGCTCAACCGACTGAGCACCCAGGCTCCCCGAGGCTTGAATTCTAGAGAACAAATATTGTAAGTAATTTCTACTCTAAAAGTAAAATCATATTTTCTTCTCAAGATGTGCCCAAAAAATAATTTTTAAGAGAAAGGAAAATGTGTTTACTTATCATATGATGCTTATCTTGATTTAAGTTATTATTTATACTCCATGTATCATATTCCAGAAAGACTTACTATAGTTTAATATTTTAAAATACAAAGTACAAAATTTAATATTTTCCTTGATTTAATATTCTTATTCCTTTTAAGATATATTTTATTATGGAATTTTTAAATTTGCTTACATGGTATGTATTACATCAGTGAGAGAATTTACTCTAGATATGTAAATTTAAAAACAAATACTACTAAATTAAATATGAATAAATGTGGAAGAAAAGACAAAGGAAAAACGGGTTCAGCTTCTGTAGAATTATACTCCCATCATATATCCAGTATCATTGTTCAGTCAGGAAAATAGAAATGTCAACTGGTATTTCTCCTGGAGGATATTTAATATGAGGAATAAGATTAAAAAAGGTTTAGAAGGGCTGGAGTTGCTAGAAGAGAAAAGGACAAGTTCCTCAGTGATTGTACCTGCAGTAAGCCTACTCTCTCCTAGGCGACATGACACAGGAGCAGGGGGGAAATGGTACGCCCTGGAGTGTACAGTCAGGGCCCTGCTGGAGCTGCTCAATTCTTGAGTCCAAATAGTAGCTAGTACTATTCGGAAGCACTGCTGAAGGTACCTTGAGGAAACCCATGGCCCATTCTCCTGTCACTAGTGCAGGGACTCTGGGGTCCAAAGTTCCTTAGAGCTGTCACAGGGGCAGGTGGGGTCAGGGCACATTAGCCAGGACTGCTGTATACAGCACCTGCTGCTACTGTTGGTTTTCTCTCCCCACAGAACCCGTGCTGTTGCTGCACACCTGCTGCCTGAGGAGGAACCCCAGAGCTCCCCCATCACCCTTCACCTTGGCTGCCAAAGGTTCTGCTGAAAGCTCTACCCTCCTCAGCGCCCCAAAAAAGGTGTAGGGCTTTGGCTTCTCTCTTCCATTCACTTTATAATCACCTGCCAGTGCCTTTGGCACATGGTCAGAGCCTAAGAGAAGCCAGCTGGCAAAGAAATCTCTGGAAGGTAGTCTTCAGGCATCCAGCCCTCTGTGATACAGATTGTGATTAGAAATAGAGCTGAGGGCAAATGTACCAATGACCGTGTTCCACCTCCTAAGTCATTGCTAATTTGCAGTCTCCCTTCCTTGACATCAGTCTTCGGTAGTCTTCAAAGACTCCTTACGTTGTTTTTTATTCTTTCTCTTCAATTTGAAAGTAGAAAAATCTATTTCCACTTTTTTAGTAATTTCTGTAAAATTTAAAATTCTTTGTTGTTGCTATATAAAATAAAATTTAAAATTGTAAACCTGTATCCAACAATCTTGCTAAATTCATGGATTTGTTCTGATAACTTACTTTTAGTTTTTTTTGGATTTCTATATACACAATACAATTATCCATGATCAAATGGCAAGTTGTTTTCTACTTTCCAATAGTATTTATGTATGTTCTGTATATTTACTTTTGCTTTGTTGTGTGGCTAAAATCTCAAGCATGATAATAAATAGAAGTAAGAGAGGGCATACTTCTCTTCCTTTCCTCATACGAGAGGATTAGATTTCAGTATTTCACCATTAATATGATGCATACCATAAGATTTTCTCTTTTAGAAATGTTATACCAGAATAAGCAAATTTTGTCCTTTTTTTAGTTTCCCAAATCCTTTTTTTCCCACAAATCTTTAAATCACTAAATGTTTTTGTTCAATACTTGTGAATATTGTATGATCTCTCCCTTATTCTGTGAATGCATGATTCACTTGTTCCTTTAGGAAGAGCTACCGAGCTTTCTATCCCACGAGCTTCCCCTCCTCCTCTGAACCACTATTCTAGGCACCAGCCATACTGGCAGCCTCCTGGTTTCTCTACTTGCCTCTCCCATCATGGCACCTTTGCCTGTGAGTGAGCCAAGGGGAGGGCTATTGTGGCCCAAGTATTCTCAACCTTCCCTGCATGTAGTAGAGTCTACATCCTATGGATAGGGCAGGGTAGAAGGCCACCCCTGAGTTCTCAGCCATACTCCCCAGGAATTTAGCCACTTCAACTTGTAGTTGGAGAGAATGAAAAATGCCAGTGACTCCCTCAGAAATGTGATAAAGTAAGTTCTTATTGGAGCTGAGAGAGGGAAGCCCATCTTCTTGGCCACACCCACCCGGGATGAAGCTTCTGTTAATCTGAACTAGAATGGGGAAGAAAGAGGAAGTGGGTTGTGGCTCAAATACCACAGATGCTCACATATAGCATCTTGCTGCATTTTAGTAGATTTTATTGAGTACATGTTTCTTCCTTTGCTTCTTTGCCATATGTCCTTATTTGTTTTTCCAGAGACTTTAAATGGATGGATTGTTTTAGAGTTTTCACTAGTTTTGCTCATTTCACTGGAGATTAGGTCCATAGACTCCTCACACTGGCATCTTGAAAATGAAACTCTCCTGAGTCACAGTAAGATAATATCATGATGATCTGAAACTAGTTAAAGTCTTTAGATCTGATCCTTTTATTTTTGTATCCCATTTATTTATTGTTATGACCCTAGTGTTGAGGCCATTATGACTAAGGGTATTGATATTTCTCTGCTACCTATGGATTTAAGAAACAAACTTTTAAAAATGTATTTTTGCATCAGGACTAACCATATAGCTTTATGCCCGCTTAATCCTCTACCATTACATTTGCAAAATAATGACAGAGTGAATTGGTATCAGAAATGAAATAAAAACTTCAAATTGCATAGGGGCCAATGAAAAGGAAAATTCATGCTAATAAATAGCTGTGTGATCTTGGGTTCATGATGGGGGATTATATGATTTTGAATAGCACAACCCAGTTCTCTAAATGTAGGTAATTATTTCCATTAGTTAAAATAATCCAGAAAAATCTTTGGACAGGCTTGAGTCATATAATTCTATAATTAGAAATGATCGTACTGAGCTCTTGGTCCAACCATTTCATTTATAGCAGCAAACATGGAAGGTCACTTACCAGTGCCAGAGTGGAGACCAAATTCACATCTATGATCAAAGATTACTATAATATCTTCTACCATGCTGCTTTTCCCATTATTTTCAATTTAATGACTGTCCTACTATAATGTGGCTAAAAAGTTAATTTTTATCTTGTTATGAGTGTGGATAAATGGGTGGCTCCCTGGCCCTATAATCATTTTTGACATTTAATCTGAAAGCCCCATTTAATGTCTGTAACTTCTAAGTTGACATAGCTCCTCTTTCTCCATTCCCATTTTTAAAATATCTATAATTCTGATGCTGTATGTCTTTTTCAAATATAATTTTATTTCATAATTCTTCCCTTGTTAGGTTATCATCATTATTGATTTATCATAATTGGTATTTGCAAAATATTTATTAAACTCCTCAAAGTGTGTTGGCATGATCATTTCTATTCTTTTCTAAAGAAAGGTTATTGAGTAAGGCGTATATATTTTTCCTTTCTTACATTTTCCCCAGTTGGTTGCATAGCCCTCTATAATTACCTTTCCGTTTATAGCAATTCAGTCTCATCCAAGCTAAAGGGATGCCGAGTAATATTATACAAATAAAGTGTCTTATTAAAATAAACTCAGCTGCATTTTTATACACCTAAAAAATGCGTGTATATTACTACTATACTTCTCTCTCTCTTTTAAAATAATAACATATACGACCTCAGAGCATAGGGTCCCCAATTAAAATGTTTTAATTCATTGCCTACTTCAAGTTACAACCCATCTCTCCCCCTCCCCCACAATTCCTTATTCCTGCTCTACCTTTTTCCCCATTACATTGACCACTGTCTAATAAAGTATATTTTTTCCTTATTTATTTTAATTGTGGCTTACTATTTTCTTTCCTCCTATCATTGTACTCAAATGTAAGCTCCATGAGGACAAGGATTTTCATCTGCTATCATCTGTTGACTGAGGTCTTCTATGTGATTAGGGCAGTGGTTGGCTTTGTTAAATGACTCAACAATGTCTATGGAATACCTACTACATTTAAGGCGCTAAACTAAGCTGGTAAAGGAAAAATGGTTACAGCCCTCAAGATATATGCATATAAAACATTTGATAATACAGCCTTTATTTTATCACTATAGCAAGATATCAATATTGGTAGCAGACCTGGACCCTTTACCTTCAAATTAATTAAACAGGACTTGTAACTTAACCTGCATCAGGAAAAGAGCCAATATCTCTTGGTAAAGAAATCAAATTATGTTAATAGGTGGAATAGGATTATCTAACAAAGGAAACTAATCTCTACAGTGTAGGATATTCTATTTTTAATAACTACTCCTTGGGGGATAAAAAAAACAACAACAACATTTCTCCAATTTGGATCCTTTGCTTGTCCCTTCTCTGCCTAAGAGATTACTCCTTTCTCTAAATAAGTGAAGTCATCTCCTAGAGCCAAAGCACTTTCAACCCATGGCTTAAACTGGAGCATGAAATCATTCATTTTTCTACTCATGCATTTGACCAGGTTTTCTTAATTCTTATTGACATGTTAGGGACTTTTCTATGTTTGGGGAAAGGGCAGGGCACAAAACATTAGATATCTGTTCTATAATTGATGAGACACAAGAGTGGACTCGGGACTCAGTAGTTTCCAAAAGTAGGGTCAATTACTTTGGAAAACTAGAAGACAGGACCATAGGAGACAAAAAGCCATTAAAAATGAATGATAGATGATAGAGGGTAGATAGATAGATAGGTAGATAACCCGAGAGACAGGGAGTGGGGAAAGAAAAAAAGAGGTAGAACTAGGAATGAGGATTTGTTCACATGACAAACCCCCAAAACTTTATGTGCCATTCCTATGAGGCTCCCTTAAAAAGACTAGGCCTACAATGTAAAATATAATAGCTGCTAGTGATATGTGTGGCCAATGAGCACTTGAAATGTGGTCAATATGACTTAGGTATAGGCAGTGAAGGCCGGGGATACTAATATATGGGTCATCAGGGCAATAGTCCTATTCTGCATAGTTCAGATTTATCCCTGGAAGTCAAAATAGATCTTAAAAGCCCAAACTTTCATGACAGAACAAAATTCAACAGAGGCTGGAAAACTTGTGTCAAACTCCCTTTTGTCCACCACTGATTACATCTTCAAAAAAGTATTAAATTCAAAAAGTCCACACCTCTAAAAGCCAAATTAAAAACATCCTATGATCATGCAGGCATATATTCTGTGACCTCTGATATTCACCACTTCTTGGAATGTGAACATACTTATGTTTGTGGATAAGTGGCTGCCAACACACACCTGAAATAGGCAAGTATCACAGTGTCCGTCATCCAACACGAACACTAACAGGTAGTGGAGCATTAGATATACTTTTATCCTGAGATAAGGAAGTAACAGGATAGGACACCCCCATTTTGTAAAAACCCAGTTTAAAAAGTAATATGGTTGATAAGTCCTCACCCTATAACTACCACTACACCTTGTCACTTTATTTCAGAAGATATCACAAAATACCATCCTGTGGAACAAAAGGAATGAATTTATTGAACTGTTTTAACCTAAAGGAAAACATTTTAACAGGCAAGTTAGTCAAGTTCCTAACCAAAGCGTGAAGATCTCTGCCATTATCCTTAACAGATGCTTGGTTACATGACAATTCACTGCCAGTCAGCACAGCTTTGGGCCTCACAAGGCAAATCCACTTTTGAAAAATCTGTCTTGATAGCATCTTCTTCATTTTGAGCTCCAGTTTTTCAACCTGAAGCTTTCATATATCCCTCCAAATTTCTCTCTCAGTCTCTCTGAAACTGCATTGAATAAATCTCCTCCAAGAAAGTGCTTCAAGTATGTCACGTTATAAGCACTCTCTCTCCTTACCTTTTCCGTATCTACAAGAATCATCTTCCTAAAGTTAGATATTCTTCATCCTGTCAATGCTTTTTCATCTGATTTAACGTCAATGTGTCTAATGTTCAGCAAACAGGTTTGGGTTTGTTAGTTTTTCCTTCTGATCTACTGTGAATCCAAAATTGTAGATTTGAATTTTATTTTTTGTGTCTAAGTGCTAGGTTCATTTGTTCCTATTTATTTGACTACATTTAGGATAAGAGACTTTCCCAAAATTTTCAATATTTCATTCTGAATGCTGCTTTTATCATCCAAGAGTGTAGCTACAGCTACAGCTTTTGCAATACCTATAGATTTTATTCATCTGTTTTCTCTTTATTTCTGAGCTGTAGACAACATGCTGAATAAGGTGACAACTAAAAGCCTAGATAAATAATACCAGTAGAAATCTTTCATTTTGATTAGCAAGAATACGTTATTCTCTCCAGATAAGCTGTTAAAATTTGGAAGGTAAAAGATGTAACAGATATTTGCTGAATGTTTACTATGTGCTATGTATGCCTCTAAGACTATGGAGGCTACAATAAATAACACTGGAATAACAAGACAACATTTACAGTATGAAGGAATTCATTCATGATACCACAGGATAGGTTAAAAATTAAATAACTATCAGTTTGTAATTAGTGTTATCATCTAGAAATACATAAAACTATATTTCATTTAGGATCTTATTAGGCTTCAGGTAATAAGAGCCTAACAATAATGACTTCAGCAATTAAAGCTTGGTTTTTGTTTTGTTTTGTTTTGTTTTACATGTAAGTAGAATTGGTTGCTAGTCGGCTTCATCAGCTTTGGGATATCGCAGATCAGGTCTTTGTGAGTCTCTTATCATTCCCATAATGATCACAAGACTGTGAGTATAGCCCCAGCCATATGCCTGTGTTCAATGCCAGAAAGAGGATAGCATGCAAAAAGGGAGGATTCCTGTTTCAAGAAAACAAGAGTTCCCCCAGCCCCCCACTGAAATGTAATTTATGTCCTATTGGGAAGAGACATGTGGGCTGTGGTACCCAGCTCTACCTAAATGACAGGCAGAGGTTAGAGAAGACCTCTTAGAGTTACCTCACTGAGTCACAGACAAATGAATGGAAGTTTTTCAGATGCATAGCAGACAGCAATGGGATGAGCAAAGATTATCATGGACAAAAAGTGACAATATTTACAAGTGCAGGAAGGTATGAGAGACATGTTATATTGGCTTAGGAAAATATAACAGGGTGGAAGGACAGAAGCCTGTGTTTCCTCCTTGCTCATCCTGCCCATAACAGAGTCTTTTCAGATTTAATGTCAGTCATGAAGAGTGCAAGTGGACTGCTCTTGGTCCTAACCTCAGCACACTCTACATTATGACTAATTCCTTGACCAGAACTTCTCGGTGGGCTCTGGATGGCTCATTCAGCTAAGCATCTTACTTTGTCTCAGGTCATGATCTCACAGTTTGTGAGTTCGAGCCCCGCATTGGGCTTTGTGCTGACAGCTCAGAGCCTGGATCCTCCTTCCGATTCTGTGTCTCAAACTCTCTCTGCCCCTCCCATGCTCATGCTCTGTCTCTGTCTCTTAATAATAAATAAAAAACATTAAAAATTTTTAATAAAAGAACTTTTTACAAGTGGTGTCTAATGTTCATAACTTCTCATTTTTGATAGACCCTTTTTTGTATCAAGTTTTTTTCAATGTCTATTTATTTTTGAGAGAGAGAGTGAGAGTGTGTGAGCAAGGGAGGGGCAGAGAGAGAAGGAGACCAGAAACTGAAGCAGACTCCAGGCTCTGAGCTGTCAGCACAGAGCCCGACATGGGGTTTGAACCTATAAACCATGAGATCATGACCTGAGCCGAAGTCAGATGCCCAACCAACTGGGTCACACAGGTGCCCCTATATCAAGTTTTTAATTGAGGCAGAACCCTTCTCAATCTTGTGTCCTTTCCTCTGCTTAAAGCTAACATTTTCAGTCCTGTACGAAGAAACAAATCACTTTTTCATTTATTTTCTTAAGATGATTTGAATCAGTCTCCTGGCACTTACATACTGTTACTTTGAAGAGATTCTTGATGAATATAGACAATGGAAGTAATCTTCAGTGAAATGTACTTTGACAAATATTGGAAATGGTAGACAGCATTCTAAGATAACCCTCATGATCTCTACCCCTGTGTGTTACATTCTGCAAAATCTGCTCTCTGTGAAAGTGTGTGAAGAACCTGTCACTTTTTTCTAGCTAATTTAATATAGCAAAGAAAATGGGATAGCCATCCTTTAGTTAGGTTTCATTATGTAGTGAAAGTAATGGGATGTCACCCTCATTATTACATTATGTTATATAAGATTCTTTAGCAGACTAATATGAGGAACTGCTCTGCAGGCCATGACAAAGCAAACAGCCATATTTTTGAACTTTGTATGGAGAGACTCTGTGTCAAAGAATTGCAAGCAACCCCTAGAAGATGAGGACAGACTGACGCTTACGGTCAACAGAAATCTTCAGTCATATAGCTACAGGGATCGAATTCTACCAACACCTTAATGAGATTAGAATTGAATTCTGCCTCAGTCAAGCTTCTACATGAGAAGTCAGCCCAATGATAGGTTGAGTGCAGCCTTATAAAAACAGATTAGGAATGACTAAGGGTTCTTTACATATACAAAAATTAAGCCGCACATTTGGCTTTGAAAATCTTGGCAGAAAATATAAAAAGAAAAAAAGCATTTATTTATTTCATTTTTGTTGTATAAACATATTGTTTCTTTCTCACATAAATAACAAGAGTGGATCAAGGGCGCCTGGGTGGCTTAGTCAGTTGGGTGTCCGACTTTCGCTTAGGTCATGATCTCGCGGTTTGTGGGTTCGAGCCCTGCGTCGGGCTCTGTGCTGACTGCCAGCTCAGAGCCTGGAGCCTATTTCAGAGTCTGTATCTCCCTCTCTCTCTGACCCTCCCCTGCTCACACTGTCTCTCACTCTCTCTCCTAGAAATAAAAAAATAAATAAAAATATTAAAAAAAAAAAAAAGAGTGGATCAGAATACCTCTGTATTCAATGTTGTACAAGCTTCAGACTCTTAAGTTCAGAACTCTGGTAAAGTCTGAGCTGGAGTACATGGTCTAAATGCTCCAAGCAGAGCTACCAAATTCCATGAATCTTAAGTCCTGAGAACAGTACATTTATGACTGAGAAAAGATAAGGAGGAGAAAGACAAAAAAGGGAAAAACAGAGCAGAAGAAAGTACCACATCTCAAGAACCTTCACAGAAACAGATTCACTCAGCTGCATGGAAACAGGAAGTGGAAGAGAGATTAGAAGCTGAACTTGAGTGTGCCCAGGGTTTCATTGCCCCATAACTCCATCTACACACAGTATATCCTGGCTACCTGCTCTGCACACTGACTAATCTAATACATCTTTCTCCCTTGGAGGGACTAAAAATGGTATGTGCAGAGGTGAGTATGGCCTGAGGACAGCCTAACATCCCCCACTCTCTTGCGCTCTTTTATTTTTATTTTATATTCATCTATATCCAATAATAGCTAAGTCAAGTTTCAAGCAGGAAAATGGTGTCTTTTGTAGGAGAAGAGCTCTTTGGTAGCCTCCAAGTGAAGTGGAAAATTAGGTTTTTGCTTACTAAGTTCTTGAAGTGTGTCAGAACAGGCATCAAACATTAACTCTGAAACATTTAATACTGGGTTAAATTTTCTCCCTTTTTTACTTCAAATCTCAATTTATGCTCGGTTACATGATCCAAACATGATTCATAAGAAAGAGTCATACGGTTTACAGAATGTCTTAGTCAGGTCCATTCTTTCAATTACAAGTAACCAAACACCATCCCAAATGGACTGTAAGCCAAGCAATTTTCAGCTAATTGAAAAATCCAGATGTGGCACAGCTTTAGATGTGTGCCGCAAAGTATGACATCAAGGCTTGATTGCTCTCCATCTTTTCGTTCTTCTACCTTTGTATTGAATTAATTCCAGGCAGGTTCCTTCCATACCATCGAAAAGACAATCTGTATTGTCTCAGTGTGTATGTCTTTCTACCTTACTAATCCTGAAAGACAGATTTTTTATAGTGTAATAATCGTTAGCACACTGGACTCTGCAAGACAGATAACCTGAAGGCTTATTTCACAAGCTGATCCCTGAAACAATAATCCATGACTCTGATTGGTCAGGACTTGGAGTCAGGGGGCAGATCAGCCCCTCCCAATCACATGGCCTGAGAACAGGAGAAAGATGTCTCAGTAAAGCGAAACAGGAGTATTTTGTTAGTGAAGGGAGAAGAGATACCCAGAGGACAAAAACAACAAATGTTCCAGGCACACAGTCATCCATTATATTTCAAATAGAAGAACGGAGTTTTTCTCCAGATTTGAACATAATGAACAATATTGTATTATCAATCTACCACACAGAGAGTAAAATGCCCAATAAAAATTCTGTCTCCTTGTAAATTAAAGTAGTAAAATATTAAAGTCCAATATTCTTCCTTTCACAATTTTCTTTTTTGGCTTAGTTCAACTCCATAGATTTCATTCAGAAGTCAGGGTAAATCAAAGGCTTTTATCTGGAATTACGAGGCTTGAAAAATACATTATCCACTGAAATAAATGTAACTCTTTAAACATTTCCAAAGTTTAAATAATCCATGATAATTTCTTGTTTGTCAAGAGACAAGCTAGTATATAATAGTCCCTACCTCTTAATAATGTTTAGAAAACACAAACAATTCCTAACTAGCTAGGCACATAACTACACTGAATAAACTTGGAAATCTGTTACTAAGGAGAAAAGGGGAGTAGATATTGTGGGAAAGGAGCAATCTCTGCCACTAGCCATTGTATTTATGTCCTCACGTGGTCAGTAAGAGAAAAGGAAAACAGGCCCTAAGTGCAAGGCATCCTTCTAACTAACAAGACCATTTCCACAGTTTTTATATTGGTAGGTTAAATAAAGACAAGACCATGAGGTCATAGCCCATGGGTTAATTACCACAACGTTAGTGAGAAAATTCAACTGCCAACGACAAATATGGTTGATAAATGTAAGTGAACAAATACAATTTTCTAACATACGTTTTATAAGCTTTGTTTGCAATCATAGCCTAAAGTGCAAAGGGTAGATTTTAAGGGAGAGCAATAGAACCTTTGTACCTAACAGCTCAACATGAGAGGAGATTCTGAACTTCTTGATAAAAGCTATAAGAATACAAAATCATAGTGTTAATTACAGAATCTGTAAGGATTATATCTGAACAAGGCCTTTGTGCTTCTTGGGCAATACTCTGACAAATGAATGGTCATGGTTTGGAGAATATTTACAAGATTTTATCATCAACCATTATAACATATATATTTTAATTATAACCAGACAATAACTAAAGTTTCTTTAAATTTATGATTTTTATTTCTACTGGAGGTAACTTGTGCTGCCATTTGCTCTCCAATAAACCTTGAGGAAGCCCCAGGGTGTCCTTATCTCTGTACCCTTCTCTTTTACAACTCCCAAATTGGAACTGTTTGAGGGTCAGTGAGAAGCAACTATGTTGGCCAGATGCTATGCCTTCATCTCACCTTTCCTCAGAATTCAATTCCCTAGATTTTGGATAGCCTTGATTACCCTGGAGTCAGCATACAAATTATTTTCCAACTTTGATTTTGTTGCTCCAATAGGACCTGACTTCATCATTTCCACAGCTAAGGCCAAAAAACAGAATAAAACATAAAAGGTTAACATAATTCTTGTCAACAAGTTGAAGACAGATGGAATCGTTAGCAGTCAGTCGGGTTCTGCCTACAAAAGTTCAGTACCAATAATCTAAAATCCAAAATCTTCCTACAAAAGAGATCTGTCTGTATTTATCTTGGCCTTTGTGATTTGTAGCTAGAGTTGAAGAAAAGTCAATTTGGAGAGAATATTTTTTGACACTAATTACAGCTTTTCCATATCCATATGGAAAGTCCGAACAATTAAGTACACTTCTATAACAATGTACCCCGCCCCTTTTAGAGCACTTAGCATAGTCAAATGTTTACATTTATCTCTCTTATTACTTAACTATATGCCTGTCTTCCCCACTAGACTTTTTACTCTTTGAGAGCAAGAAATATGTCTGGTTTACTCGCCATTGAATCAGTACGATACGGTACCAGGCCTAGCATATAGTAGACATTCAATACTTATTTGCTGCATAGAAAAATAAATAATGTTCCAGTAACATCTGAGCCTGGACTAGCTAGATTAACAACTCATTCTTGTACATAGTAAAGTGCATTAGGCCTAAAACAATAACTTGCAGAAAAGCACCTTCTCTACAACTATGAAATAAATTTGATTCTTCACATGAATTGTCAAGTAGAGAATACTAAATGGGCAATGTTAAAAAAATCCCTGAAGAGAATGTAATACTAGTGTGATATAAATATTTTATAGCATCTCTAAATATAATCCAGGAGCATGATTTATAATTATCTAAGTTAAATGAGTCTTCTAGAAGTCAAGGCACTGTGATTGGCAAACTCAGATATTTGTTGATGTGACTCTATCTAAACTAAAAACAAATCAACAAATGAAAATTACATCATAACCTGGAATATTTAAAAGAGATCTAGAAGGTATAATAATTTCTTCTACAGAGACTATTGACAGAAGCTGGATTCCAAAGTTATATTCTCTGCCAAGACCCGAGATTAGAGGCACAGTATTCTATGGTGTAAGAAATGGCAGCCAAAATTAGTAAATGGCATTGTTGACACACTTTTTAAAAAAATCCATTAACCACAATTCATCTTGAATAAATGAATATCTCACTTCTACAGTGTAGGGCTTAAAGTTTTCATTTAGGGAGAAATGAATCTTTCCTACATACATACTATAATTTTGCTATATTGATCTATTGATCAACTCCTCAGAGTTCTACACCATGGATAGTAACCCCCATCAGTGTCATTCTAAAAGTGGCCCATGGACTTATGGTGGTCTGTGCTCTACTACCATTCCATAGTGATAGAAGTACAGAAACTGCTGGGTGCCTCAGTGGCTCAGTTAGTTAAGCATCTGACTTCAACTCAGGTCATGATCTCATGGTTCATGAGTTTGAGCCCCGCATCAAGCTCTGTGCTAACAGTTCAGCTTGGGGCCTGGAGCCTGCTTCAGATTCTCTGTCTCCTTCTCTCTCTGCCCCTTCCCCACTTGCACTCTGTTTCTCTTTCTCTCAAAAATAAACATTTTTTTAAAAAAAGTACAGAAACTGGATGTAAGCAGTAAGAAACTTATGTTTCAATTCATTATTGTCATGCCATCCAAGCACATGATCAGTGAATTCTACAAATACAACTGTGACAATTAATACCAACAAAGCAGTACTTCATTGCAGATGCATAAGAAGCTTTGGTCTAAGTGGTTTACTTAGAAAGTTACAATAAAGGTTTGCCAGTTGTTTAAAACAACCAAGAGAATTTCTATTCATAAAATTATATAAAATATGTTTTGAATAATAAGTTTATTAAAATATATGCCACGGTTAACTATTTGCATAACATGTCAAATGAATTGACTTATTCTAGACAATGTTATAAAGGACAATGATGTTAATTACAGATTGATTCATCTGTTGTTTTAAATGTTTTTCCAATGTTTATTTTATTTTTGAGAGAGAGAAGAACAGAGCAGGAGTGGGGAGGGGCAGAGAGAGAGGGAGACACAGAATCCAAAGCAGGCCCCAGGCTCTGAACTGTCAGCACAGAGCCTGACAGGGGGCTCGAACTCACAAACTGTGAGATCCTGACCTGAGCCTAAGTCGGACATTTAACTGACTAAGCCACCCAGACACCCCACAGATTGATTCATCTTAAGGCATTCCTTTTGACAGTAACTGCAGAACAGGAGGAACTCTCCATTTGAGCCAAGTAAGACAATAAATTAGCATTACATGACAATAAAATGTATTTGCAGTTAGAAAAATAAAGTTTGTTCTTTTTACTACTACAACTATTCTTACAAATAAACTGTCTCCTATGAAATATGAGGACTATTTTGAGAAATAGAAAGAATTTGGGAAGAGATGTCAAAGCCTGATTTTCTTGTAATGAATTTTGGAAGCTGAATGATTTCTTTATCTTGTTAAAATCTGTGTCTTTCAATAATGACTTCTAGAGTGAAAGAGAAAATGATGGCAATAGTTGGGAATGTAAGGTGGTACTGAATTTGCTTCAAGGTTGACCAAGTCCATGACACAAACAAGAAGAAAAAAGAAATTCTGAAAATGGAGTCAGTTACATCAAATTGTCATATAGGAGGATGTTTGTCAGACTCTTCTAGAAATATGTGAAAAGTGAGATCAGAAGTTTAATAAGTCTTGAAATATAATTTAAAATGATTTGGAATCAGACAGTTCAAAATTATAATCTGTCCTGAGTGCACTTCCACTGGGCTAACTCTTCCAGGGGTCCTACATGATGGTTGGTAGAAGAAGCAGTGACCAGAGGCTTATATTAAGTTCTTAGAAGATAATCAACATAAAGTCCCCAATCACAGAGTCCAGTGGTGACCCAAATAGTCACCTCATGTTCTTGTCCTGAGCTCTCTGGAGAGTGACAGAGTAATGAGAGTCAATAGTTGAAAAGGTTCAGTAACCTAAAAATTCCTTACTCTTCATGTAACATAATGACAGAAGATACTCATTCCTATAATTTGTAGAGGAAACTCACAAAGTTTAGAAGCAATGCTTAAAAAATTAATGGAGTGAAGATTCAGAGAAGTTTATATGAACATAAAATGTGAAAAGGACTTGTGAAGGGTTTGAATCATACTGTTCTCAGGATTATTTTTGTTAAATTATTTAATAAACAGATAACTGAAGGTCCAAGTCCTTGAGTTATGCAATTAATTACGACTTGTTGGTCAAATGCACTATATGAAGTTGAGGAGTTCCAACCAAAAATGGACCTAAAATTTACAAAATTTTGACCATTTTCCTGTCTTACCAAGATGGCTCAAGTTAGGGGTGCCTGGGTGGCTCAGTCAGTTGAGCATCCGCCTTCGGCTCAGGTCATCATCTCATGGTTCATGGGTTCAAGCCCCACGTTGGACTCTGTGCTGACAGCTTGCTCAGAGCCTGGAGACTGTTTCAGAATCTGTGTCTCCCTCTCTCTCTGACCCTCCCCTGCTCACGCTGTCTCTCTCTCTCTCTCTCAGAAATAAATAAAAAACATTAAAAAAAAAGATAGATCAAGTTAAATGTAGCTCAACACTGGTTTAAGAAGACAAACCCAGAATGCACTCCCTGAACTTACTATATTTTAAGTATTTGGCAGCAGTAAACTAACAGTCTACTGATAGACTAACAGATTGTAATACCTACAATCATATCAAATAAACAAACATATTTAGTCCAAGCCTAGGACAAAGCAAATAATGAGTTCATTATAACATAATCAGTAACACTGTCTCAGGGGTTAACATACATGTGAGTTTTTCCTAAATATAAGTGATTTGTTTTAGAAACTTGCCCTATAAGCCACCATTTAATGACACAAAATTTTATGTGTAAATGTATTGAGAACTAAGTGTTCCATTAAATTGACACAGCTCTTTATCAAGAAATGTACCATCTCAAAACAGTTTTCCCTGGATCTGCTTTTTTTCCTCTACAGCTTTTCTGGTACCCACAAAAGTCTTCAAAAATAGGGGCGCCTAGGTGGTTCAGTCAGTTGAGCGTCTGGCTTCAGCTCAGGTCGTGATCAAACAGTTCAGTTCGTGGGTTCAAGCCCCTTTTGAGCTCTGTGCTGACAGTTCAGAGACTGGAGCCTGCTTCTGATTCTGTGTCTCCTTCTCTCTCTGCCCCTCCCCTGTTCGTGCTCTGTCTGTCTCTCTCAATAATAAATAAATGTAAAACAATTAAAAAAAATAATGATCACTGTTATACAAATGTATTATAATGTGAAATACATAAATTAAAAGGTTATCACAATTTAATTAAACATCAAAACAGGCACCCTCTGCATTAGTGAGAGGGATAGATGCATAAATAAATTGTATAAAAAACCGAATCCAGGAGGAAAACTCTTCTTCAGGCATGTGTGGATCAAAGAGCTGAGTAGCTCTGTCTTTACCATTTTGCCCGCTTTAGAGGTTAAGAGAAAAAGGCTTAAAACTTCCGACCTGAAGAAAGCTATTTTATAAAATCTCAGGTTGCCTCCACACCTACAGAATTGAAATCCACCCCAAATCAAACAACCTATACATGAAGAGTGTACATTAGTTTTCCTGCCAAGCCACAATTCTAGAGATAAATCTTGGAATTTGGAAGGCGATCTCCATAGAATCTGCCAAATGTGAAAATATACAACCATTATCTTTATGCAGCTCAAAGTTAATTCTGTTGGCACCGGTTGGAAGATATAACTCACTCCAGCCAAAGACAACGAATCTAGCAGGGTTTTTGAGGAAAGAGAGATTGCTGTCCTTCTGGAACAGGTCATGCGCACAGGTCCTGGGCAAGCTGGAAAAGAAACCGAACAACTTTTACTTCACACTATTTCTGAGAAGAATGAAACAGGGTATTGACTGAGGACAGCCTCAGGGCTCAATTACCTACTATTTTATATCATTTTAATTAATTGGTGTTAATCAGTTTGATTTAAAAAACTGTATACTTCTGAGAGAGTTTTAATTCTTGCTCCTTTTATTTTTCTCAATCTAATGCTCTCCTTAGCATGGTTCTGCTTTTAGAGCACACCTTGTTAATCTATGCTTAAACTGAACTGTATGCATCCTAATCTGTGAGAGTTTTTATAATTATAACTTTTAAAAAAATTATACACATCAATCATGCCAAAGACTATTAACTATACTAGATCACTTCACATAATAGGAGTTTGAAGTCAAACTTTTATTTTGGGAACTGTCATTAATATTTTTCTATAGTCCCTCTGCTACCAGGACAATCTTCAGTTTGTTTTGGAGCCCAGTCAGTTTATGTAGCTTATATTGGAGCCTGGTCAAATTCTTCCACACTCTTCCTGCATTTCTTTATATAAATGACCCTCATTCCCCAAACTCAATCTCTGTTGTTAATTTCCTGAGGATTGTATAGAATGTTGTCTAAATGAGAAACATCAGTTCTAAGGATGTAGGCAATGCTTTAATTGATCAGATAAACATGGTCCATTTAGTTTTGCTTTAACTCAGACTTCAAAGTACTGCACTGTATGTTTGCTTCATTTTGGCAGAAGCAAAAAGCCTGAAACTCTTCAGGAGGTAAGGAAGCAGTGGAAATTAGGCATCTGCCCAAAATCCAGGATGAAGAATAAACACTTAAAACCCATTTTAATTTCTACTTTGAACTGAAAAGAAAAAGACTCATGAGAACATTTGAAGACAGGAAAAGGACAATTTTCAAGACCATGAACTTGAACCCATTTGACAGCAGAGGATGTGGTTTCAAGGCCACAGAATATTGGTCTTTTTTCATTAAAGTCCCGTCAGCCCTATCAAGATGAAACACAGGTTCTAACATTTCCTTCACTTTTCCACCTGCCACATTAGCCCTGGGTACTGACTTGCCTGGGGAGTATTTATAGATTCACTTTTGAACTTCTAATAGAGTCTCTCTTTTGAGTAACCATTTAAAAGAAGATTAAATTTAATTAGACTGTATCTTTTTCCTGTGACATGCTGCCTTCAAAGTCCACTTTATTACCTTCTTCCACCCCAGCATCGTACTAATGCTAGCTGGCCCAGAGCACCTTCAGATGCAGGAGGAAAGGAAAGATATAGATATAGATATAGATATAGATATAGATATAGATATAGATATAGATATAGATATAGATATAGATATAGATATAGATATAGATATAGATATAGATATATACACACACTCACTTAATCCCTTGGGACCATTTTGGGGAAGGCTGACATCTCACATCCATGTCTGGCCAGCAACACACATGAGCATATGTTACTCCAGGATCCACTGGGACATGTGACAACTCCCAGGAATAACCTGAGCCCTCCACGGACCTGCCTAGCTAGGACCTCAATGTCACCTTGTGTTCTGTCATCTTGCACCCTATTTGTTTCTTTTTTTTCTTTGATGTTCCCTCATTCACTAATTTATTGATAATAACTACACATTAGTAGTTAGTTGGTACCAACCCATTCATGAAGAAACATTTCTTTTATCTTAAAACCTAGATGAGATTTAATTAATGATCATTCCAGTCTTAATTTGCTCTTAAGGCTATATTTAGGCATTTGCTATGATTTCTTCCAGCACATGTCAAGATTAAGGAGAAGCTGATACCTCAATCCCCAGTCAACCATGAGATCATGTAGGAAGTCTCTAGGTGTAAGATTCAGTAATTTTTATTTTTAGTGGGAGACTTTTGAGAAAAGGGAACGACATACGATAAATAGAAGCAGACATTAAAAAAAAAAAAGAAAGTCAGCATTTTCAACGTGTACTGAAGACACATTCCTCTTTAAGAAGGAAAGGAAAGCAACTGCCTTACGATGCCTTTGGTCCCATCAATATCGTTGTGAAGCGCCAATGAATGTGGCTTTATCTCATCGTAACTGTATTGTTGCTGAAGCCAGATGCTGTGGCATTTTACCAACCTTTCCCTACACAGTCACATTTTTTACAAAGATAAAGAAAGAAAGAAAATTAAAAAAAAAACAGATTTTAGAGCAAGTTCCTCTCCCTGTCGGTGTGTTTTTCAACAATGCTGGGGTGTCCCCATGGCCCTGGCCTCAGGCTTGCTGCTCTCGACCTGGGGCCCTAAGGCTTTCCCTCTGCCTGGACAGGGGGAGGCGGAAGGGTTGGTTGAGATCTTTCAGTTTTTGCTTTTTCACCAGCATGATGGTGCACAGCAGTCTAGTCTATGCTTTCATTTTTCACTGGTGTGAAGGTGTGCAGTCACTTAGCAAAAGAAACCACCGGCAGCTAAAGGGAGCAAAGAGGGAAAAAAGGAATGGGCCAGCCTGGCCTTTCTTTGGGACCTGAAACTGCCTGAGGTTAATTGCTCACATAAGAAGAATAACTGGCGGCGCCTAATTGAATTTTTATGGAAATAAACAGGTGGCAGATTTACTGTAGCTGTGGGGATAGTAGGGGGCGAAATGCTGTAGCCACATTAACCTGTTTAATTTAATAGCTTCGGTACTTGTAGAAAAAAAAAGGCAGTGTTGCTCGTTGAGTCAGTTGGATGCCAAATGTAAATAACTACAATTACCCTAGCATGCCCATGTGGTTGAGCAAAATAAGGGCACCGTGCCAGCTTTGACTTGGTTTTCATGTTTATTAATTAAGCTTCCCGAAGTTTCAAAGTAAAAGTTTTAACCCACAAAGCACCCTGGAAAAAGAGGAAGGAAGAAAGCATTTGACCAAGGGAAAACAATTGACAGACAAACAGACAAAGGCTCTGCTAACATGAAGAGCTTAGCACATGTCTTTGACCCAGAGGCTTTGTTAAGTCTACACTGGGCACCAGGATGAACTAAATGCTAACTTTATGCTTTGCACTATGCTTCCCCCCAGTGGCCTATTTTTGAAAGTGCATTTTTATATTAAGGAAGGAAAAAATGGGGACCATCTGGTGAAATTTGCAAAGTGCACCGGTAGCTTATTAATGTTCCCGATTACTTTCAAGGCAAATAATAAAAATGAGATTTTGCATTTAAAGTTTTTCCAACTTGTATTCAGACAAAAAATATGAACTATTCATATGTATTCATATGTATGAATATAGACATACTTTTTTGATATCAGAAATTGAAACACACTTTAAAAGAAAAAGACAAATATTTATAAGAGACAGAAGCACTTACTATCAAGAAGACACCACACCAGCATTGTGAACATACAGGTGAGTGAAACGTGGGTCTCCTTTGCCAAATTTCCCAGGCTTAAAGAGTGAACAGATTCGGGGCGCCTGGGTGGCTTAGTCGGTTGAGTGTCCGACTTTCGCTTAGTTCTCGCGGTTCGTGGGTTCGAGCCCCGCGTCGGGCTCTGTGCTGACTGCCAGCTCAGAGCCTGGAGCCTGTTTCAGTCTGTGACTCCCTCTCTCTCTACCCTCCCTGCTCACGCTGTCTCTCTCTCTCTCTCTCCTAGAAATAAATAAAAAACATTAAAAAAAAAAAAAAGAGTGAACAGATTCCCACCCAAAGAATTTAAATATAAAGCAGAGCTTGCTAAGCACTGAAAAAGGCACGAAATAGAGAGTTCCAGAAAGTCATTTTGCAAATGAGAAACCTTTTACACCTTATTTGAATCACCAGACCAAATACCTAAAAGCCAACATTATCAGAACCAGGGGAGTTTAGCCAAAAATTACAATCCAAATTGGAACGTTTTCTGTTTGTCTTCACTATTTTAGAGTAAGCTAGTAAAAAGTGAGAGGGACTGAAAGGGTGCTCTCCTTCTCCATCGGTTTTGGTTTGTTTGTTTTAAAGCCCGTAAACCTCTCATGAATTCTTGCTAAGTGCAACTTGCTGTACGACTGCACTCCAGGGGGACCCATACCTTAGCTGTTGAGTCCTTCAGTGCATGGTCTCAGTCTCTTTTCTTCTCTCTCTGCAATTTCCCTGCAGCTCTGGCTTCACTTCCTATCGATGGATCAGTGACCCCTGTACTTCTTATGTATTTCATCACCAAACCGGTTCTCATTCCTCACCCCCATGTCTGTTTTCACTCAGCATCTTCACATAAATTTGTTAGGCTCCTTCATCTCTACAGGTCCAAGAATGAACTTATGATCATTGTCCCAATTTTATTCCCTCTCTCTCTCTCTCAATGGAAATGAGCCAAGAATGAGACTCATTCCAGATAGTTCAGATTGTGTATATATGTATATATACAATATACACACACATATATACATACACTATACAAGCCAGAAATTTTAGGTAGATAGATAGATAGATGATAGATAGATAGATAGATAGATAGATAGATAGATAATCATCTGCTATACAAGCCAGAAATATGAGAATACTGCTTTACGTTTTCTACTTCCACATGCCCAATATTCAATTCATTATCAACAGTCCATCACCAATCTTATTAATATCTCCTCCTAGATATTTCATAAATTTCGCTATTTCTCTATGTCCATACAACAAACCCTCACTTGGATTGCTACAATAGATCAATACTATATCTTGTCATTCTGATTAAATCCACAGTGCAGTCAGAAAAGTCCTTTAAATATCTGAACATGACATTTCCCTACTTAAAATGATGTACTTGGGTGTCTGGGGACCTCAGGCAATTGAACATCCAACTCTTGATTGTGGCTGAGGTCATGATCCCAGGTCATGGGATTGAGCCCCATGTTGGACTCTGGGCTGAGCATGGAGACTGCTTAATATTCTCTCTCTTTCTCTCTCTGGCACTCTCCTCCATTTGCTTGTGCTCTCTTTCTCTAAAAAACAAAAACAAAATAAAAATTGAAAAAACCATGCACTTGATTTCACATTGCTCTTAAGATAGTAGCAAATGCTGCCAGTTTAGCCCCTACCTATTACTTCGGTCTCCCTTCTGGCCACTTTGGCCCGGGCCATTTCCACTTCAGGTACAGGGTCTTTCATTCAGTCCTTTAGGTGCACTCTTTTCTCCTGTGGTGGCTGATGATTTGGCCCTTCCCCTTTGCTTAGCTACTGCCTGCCTCTGCCTCAGAGCTCATCTGAAGTATCACTTGCTGAAGGAAGACTTTGCTTATCTTTCTTGCTGTCTTTTCCAAACCTTCTCTGTACCCACTTACACAAAAATGTCCAGACAACACAGGCTCATAGAATGATTTTGATCAATATGTCTTCTCCACCAAACATCGGTACCACAAAAGCAAACACTGTGCCCAGATTTGCTCACAATTGTCCCGATGACATCCAGCAAAGTATGAATCTTGGTTGGTACTGAATATATATTTATTAAATGGATAACTGGGTATAATTTATAATCATTCAGTGTACCTCTATGTCTTCTACATAGGCCTAAATGGAGACATGAAAATAATCCTCACTCTTTCATCATTTATGCTTTGACGATGTCTTTTAACTTTCGTGATTCACCTATGGATTCAATATTACTTTGAATTTTACCTTAGTAGGTAAGGTCAACTCCAGAAGCTTGGCAATTTCAATCTTAATAGCTCTATTTGTGGTACAGGGACCCAGTGGGGGACTCTGCCAATTGCTTATGAGACTTATTCCACTTATATACTCAGAAAAATAACCATAAAACTGGACCACCTACAGAGAGGCTCAGATCAAAACTCAATTTATAACTGAAGTCTAATTTGTCATTCTGATCAGTAGACCACAGTGACATTCTCAGTCTCCAGGAATTAGATAGCTTAGAATCAGTGTTTAACAATATCCCAAAGCTCCAGTTATTTCCCTTTCCCAGGGCATGCTTGCCATATGCAATTTTACTATACAGAATTGTATGCCTTCTTTGTATTCTTTTCACATACAGATAGTACCTGGCATGAAATGTATGTGTAGCCAGATTCTAGGATGTGTTTGTATCAGCATGACCTGAAATGCAGTCTATTTTTGTCACAAAGTCAAAACAATAACATTTGGTACCTGATAATGTTTACGTGAATGTTGACTCCTAAAAGCACATTACCCTTACAATGTAATACTGCTATTCTTGATGGTTGCTAGATCATTGATATAAAAGAACAATAGTCTTTGGAATTCTTTCTTCAAAAGGACAGAATTTCCCAGCCATTCTGAATGAACCAAGAGCACAGAACTGAGTTGATCAGATTAAGAGCTATTTATCTGTAATATAGTAAATGGCTAACAAACAGCCTCCGGTGAAGGCTAGGAAGAAGATTAATTGCACATACAAGTGATATTGTTGAGTCCATCATTAAGTAATTATTGATTATGGAACTAACTCAAATATGATACTTGGGCTAGAATGAGCAACTCCCTGCAATGGTGGCCCATGTGAGACCTATGCTTCCCAGATGTGGAGTGTTTTCATAATACAAATCAAGAAGGACTAATGTGCTATCATATATTTCAGTCAAGGGACCCCTGATCAGCCAACCACTACCAAAGTTGCCTGTAATTTAGAACATTCTGACTCTGCTGAACTGCCTACTACGGTCACCACAACAATTTCATCTTTTACTTTGAATGCTGCCACTTGACTGCCACTGCCCTACACCAGTTTTTTCCTCATCTCAATCAGGGAAACCGTTTCAACGGAAGCATCTGCCACTGACATCCTCAGCCTAGAAAAACAGTAGTACAAACAAACTCCTCAAAAATGCTGCCAGTACCCTTGCCAATACATTTCTTTAGACTTTGGTAATGATCTAGACTTCTTGGGGGACAAATTAGGGTAAAGATTATTTGTATATGATAATTTCACCCCAGAGTACTTGCTACCCTTCTCTGTGTTAGTTAAGGAATTTCTAGAATCTCAAATTCACTATCTTAAACCTCCACTGAATTGAGATTATAGTCAAGCAAATGAGCCAAGAAACTGACTCACTCAAGCTAGCTCAGAATGATATAGTCATCACTTTGAAAAATTATGCTTTACCTATCCAAGGCCAGTCACTGTTATTAGTCATTATCATTCTCACATATAGTCCCAGGTTTTATCATCATAAAAATGAAAGGAGAAAAAGGTTTTCCTCATACAGGTTTCAAAATGCAATTGGCTCCTCTGGGACATGTCAGCCTCTGGCCAGTAGTTAGAAGTTTGGAGATAATGGGCGGCTTGTAGGTTCTGAAGGGGAGCAGAATGTACCATCCCAAAATATGCCACTTTGGATACTGATTATTTTGAATTAAAGTTACTTGAGACACAGACAGTAATAAGAACACTCTGACCCTCATTTTTTCCCCCTGAATCTTTCACATGAAAGTATCCTGTTTAAGAAGGAAGATAGTAGTCATCCTTATAGCCAGGGATAGGAAATTCAGGGCTATGAGACTGTATACACAAACCTTGTTACTTCTTCACCAATTAGCTCTCCCAAGACCAAATCCCTTTTTTTGTCAATTCTTCACAAGTTTACTGCTTTCTTGTCTAAAAGATATAAGATCTCCCTGCTTTGGTCATGTCTTTGAGTCTTATAATTTTATGGGCTCCCATACATGCGAAATTGAGTTTGTGTTTCTTCTCTCACTCTGCCTTATGTCAGTATAACTATGAGACCAACCAAAGAACTTAGAAAAGAAGAAGGAAAAAGTTCTCCTCTACATTTCCAAGGGGTGAATTGGCTCTCTTTCTTCCAAAGTTAGCCCCTGAGAAAAGAGGGATAGTCTCCAAGCAAGAAGAGACTGACCCATCAAGTAATGAAGGAAGTACTTCTGAAACCCCAAGAATGGTGACGTGCTGGTAAATATTTAACAACTCACACTCCAGTAAAGGGGGGTGGGGATCCTGATACGCAATATTTAAAATACTTCTGTGGCTGACTTAAAGTGGTCAGCATGATACTGGGTCCCACTGAACACAGAGTAGGAAGAGATATATGCTCTGCCTTCATGAGCCACAAAAAGCCGGGTCCAGCACATCACCATAGAGGGTGGGGTGGGGGTCAGGTGGGGGTAGGGGTGGGGGTGGGGAGGAGGTGCAAGGAATTGCAAGTCTTTGGAATCAGCTCACATGGTCTGATTCTGATGCTTAGGCTTCTACATTTTTCTGATCAGTGCTCTCACTTTCACACAAGAAGACAGCAAGACTAAAGGTAATTTTTATTATAATTCAGCACCCATATGAAACTCCCAGTTTCATTTTCAAGTACGTGGAAGTTGAAAGATGCTGAGAGAATGAAGAGACTCTTTTTAGCATTATCAGAGTTTCTGAGATTCAGTCTTTGCCACAATCAAGAATTTAAGGAGAGAAACTTACCATTTACCTTTGTCATCGATTCAGTGTTCTCAAAACATTCCTGGTATCCCTATAGTCTTTTATTTTATCTGTTTAATGACAGTTGGAAACTTGGTTCTCCCAAAGCCTTACCTTGAATAGGCATTTGATTCCAAGGGAGTCTTTCATTCCAGAGACCAGAGGCTGTGTTAAATTAGCTCTTTTACCGCTGCACGCAATGGGCTGCCAACATCCCCGAAGATGAATGGAATTGCATTGCTTTCGGCCCCAGTCTGAAAACCAGCCACATCCTCACTCTTAACCCCAGTTTCCCTAAGGCTCCATTACATTAAACCCATTCCCAAGTACTTTTCTCTGTATCAGTGAGGTCTTTAACTCAAAAGAACATAAACCAAATAATGTTAAAAAGTAAGGGATGAAAGGAGTTTATGGTAAAAGTATTAAGCAGCTTTCAGAATTATGGGAAACTTGGAAAATCAGACTCAGAAGGCAGGAAGGAACCAAGAGAGAGATAATCAATGAGAAACATTGATGAGAGAAAATCACATAGAACACCATAGACTCTATAACTAACATCATCACCTCTGTTCCAGGCTCTGCTACTGCCTCTCTGTGAATAATTTCTCATGTCCCCAGGTGGGAACCATCCGACTGTCAAACCAATGCTAGGTGCTGTGTCCTAGCTTCCTGGGTATACAAAGACAGAGCATCTGATCTCTTTATTCTTGAACATGAAACCCTGCTTCCCATTAAGAGGTAGAAACCCGAGGATTTACACCAAACAGAAAGAGCACTCAGATGCAGAATAGTATAAAACTATGACAATTGTCCTCGATAGATAGGAATCGTACACTCTCACAGAACGATTTCAAAGAATGGGGGAGCGGAAAATGGGGTTGTAACACAGACAGGAGCAGAATGAATGAAGGAAATTGATGACAGGAACTGTAAACCAATCTTTCAGGAAATTTTGTAGGAATAGAAGTGATAGCTTGAAGGGCAACACAGTGTTGAAAGTAATGCTTTATTTATATTCCTTTATAAGGGATAAATGCAAGTCAATCAGAGGATGCATTTAAGAGAAAAAGGCAGAATATTTTAGTACTTAAGGGATTAATTGAAAATGAACGGAATCAGGCAAAATGAAGAACATGTGTGTTTGGATAAACTTCATGAGGAGGAGGGCAATTTTTTACCTAACATCGGAGAAAAGGGAAGAATTCATGAAGAAAGGGATGCTGTGAGTTGGAGGAAGGCAGGTTACAGTTGTTTATAAAAAGAGTTCTCTCGGGCTCCCGGGGAGATCAGTTGATTAAGTCCAACTTTGGCTCAGGTCATGATCTTACAATTCATGGGTTCAAGCCCCGCATCGGGTTCTGTGCTGATAGCTCAGAGCCTGGAGCCTGTTTCAGATTCTGTGTCTCCCTCTCTCTCTGCCCATCCCCCACTCTTGTTCTGTCTCTCTCTGTTTCAAAAATAAAGAAACTAAAAAAAAATTTTGTTTTTAAATAAAAAGAGTTCTCTCAAAGAGTCTTGATCTTTTTTTGCTCAAACAGAAGATAAGAACAGTGTTCAATGTTGAAGGAATGAGTCAGAGTTAGGAACCTGGGGTGAGTGGAAAACATTTAGAAAAGCTTTGATGAAGAGTGATAGTGAACTATGCATGAATAAATGAGAACCACTTCCTATCTCTCTGCCTAAAAAGCTGTTTCAAAATAGTCACTAAAGTTGGGCTGATAGATTTTTCCATTAGGAAGGGGAAAAAAAAGTATATACTAAATCCAGCTTCCCCAGCCTTGGTAACAGCCTTCAATGTGATTATACAAACAACAGATGCAAAAGGAGATTTTAGCCACACACCCACACACATAAAATGCACAAATACCTTCTTGTAGTTTTAGTAAGTGGAATAAAATATTGCAAGAGGATGGAATGATTGTGGCAGATGGTAAATGAGTCCCAAGTTTCAGTGTCTGGGGCAGCTTTAGCTTAGGCTTTGCAGTGTCTTTGATGGCTATTTAAAGGAACTGGAATTTCACCACCCATTAAGAGTACAGATCAGGCCTCAGTTTCACCTTGGTCTTCCAAGTCTTGTCTTTTTCCACAGAATCTTCCAGATGCATTCTGTAATGACACTGTATCAAGCCACCGAGATCACCTGCCATAGCCCAATCTGCTACCGGAATCTTCCTCGAAGAAAAGGATGTTTCATCAGAAGCAGTCATTCATCCTAGCCCACACCTTGCCTGCTTCTGATCTTCCGCTGTTAAAAACATAACACACTGGAGGAAGATTGTGCTATATTTCATGAGTGCTCTGTGCCGCCACCAAGGGACAGTACCATCTGTTATTTGCTCTCAGCTTTGCTTACTGATAAAACAGGAAGGACAGCTTGCTGATGGGCTCTTTGAAGCAAATGGCTCCTCTCTTTCCTGCAATTAATGTTTATAAATTATTTCTACAGTGGATGGTATGTATGGTACCATGATTTCAAAATTAGTTTCAATAAATTAAGGGCCTGCATTCATTACAAGAGTGGCTTGATTACAATGCAACTCGTGGAGTTTAGAATGTGCTCTGCCTTTTGTGAAAATTGCTCTATGAAATCAAATGCTGCTGTTAATTCTGTTCATTATCAACCCCTCATAAGAAGATCTCAAGATCATATGTGCACTTGTGGAAATGTCATTTTGTATAGTATATGCGAATTTCAGCTTTTCATAGAAAACAGGATTCAGGGTACTTCAAAATTTCAGACTCTAGGTTAATAGCCCTTTGGCTGTAGCAAAGGGAAATGGCTTCTGAGAACAAAGCACAAATACGGGTTTTGTTTATTCGGCCTAATTACTCAGTTATTCCAATCATATGCCATTCTTTGGGTAGAGAAATAATTGTATATTTTCTGGCCTCTGCAATATTTTAAAAGGGATTTCCATAGGCCTAGAATATCAATCGCTTTTTTTTTAATTGGAAAACATTCTTTTACCTCAATTTATCACGTTTCTTTTATTTTCCTGGCTCCATGTTCATGACCAAAATTGCCTGTGTTTTTTTAATAAACTAATTATTGTGTTTTCTAGGTAATAGTGACTATGAACTTTCTATTAGGATTGCCACTTTAAAGTTTTAGACTAGGAACTTTAACTTTCCAAATAACACCTACCAGTTAAAAGTGCGAATAAGAAAAACAAACAAACAAACCAACAAACAAACAAACAGAATCATGATCTATAAGGACTAAAGGTTGGGGAGAGAATCCTTTGAGTAATATAAGAGTCTGTAAGAAACTCTGCAAAGCCCAGGAAGGCAGCCATTTCTTCATCTTTGTTTGAAATTGACTGAGAAATAGAACTTTTGCAAGGGGGGAGGATCAAGAGGAGGCAGGAATGCCAAGATCATTGGTTAAAGAAAACAATACAGCACACCCTGAAAGTATGACTTGAAAGTATGACTCCCTGAAAATATTAATAATGAATGAATAAAAGGAAAGAATTACTAGAACATGAAAGAAGAAAACTAGATAGGAAGCACCCTCCTACTCTTAACAGCGTGTATTTGGGAGAGGTAATTTTGTATTAAAAAAAATAGGGGCACCTGGGTGGCTCAGTAGGTTAAGCCTCTAACTTCAGCCCAGGTCATGATCTCGCAGTCCATGAGTTCAAGCCCTGCATCAGGCTCTGTACCGACAGCTCAGAGCCTGGAGCCTGCTTTGAATTCTGTGTCTTCCTCTCCCGCCGCCCCTCTCCCATTCACACATACACTCTCTCTCTCTGTCTCAAAAATGAATAAATGTTTAAAAAATTTAAAAATAGGTCAATGGCATGTACAATTTATGACCATTTCATAACAACTCATGGAAGACACAACCTGTCTGCCTGTGCTCATTGTTCCATGAGAGTAAATTAGAAAGCAGGGTAGAGATCTGAGGATGAAAAGTAATTGCACAAAATAAAATCTATTACAATTTTAAAAGGATTAAATGAATTAATTACATTTGAATTACAACATTCTTGGTCAACGCCATCATTCAATGAGAGATAAGATAAAACCCCTTGAAGTTGGTACCATACACATTAAGAAACAGCAGAAAAACAAAGTGTTCAGAAGTTTTATGTAACATTAAGTCTGTGTCATCCATTTTTTTCCTAACCTTCCAAGTAGCCAGCCATTCTTAGTAGACTGGAGTGGTATTCAAAACGGCACTGATTAAATGAAGATTTAATGAGAAACTAATAGAATACAGTTATGAAGAGACTATGTAGTATACAATTAGTTTTTTAAGATGCCTTTTGGTAAGATTAAAAGAAATAATTACCAACAAGGTAATGCTGTTGTCAAAAAGAACAAGTACATTATTAGTCTATGTGTGGTGAATAAGAACAATGATATAATTTTCCTATTGAATAGCATCATCTCTCTTTGGGGCAATTTAGATAATCTAGGAGCCATTGGAATGATTAGGCATTTGACAAAACACTCTGGTCATTTTATACTCCTCAAATATTCAGGGAGATAGAAGCATTCACAAAGGTTAGAGGAGAGCATAGATTAAGGGGTATAATTTTTTTTTTTTTGAAAAGAATGGCATACACTGAACCCAGGGGATATACTGAGGATCTTCTACCATGTTAACAGCCAGCAAGAAGTGGTAACTCTGTGTCTTTAACAATTCCTAAGAACACCCACATAAATAAAATTGAGAATATAATATGAAAGATTGAAGTAAAATCTAGGGAAATGTACACAGGACCTGAAAGATACCAGCCTTTTTCCTGAGTCCTTGATAAACACATATCCCATCCTTCTTATGGACCTGTTTATTATGATCAGTCCCATTATTATTCCCTATGATGCAGTTTAGAAAATAAATTTGTTCACTTGGTAAATGAACCAAATAATAAGCAACTGCATTTTTGCTCCATAGTTGGCTGCTTTGATTACTCATACATTTAACCAGTCAACTTTAGGAGGAAAAGTGTTCATTTTCTTTTGATGGAAATTAAGTACCTATTTATAGAAAACTAAAAACAATCAAGGGATCCATTTTGATCTTAAATAAGATCAAATAAGGGACCTTAAATAAGGGAATTTAAATGAGTTTTTCCGGGCGCCTGGGTGGCTCAGTCGGTTAAATGTCCGACTTCGGATCAGGTCATGATCTCACAGTTCCTGGGTTCGAGCCCCGCGTCGGGCTCTGTGCTGTCAGCTGGCTTGGAGCCTGGAGCCTGCTTCGGATTCTGTATCTCCCTGTCTCTGACACTGCTCATGCTGCGTCTCTCTCTCTCTCCCAGAAATAAAAAAAATAAATAAATAAATGAGTTTTTAATGATTTATTTCAGAATGTTCCGTCTAATAGAGTGACAGTGAAAATGGGAGGCACAAGAACAGTATTCTAGAGAAAAGCTAGATTTGTAAATAAAGGCCACATAGTAAAGAAACAAAACTGCATAGGCATTAAAACTACCTATCATGTGGAGCACCTGGGTGGCTCAGTTGGTTATGCATCCAACTCTTGGTTTCTGCTCACTTTGTGATCCCACAGTTTTGTGAGTTCAAGCCTGCATCAAGCTCTGTGCTGACAGATCAGAAACTGAAGGCTGCTTTAGATTCTGTGTCTCCCTTGCTCTCTGTCCCTCCCCTACTTGCACTTCTCTGTCTTTCTCAAAATAAATAAACTTAAAAAATTATTTTCTTAACTACCTATCATTTAAATGAGTATTTTCCTTCAAAGTAATCTACACAAAAGTTATTATTTCAATAATGTCTTTGGTCTAAGTATTTTCAAACACCATTTTTGGAATTGGCTTTTTACATAATACCAGCCATAAAGGAAATCAGGCACTATCCCTTCCCATATCCTATGGAATAGCTTGAATTCTGCTGCCTCTTTCAATGTGTCAAAATAAATGTTCTTTACTCAGAATATTTGCTGCCTCCTCATTTTATTGACAGGGCCATACAATTAAATTGAAGAAGTAAAAAACAAAGCTCTTAGAACTACTAATTTAAATATAGATTCATAGTTCTTAATTTTTTTGATTCTAGTTTGCCGAATAGACTACCAGAGTGCCCATGAACCAATTTACTAACCCACTCCTACCTTTCTATTGATTTGGTTACATGGGGCTACACTGTATCACCAGCTAAACATTTAGGAAGAAAAGTAGGCTACACAGTCCAGCCTAAATGTTACAATTGAGCTCATATATTTTGGTCAATTGCCACTTTAAACTAGTTCAATACTAGTGCCAATTCTGCAGCCAGTTTGGGACTATTCTGATTCCTGGTATGGTTGTTTACAATCCTAAAAATGGTCATGTTCCTCCATTCAGGAGGATGAGAGTCTGAGGATCAAAAACTCTTAAATTACCATCTCCAATCTAAACAAATCCTCTCAGGGACCCTGGGTGGGTCAGTCGATTAAGCGTCCAACTTTGGCTCAGGTCATGATCTCATGGTTCGTGGGTTCGGGCTCTGTGCTGACAGCTAGCTCAGAGCCTGGAGCCTGTTTTGGATTCTGTATCTCCCTCTCTCTCTGATCCTCCCCTGCTCACGCTGTCTCTCTCCCTCTCTCAGAAATAAATAAAACATTACAATTTTTTTAAAATAAATAAAGCCTCTCATCTCTTATCATTATGAAAAGAGTTATTGTTTCTTAAAAATAGTTAAAATACTGGCTGATGGAGAGTACATTGGCCTGGCCGATTTTTAAAGGAAAAAATCACAAATACCAACAATATGCAGTGAAATATAAGGATGTAATTCCTGTCTTACAAAGATTTTAAAATAGAACGGTGATATTTAGTATCATAATCCCTCTCCAAAATTACCATTGCATTACTGCCATTATTGTTTTCAATAAAATCTCTTGTCTTGGAAAGGTTGGTGCCAAATGTGACTTTAAAAAGTTTGTAGGTTAATTGCATATATTACATGTCTACTGTGCACTCTATTAACATAAAAATAATTAACCATTTCTAAAGAATTTACTGTGGTCCGGGCACTATTCTTAGAGGTTGTATAATCCTCATTTCAGGCCTGTAAAGGGACCATTGCCAGCTTTGTTTTAAAGATAAGTAGATAGAAGTCCAGAGAGGTTAATAACTTGCCCTTGGTTTCATCTCTAAGAAGTGGTAGAGCCAGAATTTAAACCTAGGTCTAACTCCAAAGTTGATGCTTTTATTAACTATTTCTGAGAGTTATATTTGACTTATCCTTGCTGTTGAAGTTTTAGTAGGAAAAATCTCAGTTCCTAGGAGCTAAAATATATAAACTGCTATAGACGAAAGTGTCTGTCAGCTGAAGAAACACAATTTAAACAATGTTTAAACCTGACACTAAACTCCTTGTCCTATTTCTCATTTCAAAAATGATTAAATAAACTTCTTTCCCTACTGGAATATCACCAGATTGGCACAGGATATATCTGGAATCTCCTGTCCAATCGTAAATGGCCAGAGGACAAAGGCAGCTTCCATGGAATTTCTAAGCAAATGCTGAAAGGCCAAATATCATTGGAGAAATTTGCTCTGGTAAGATTTCAGTTCAATTTTATTCTCCCTTGAGATTTAAACAAACTTCAGATAATCATCTTGAACTTGGTGATGAACCAAACTCAGATTCAGAGTATGGCTTCTCAGAGGGTCAGCCCTTCCATTTAGAACAAGGCACAGCTTAAAGTGATGAGCCAAATGGGTCAGATGTTCAATACTTGGCAAGAGCCTCAGCTGTCATATTGAAACAATGTTGACAACATGGCAGGCTTTAAAATAAATCCCCCGTGGAAGGCTGTTGATATCATTCTCACTTTCCCTTCTGTCTCCTATCCAGTCTCACTACTTTCTGGAGCACATGCCAATTGGGCAGATCATTTACCAGGAACTACAAGGACTGCACAATATTCCACTATTTATTCCAGGAACAGGAGCCAATCATGGGCATATACATGAGGGGACTTCCTTAATTCCCCTGCACAATGTAAAGCACGAGGCTGACGCACATCTGTCCGAGCCATCAGAGGGCAGCCAGAGCCACCAGAGTCCTCACTCACCAGCTCTTAACCCTTTCCAGTCAATTTTATTGAATAAAGTGAACACTGAGCACCATGAATTTTTCTGCTAAATGATCCATTTCAGCAAATGCACTGAGAATGTTCATTAATTTCAGTTAGGTAGCAGCATCAAACCATCTTTCTGGTAAGCAAGAATCTAGCTTACTAACTTTGAGTTACATATCATATAAGGGATAGAGATGTGGATTAATTAACTATTTGTGTGATACTATTATTCTATAATAAACTGAATTGGACTGCTTCAAGTATAGCCTACACATTTAACTTAAAGCATGACACTTAAGCTTTCAATTTTATGAACTTTCACATGTGTGACCTAATCAATCATAAATAGAAATCTGGGTGCCTGAATGGCTCAGTCGGTTAAACATCTGACTCTTAGTCTTGGCTTAGGTCATGATCTCATGGTTCATGGGTTCAAGCCTGATAGTGTGGAGCCTGCATAGAATTCTCAATTGCCCTCTCTTCTGCCCCTCCCTCACTTGCACTCTCCCTGCCTCTCTTCCTTTCTTAAAAGTAAATAAATAAACATTTAGAAAAATAGAAACCTAGCCACACTATAAGAAAAACTAACTTTCAGTATATTACTTCTCTGTTCTAAAATAATTGATCAGCTTGTAGATATAAGAGAATAATAGGAGAATAGCACAATACAGGAGAAAAATACAATGCCAGTAAATATAATTTGATACTAAGATGAGATTGTTTTAAATGATTCACATTGTCTTTGCCTTTACAGTCCATAATATTTGACAACCCACTTATTTTTCACTTATGAGATTTTGAAACTTGTATGTAGATATTTCAGTGAGGCTATTAGGGTAGCCTACACCACTGGAACATCCAGGTGAATGGCTTCATTACAATGAAAAGCTAGCCAACTACTAAAATGATCAAGGGAAACATTGAGAAAGCTCTCTTGCTTTTTGTTCGTTTGTTTTGAGAGAGAGAGCATGAGCAGGGGAGAGAGAGAGAGAGAGAGAGAGAGAGAGAATCCCAAGCAGGCTCCATGCTACCAGCACAGAGATAGGTGAGGGGATCCATCTAAGGAAAATTGAGATCATGACCTGAGCCAGGATCATGATCTGATCCCAGATCAAGAGTCCAACGCTCAGCCACTTAACCTACTGAGCCACGGAGGTGCCCCGAAAAAGCTCTCTTACATTAACTCTGCCTTTAGCCTATTCACCTTTTCAGTGCTTTCAGAATACTGAAGTCATAGACAATTAAAAAGGCAGCACTTGAAGGGGCCATAAGATTATCTGAGTCAGTCATTTACAAATGGGTGAGAATGCTTCCTTCCAAAGCTACTGTCAAGGTGCTAAAAAGAGAGAGCAGAGGGCTTCCCACACCTGCTTTACCCAGAACCACTCCCACCATTCTTCTCTTTTGTGTTTTGTTTTGTTTTGTGTTAGGCAGAGTCTTTTTGGAAAAACAAAAAGATATCACTATAGGAAAAATTAAAAACCATAGATCTTGTCTAGGATACTCCTCATTTTATAAGTAACTAAACTAACACTGAGAAAAGTGAAATGAGCTTTTTCGGGGCACCTCCATGGCTCAGTAGGTTAAGTGAAAAGAGTAAAGGCCAATGTCATTTCCCTTGTTAATGACTGGGTGAACAGTAGCAGCTCCTTCCACTTCTGATGCCAGAACCCATCAGGCCATTTCAGAAGACCATGGCTTTGCTCATGTTTTTGTTTCTTCTGTCTACATTTTCCAATCCCTTTCTCCTCCCTGATGTGCCCTAACCATTTTTTCCAGCATAAAACCATGGAGCCCTTTTGGGACTGCAGCCAGTTTTATTCATTTAATCACAGAGAGGAGCACTTACCCAATGTCTGAAGGGAAGTACAGGGGAGATCTGGCTTAGGTGTGAAGGAAAATCTAAGGCTAGAGTGAAAATGTCACTTCATTTTGGTATCACCACTATTATGATCACTATAATTGTGTCATCATCAACATCTCCATCACCATCCCTTACGCTATACAGCACTCTGTAGTGGTTTATCAACATGCATGTTAATTCATTTGATGATGGTCAACAAATACTTTTAAGCATCTTAATAAGCTGAATGCTAGGAAAATCAATTTTATTTGTACTTTTATTTTTTTAATGTCTATTCCTTTTTTGAGAGAGAGAGAGAGAGAGAGAGAGTGAGCGAGGGAGGGGGAGAGAGAGGGGGAGACAGAGGATCCAAAACAGACTCTGTGCTGACAGCAGTGAGCCCGACATGGGGCTAGAACCCACGTACTGTGTGGTCATGACCTGAGACAAATCAGACGCTCAACCGACTGAGCCATCCAGGCGCCCCTGCTTTGTACTTTTAGATAGATTACTTTATAACCGGCCACAATTTGTTTAGTGTATGCAGTGGCTCTCATAAAATAGTTTTTTAAATCTTTTAAGTCATCTGCTATACTTTGTTACTTTTTGTTTTTAACCTCAGTGTCTAATAAAGAAACATGTTTATAGAAAATGATTTGCAGATTACTGGTTAACAAAACTAGACATAAAACCAAAACCCTTAACCACAGAATCCAATGGCAAAAAGTTAAGAGCTAAAAGCAGCATCAGCTGCAGGCAAACTGCAGGAGTGCTATAGCCTTGAGTGACCTCCCTGCAGCTCTTGATGCTAATGACCATGCCCTCCTTCCTGAACCTTCCATCCCCTTTGTTTTATATATCACTGCTCCCTTCGTAGCTCTTTGAAGCTTCCTTCCAAGGGCCATTTTATGGCTTTTCTGACCCTCCACATATTTTCATACTTTGGAGTATTTGCTCATGATATTCTTTCCTTTCTTCCTCTCTGCTTGAACTTCTCATCTTCCAAGGTTCATCTCAAGTACCACTTCAGTTCTAAAGTCTTTCCTGACCATCCATATAGGAATTTTATGTGGCTTCCTCTTTTCTTTTTAAAAATATATTTAGGTTTTCAAACAGGTAATGCATTCATATGATTCAAAAACCAAAAATATAAATAGGCGTGCAGTGAAGAGCTTTACACCACTGTTTTCTGTCATCCGATTGTTCTCATTGATTGATTTTTGTGTTTCATAAGACACTTATACATAAATAAGCAAAGATATGCATAATTTTCCTCTGGTTTTACACAAGTGGTAACGTACTTTACGATATGTTCTGCACACTGCTTTTTTTCTCACATAATGAGAACTGTTTTGGAGGGAGGTATTTTTATATGAATACATCAAGTACATATGAATACTTCAACTTCTTACAACTATTTTACTGCAGAGGTATATATAGCATGGTATACTTAACCAGTCCCATACTGATGAAGCTTTATTTCTAATTTTTGCTATTATGAGCACTAATAGTCCTGTAGCAATTAATAGTCTCACAATATGCCATTTTGCAAATATGTACTACTATACCTACAGAATAAGTTGGAATTGTTCTACCAGACAGTATGAAATTTTCATAAACATTTTCCATTGCCCTGTACATATGTGTGTGTAGCAATTTACTCTTTCTCAAGAAATATGTGAAGTGTTTATTTAACCCATATTTTGATATCACAGGGTTATCAGACTTAAGTATCTTTATCAATCTTAATAGGTAAGAGATGTTATTTCAGTGCAATATTAATTTGCATTTCTTTGATTATGATTAGGGTTGAGTACCTTTGCACAGTTCTAACGATCATGCGTATCTCCTTTTTAATTATTTGTTTATATCATTTGCACATTCTTCTACTGGGTGATCTGGTTCATTTATAAATGTTCTTTATATATTAGGGAAATTGGATCTTTTTTCTGTTATATGAGCTACAAACACAAATGTTTTCCAGTTTGTGCTCTCTGCTTTTAACTCTGTTTATAGTAACCTTCTCCATTTCCTAGCTGCCTATTAACTGTTCATTTATTACTGAACTCATTATATTACGTCAAAAATGTTTCTATACTTGCTATTATATAGAAACAAATATTGTTGCTATTAGACTTTGAAAATCTCAAGAGCAGATATCATCTCTTAGTCAGTGTTCTTATTCAGGCCTTTGTTCATTACCACAATACTAGGTACCTAAAAGTCAGCAACAAATTTTCTCTGAATGAATCTTTAGTGTTTGCTTTTCTTTTTTCTTCTTCTGAGCTTAAACTGCCACTGCATTGGAAAGATTACCCTGGTGTCAGCTACTTGTGACAGCATTACAGCACTGCTCTATTGTGCATTTACATCTTTTTTCCTGATTCTATGATACTTTAAACAAGTTTTTTAATGTCTATTCACTTTTGAGAGAGAGAGAGAGAGACAGAGACAGAGTGTGAGTTGGGGAGGGGCAGAGAGACAGGGAGATATAGAATCCAAAGCAGGCTCCAGGTTGTGAGATATCAGCACAGAGCCCGATGCAGGGCTCAAACCCATGAGGAGCAAGATCATGACCTGAGCTGAAGTTGGACGCTTAACTGACTGAGCCACCCAAGAGCCCCTGTATTCTATGAATAATAACAAGCAGCAATTATTTAGCAGATTGGCTTTTATCTGGAATACAATTCAAAAAAGGTCCTGAGTGTGTGTGCGCGCGCACGTGTGTATAAGGTAGAAGTGGGGGAGGAAGGCCCACGTAACCATTTATGAACCTAAGTTCCATTCTTTGGTCTATAAAATAAATAAGTACCAGAATAAAGCCTCCTGGCTTGGCCCTTTGTGCCAAGATGCCTCGTCCCAGAAACCTATTTAGAAATTATATCTTTGAAGTAAATTAATAGAAAACTCTAGAAAATAAGAGACCTGCCCTTCGATGAATCCAACATCAATTAGAAGTACATCTGTTTGTTCTTTATTTCACTCCTTGCGTATCTGACACAATTTTTAGGATATCTTTTTATAGAAAAAACTGAAAATTTAATTTTTTAGTATCAGCCACTTCTCATGTTACTGCTTCTCAAATGTTTCTATAGTTGATTGAAAACATGGAGGCTCCCCACGCTATTTCCAAAATAAAGGCTGTTATACCAGCAGGGGCGGAAAGAAGGTAAGGAGTTCCACACACATGGTCATCCACAATTTTCTCTTTGGTTCAGACCTCAATGAAGAGCCAAGATGTCTGCTTGCTTTGTATGGATTTTAGGTGTCCTTGCCAGCCTGCAACAGCCTGAGAGCATTTACCCTGACTCACCTTCCCTTTGTGTTTCTTTCTTTCCTTTTTTTTTTCCCCTGCCAGTGATGAGTGCACAAAAAATAAACAGTTTTCCTATGGTGCTTGATAGCACTCAAATGTGCCAGGGCAAGGACCCCTTTTCTAGAAAATGAAATAAAACATATGGAAGGAAACTAAAACTCTTGTCAAAATTATTCCACTGTGAAATTAGTTACATTCCACAAGAAAATACAATCATGCCAAAGGTTTCCTTCTTCAGTGACTCTCATATAAACTGCAGCAGGAAAAAAAAAAATCCGGTGTTCAGCTTCATAGGCTTTCAGTGCCATTGGCTACCTAAACCCATTCATATTTGATTATTTTCAGTCCACTGCAATTTCTATACAGCCCTGGTGGATATTTCTTTGCTTCATTGAATAAAACATTCACATCAGTCTATGATTGTGTTGCCGTTGTCCTTGCTATAATTAACACAGCAGCAGATTAAAAAATACTACTTAAAATAACTGGTGTACAATTCACTTCCAAACAGAATACACATAAAAAAGATTATCCAACAGAGAGCTGCCAAATGTACTGTAAACTGGAAGGGTTTCAATATCCTTTAAACACTCGGCTAGAAGCTAACTGAACCACATCTCTGCTGTCAGTAGAGCATGAAACTCTGAGATTTGTTTCAGTTTCCATCCAGTCTCTGCCAGTTAAAACTAAAGACTTCCACCGAGTAAATGCATGTTTCCATTTTTACTGGCATTGTCTACTCTCTCTTTTATAAGCAATACATTTGCCTTTCAAGGATGCTTGAACCTTTTATGAAGATGACATTCTGAAAAGCACTGTGGCATAACAAACTTCCTCAACTTTCATCATCATCATCCTCATCTCCACAGATTTCTTGGGCACACATAGTTCTCAATGATGCTGGGAAGAAAATCTAATAGATCCCATCCTTTCCCCATAAGAACATACCCTGGAAAATACACACATATATGCGCACATGCACACATACACAATCTAGGGAGAGAAATGAATGTAAACAGTAGACCCTGCTCAAAACCCTCTATTGGACTCCCATTTCTTATCAAATCAAATACAATTTTCTCAGTCTGTCATTCAAAGACTTCTACTATATGAACCTAGATTATCTTTCCGGACTGTGCTTTACCAATCTCCTGAGTGAATCTCCTATTCCTAGTAAATCAGATTACTTGCAGCTCCTGTATCATTGGTCTGCTTCCATTATCTGGTCCTGCCTCCCAGATAAGCAGAGAATCGTAGCCCCAAACATCTGAAGTACTGGTGCTGGAGGCCTGCTTCAGGGGAAGATGGTGGGAAACACAGGGAGGAAGAGGTGATCCCTGTGGTCTTATCACGAGGGAGCTAGCATGACACTAAGGGCATAATCTGAGATCATCTCTCAGAGCTGCTGCTAAGAAAAATCAGGCAGACATCTAAATAAGTTACTGGTTTAGATGAATGCTACAGAAATAAGGAGTCTGTGATGAAACCAGGAGGAAGACATAGGACAGAAGACATGTTTCAAAGTAGAGGGATTGAGATGCATTCTAACACTGTACAAAAGAGTGGAGAAATGAAATGTTTTTTCCTATAGTGGCTGCTTCTCTGAGTGACTCAGGACAGAGAGTTAAGAATGTGAGTGGAACTAAAAGCCACTTCAGTGCGTGATGACAGTCTTTCTGCATGGAATTGCACTGACGATTTCCACTCACATCTGTGATTCAAGACCCATCTCATATATCATCTTTTCCATGAAAACTTTTTCTATCCTTTCAAAAGAGGCAATTCTTATCTCTCTGCCACTCCATCAGATGTGTTGATAATACTTGGTGGCCTTCCTGAGGCAGATTGTGGATTAGTCTGTGGCGTATTTGTCTCATATCTTTCTTATATTATATGCACTACAAATTATGGATTTGTTCTTTTATATTATCAACTGCAGCAACTACAAACTCTGACATATAATTGTTGTTCAATAAATACTGTTAACATTACTTAATTAACATCTGGATAGGGAGCATATATTTGCATGATCTATGGAACAAAGAAAAGGGTATCAAGGTCCAAATATGTCTCTGAATGCTTTCCTAGTTGGCCAGTATCACTGGCATTCCTACAATATGTTTTATAGAGATAGCTAGATAAATTTAGCTTATATTCACTATTTGCTAATGGTTCCTCAGGGGCCACTTTGATAATTTGTCAGAATAAAATTATTCACCATAATCTTAAGGGATATGGAAGATGTTGAATATTACCACAGAAATATAATAATGTCTACTTTCATATTCTCTTCAGTTTTCTTGGCACAGTCAAGAAATCATTTCATCCCAACTAAAAGTCTGATACAAAGAATAATTTAGGTTAAGTTTTCATTAAAATTTACTTTTCTTAATGTAACAATCCTATCTCACTATATTATCCCTTTCTCACTATATTATCTCACTATATTATTCACCACTTTGGAAGTATAAGCCTGAAATATATATTTCAAGGGAGGAAAAATCTTGCAGTATCAGAAATAAGCTTCTCCTTGAATGTTCTTTGTGTTGGCTGCAGAAAAATTAAGGTCAAAATTTCAGCCAAGTTCTGAACAAAGTCTATTGTATACTATAAAATATATTTTATGATTATATATTATCCCCAAATTTATTTAATTTTTCCTACCTAGCTTCCCATGCTCCAACATCCTTATTTTAAAAAATGGTATCTTGGGGCACCTGGGTGGCTCAGTCGATTAAGTTTCCTACTTCAGCTCAGGTCATGCTATCACAGTTTGTGAGCTTGATCCCCATGTCAAGCTCTCTGCTGACAGCTGGGAGCATGGAGCCTGCTTCAGATTCTGTGTTTCCCTCTCTCTCTGCCCTTCCCCCACTTGCACTCTGTCTCTCTTTCTTTCTCAAAAACAAATAGACATTAAAAATTATAAAAATTTAAAAAAATAGTTTCTTATAAGCCCCTTTAAAAACTTTTTAACAATGGCAAATGCTTATAATAAATACATCAAATTGAAGTGATGCACTGTTATTTACATTTTGACATCCCAAGGTCAAATATGTTACACAGAAGTATAATATTAAATAAGAAATAAATCGCCCCTTTTAAGTACATTTTCTTGAAAGTAGAATGGATTTCAAAACCAGCTGGAGGGTTCAGGAAAAATCTATTGGTCCCCTAATTTGCTCCTAACATTGAGGGAAGCCATTTATTAATTTTATTTCTTACCGTCTCCTCTAAAGGGTAAGATAAATAAAACTTTATCTGCCCATCTACCTTACTTTTATAATTCTAACATAAAGTACATATAAAGGTGAGAAATCTTGACTTTCAAAATACTTTGTAATATTTACAGAGCTGAAAGACAGTAAGAAATGCAGAGTGGTCATATTCATTACAGACTTTGCTTTCCAAGGCTACAGGAGTACATCAAGAAAATAAACCATAAATATGATACATTCGTGGCTATGCAGCACTTAAAAGACCCTTTAAAATACGGAGTTCTTCCACTAAACTAAGATGAAAACTTTGGATGTGAAGCGGATTTACAGCATTTTATACCTTTTCTTTCTGTTTCTACAACTTTCATATTCCTAATAATGTTATGGCACATGTTTTGCTTTTATTAGTTCACATTTAATTGCTAATTCATTTCCAATTAAAATGTTCAAAGAATTAATATTTTGACTAAAAATAGTCATTGGAAGGCCAATGCTAAATATGAAGTTGCACAAACACGAAATCTATCCTTTTTTAATATGTATAAACACACTCTCCATGAGCCTGTTTATGAACTGGTTATTTACATGTGCAGAAGTGAGCAAATGTTATATTACTGCTGACTCTGAGGAAGGCACTTGCTGTGTGGGCAGAGAATGTCGAAGCCATTTGTGAAGGGAAGAGTATGTCACCGAAATTAATGTAGTAGACTCACCTCATAAGTCATTGCTGCCATTCTGCTCTACCACACCGCTGGGAAGAGTAGAGGTCAATATTCCATGCATTTAGAACATACAGAGCCAATTTATTTACTAGAGGACTCACATTCGTTCATGTAGTCGGGATACAAGAAGACTCAGATTAAAAACTTTTTTAAGAAACTAATTGTTCAAAGCAATGAATTAGCCATTATACTTGAACAACTATTTCAAAATCCTCTTTGTTCCCGAATGCCATGAATCACCTACCTATACAGAGGTTGTGGTCACCTACAGGCTCAGACCTTAGTGCCCTTGAATATGCTCCTCATCCAATGTGATAAATTATTTTCTTTATCATGTGTTCACTGAAGCACGCGATCTTTTCATTTTCCCCCCAAATCCTTTAGAAAGGAACATGCCTTTTCTTTGCTCAGTTAGGCTTAAGATTTAAACTCCAGGGTGCCTGTTTGGCTCAATCAATAGAGTATCCAACTCTTGGGTTCAGGTCATAATCCCAGGGCTGTGGGATGGACCCCCACATCAGACTTTACACTGAGCATGAAGCCTGCTTAAGATTCTCTCTCTCTTTCTCTCTCCTTCTGACCCTCCACCCCAGACTCTAAAATTAAAAAAAAAAAAAGAATTAAACTCTTTATGAAGGAGTGTTGTAAGCACTGTAGCCATGCTCACCAAAAGCAGAAAGTGAGGGTAGTAGGTGGAGAATATCAAAGAAAAGGAGATAATTAGTGTCAAAAATAAACTTCAAGTGATCAGTGTTTCTGTTTTGCTTTTTGTTAAAGGCAATGTGGACTTAGAATAAGGACTGCAGAATTTTTTAGAATACATAGATTGCTAATTGCCCCCTATAGGAAGTAATTATAATAATATGGTTGCTCATAAAAATAACTGATTATTGAACAAATGGACACTTTCTGGCCCTGTGGGCCAGTTTCCAACAATGAACATATTCGGCATACTATTTTGTTCCCATAGACGTACACAGTTGCTGTTTCAGTCTTCTTGCCCAGGGAATCAGCTCATTCAGCACATCCATATGGTGCCCTAGATTCTATTGAAAAGTCAATGAATCATGTGGGTAAATGGTGGTGGACCACTTCTATGTCCTCATTTTCGTTCCCATTAGTTGGGGTTTTAAAACTTCGGGTTGAGTTAGTTTTGATTGCTAATTATTAGGTCTCTGTAGCTGGTTAGAATTGTTGGGAAGGAGCTGAGAAAATGGTAGAAAAAAAATCAGGCTGGGAAAAAACTCCAAGCTGGTACAGAGATACAAGCTTCCTAGTGCTCAACAGAGATCGATGCACGTGAAACCTCCTTCATGAAAGTCTTTGCTTCAGAGTCAAACTACTCCTCTAGCAACTTCTTTTATCTGATTAAAAAAATACTCATTGAGCACCAATTATACAGGAAGCACTGCAATAGATTTTCAGTTATAAAAATATTAAAAGAATATGATTGCTATCCTCACAGAACTCAGGGTCCCTGTGAAAGTCGCCATGAGAGCAGTATACCTCAATACAAACTACTATAATAACTGATTGCCGTTTATGAGTGCAATAGAAGATACTCGGGGGGTATGGAAGGAAGGGTAAACTGGCAGGAGAAACCAAAGATACAATAAAAAAGGTAGCATTGGAGGCGAGTCTTAAAAATGTGGTGGGGAGGGCGACTGGGTGGCTCAGTCGGTTGAGTGCCCGACTTGGGCTCAGGTCATGATCTTGCAGTTTGTGGGTTCGAGCCCCATGTCAGGCTCTGTGCTAATAGCTCAGGGCCTGGAGCCTGCTTCAGATCCTGTCTCTTCCTCTCTCTCTCCCCCTCCTTTGCTCCCACTCTGTCTCTCTCTCTCTCTCTCAAAAATAAACATTAAAAAATGAGGTGATTCTGACGTGTGAGAACCAGGGAATCACTTCTCAGCCTCACCAACTGAAGGTACAATAATACAATTCTGGATTTACATTTCCATCCTATGTACTTTTAGCCACTCCATGTTTCTATTTATGCCCCAGTAGCTCGTTGGATGGAATCTTTGTTGCCATGCATTCATCATCTTGCACTTCTTTTATTTCTTTATGATAAATGATTCAATTTCTGTAAACATATTTCCTCATAGGGCTCTATTTCCCTATAATTTTATCATCTTTAGGCTCTTCCCTGACCATTTGTAAGCTCTTTAAATTCAGTGTAATGATCCTCTCAAAAGGGCAGAGGGATCAGACCTGGGGCAAATCAAAATTGGTTTTTCTTCTCCCCTATAAAGTATGGTTAAAATAAACATCAAGAAAATCTGTGAGGAAATAAAAAAGAGAAGAGATCTCTCAAAGCCAACTGAAATGAAGCAGAGAGTAAGCCCTGTTTCTTCAGCTTGTTGAAGGGATACTATCATTGTGGAAAGAGTGGGAACCCTGCCACGGGGAGTCTCTCCCACCTTTTCTTGTCCCTTGACTTGTCATGTTAAATAAGCAGCCAACCCTTGGCTCCCCCCTCATGCCTGGAGTCAAGTTGCATCCATGTGCTTGTCAAACTTCATTAAGATGGAACAGAGGGGCATCTAACAGAGCTAGTTGCCTTAGCAAATAAGAAAGTGAGTGGAGTGGGAGTGGAGTTGCTGGATAGGCGAGAACACATGGGTGTGTGGAGAGCTTCCAGAGACAGGGAGAGAAGGAATCATGCAGAGCACAAATGTCACAGTCTGGAGCAGAATCATCTCTGCATGTTGAGCGTGCATTCATGACCTTTCCATTCTGGCACATTTATTTTTCAATAACTTCACCCTAGGAATTGATGCTGTATCACTTCCATCAGTTGTATTTTCATTTGCCAAAGCTACTTTTTCTCTCAACCCTCTCTTGACATAAGAAACAGGATAGTAAAATGGCCTCTATTCTCCTGAAAAATTGATCCCGTCTTCACTAGCTAGTTGAAAGGCAGGCAATAACTCATTCCTACCAACTGCTTCCAGAAAGTCAGAGAAGGAAAAGCCCACACCGCTAAGGAGAAAGAAAGTAATTTCTCTGTGACTTTTAAGGGTATGAAAAGAACAATCTCTATTGCAGCATTGACTATAAGCTGCACAAACAAGAAATTGTTTTGAGGATTGATTAAGCTTTCGAGTGCTGGTATCACTATTATTAATTGATGGCATTAGCAACTTACTACTTTACATGACATAGATTGAGCAATAGCAGTAAGCCAACAAGCACGACTAAATTTGGTTATAATTGGTTCAGGTGATCTTAGAATGCTCACGAAAATGGAAGAATAAATGGATATTAAATAGTACAGAGATCTAGGCATCTCAATTTTCATTACTATGGCACTAGCAGAGTTGGGTTTTAAATTGTCAAATTGGGGGCACCTGGGTGGCTCAGTCGGTTGAGCATCTGGCTTCAGCTCAGGTCATGAATTCAAATTTCGTGGGTTTGAGCTCCGCATCAGGCTCTGTACTGGCAGCTAGTTCAGAGCCTGGGTCCTGTTTCAGATTCTGTGTCTCCCTCTCTTTCTGACCCTGCCCTGCTCATGCTGTCTCTCTCAAAAATAAATAAAACATTAAAAAGTAAATTGTCAAATTGTAGGATAGACTTTGGTTCATAATGTGTCCCAGTTTTTAAAAAGGTAAAATTTTCTTTTGCAAAAATACAGTCTGCAAATACTGGACACCCCTACAATCTTTATGTATCTTTGTCACACACACACACACACACCAAAAACAACCAATCAACTTTATTTAACCCCTTTTCACACGCTTTATTTTTTGCTTCCTACTGGCATAAACTTGAGCTGAATTTTTAATCTATCAACTTTAGCAAGTATTTTCAATCATTACCACGCTAAGGTGAAGGTAGCTGAATGTAACACAAGCAAACAGAAGGGAATAATAGAAACACCCAAAACTTCTGTGATCCTATATCTAAGGGGTCAGCTCTCACCCTTTTGCACCTCTTCATATAGCCTACAACTGTATATGGCATACAAGAGGTTCTCAGAATTTCTGGGTGAAATTGGTTAAAGATAAGTATTCTTGTGCGGTAAAGATACAGTAAGTTATAATTCATCCCCCACCCCTTTCGATGCAGTCCCTTGGGAAGCAAGAGATCAACCTTCCTCTCAAGACTAAGCCTTGAGAAGTAGATTTGCTAAGGTAAATGTCAATAAGACCAGTTACAGGATCAAAGGTTTAAAGTATGAGATCTGACCAGCAGTTTAGTCAAAATGTCTCTTCAAGGAGGAATGAGGCACAGCCAAAAGAGCCTTGACATAGGCTTTGACTGAAGGGACACTGCCCTGACTGTCATATTGAGTGAATCTCTTAAGAACTCCAGTTCTTAATTTACTCATCTGTAAAATGAAGCAAAAGTTGAACCCCAAAATCTATACATGTCAGGGTAGAATTTTCTAACTCATATATTACTTTTCATCTAGTAAACTCACAAACAGAAAAAGGATTTTAACAGAGATCTTTAATTTTACCTCTAGGAGTTATTTAATATCAATAATTGAAATAAAAATAAAGTGGGGGGGGGCAAGATGGCGGAGAAGTAAGGAGCTCCGTACTTGCACTCGCGCCCATGCATCACACAGAAAAGATCTGAAGCCATTGGAAACCTTACAAAACCTGAGAGATTGGGAGAAAAAGGATGCATAATCCACTGAGAGAGACTTCTAACATGAGTGTGAACCAGGGAAGATAAAATCGGGCTGGGAACGGAGACTCCAGGGTGGGAGGTGATCCCCCTCTACCCTATACGGGGAGTGAGAGGGGAAAAGGAGAGAGTCCAAAACAGAAAAACCTCTGCTCGGGTGGGAAAAATCTCCGCTCGGTGCATAGAAAGACTGTACTTGCCAAATACCTGCACACCAGGTCCCCTAGCGCCAACTGGTCCCGGGGGGCGGGGAGGGGCTGAGCACACAAACTGCTGCTTTGTGCAGGCTCCTGGCGGGGTGGACTTCAGCGCAGCAGCGCACCTGCCGCCATTGTAGCTTCCTGGCGGCTGGGGCCCCCGAAAGAGCAGCGCGGACACTGGGCGCCCGCACTCCTGGCTGGCTGGAACTCCAGAGGGAAGGCAAAGAACTAAAAACTGGGAAATTAGCCTGTGAGTTTGAGTTTCGGGTGATGAGCCATACAGGGACCTGGTTTTCCTCACCCCAGTGGACTCGGGCTCCGCGTACCCGGCAGGCAAGCCCCCCTGCATGCACACCAGCCTCACCCAGAGAAGGAAGCAGCGATTCTGACACAGCCCCCAGAGCTCAGCAGGGGGCCTGGAATTGCCTCATGGGGTTGCCTGGGAAGCTCTATCTAAGGCAATTTCAGCGGGGCGCACAGACTGGGATTTGGAGATTGGGACTGGCCTGGGTTGAAGAGTGCAACCAACTTCGGCTGTGCCCCTGGTACGGGGAGTTGACACGCCCAAAAAAGCGAGGTGCAGCCCTTGGTTCAAGAAGGGACTGGAGCACCGTCACTCCCCTCCCCACAATCACCAAGACAGAACTCCCGCCTGAGGCATTGGATCACGCCACGGCCATCCCTGTCTGAGAGGAGCTCTCCTACCTTTTTTCCTTTTTTTTCCTTTTTCCTTTTTCTTTTTTTTTCCTATTTTTCCTCTTTTGTTTTTCTTCTTCTTTCTCTTTTTTCTCTTTTTTCCTTCAGAACACTGACCTGATTAACTCTGGTCGCCAGCTCGCTTAAACAATCACAACGAATCCATTCTGTAAATGTAAATTCTACACCTACCGACATTTTCATCTCTTTCTCTCAGGAGTAATTAGACTGTATAGTTTCTCTGGATAATTCTAACATCCATCTCTCACCTATCCAACCATATTCTACCCTTTACATCTTTGAAAAAAGCTTCTTATCCCTGCTGCCTGTTCATTCTATTTCAATTTTGCCTCATTCCACCCTGCCTTCTCTCTCTTTCTCTATGTTCTTCAACCAGCACTGCATACACACAGCTATTTAACTGTAGCTGAGAAACCCGGTTATATGCATTAAATCGTTCTTTGTCCATCGGTTTTCTTCTTTTCTCCTTTCCTTTTCCCCTTTTTGACCCTTTTATGTATTTTATACTCCCTATTATTCGCCCTCTCTCCTCCGTCTTTTCTCTTAACCTTTTCGTTTTCCCTCTCGCTTTGCATGTTAGTTGAATTAGCTTGTGCGTTTGTGTGCTCCTGCTCCCTGTGTGTTTGTCTGTCTGTTTTCTTTTCCAGGGCTACCTCAAGAAACAAGATAGAGTACACAAGGTGGAGAGTCCCAAACATCACTATGAATAGGAAAATAAAATAACCAAGGTCACAACAAGAGAGACCAAGAGATACCATTAAAAAAACACTCTCTGAAAGGATAGGCCCTGGAAAGTCAAAAGTCTTCTTGGATATAGCAACACTCATAGAAACAGAGCATAACAGGTCTCTAAAACCAACAAGAGCCGGCAAGCTAACTAAAATGATGAAACAAAAGAGCACTCCTCCAAAGAAACTCCAAGAAGAAATGACAGCTAATGAACTGCTCAAAACAGCTATCAGCAGCATAACTGAACAAGATTTTAGAATAATGGTAAAATTAATAGCTGGACTTGAAAAACATAGGGGACATCAAAGAAACTATGGCTACAGACAGAATGGAAAATAAAAATAGGCATGAAGAATTAAAAAATGCGATAAATGAGATACATAATAAATTAGAGGCCTCCAATGCACGGATTGAAGAGGCAGAAAAGAGAATAAGCGATTTAGAAGACACCATTCTAGAAAAACAAGAAGCTGACAAAAAAAGAGACAAACTGATCCAGGAACAGGAAAGAAGAATTCGAGAGCTCAGTGACACAGTCAAACGCAACAATATCCGTATCATAGGAATCCCAGAAGACGAAGAGAGAGGGAAATGTGCTGAAGGAGTCCTGGAACAAATTATAGCAGAGAACTTCCCCGACTTGGGGAAGGAAGTAAATGTGGAAGTACAGGAGGCTCAGAGAACTCCCTTCAGAAGTAACTTGAATCGATCTTCTGCACGACATATCATCGTAAAAATGGCAAAATACAAGGACAAAGAGAGAATTTTGAAAGTAGCTAGGGAGAAAAGGGCCCTAACATACAAAGGGAAATCTATCAGAGTGGTGACAGACCTATCTGCTGAAACGTGGCAGGCCAGAAAGGACTGGCAGGAGATCTTCAATGTGATGAACAGTAAAAATATGACGCCAAGATTCCTCTATCCAGCAAGCCTGTCATTGAAAATAGAAGGAATGATAAAAACCTTTCCAAATAAACAGAAATTGAAAGAATTTGTCACCACGAAGCCACCCCTACCAGAAATTCTGAGGGGGATGCTCTGAAGGAAAGGTTGCAAGGAACAAAGATACCAGAGACACCACCACAAACATGAACCCTACAAAAGATACAAAGACTCTAAACCCACATATTTCAATAATAACACTGAATGTAAATGGGCTGAATGCTCCAATCAAAAGACATAGGGTAGCAGAATGGATTAAAAAACAAAATCCATCTATATGCTGTCTACAAGAAACTCATTTTAGACGGGAAGATACCTTCAGATTAAAAGTAAGGGGATGGAGAAATATATATCATGCTACAGGAAATCAAAAGAAAGCTGGAGTAGCGATACTTATATCAGACAAACTGGACTTTAAATTAAAGACAATACAAAAGATGAAGAAGGGCACTACATAATAATTACAGGGTCCATCCATCAGGAAGAACTAACAATCATAAATGTCTATGCACCGAATATGGGAGCACCTAAATACCTAAAACAATTAATCACAAACAGAAACAAGCTTATAGATAAGAATGTGCTAATAGCAGGGGACTTTAATACTCCGCTTACAGCAATGGATAGGTCAACCAGACAGAAAATCACTGAAGAAATAATGGACTTGAAAGACACATTGGACCAGATGGACCTGACGGATATATTTAGAACTTTACATCCTGAGGCCAGGGAATTTACTTTCTTCTCAAGTGCGCATGGCACATTCTCCAAGATAGATCACATACTGGGACATAAAGCAGCCCTCAATAAGTATAAAAGAATAGAGATCATACCATGCACACTGTCAGATCACAATGCTTTGAAACTTGAAATCAATTACACGAAGAAGTCTGGAAAACTTCCAAAAACATGGAGGTTAAAGAACACCCTTCTAAAGAATGAATGGGCCAATCAGGTAATTAGAGATGAAATTAAAAAATATATGGAAACAAGTGAAAATGAAAACACAACAATTCAAAATCTATGGGATGCAGCAAAGGCAGTGCTAAGAGGAAAGTACATTGCTCTCCAGGCCTATTTCAAGAGATTAGAAAAAGCGCAAGTCCAAAATCTAACAGCTCACCTAAAGGAACTAGAGGCAGAGCAACAAGAACGCCCTAAACCCAGTAGAAAAAGAGAAATAGTAAAAATTAGAGCAGAAATAAACTGCATAGAGACCAAAGAAACAATTGAACACATCCATGAAACCAAGAGTTGGTTTTTTGAAAAAGTAAACAAAATTGACAAACCTCTGGCCAGACTTATCAAAAAGAAAAGAGAGAGCACCCAAAGAGACAAAATTATGAATGAAAATGGACTTATTACAATCAACCCCTCAGAAATGCAAGCTATTATCAGGGAATACTATGAAAAATTATATGCCAACAAATTGGACAACTTAGAAGAAATGGACAAATTCCTAAACACACACTCACTACCAAAATTCACACAGGAAGAAATAGAAAACCTGAACAGACCCATAACGAGTGAAGAAATCGAATCAGTGATCAAAAGTCTCCCAACAAATAAGAGCCCTGGACCTGATGGCTTCCCTGGGGTATTCTACCAGACATTTAAAACACAATTAATCCCAATTCTTCTCAAACTATTCCAAAAAATAGAAAGCGAAGGAAAACTCCCGGACTCATTTTATGAAGCCAGCATCACTCTGATTCCCAAGCCAGACAGAAATCCAGCCAAAAAAGAGGACTACAGGCCAATATCCTTGATGAATACAGATGCAAAAATTCTCAACAAGATCCTTGCAAATCGAATCCAGCAGCATATAAAAAGAATCATCCACTAAGATCAAGTGAGATTCATTCCTGGGTTACAGGCTGGTTCAACGTTTGCAAATCAATCAATGTGATACATCATATCAATAAAAGAAAAGATAAAAACCATATGATCCTGTCAATAGATGCAGAAAAAGCATTTGACAAAATACAGCATCCCTTCTTAATAAAGACTCTCGAGAAAGTTGGGATAGAAGGAACCTACTTAAACATCATCAAAGCCATCTATGAGAAGCCTTCAGCTAACATCATCCTCAACGGGGAAAAACTAAGAGCTTTCCCCCTGAGATCAGGAACACGACAGGGATGTCCACTCTCACCACTGTTGTTTAACATAGTGCTGGAAGTCCTAGCATCAGCCATCAGACAAAGAAAGGAAATCAAAGGCATCAGAATTGGCAAAGAGGAAGTCAAACTTTCCCTCTTCGCAGATGACATGATACTCTACATAGAAAACCCGACAGATTCCACCAGTAGCCTACTAGAACTGATTCAAGAATTCAGCCAAGTTGCAGGGTACAAAATCAACGTACAGAAATCGGTTGCATTTTCCTACACCAACAATGAAGGAACTGAAAGAGAAATCAAGAAACTGATCCCATTCACAATTGCACAAAAAACCATAAAATACCTCGGAATAAACCTAACCAAGGATACAAGAGATCTGTATGATGAAAACTATAGAAAACTTATGAAGGACATTGAAGAAGACACAAAGAAATGGAAAAACATTCCATGCTCATGGATAGGATGAATAAATATAGTTAAGATGTCATTACTACCTAAAGCACTCTACACATTCAATGCAATTCCAATCAAAATTGCACCAGCATACTTGTCAAAACTAGAACAAACTATCCTCAAATGTGTATGGAACCACAAAAGACCCCAAATAGCCAAAGTAATACTGAAAAATAAAACCAAAACGGAGGGATCACCATACCAGACTTTAGCCTCTACTACAAAGCTGTCATCATCAAGACAGTATGGTATTGGCACAAAAACAGACACATAGCCCAATGGAACAGAATTGAGAACTCAGAAGTGGACACAAAAGTATACACCCAACTAATCTTTGACAAAGCAGGAAAGAATATCCAATGGAAAAAAGACAGCTTTTTTAACAGATGGTGTTGGGAGAATTGGACAGCAACATGCAAAAGAATGAAACTAGATCATTTTCTCACACCATGCACAAAAATAAACTCAAAATGGATAAAGGACCTGAACGTGAGACAGGAAACTATCAACACCCTAGAGGAGAAAGCAAGAGACAACCTCCTTGACCTCCACCGCAGCAACTTCTTACTTGACACATCCCCAAAAGCAAGGGAATCAAGAGCAAAAATAAACAATTGGGACCTCATCAAGATTAAAAGTTTCTGCACAGCCAAGGAAACAACCCAGAAAATTAATAGGCAACCAACAGAATGGGGAAAGATAGCTGCAAATGACATATCAGATAAAGGATTAATATCCAGAATCTATAAGGAACTCACCAAACTACATGCCCGAAAAACAAACACCCCAGTGAAGAAATGGGCAGAAGATATGAACAGACACTTCTCCAAAGAGGACATCCAGATGGCCAACAGACACATGAAACGATGCTCAGCATCCCTCCTCATCAGGGAAATACAAATCAAACCACACTGAGATACCACCTCACGCCAGTCAGAGTGGCTAAAATGAGCCAATCAGAGAACTCTAGATGCTGGCGAGGATGTGGAGAAACGGGCACCCTCCTACGCTGTTGGTGGGAATGTAAACTGGTACAGCCCCTCTGGAAAACAGTGTGGAGGTTCTTCAGGAAACTACCAATAGATCTCCCCTATGACCCAGCAATAGCACTGCTAGGAATTTACCCAAGGGATACAGAAATGCTGAGGCATAGGAGCACATGGACCCCAATGTTCATAGCAGCACTCTCCACAATAGCTAAAACATGGAAAGAGCCTAAGTGTCCATCAACAGATGAATGGATCAAGAAGATGTGGTTTATCTATACCATGGAATACTACATGGCAATGAGAAACAATGACATCTGGCCATGTGTAGCAACATGGATGGACCTTGAGGGTGTTATGCTGAGCGAAATAAGTCAGGCAGAGAAGGACAAATATCATATGTTTGCACGTAAAGGAGCGTTAAGAGGAACTTGACGGAGGAACAAGGAGAAGAAGAAGGGGGAAATGGTGGGGGAAAGGGAGAGAGGCAAACCATGAGAGACTCTTGAATGCTGACAAAAACTGAGGACTGATTGATATGGGAGGGAGGAGGGATGGGCATGGAGGAGGACACATGGGGATGAGCACTGAGTGTTATGTGGAAACTAATTTGACAATAGAAATAAAAATAAAGTAAAAATGGGTATCTTCATTTGACTTTTTGCCCATGTTATTTTCTTTCTTCATAATTTCTTTCTTGTTTTTCCTTTTTCAATATTAGAACCTGGGGCAGTGTGTGTATGAGCACATCTGGTCCCGTTTAGGCTATGAGGAAGGGTTACTTTCTTAGGCTTCTCACAAGATTCAGTCTGTCTGCAAGATGTGGTTTATCTATACAATGGAATACTACATGGCAATGAGAGAAACAATGAAATCTGGCCATGTGTAGCAACATGGACGGGCCTTGAGGGTGTTATGCTGAGCGGAATAAGTCAGGCAGAGAAGGACAAATTCCATATGTTTGCACGTATAGGAGGATTAGGAGGAACTTAACGGAGGACCATGGGGGAGAAGAAGGGGTGAAATAGTGGGGCAGAGGGAGAGATGCAAACCATGAGAGACTCTTGAATGCTGACAAAAACTGAGGACTGATGGATGTGGGGGACGAGGGGGGGATGGGTATGGAGAGGGTCATTTGTGGGGATGAGCACTGGGTGTTATATGGAAACCAACTTGACAATAAACTATTTGTAAAAAAAAAAAAAAAAAAAAAGATTCAGTCGGTCTGCTAGTACCAGTACTTTCATGCTTTTTAGTAACTCCTTGTCTAATTATTTAATATCCCTCTTCCAGAACATCACTTCCTTAGCAAAGCCCCCATATTTTTCTATAGTCTAATTTCTTCTCTAAATTCTACTAAATCCTTTATTCCTAACTGAAAACTAATGGGTACAATGTCGTTACATAGCAGTTTGGTCTCCAAATAAAATCTCTGACCTTTCTGCATCACGTTTCGACCTTACTTTTAAATCTCTTCATTCTCCATTTACTTTGAACTTCCCTGATGATGTAATACATGCAGAATCACTGCAAACCTAGCCATGTATTCTTTATAGCAGGTGGAATACAAAGTCTGGAAGACTGCTTCTTGCTAAAAGGAGTACCTCACCCATTCTACGAATAAGAGAACAGAACTAGGTATGAATTAAAACACTTCTGGGAAATTCTCTTCTAGGACCACTCCTACAACTATTCTGGAAGGAAGAAAACAAGGAAGGAAGGAAGGAAGGAAGGAAGGAAAGGGCTAAAAAATGGTTATCAGGTGAAGCTCCTGTAAATGTCTCCAAGATCTTCACATCAAAACCCATTCTTTCTCTTCTAAGAAAAATTAGAATGAAATGCAGAAAATTCTAGGAAACTGAAAAATATGTATGAAGAAAATATGTGATTAATGAAAGTCAGTATAAGAATATGTAAAATATATTTAAGAATAAAACTAAAACTATATTTTGACTGGCAAATAGCTGTCAAACTGTGAGGTAACACAGGAAACATAATCACTAGAAGTGAAGGAAGGTCTGACTAACTACTGTGAAAGGCACTCTTTGACTTCTTTGTCCTATTGTTTTTCTAGTCCATTTCTAAATGGCAATACCCTATCAAATGCTCAACTGCAAAAAACTTGAGTTCAAATAATTGTCAACACTCATCTGGATTCTTTTTTATTTCATCTTACATTTCTAAATCACATTTATTTCATAATGCTAAACTCAAGCCAGATGAAATCCCTTGACAAAAGAATCGAACAAGTCCAAATTGATCTCTTAAGTGGATCAATAGAAACTTAACTGAAATGGATTGGGGATTTTATCAAACTTGATGTACTAGAACACTAATAAGATCACTTCCAATTCACACATATAGAACTAAATTTTCAGCACAAATTGATCTGATTACTAAGGATGAATGGTCACCTTTAATAATGGATTAAGGTGGTAAAGAATTCTCTTTTTATACGAAAACACTAGTTTTTTAAAATTCTTGGAGATTGCAGATTACTTTAACTTTTCTTCTTATCCCAAATTTTACTTACTTCTTCCGTGGTCAGATTCAACCTTAGAATTGTTTTAATTTTCATAATTTCACCTGACTATTATTGTCAGAAATATCTTCTGAAGTGTTTTCAAAAGAAAATTTTGTAACAGCCAGAGAAGCCAGGGTAATACAAATTGCTCCAGGAAACCACAACAGCCCTAAAAGCAATTTATAAAATAATGCAAATAATAGCAAAGCTGTCAGTATAGCATAGGATTATATGTTTGAAGTGTTAACTTTGTCCATTTTATGATCATTAATTTGATAAATCAGATATATATCTGTTATGTGTTAGAATTTATTATTATTCATAAAATATATGCATGAAAACCTGATGATAAATCTTCGATTTGGTTAGGTTAAAGGCTTCACGTGATGAATAAAAGCCAAGGATTGTATCTCTAAGAAATAAATACAAGAATCTACTTCCAACCCATTTGAAGTATGAATATTCATTCATTTAAACATCATTTCTTCATTTCAACATTCGGTGACTAGCTTCTGCCATTGTGTCACATTTGGGCTACAGAATGATTTGAACAAGTTTTACTTTTCTTCAAGAAAGAGAAAGAGTGTTGTCATGAAATGCTCAGATCCTGGGATATTTTATTGAACACTTTATTAGTGAACCCATGTGGTTATAGATATTCTAGACCTTTCCCCACCCACCTCCCCCCAGGATCATAAAATAATGTCCCATGACCTAAAACCCTTGAGAAAATCAGTATCTCCTCTCTCTCTCTGTCTCTCTCTCTCTCTCTGTCTCTGTCTCTCTCTGTCTGTCGGTCTGTCTCTCTCTCTCTCTCTCTCTCCTGACCCCCTCGACCCTTTTTCTGTCTTTCTCTTTGGCTCTTTGATTCTATTGACCCTAATTCTCCCTATATTACCTCTGTTAGGTAAATAGATACAAAAATAGAAAACTTCTCTATGCCTAAGAAAACATTCAAACAAGCAGCCAAGGCTTGGTATCTTCTTTCCTGCACTCTTTTCTGCTTATTGGTAGTTGTGCTTTCAATGAGAAATTCTTAAACATATTTGTGCTTCAGTAACCAAGTAAGAAGAAAGGACAGGTGGCCTACTTTACTAGGATCTAGAACTTAGATGGTTTAGCTGGACAAACCACATTTAAAATATTCTCCAACTATTTGTTTCAGGATAACTCACACACATCCTATGTTGGAGTGGGAGTCTAAAGCCATATAATTTCCAGTATTGTCTTTTACCCTTGTAGTAATTTCTCTGTTTATATTTTCCCAGAAGTGCAAAAAAATGGCTGATTTCTCTAGTGTAGATTTGGAGTATTTTTTTGTGTGTGTCCCTAGGACTAATACCACCATAAGACCACACTATCATCTTTCAACACTGGGAATTATGAAAAATATAAAAATGAACAAGATATTGCATATGATCATAAATGACCTGGAAGTAGTTCTGATTTCCCTGATGCCAGTCTCTCCTAGTAGTACTTTTTAAAATCTTTTCTTATATTGCCTTTTAAAAAAGTTTATTGTATTTTTTATTGCACAATACCTATTGTATTTTTCTAAATGTGAAAGTAATGATGGATTTATTGTAAAATAAAGTTTGGAAAAATTTGGAAAACTAGAAAAATAAAAGAAATGAAAGCTCATATATAATGCCACAAGCCAGAGACAATCATGACATTTTAGACAGAACCTACTCTATATTGAAGTCTATAAGTTCTGTAGCTAAAATGAAGTGATAAATAGGAAAATAGGAAATTTCTCTCTACTTCTAGACCACAGCACAAATAATGGTCACATGTTTTGCATATTCAATGCAAGGAAAAGCCACCCTTTCAAAAACAAGCAGGAAGAATAATATTCAAGATATTCAAGAGACAAAGAATAGTTACCTCAATTTTTATTATGGATAACTCGTTCTATCCCATTTCACACACTCATTGTACCTGGTTATGTGGAGAAAAATCCAAAACAGGGAGAGAGGGTAAATATAAATGGTCCAACCATCTATAAGAAAGAGGATGCTTGAGTCCACCCATAGTACCAAACCACTCTAGTTCAGCACAAGGCAATCTCCTAACCATTTTCAAGTGGATAATAATGCATCTCTGGCTTCCAGCAACATATCCTCTAGAGGCGCATTAAATGAAGTATTTCCATCTCTTCTTGAGCAAGAAGTCAGGTGGCTGTGTGGCTAACGAGGATTTGAGCTCCTTTGAGAGGCTGAAACCATAGCATAGGATGTGACTTCAGTGTGGATAATTAAAATTGGAGTGGTGGTGAAAATTATGTAATATGAGATACTGGAAGAAATGATAGACGAGGGTCACTGTTTACTGTAAAGATCAAATGCTATTACTTCCCTTTTTCTGGTGTCCTTCTTGAAAGAATGTTTAAAATTCTCTGCTGAGCTTGGACATTTTTTTGCCAATTAAGTGCGCATGAAGTGATGTGAGTGGATGAGACACAGAGGACCTATGTGCAGCTTGCCTTGTCTCTTCTCTCTCTGCAGTGACAACTTTCTAGAGAGAGACGGCTCCATCACTCTGAGTTCTAGAGGAAATGTAGGAGTACAACTAGAGCTAAACTGCGAAGGACATTAGCATAAGAGAAATAAACATTTATCATTATAATTTAACAAGATTTTTGTGTTGTTCATTACTGCTGGGCAGAATAACCTCTTCTGAAGGACATAGGCCAGGTGATAAAGTTTTTACAAACTGATGGGGGATGTAATAGAGAACACCAACAATAAGGGATAGAGCAAAACAGAGCTGTAAAAATTGAGCTGCAAAAAAAGATTTTTTTTTTTTTTACATAAGAGTGAAAGATATGTTTTTGGAAGCTGCCTAGATTCAGTTTTTGCACTATTTGATTTTGATTCATACATTATTTGTATTCAATAAAATATTGTGAGAAGTCTTCATGTTTTAAATAGTTTTGGAAAGCAACATTTTTAATGGCAATGTTTTGTATCATTGATTTACTTACTGTGCTACAGACATTTAGGTTGTCTCCTATGATTTATAAACACCAATGAGAACATTAAAAAATCTTCATTTTGACATTCAAATTTTGAATGTAATTTATAGCCTTAGTTGACTATAGATTTTGCTTATTTAAAATATCTTTTTGTATTGTCCTTTGCATTAGACTGTAGCTCCTTATATGCACATATTATGCTCATTATTTTCTCTTAATTTCCCTCGATACTTCTTCCAGTAAATTACACAGAGCTAATACATACAATAATTATAACTAGCCAACTAACCAAATAGTGCTAGAAACATATTTTTCTCAGACGCTGATAGGGATAACTGAAAGGATGGTGGACTATTTTCTAACAGTAGCAGCTATTTGGGTGATCTAATTGCATAATATTTACGTGTCTTTTAAGAAGACTAATTCTAGCATGTGGACTGAATTTTATTCTACATCTGACATAAATGGCCAAGACTACATCAGAATTCTTTGGAAGACAATTTAGGGGAAACAGTAGAGCCAAATTTTAATGTATCCAATTTCCTATTTTCCTCCTTATTCAATAACTTAAAGTCATTAGACAAACTGTGATTTTACAAAGTCAAGATCACTATTAATTCAACTGTGAAACAGAAAATTAATGTAAATAAAAGAAAAATTAAAGTCTCTATAATTAATCACCTATAAATGGTACATATTTATGCAGTCTAGATAATTCTAAAAGGGGGGGTGAAAGGACAGAATGTAGCTTCACTCAAATTGTCTTGTATGGTATACAAGTAATTCTACAGTCACCAAACATAGTGTATGTATGAGACAGAGTGTGAACAAGAGTTGGAAATGATAGCCACATTTCTGACGTGAGCAATAAGATAAATGGTGATTTCATTCCCTAAGGGAGGGAAACCCAAGCTGGGAGTATTAGTTGAAGGGAAAAAAAGTCTCATGTAGTTATGGACATGCATAAAAATGTGTTTGACAAATGGATAAACACACATATACTCACCAGTGTGGTAAGCAGTTTCATACACTTAACAACCTAGTTGGTGCAGGCTCTAATCGTGTTCATTAGCTAGTTACATCCTGTGATTTAAACCTACAAGAGAACAGAAACGCAGTGGAGAAATAGGAAAATGTTTTACCAAGGCAGTAAAATAGTGAAAATAAATGCTTACACAATAATATGCTTTAACTCATTTGGAGTAAGTGCTGGCCATTAAATATAGTCAAAACAGATTCCATGCTGTGAATTACAGGGTCTTAAACATCCCTTTAACTGATATTTAACTTGTTAGAATGTAACGGTGGGTGGAGAGGGGACTATCACAACAAATAATAGAAGATAAATTCTAGGCCTGTCAGCAATGATTTCCTATGTGTTATTTTCACTTAAACACTGAAGGAAATGACAAAAGCATAAATAGAATGAAAGCCAACTTAATGAAGTCTTTTTTATACAGTGTAGTAACACTGAATTTAAACTAGCTTCCAGACAAGACAATTTTGGCACTTAAATCAGACTTAGGATTCGTTTGCTGGTATCAAAACTGAGATGCACTTCCAGAATTGTCTTTCTTAGAATATGTCAAAGGGTCAATGTCTTCATAACATCTACTTTTTTGCATTTTTCAACTTGATGGTGTCTGCATAGTCTTTTTCAACTTACAAAGTGTAGCCTATAGTTTAAGAAGATGTGCTGCAGATTAGTGCATACTTAGTTACTTCAGAGTTTTTGTAGGTAGCAGCAAATCTAACATAAAGAAACACTACAGACTTCCAAAGGTTAAGGGGCCCCCAGTACAAGGTGGTCTACCTTTCAGCTTCTAAAAGTAATTTTATCCGAACTACCATCGATCTAAATTTACATTGTCGTTGCAAAATCAAAGTAAAAGATTAGATTGTGTTAACCTCCATACACTGGTAGTTGTCTATGAACAAAAGTTGCTTCAGGAAGACAATTGATTGGTACTGGATTAAACCATTTATTCAACCATTTTATTGAGGATATATTTAATGCTAGACACCAGATCATGTGCTAATATAACCAAAATATTAAGTACATCTTCCTGTGTCTTTTAGGAACCCGGATATATTGCTTGCATCACAAATTCTTAAATGCTAGGAAAGTCAAAGTCTTTCACACAATTGCTGGAATTTCAGAGCCTTACTTTTTGTTGGTACCCCATCTACACCCACCCCTGTCCATATTTGAAACTTAAATTTAGTTGTTTTAACAGAAAATACACACACACACATACACACACACACACACACACACACACACACACATCTCTGCCGATTCTCAAGTTCAGTAATGCTGTTAAACATGTAGCACCCACAAATGTAGAAAGATATGGCAGAACATACAGCCTCGCCCACCTCCCCAGCTCCCGCTTCTCTCCCTATTAGAATGCTCCCTTTCCTGCACTCTCCTTCATCTCTCAGAACCAAAACAAATTATTTTCCTTGTTTCATGCTTGACATCTCTACCTTATTTTACTGGGATGCTCTAACTAAAAACGAAGTCTCTCTCTAGCTTGTGACACTTTATGTCCCAAACATATCTCTAACTTATAGAGCAGGGTTGTTCAACAGAACTTTCTGCAACGTCGGGCGTGTTGGATATTCATCTTGTCCACAGAATAGCTATTAGTCATGTGTGCCTAATGAACATTTTAAATAAGGCTAATACTACAGATGAAGCCCTGCATTTTTATTTAATTTTAATTCACTACAATTTAAATAGCCATATGTGGCTAGCAGCTCCCAGGTAGGACTGCATCACTCTAGCTGGAGTAAGCTCTGTCAAACAACCAAGTTCTTGCTTAATAATTCGGGCTGTATTAGCAACCAAATTATTAAGCATATCTTCATAGACTTCATTTTCTTCATATTAAATATTCTACCCTCTTAATGAAAAAAATACAAAGGGCTGAATTATCAAGCCAGATTTACATGAATCAGAATTTCAAGCTTTAGGGGCACCTGGGTGGCTCAGTCAGTTGAGATTCTGACTCTTGATTTCGGCTCAGGTCATGATCTTGAGGTTAGTGAGTTCAAGCCCTACATCAGGCTGCATGGTGCTTGGGATTCTCGGTCTTCCTCTCTCTCTGCCCCTCCCCCATTCACTGTCACTCTCTCTCAAAATAAATAAATAAATATTGAAAATTATAAAAAAAGAATTCCAAGCTTTGGTAATAATTTTGAGTTTTAAAATTATCCATCGTACAAAGTAAAGTCAAGTCTAAAATCCCTAGTGTGTCTCCCAGCGCTTTCTCATCATATCAGAATACCTTCTGGCCTTCATTAGACATGAGGTCACTAATAATATATGTAAGAACACTGCTTACACAGAAGGAATCTATTTGAATTATGAAATATTTGCATTTTATTCCAAATAGTTTTTATGACATTGCCATGAAAGCCATGCCCACACATGCATAGATTCCATTCTCAAAAACTCCACAGACTGCTGTAAGCAATCATTGACAGGCCAAGTGCAAAGACGACAAAAGCACTATCCAAGATGCAGTTCCATAAGTGGTCTCAACTCACCAATCCCAAAGGAGCAATGAAAATGAAATCTTAATATTGGCTACAGATTATCTATATTGAGAGCTAGAGTTTTGATGCTTGGAAAATGGACTCTCTAAAGGTTGGCTTGGGGAGGACTTGTCAGTAATGGAAAATCAGGAGATGAGAGTATCTTCCAATATGGAAGTCACTAACCACATGTGACTATTGAAATAACCCTTAGAAGGTGGCTAGTTCAAATTGAGAAGCACTGCAAGTATAAAATGAACACCAGATCGTGAAGATGTAGTACCAAAAAAATAGTAAACTATTTCATTGATAATTCTTACAGTGATTGAATGCTTACATGAAAATATTTTGGAAATAAAATTTATTACTAAAATTAATTCCACTATTGTTATTTTTTCAATGTGACTACAAGGACATTTAAAATTACATATCTGGCTTGCTTTTTGTAATTCACATAATGCATTTATTGGGCAACATGGGTCTAAAATATTCCATTTCAAATACCCTTTGCCTATTTATAGTACAAAGCCTCTTTGTGATCGCTTCAAATTTTCAGTATATTACATTTCCATGGCACTTTTGTCAAATACCTCCTGTGCACACAGTTTCTATTTTGCTCTGTAGTAGCTCAACCAAAAATTCACAGCTTTTATCAGTTATTGAAGAGAAGGACTTATAAGCATAGAAACATTATTGACAATTTATCATATGATAAATTGCATCATACAAGCTGTCTTCTTTTTGTGATCTTTCTTTTTTCCTTGCTTCTTTGTTCATTCCTCCTTTCTCTCTCTCTCCTTTTGCCTCAGGAACAAGACATTCTCTCTCTTTCTCTTGCATATCAGTTTAGGAAGCATCCTATTTTGCTTCAGCCTACTTGTGAGGTTTGTCTCTACCTGAAGATAGGCAGTTTTCTCCCTAAGACGAAGTCTAGCAGATACATTTTTCTTCATCTTTTTATACTTGCAATACAAAGATGAAAGTCACTAGTATGATGTTTAGTGTGTTTACAGTCTAGAGGGGGATACACAGAGAAGTTAAAACAAAAATAAAAATAGAGTGTGGAAAGGGTCACAAGAGAACAAGATGCTCTGAGAACACAGGGAAGCAACAGCACTCACCATCAATTATTCAGACTGATAAAAGTAATCGGTAAGCCACACTGTTTTTGGCTACATTCTCAAGATCCTCAGCCAAAGGACCATGTGACATTCATCATTCACTCTACCCCAAACTCTCTACTCTAGAGGTTTTCCAAATATAAATGCAGTTTTATCACAAAGCCCCTTATTTAAATTAAACTCCATGGAAAACACGTAAACCAATAACTCAAATAAAAGCAGCCTTTCTGATTTGGGTGGGAGGGGTGGAGTTCCATCTACTCCCTTCTGTCTACCATGAAGTACAACAACACCTAGTGGGACTTTGGGAGCACAGTGTGAACACTATTGCTCTGATCCCTGGCCTCCTGAGATACTCTCTTCTCCTGATTTTCCATTACTGACAAGTCCTCTCCAGCCAACCTTGAGAGCTGTCCATTTTTCAAGCATCCCTAAATGCTAGCTTTCTCTTGTGCTTCTCGTTCTCAATCTCTTCCTGTGCATTTTCATCCAACATGGATTCAACCTTGCTCTCTGGAGTCTGGGAACATGCAAATCCAAACTTCCAGTGCAGTTTGCCTCCAGGCTTCAGGTTCCAATAGCAACATACCTGCTAGAAATCTCCTGTTGGCTTCCACAGGTACCTCAAACTTCCCATGCTCCACACCTCACACCAGAACGGGTTTTCCTCCAGTATTTTCCATTTTAGTTGGTAACGCTTCTTAAAGTGAGATAAGCTAAATACCTGAGAGATTTTACTTCCTTTTTCACTCACCCCACACCATGTTCGTAAGGGACCAGTCCTCCTAAATACTTTTGTCGTGTGTTCCCTGCAGTGGACAGAATAAGGGTCCTGCCAGAGATGCTTGTATCCCAGTCCCTCACACCTGTAAATATATTAGCAAATGGACTTTGCAGCTGCGATTAAGGATTTTGAGATGAGGAGATTATCCAGTATTATGTGGGTGAGCCAAATCCGACGTGATCACTGTCATTACAAGATGGAGGCAAGAAGGTCACAGCTGGAGGAGATGTGACAACAGAAACAGAGGGTAAGAGTGAGGGAGAGAAGTGGTGATGAGCCAAGGAATGCAGGAAATCTGGGAGAGGCAAAGAAACAGTCCCCCCTAAAGCGTCCAGAAAGAACACAGCTCCGCTGACCTTGATTCCATTTCAGACGTATGACCGCCACAACTGTAAGATAGCATGTTTGTGCTGTTTGAAGCCACTAAGTACTCAGTAATTTATTATAGCAGCAATAGGAAACCAATACATCCCCTTATCGTAATCTCTAAGTCTTGCTCGTTGGCCTTACACAGGTTGTATGATGGCTGTGCACATGCTGACACACTTTCCACAATCCCGACCCTCCCATGACCCTTTGCCCACCTCACCTTTAATGCTCAGTTTATAAATCATCCCTCTAGGATTTCATCTCTATTCTCCTTAACTAGGATTAGGTGTTACTATTAAATGCTCCCACAATGCCCACGCATGCCTCTATAAGGCCCTTAAAATACTATCTTATATCTATTTGTGAGTTTCTTTCATCATCAGGCTCTTAATTACTTGAGAAGAAAACTGTGCTTTATCGTTAACTGCACAGCGCTCAACCTGGCATATTGTAGTTGCTTATTATTTGTTGAATGAATTAAATTTTTGAATTAAGCTACATAATATGGCACATCTATACAAAATCATATTCTAGCAAAGGGAAGGGACTTATCTAATGGCCAACTGGAATAATATTGAGGAACTATGATAGAAACATATGCCACCAGTAAAAGAAATGTTAATGCATGTGATAAAACATCACACTCATTCAGTTCTTATAACCTGGAAAAATCTTCTAAGACATGAAATGTTGTATAAAGCAAATCAGGCTTGCAATGGTAAATTTCCAGATTAAAAGCATACATTACCTTTGCACTTGTATAATGGAGGTAAGACTCATGTGTGGTGAATGAAGGAAAAAGGTTTTATTGGATACAGCAGTAATTTAAAATTCATATTCATAGTAGAATGCAAATGAAAGTCCATGAAATAATCTTCCATTGCCACTTTATCTTATCATATAGCTAAAAGGTTAATAAACTCATCTCAAGCCTTCTTTTTGTTTCTTCCTTTACTACAGAATTAAAGGTAAATTTTGGAGAATATCTGCAGTGCCTGGGTGGCTCAGTTGGTTAACCATCTGACTCTTGGTTTTGGCCCAAGTCATAATCTCATGTTTGGTGAGATTAAGCCACGTGTTGGGCTCTGTACATACAGCACAGAGCTTGCTCTCCCACTCTCCCGATCTTTCTGCCTCTCTCTCTCTCTCTCTCTCTCTCTCTCTCTCTGTCTTCTCCCCTCTATAAATAAATAAATAAACTTTAAAAAACACTGTGGAGAATATCTTACGATTTGTATGATATTAGTATTTAAAATCACACCACGTAGAAACTTCTAATTATTAGGTTGGGTTAAACTGCCAGGGAAACTGAGAAGAAAGTTTGTTCTACACTTGGTTTTTCTCTAAATCCTCAATAAGAGTAGTGAATTCCCTGGACGGTGAAATAGCAGATCACACTAATCTATGGATAAAATAGATTAACCATCCTTATTCTTCTTTATTTTATCCTCTCTTTTAAGGACCTCAGATGCACAAATAACTGAAAAAGCTGGGGTACTTTGCAACACGCCTTGGCAATGATCTCACTGGCACATGCCAATGTATCAAGCACCTTGACATCATTCAAATTTCTTGTTAAATAACTTCCCTTCTTTTTTAAAAACCAATTTTAGTGGAACACATTATTGTTGCCTTATTACAGTTAATTCACTCAAAACTATTATCTTTTAAAAATACTATTAGGTTATTCCTTGGTTCATAATCTTTCAGCTCAATCAGTGGGTGCAGTTCATCTTCTGGTTTTGTGGCTACTGTCCTTGTTATTCTCTGCTCTACCCACCTCTACACTCCCCTTGCCTCCTAAATTTCCTGCTTGGAATGCTTCTCTGCAACTCGCAAGTGTTGTTTTATAGTTTTCTTCACTATCATCCTGATCTGAGTATTCCATACATGGTTTCTACTCAGCAGTTTCTTAGCAGTTTATTTTTAAGATCTACAAACTTTTAAAAAATATTTTTATTTACTCTGAGAGGGAGAGAGTGTGAGCAAGGGAGGGCCAGGGAGAGAGAGAAAGAGAGAATCCCAAGCAGTCTCCACACTGTCAATACAGAACCCGAGGTGAGGCTCGATCTCACAAATGGTGAGATCATGACTGAGCCGAAATCACGAGTTGGTCGTTTAACCAACTGAGCCGTCCAGGTGCCCCAAGATACACAATTTTTTTAAAGCTACCTTTTTATTATTGATTTCCAAGTTTGCTATATTATTGCCATAGTCTCCAAGATATTGATTCCTTGAGATTTAGTAAGTTTTCATTGAGTTCCAATAGAAACTCAATTTTTGTGAATGGTCCATGGATGATGAAAAATAATTTTTGCCTATTGGGTATTACATATTCATATACACATATATAATTTTATATATAACATATATAACTAATTATATAAATATAATTATATATAAATATATATAATTAATTGTGAGTTTCAAAAAATTTTTTAAAGTTTGTTTATTTTGATAGCAAGAGAGAGAGTAAGCACACATGAGCAGGGGAGGGGAAGAGAGAGAGTGGGATAGATAGAGAATCCCAAGCAGGCTCCACACTGTCTGTACAGAACATGAGGTGAGGTTCAATCTCATGAATGGTGAAGTCATGATCTGAGCTGAAATCGAGAGTCAGCTGCTTAGCTGTTTGAGCCACCCAAGTGCCCCATGATTTATAAGATTCTGCATTTTAATGTCTTGTGGGTTTGAACTAAGCAATTTCTGAGGAAGTATTAAAATTTCCCACTAAAATTGGGAAAAGAAAAAAAGAAAAGAAAACTCTGAGACCAAACAATTATTAATTATTAATTAGGAGTAAAATCATTTTGGAGCACCTGGGTGGCTCAGTCAATTTAGCCTCCGGCTTCAGCTCAGGTCATGATCTCATGGTTTGTGAATTCAAGACCTATGTTGGGCTCTGTGCTGACAGCTCAGAGCCTGGAGCCTGCTTCAGATTCTGTCTCCCTCTCTCTCTGCCCCTCCCCTGATCATGCTCTCTCTGTCTCAAAAATAAATAAGCATTAAAAATGTTTTTTAAAAGAAGTAAAGTCATTTTTACTAGCTATGGCTTCATGACAGGATGTAGAAATGACGCCTATAATTTGGCTTGAATTGCTTTACACAGGATTTTTCAGTGGTGAGACAAAGACCCAAACTATGCTTCTACTCCTAATATCTCCCTGCACTAGGTAAGGACTTCCCAGATAAACACTAGTATGACCTGTGACTTCTGAACATCCTAAAGAATCAGTAATACTCATCATCAATACACTTATTGATTGAAGTTTCTTTGCTTTTGCCCACTAAGCAAGGAAATTCCAATACTTCACAGACTAAAGAGTAAAACATTTGCTGTTTGGAGAATAAGAATAATTTCCAGTGTTTTTATTTAAGACATCTAAAGTGTGCCAAACACTTTGTATGTGACTTTGAACAAATTATTTGACTCAACTTACGTCAGTTTCTTCCTAGTAATGTGGACCTCAAAGTTGTCATGAGGATTAAGTGAATTTGCATATATTTAGTGCTCAGAACAGTACTAAAGACACGTAGTACACATTAAGCATTAATTATTTTTATCTTATCTCTGGCTGCATCTCACACTTCCTATTTTTTCCCGATTTCTTGATTTATTCATGTTCTTTATGTATGTACATCTGTATATAGGAGAGGGATCAGTATATATACATCTACAGAAAACCTTTAAGAGTCCAGTCTCTGGGAATTCTCCTACCCCAAAACCATTTATCCATCCATTCGTGCAGGGACCTGAGGGCCATACTTGAATTCTTCTTGGTGTTAAAATTTACAGGTGTTGCTGTCATAGCAACAAAAAGACTTGTGGCTTCTCACAGTACCTGACTGGACAAAAGATTTGAGTCTCTGTGATTGGGTGGAAGTCGAAACTATGTCCAGCAGTTAAATGGAGCTGCTAACATGCTTTATTGTCCAGGTGGGGCCACAGAAAATGCTCTGCCAGTGGGACACTGATGGCTTTGGCTCCAAACTCAGCAGAACTGCTGACCAAGCCCCACGGCTGGACAAGACCACCAGCTCAGGTCCTGCACCACTGCCAACAGGAGCGCTGTCGGCCAAGATCTGCACGCTTGTGGCTATGAGCCTTGGCCCCCTTTTCCATCACTGGCAGATTTCCCCGGCGATCCCTCCCTGTGAGGCAATGCCTAAGTGGGGCTCATAGAAAGCTTCTCAGAATGCTGGTGAAATGGGGTGCCCACTTTAGGTTTTCCTTTTCCCACTAGAGCAATCATAGGCTGGTACAGGGTGGAGGAGACACCCTCCATGTGGTGTTGTGCTGGCCTGAGGGAAAGTAGATGCTGTCAAAATGAAATCAGTCCTCTTACCTTTCTTATGTGATTTTTCTTGGTTTTGGTCATCCAAGGGGTTGCGTCAGCCCCAACCTCAGGTTCTGGGATCTTCGCAAAGGTATCTTATCTATGGCTGCTTGCTAGTTGTTCTTTCTGTGAAGAGAACTTAAGTTGGGGCCACCAATTTTATTATCTTGCTCTAATATACATCTTTCATACCCAGGTTTCCCTTATCTGAAGTTTCATTACCAGATGTTTCTCTATGCACTTATAATGATATATTGATTTCCTTAAAAGAATAGTTTTATATCATCCAGGTGTGCCTAATGATAAGAAAAGGTTAATGTAGAAAGTCTATGATTATTAGTAAAACACTTTCTCAAATTAAAGCTCTCAGATTTCAGTGAGAGAATATTGAGTCAAAGAACTGAAAGGGCAGAAAAAAATTGAACAATGGTTCAATTTTGTAATAGATGTTATTTATCATTTTTATTAAACTTTGTATTAGCCATGTGCTTTGCATTGACTAGGATACTCTTCACCACTCTTTATGAATAAGACAGATGACAAGTCTTATTTCCATTTTGTATTAAGAAAATGTATCCAGAATAGCTAAAATGACTTGCCTAGAGCAACATAGAAAGTCAAAGAGGTCAGAGTAGAAATTCTGATTATGAAATCCCTCTTAAATTTCAGGTTATTAAATCAAACCATTTCTTAGGTGAAGACAGTTTTTTTTAAATGTATAAGTTAATCAGTCATTACATATTTATTCTGTTATCTGCTACACAATTAACAATAAATGTTATATGGATTCAATGATTCTTTAGCCCTAGGAACTCACAGTAATTCAGCTTGGATAAAGAAGAATATATGATAAGCCACAGAAACATACAATTTAATACAGCATAAGATTAACTGTAAAAATATGTGTTGTAACTGTAAATGCACTAAAGGTTAAGAGTATTGGGCTTTGCATTGGTCCTTAAGCATATAGAGGAGATGGTCAGGAGGGTAGAAGTTGATTTTCAATGATGTATGTATGTGGTTTGTGATTTGAGAAAAGACAGTTATGGTAAGCATACCATGCTTTTGGTTTATAAAAGAGTTAAATCTGAGCAAATTTAAGGTTAGTAAATACAGAGGAGTTGGTTGTCTCATGTCCACTTATGGCAAAGCACTTAAACCAGTTGATCTTCATCTTCATCAAAATCTTCAGAGTTTGATCTGAAGATGGAAGCCACTGAAGGCATTTCTGAAGGGAATAATATAGTCAAAATGACTACCGAGCAAGGTTATATCATCAGTTCTGCTGGTGTTTAAGAGGAAGAATTTGGGATCAGCAAAATCTAGCTCATGAGCTTTCTAATAGACAGGGATAAAGTCTAGATTAGGATTGGAGATAAAAAGGCAGATGAATTAGAAATTCTGGAGAAAAAAACAACAGGTGTTTGTGCCTGGCTTATTACAGAGGATGATGAAGAGGAGGAATCCTAGGGGAGTCTTAACTTAGAAGCTTGAGTGAGCTGATGAATAAGGGAATGTGTGACTGAAGTAGGCATGTTTGGTAGTAAACTCCTGATTTCTTTTTATGCAGCCAAATGATCTACACTTGAGTTATACCCCTCCCTGATTTCTTTTTATGAGGGGATTGGAAATTTGAGCACATTTCCATTCACAAAATGCTGAATTTGAGGTAGTGAAAGTCCCATCTGGATATAGCTCCTAGTCATTAGATTACAAACAAGAGCTTAGGTGAGAGGAGAGGATTCGAGACACATTCTCAGTATTCTTGGGGATGCTGATAAATATCACTTCTCTTCCCCACCTGAATTATAAATCAAGAAGACATAAATCAAGATTTTAAGGCAGATAAAAGCACAAAAACATCATCTTTACTGCTGATACAGCTAATGTAGAAGAATGTGATTCATAGCTAAGGGCAAGAAGGCTTTCTAATATTGAACTCTAGGATTAGAAAGATTTGCCCATCCCATTGTGGGCACTGTATCATTTCCAACCTCTTCCCAAGGATTTCTGACTCTGTAAAGGCATGGAACAGCATGCAAAATTAATGCCGTTTGAGATCAGGATGGCTCCCAAGAGAGGAAAGACACACATGTAATCAGTTTTGCTTTGTTTTGTTGTTTCGTTTCCAAGCTCGTCAGTAAAATTAGGACACGATTCCTTTGGAATGAGGTTAAGAGGGTTTCCCTACCACGGCTCCTTCTAGATGGAGGTAAATATAAGGTACTAGAATGAGCCATCTCCTCTTCTCCCCTATCCCATCACATTTAGGAGTACTCTACATAGAAACGCACCTTGAGTTCAGAAAACATGTCTTTTGCACTTTGTACGCATAATCTAACTCAAGCATGGTGCCTAGAAAATGTCAGTTACTCAACACTTTTTGATTGCATGAGCAAATAGAATTGGCAGTTGAAGATGATGTGAACTGATGCTTTTCCACTGAAGAAAATGTAAAAAGGATGAGCATAGCTCCATGGAGTAAGCTTCTAGGAACTGAGGAGGAATGGAATGAGGTAGGAACTAAAAGGGAAAAGCACAGTGGGAAACTACGAAGACTCTGGATCTATGATGAATGTCTGTTGGGAATGATGATACAATATATTGTATCCCATGGATGCTATCCTCTATTTCTCATATTTTGTTCAAGTTGGCAGCTATCTTGGACTTGTGGTTTCAGGTATGTGGGAAGTGAAAATATATCCAACAATAATTGTATTGCCTTCTGCTCCCAGAAGCAGTCAAAAACATACTTTTCAGCCTTAAAGGTTGTGATGATATATAATATCCTATTATCTAAAACTTTTTGGGCTACAAGGAACAAATACCAATTCAAGTAATTAAAGTAAAAGAAAAAACACGATAAGGAAATAGCCACGTCTTAAAGAATCTTTGATCAGGGATGCAGTTTGGCCTCAAAAAGGGGCCCAAACTTTGAACTAGAAAGCTACGACAAAACAGGGAACATTCTCTCTCCATTTCTTATCTCTGTGCTCTGTGTGACTATTATACTATTATACTATTCTTTCAGGTACTGGGCTCTGCTATCCAGTACCTGAATTTATACATCTCCTCCAATCAAGAGAAAAACCCAGACCAAGACTTAAATCTTTTGTCAGGGTACTGTGGAAAACTGCAGGGCGCATCCTAGAGCCCTCCTGGGCGGGGAAGAAAGTCAGTGCCCAATCCAGTTGCTGAGTATAGCCTCTAGTCTTGCCTGACCGCCAAGCCTGACCAGAGACCCTAGGCAGCGATGGAGCTCACCCTAGGGCCTTGCTCAGGCAGAATCAAGCCAGCAGCCTCGCCCAAATGCAGAGCATAACCTCTGGCCCTCTCTCTGCAGGGGAGCCCAAACAGTGACGCCAGACAGACCTGGACCTGAGCCAACAGTATTACCCATATAACTTGTGGTCTCTTCCAGGCACAGAGCCCAGCCTGCAGCCCCACCCAACTGTGGAGCATAGCCAACAGCCCCACCCAACTGTAAGGTGAAGCTGGTGGCTCTGCTTGACTAGGGACTGCAGCCAAAGGCCTTGCCAAAGAGTGGAGCACAGCCAGCAGACTGCCTGATCCCAAAGAACAGCCTGAACACAGAGTCTAGCCAATGGCACCATCTGTCTGGGAAGCCTAGCCTGATGAACATAGATTCAAAAATTCTCAACAACATGCTAGCAAACCAAATTCAGCAGCATTAAAAGGATCATACATAATGACCAAACTGGATTTATTCTTGGGATGGAAAGACGGTGTATTATAAGCAAGTAAATAAATGCCATATACCACATTAGTAAAATGAATGACAAGAATCATATGATCTCAATAAATGCTGCAAAAGCATTTGAAAATGGAACACCCTTTTATTATAAAAACTCTCAACAAATTGAGTATAGAAGAAACATATTGCAGCCTAATAAACGCTACATCATGACACACCATAGCTGTCGTTTTTAATGGTAAAAGGTGGAAAGCTTTTCTAAGACCAGAAATAACTCTCACCATTCCTATTCAAATTGGTACTGGGAGTTCTAGCCAGAGTAATTAGGCAAGAAAAAGAAATGAAAGCCATCCAAATCAAAAAGGAAGAGGTAAAATTTTCCTTGTCTGATGATGACAATATTATATATTCAGCAAACACTAATACTCTTATCAAAAAACTATTAGGCCTAATAAACAAATTCAGTAAAGTTGCAGGATACAAAACAACACATAAAAACCAGTTTCATTTCGGGGCACCTGGGTGGCTTCGTCGGTTGAGGGTCCGACTTTTGCTTAGGTCATGATCTCGCGGTTCGTGGGTTCGAGCCCTGCATCAGGCTTTGTGCTGACTGCCAGCTCAGAGCCTGGAGCCTATTTCAGAGTCTGTAGCTCCCTCTCTCTCTCTGACCCTCCCCTGCTCATGCTGTCTCTCTCTCTTAGAAATAAATAAAAAATATTAAAAAAAAAAACCAGTTTCATTTCTATATATTAACAACAAACTACCTGAAAAAGAAATAAAGAAAACAATCCTGTTTACAATAGTATCAGAAACAACACTTAAGAATAAGTTTAATCAGGGAGGTGTAAAATTTGTACACTGAAAACTATAACACAATGATTAAAGAAAGTGAAGAAGACACAAATAAATGGAAAGATATCCCATGTTATTGGATCAGAGGAATTAACAGTGTCAAATGTCTCTGTAACCCAAAGCAATACACAATCCATATCAAAATTCCACATCAAATGGAATCATATCAAATACAATCCATATCAAGATTCCAATGGCATTTTTCATAGAAATAGAAAAAAATTCTAAAATTTGTATGGAAACAACCATAATAGATACCGAATAGTCCAAGCAATCTTGAGAAAGAACAAAGCTGGAGGGACAACCTTCTTGATTTTATACTTTATTATGGAGCTTAGTAATAAAACTGTATGGTATTGATATGAAAGCAGTCACATAGACCAACAGAACTGAATCAAGAGCTCAGAAATACATCCATGCATGTATGGCCAACTAGTATTTGACAAGGAAATCTAGAATGCTCGATAGGGAAAGACAATCTTCAATTAAAAGTGCTGGGAAATCTGGATAATCACATGCAGAGTAATGAAATTTGACCCCCACCTGGAACCACTCACAAAAATTAACTCAAGATGGATTAAAGACTTATATGTAAATCTTGAAGCCATAAAAATCCTAGGAGAACACAATAAAAAAATTTCTTGACATTGATCTTGGCAAGAATTTTATTGCCAAAAATAAAGCAACAAAGGCATATTAAACATGTGGAGCTCCATTAAAATAAAAAGCTTCTGCACAGCAAAAGCAATAATCAACAAAATGTAAAAGCAAATTGTGAAATAGGGGAAAGTGTTTGTAAACCATACATTTGATAAGGGGTTTATATCTAAAATATATAAGAGACTTCTATAAACAGCAAAAAAAAATCCATTTTAAAATCTATTTTTAAATTGGGCAGAGTGCCTGAATAGACATTTTCCAAAAATATATACAGATGGCTGATGGGTACATGAAAATGAGCTCAGCATCACTCATCAGCAGGGAAATGTAAATCAAAACCCATACCTGTTAGAATGGCTATTTTCAAAAAGATAAGAAATAACAAGTATTGGTGAGGATGTGGAGAAAGGGTGTCCTTGCACACTGTTGGTAGGGATATTAATTGGTACAGTTACTGTGGAAAACAGTGTGGTGATTCCTCAAAAAAAAAAAAATAGAACTACAAGATGATCCAGCAATCCCATTTATGGATATATATCCAGAAGGAGATGAAATAAGACTCTCAAAGAGATATCTATACAACCTGGTTCATTGCAGCATTGTTCACAATTGTTAAGATATAAAAACAACCTATGTGTCTGATGGCAAACGAATGGATAATGAAAATATATACTTGAAATTTGCTAAGAGAGTAAATCTTAAAATGTTGTCACTGCAAAAAAGTGGTAACTATGTGAGGTATTGGATGTGATACCTAATCTTATGTATGTATATACATATATATGTATATATTTATATATAAACATCACATTATACACATTAAACTGATACAATATTATTTGTAATTATATCTTAATAAAGCTAGGGTGGGAGGGGTATCAGATAATTCCCTGTTTACACATAAGGGTTTTTTTTTTCTTTTTGTAAATAATCTCAAATAATATTTACTTCTCTAATTCTTTAAACAAAATTGCTGGGGCACCTGGGTGGCTCAGTTGGTTAAGCATCTGACTTCAGCTCAGGTCATGATCTCACGGTTTGTGGGTTCGAGCCCCATGTCAGGCTCTGTGCTGACCGCTAGCTCTGAGCCTGGAACCTGTTTTGGATTCTGTGTCTCCCTCTCTCTCTGACCCTCCTCTGCTCATGCTGTCTCTCTCTCCCTCTCTCAAAATAAATAAAAACATATAAAAAACTTTTTAAAAAATAAAATTCCTGTTATCTTGACAGAAGAGTCACTTGACATCCATTGTGAATTGTGAAGAATAGAAAAAACTAAAAATTCATTCTATTTCTATAGACTCAGAAAAAAAAATTGAAGTAATTTTCCTGTATTGACATTTTTCATATTAAACCATTACAGTCAAATGAAGAATTTTTTTCTTCAAAGATAATAACTCTGTTTAATAATATGTCATGCAAGGTGTTTTTTTTAATGTTTTCACTTGGGCAAAAAAAAAAAAAATTGTAGAAAGTACGATTAGGTTAGAGAACTATAGTACCAGAAAAATATTCCTAAATGTTGGTGAGCTCTCAACAATGTAAGTCAGATGTAATCTAACTTGGAAGAGAAGAGGGAAAACATGCTAAGGAGAGAAAACAATGCAATTTCTGGGAAAAAAAATTTCCTTCCTTTGTTCCTTATGTAATTCCTGCAGAGTATATGCCTCAAGCTTATTACAGTTTACAAACACTTTTGGCAATGTTAAATTAATTTAATGAAATATAACAATAATAAAGAAGTAAATGGAAATTATTTTTTTAAGTTTTTTTTTTTTATTTCTAGGAGAGAGAGAGAGAGAGAGTGAGACAGCGTGAGCAGGGAAGGGTCAGAGAGAGAGGGAGTCACAGACTCTGAAACAGGCTCCAGGCTCTGAGCTGGCAGTCAGCACAGAGCCCGACGCGGGGCTCGAACCCAGAACCGCGAGATCATGACCTAAGCGAAAGTCAGATGCTTAACCGACTAAGCCACCGAGGCACCCCTGGAAATTATTTTTTACTATTTGAAATGATTCTTTTCAGAGATTTTAGGAGAAGATACAATTCGAAACTTTGATAAAATTTAATGTTCATATTATAAGTGAATTTCACTTGTCTTTGCCATCTCCATTATACTGGCTAAAAACCAAAATCTTGAACATTGACAAAAAGTCCTCCACAATTACTTCTCTCTTAGAGGTGCATTATTGATGTCCTCATGCTCTGGTTGCACTAGTCCTGCATTTATTTCCTTAAACATGCCCTACTTTTTCTGGCTCAGGGCCTTTATCACAGTTTGCCTTTGCTTGTAACACACCTCATCCAGCCTCCACTTTCCCTGGTTAACGTGCACCCATCCTTCAGTATCATCTCAAACTGCATCTTTAGGAAAAGCCTTCCCCATGTCCTAGGACTAAATCACCTAGGGCACCTGAGGCCCTAATGTCATCAATACATTTTAATGATTAAGGGGAAAAAATAGCTTCCCAACTTCCTGATGCAGACTCAATACAAACTGCTAACCATTTTCTATCTCTAGCACCATTACGTTACCCATTATATGGCTTGGGAGGTGCTTCAACTTTGACTACTTCCTTAAGCCACAGATTCTGAAAGAAACATAGCAATGTGAGAGTAAGAAGTAAACATAAGTTTAAGGCAGAGTTCAGAAAATGAAATAAATCCCTATGGTGTCCTCATTTTAGGAAATGGAAGGCATGATGATTATAACAACATGTTGGTGCATAATTACAGTGTTAATTCCTATGACAAATGTAAGATTTTCTTATAAGAAAAATTAAAGTGAGAGGAAAATAACCAGCCTGCTCACGCTTCTCTAGCGTTATACTCATTTATACTTAGTTATTTTATTAGAGCTGGAGGGTATTTCAATTTTTGTAGTATTTAACCTGAATTAACTTTGAAATCCCGTTTTACATCTTTCAGAGATTAATAAATCTTCAAAGCTTACATTTTAAAAAGTATTGAATCCTAATTACATTTTTATTTCTAAATTCTTTCTAACATCAAACATTTTTTGAAAGAATTATCCTATGCCTGCTGGTGACCAGGTGTTCTTAAGCTTAAGACTATAAAAACAATAAGATGGCTATGAAAGACTTGATTTTCAAAGTCAGATCTCTAGGAAGTCTGCAAATATAATCTTCAGGGCATGTGGAGGCAAAAGCAATAGTAGTTATCCATGGTCCACCACTCCATCCCAGCTTCCATAATGATCTCAGATCTTTTTAAGTCAAGCATAGAGTATAAATTCAAGTAGAAAACTATTAGATGTATTTCAGCAGCAAAAGTATTCGTGAGCCCAAACCGGCATGGTTAAGAGTCTAACGATACTTTAAAAGCAAATTATTAGCCATTATGTATTCTCTAAATTTCCCATATATTTTTATTAAACACATATCTAGGCATATTCATTAATTTTAAACTAAGTACATCTACATATGGCAGTCTATATTTCTTTTCAAAATTGTTTAAATTTAGCAGGTGCCAAAGTTATTAGTTTAACTTTTTTATTGTTCTCCCAAAGCATTTCACCAGAGAAAAGTATTATTCAGTCTCCTGTGTCTACTTCAAAGAGAGTTTTGGTCAGCACAGCGTTAGGTTCCTTTTGTCCGACATTTCTGAACATTTTTTCAGTTTATTATTATGAAAATATAAATATGTATATTATTTCTATATATAACATATAGATTATTGAGAATATAAAAGCCTAAATGGCTTTTCACAAAATACGTTCATAGTATCAGTCATTTCACAGTTTGTTTCCTCCACCAAGACCCACTGACATGAACTGAGGATGGGATAGTGACAGAAGAGAGAAAAAGAGAATGAGAGGGGATAGGAGTGGATGAGAAGAAGGGAGAGTGGACGAAGAGGCAGAGACTGAAACTCCTTAAGTTTTCTTACATTCTGAAGGTAAGGTTTTCCTTAGAAATATTCTTTCCATAGAATTTAATGGATTGCTTAAGTTTAGAGGTAATAAAATGTATCTAAGAAAAGCTTATCGTGAAACCTAACGAATAAAAGTCATTCATTTATTCATCCATTCACTGAATATATTAACATATCTACTATACCTTACTTAGTGAAAGACAAAAAAAATCACACACACACACGCACACACACACAATTTCAAATCTAGTCATAGAAGGGAGTCAAGTCTATTGATTACATTAGTGTGATGAGTTCTACAAAAAACGTGCACACAAGATGGTGAAGGCATTCTGGGATCAGTCTTGGGGAAGGTTTCTGGAAGAGATGACTTCTGGAGTCAGTCTGGAATGTTGGGTAGAAATTTGCTATGTGGGAAGTAGAAGATAGGAATTGGGTAGGAAAATATAATTCCTGTAAGAATCTACAGTGTGTCGGGGCGCCTGGGTGGCTTAGTTGGCTAAGCGTCCGACTTTTGCTTAGGTCATGATCTCACGGTTCGCGGGTTCAAGCCCCGCGTCGGGCTCTGTGCTGACTGCCAGCTCAGAGCCTGGAGCCTGTTTCAGTCTGTGACTCCCTCTCTCTCTGACCCTCCCCTGCTCACACTGTCTCTCTCTCTCTCTAGAAATAAATAAAACATTAAAAAAAAAAAAAGAATCTACAGTGTGTCAAATGAAATAATAACATCATTTTGTTGTTGTTTGTTGTTTGTTAAACTACAGATAAAACAATTCAGATGCCTGCAGAGAATGTAGAAGTGGTCACTTGCAGCTGGAAAAAGAAGGGTGGCAGATTATGTAAACCACTGTGCTATGCAGAGGAGTCTGGATTTTACCCAGTGAGAAAAATAAGTAAGTGTGAAACCATGGAAGACTTTTAATATATTTGTGTTTCAGAAAGAACTTTCTGGGGAAACATGTGAAGGCTGAAGTAGAAACAGATAAGAGATGAGACTTTTGTTAAGAGGCAAGAAATAAGAAGACTGAACTAAGACAGGTAACAATAGAAGAGAGAAGCGGCAGATAGTTCAGACCAGAGCACGGATGGACATCAGCCATGAGGATGATAGAGTAAAGAGTAGTCTTTACTCTAGTGTGTCACCACTTTCAGTTTTTAGGACAGGAAATTGATGCTAAGTGGAATACTCCAATAAATTCACAGAATCATGATTGATAAATTCAATCATTAACACAAAAGCCTTCAATTTACTGGGATGTATACTGCTTTAAAATGTAAAAAACAAACAAACAGGACTTTTATTATTTAAACTATAAAATGTTTATTTCATTTCCATTTAAAATGTCTTCAGGTAAAAATATGGACAAAAACACATACATGAAGGTTGAAGCAACTAGAGGCATGACTGGAATGCATATACATAAATACAATTGCAATTAAATTCATTGCAAACGTGAGTGACACCATATTGCACCAAAATTTGTTCCACACAAAAACACATGTGTCAAGATGTGTTTCCATCAGATGAAAGCACTCTTATTTCATAGTATCTCACCACTTACACAAATAGCCCATAAACACCATCTGGCAGTGCGATTGCTGCACCAGACCTCTCCCCAGAGGGAAATCATTAAACTAGAGAAAACTCCATTTTATTTCACATATGATGCCTATATGATGGTATGGGCATCAGTGCCAGAGAACCTTAAGCAACACAAGTCACACATCAAAGTCCCTTTACACCTTTTATAGTTTCATATCAAATATCTAAATAAATCAGTACTCCTAATATGGTTGGAATATAGATGCAGAAAAGGAATTTTGCTATTTAAGGATGTACCAATGTAAGACACTGTGTAAAATTTGTGTAAAAGATGCACAAACTCCTCTACCAAGTTTTAGCATCGTAACGCCAGAGTGAAGAAACCCCACCACACATGAGGATCATTTAGGATATTGAGGCTCATTCTTCCTCAGCTGGATTTCTCTGTTCCTATATTTTAGATCACCAGGCCAAGCCCTGCCCCTTAGTTAGAGGAATGGTACAAGGTCATGACAAACACATTCCAGATTCAAGTTAAGGGATAAAGCTGGTCTATAAATCACAATTTAAGCATAGATCAAAGAGATGGCTGCCAGCACAACCATCCAGAGTACTCTACCATTTTCCATAAGGCTAATTGATTCCATAGGTGCAAATTATTGATGCTCGCCATAGAATGTCAGAGGCATTTAAATACATTCATATCCAGTACCTAATAACGTGTTAATATGCACATACCAACACACATATTTTCTACCCCTTGATAATTGAAAAAGAAATCACTGTTACTAGTCCAGATTTTAACATGAAGCTCACTAATCCATTTCCTATAAAGTAAATACAGATATACATACAATAAAAAAGACACGAAAAATTCATCATGAAATGAATTCTGAGTCAGTAACTAAACACCATCTCTACCAGTGCATCACTACCATCTAATCCGCTCTACAATAAGTAGGGGGAAAAATAAGAGTTCTATGAAATCTGGAGTCAAATCTTGTTCAGAAAACTAGGACAAATGTACGTTCACCAAGCATTCAGTACAAGAGGCCATTTGCCTTGCCTTTTTCTGACTTGTACTTATTATAAAACCACCGGTAGCCAACTTTTAGTATTAGTAAAACAAAACTACATGTCTACTCACCAATTTGGCACAGAGAGAAGACACTATATTTCATGGTACTAAACAGTGCGCTTTTAACATGACTGATGCTTACATTTGCAAAGTTCTCAAAATGTTGAGGCTACCACTGAAAACACATTACTATCGTATTGCAACTCATCTACAAAGAAATAGAAACTTGTGGTCCATGCCTGTGTTCAAAATAACATTGGCCCCAAATATCCTAAAAGAGTAAAGTGATATATCACTCTGCATGGATAGTGTCAAAAAAAGAATCTGGTGTTCTTGAAGAATCAAAAAGTTTAGTTCCAGATTTACAGCATTAGTAATAATCCTAAGGGAAAACTATTAGGTAAAAAATTTCTCTAGGGAGAAGATAAAACAATATAAGACTACTTAAATTTTTTGAAGAATTCTTGTGGTTTGTGTGATAACCCTAGATATACATTATTCTTTTGCTTCCAAAGCAATTCAAAAGTGCTATATGGTAGTGTTTGAAATCATTAAAACACACAGTAGTTTAATGTAGATCATCTCTGTTCTGTTAAAAGCATACATTCATTTGAAACAATCTCTTTTATTTCCCCAAAGTATTATTTTACTTGAATATAATATTCTTTATATTACATTAGTCAGTATATGGAAATTTGGAATGAAAGAGGAATTCCAGGGAAAAATAAATCAGAAATTCTTTGAAATAAGACAGTTCAAACCTAAAACCAGGGAACCACACTGCATTGCCTCCAGGTGTGATTACAAATGAGCTTCTGAGCAAGTGCTGAAGACTGTTAATTAGTAGGAGTAAGTGAGGTCCATCTTCACAGTCCTCGTGTAAGTCAGATCCCTCACAACCCAACCAATTATACAGATGTAACTTCCTAAAGCCTAATGTTTTCCCCCAAGTTTTTGTGCAAAATACACCATCGCCCAAGGTGCTCAAAATACAGTCACTTCTGCAAAAGACTTAACTGTGTATTAGTCTTTTTTGTTTGTTTCTCTAGTGTTCAGCGTGACCTTTCGAGGCTTCAAGAGGTAATAAGGACTCAGCAACCAATAAATTAATTCACTTGCAAGTCATGCTTTTTTAAAAAAAGTCAGTAGTGTGTATGTTGAGGGGAAAACAAGTATGTTCACTTTCAAACCAGTGCATCCATCTGCTCTCAGATGCCTACTTTTCCACAGTTTTCTTGAGAGTATTTTCTATAAAACTGTTAAGCCTGTAATTGATACCATAAATGTACCCTTGATCCAAGTAGCTGAAATACACACGTGTAACAGATAACTATTTCATATAACTGCCTTCCAATGATATTTTAAAGCCAATGGTAACAAAGAGAAGAGAGGCGAGGACTCTCAGCACGTAAACCAAGTGGTAATTTCACATGAAGGATATCTAGGTAATTGTATAAATTCAAATGAAGACTCACTCCCATCAAAAATATATCATGTCAAAATATGACAAAACAAAGGGAATCATCGGTCCATTAAAAAAGACCAGGATGATTCCAAAAGATCAAGCTAATATCCACAGGATGTTCTAAGAGGACAATATCTTACAACATGGAAAACTGGAGAACTTTCCATGATACCATCATTTATGCCTTTGTGGATTTGTATAAGATCTAAATATAGACCAAGCATTTATTTTTAGACAACAACTAATTTGAAAATGCAACAGAAAGAAGAAAGGATTATCTTCAAAAATTGGCTGTTAAAATACTTTGTTAAATGCATTAATAATACTACCTAGAAGTTACACTTTGAGATATTATATATATTGAGATACATTTAAAATACTGTTTATGAGAAAATTAACCTAAAATACACTTATAGGTAGTCAATTCTTTTACCTTACATGTAAAGTATGTAAACAGAAGCTGTCAAGACGACTCATTATCTACTCTAATTTATATCCACCACGAGCTTCTTGCCAGTTACATAACATCATACTTTCATTCCTGCCTTTGAGTTGTGAGCAAAATAAAACACAACTCTGTAAACACCAGCACCAACATTCAGCATATCATGTAGGGTAAAACGAAGCAAGATTACGTTGAAGTAAAATCAATCTTTTACTCATCTGCATTCAAATCTCAAATCTCTCTATACTTCTTTCCTAACTCAGAGACTTACAATGGAAACCCTATTTATTGTTTTTCTATCACTCAGAACTGACACGTAAAAAATGTCAAAAATGAACTCCCTCCCTATGTATCAAATAAATATTATGAGAAAGCCATTTATAGTTATATATAGATACTTCAATTAACTCAAAACTTCATTATTTAAAAACATTCTATAAATGGCCCATCTTTATTTCTAATAGAAAAAATAATGAAAGTTATTTTACCTTACAGGGATAGATGCAGATTTTGTAGGGCCAGAAATGTATATAATTTTTCTGATCTCCCCTTCAAGAAAATTAATGCAAAACTCCTAATGCAAAATTAGATACAGCCTTGGAAGGGGCATGTCTAAGTGAGGGCACTGAAGCTATATTCCATTAGCTACTTGGGATATCCACCTCTCCACAACAATTAATTCCCAATATTTCTCTGACTATGCTGCCTAATAAGCTACACCAAAATATCATCACTTACAGTCACATGCTATCTTTCATTTCCTGCTACTCTGACCTTCAGTATTCTATCTCATCACCTATACCTCAATTATAAGAAATCCACTATAGATCAAAGATGCCCCCTTTCTTGATTAGCACTGCATTCATCTACAAATAGAGATAAAATAATGAGTTTCCTGAAGACTGATTACAGTTCATAAAAAATTATGTTGAGTTAAGTAATTATGCTGGTGTTAACCATCTGTTAATATATCAATAGCAACTGAGGAAACAAGTTTACCAGACACATAAAATCCCAAAATTTGATTCAACGTACATTGTTTAGTGTTTGAGAAACCACCATGCACTGCTAATGTAACCTGAGAACCTATCCTACTTTTGTGCCAGCAGGGATGGGGCAGATACAGTATAAGCACGTGGGTGTATTTGTGTACATGCACACTTAACATTTATATTTACTCTTGAATCAGCCATCTTTTCTCTTCCAAATCTTATATCTCCTAAAGACAAGACCAAGGTCTACTTCTAGCTAACCTAATCATTTATAATAGTCCAGTTTTCTTCATTTGATTAAAAAACAACTCAGGAAAATAATCCAACATTTAAAAAACTGAGTCAAAAACATTTACTGACATATTCATAATTGTGCAAGGAGAATCAGTCCATTTTTTAATCAAACTATTTTAGTTTTAGAAGTCTTTACTAGAGCTGTTTAATTCACCTTAAAATACTTGAGACTCTATGATCTCCAAAGAGTATACATTTGAAAGAGTATATTAGTTGTCTTTAACTGTATTGACCACTTTTACTTTTTGTGTTATAATAAATTCATAATATGTATATAAACATTTGAATATCCACAATGGAACAAGTATATTGCATATAATGGTTTATGTATAATTCTCTCTATATATAATTTTAAATATATGAGAAAGAAAATGTTACCTAGTATAAATAAAAATATACATATTAGTGTGCATGTGAATTGTCAACTAGAATTGGCTTAATATGATACCATCTGAATAAGAATTATGAATATCAATTTCTTTACAGAAACCTTGCATCTTATTGTGATGTATCCTAACAAAAAGATGATGAACAGTTTAATCTTTATCACTTTTATAAAAACTACTGGCTGACTTTCTATGTGGTTAAAATGGTATGACAGTAGCATTATAAGTTTAACCATTTTTGAAAATGGTGGAAAAAATAATGAATATGTATCCTAGTTAGCTTGTACACTTGTACAATGTTATATAAAAAACTTAAAACAAAAGATAAACAAAATGAGACCTATATGCCACTGTAAGATATAACCACATGATTCTCAAGAATAATCAAGAACCATGCAAACCTCCTCTTGAGATTTTATCAGTTTTTTTTTTTTTTTTCATTTGGAAAGAAAAACTTAAGAAGAGTTTGGTTTATATATATAAGCCTAAACTGTAAAAAAAAAAAAAAAAGAAAAGAAAAAGAAAAAAAAGAAAATTTGTTTTTACCTTAGTAACAATATAGTGGGAAAGATATAGACAAATGGATAAAGGAAGCAGTGACTACAGATCAAAATTTGAAAACCATTTGGTGAGAGAAGAAGGAAGGAATTTCTATGAATTCACTTAGAGAGCCAAACACAGGTTTGGTTGGGGAAAAAAAAAAATCTTGGATGTGTATTAAATCTTATCAAGCGCAAAAATTTAAATTACTGAACTAGAATTGCCTCATGTTATATAAATAATTATTATATATAATGATATTACATAAATCATCATTTCTACTTTGGTCAACTGCCTATGAACTCTATATCAGCTCTTGATGATCTTATTCAGTGTAATTCTTTGAAAAAAATGTTACTTTTAAAATTAAAGGATAAACATACTCAGGTATGACAGACTATTTCATCTTGGCTGTATGTAAATAATAATTTATGCTTTCTATCATTATTTGAGACTTATTTGAAAATTCCACAATATTTTCTGAACCTAACATTAAAACACCTGTCTGAACACATACACACACATGCACACACACACACACACACACACAGTTTCTCCTTCTGGTGAATTTGTTATCAGTTATTTCTTTTGCAAGTTGAATGATAATTAAGGTGAGGAAATTACTGACAAAGTTGAGATAAAGAAGTGGAAAATTTTTAGAAACATCAGTTGTAAAACTTCTTTAGCTGTGACATTTTCTTCCTCAATTTTTATGTAAATATATGCCTTTTCCTAATTAATCTGGACAGTTTTATCTGAAGCGATATTTTAACAGAATATAAAATATATAAAGGAAATCTATAAACTATCAAAGTTTATCAACATATAAAAATAACTATGAAATTTAAAAAATTGTTCAGAATTACTAACACTGCACATAGATAGGATTATATGGGTTGGACATAATATTTCCGGTATTTTATTTCTTGGTGATTTCTGTCTTTTATGGACACTGCAATTTGATGATTCAAAAATGCATATGTTTAAATATGTTATCAAGGGGCAAATTATTAGTGAAACAAGTGGTTGTGCTTAAGATGATTTAATACCAAATTGAGTATTGATTTGCTCTAAAAAAGGATGCTACATCTTTTCCTGATCAAATGGGCTGCCATGAAAACAAAGTGGTCCATAGCCATGAAGCTTCCTGATAATGAGTGAAAAAACCCTAACATAATCAATTGTCAAGAGTTTCTAGACATAATTCCTGGATTTTTCTCACAGACAATAGTCCCTAAAAGCTCTTCTTTAATGTAGTCATTAAAATTAGGCATATCTCCTCTATCCTTTGTTCAAAATGCTCTGGGTATAATTCATTACAAGATGAGTGATATCTCAGTATCTATGGGGAAGCAATACAATGCTGACATGAAATAAATTCTTTCCTCTGCTCAGTCCATGATGATGATGCACGCCTTTTATCCCCCAAAAGAATAGAAAACACTTTTCACAGTATAGTCAACCACAGTATATAAAAATTGTCTGTTATAAATCCCATTTATACAGAAAACATCTTGGTGTTCCATTTGAAGTTCTTAGCCATATGGTATAAAGACCACTAAAGTAATTGTTCATTCCGTAGTCTTTTTCTTCTAACTTTATATAGGTATCAGGGACTCAAAAATCATGTGACCTCATGTAAGACTTGCATATCTACTTTCTATAACTACATTGAATTATAACTAAATTTCTTAGAAACCAGTTTGAATACACTAAAACATATGAATAGAAATAACTGATTTCTTTAGTCCATCACCAAAGTTGCAATCCTCTGGATTTTCATAAAATGAAGTGAAGACCCACATTTTGTTTCACCCCTTTGGACAGAAACAAGGCCAAGCATAGATTGCCAAGATTTCAAATGCATCAATTCATAATTTATGACAATCTTCTTCTGGTACAACTTCCAGTATTATTTGTAATGTTCTGGTTATTCTGTCTACAAAGGAATAAAGAAGAGAGATTAAAAATGCACAGAAATCAGAAATGTGTAAAAACAGCAACTTGTGAATTATTTGAGGTTGAATACCGAAAATACACAACCGCCTATTTCATAGAACACTTTCAAGAATTATTTACTTCATTAGAATCCCATCATGCTCAATTAATTTATTTGTCACTTCTGCAACTTCACATGATGGCTTCTCAGCAAGAATACATTAATATTTTGTATTCAAATAGGAACTTTAATTCATAGACCAGGAAGCTGAAAATATTTTGAGGCAATAGAACGAAGATATAAATAAACATTCAAAAATATACTTATTTGGTTTAAAATTCGTTTGTTGTTGTAGTACCTGTGAGATTACAACCAATTCCTCAGCAAAATCAAATGATTCCTACTGTAATGTCCAGTCTCAAACTTGCAGGGTATTACTGAGTAAAACATCTTATGTCTCAGGGCTTTATTGCTTCATCTGCAGAATGAGGGATTTGGGAGTGCCATCAGCAAGATGGAGGGCTAGGAGGTCCCAACACTTGCCTCTACACACACACACGCAGACACGTAAGCACGCACGCACGCACGCAAACAAGCAAACTGAAAAAAAAAAAAAACCCAACATAAATAAATAGCTACAAACTGAAGAAAACAGCTCAGGAAAATTTCCAAATAACAAAGAAAAAGGAGCAAAAGTGTGGCAGAGCTCAAAAATTGAGGATATGTACATAGAAATGTAGAGAAAGCATTTTGCCCATATCACCCCATCCCCCAGTCAGAAACTGGAGGATCCTAGCAAGACTCATCCTGTGAAGGGCTGCAGCTTTGGGTACCAAGGTCTCGCACAGTCCTCAATAATGCTGGTCCCAACTGATGGGGCATCCTGGACTGCCTCCACTCATCATCTGCTCCCTGAGGCTGGTGCTGCTGCTTAGGTGAGACTTGCCCCTGGGGGCCTTGGCTATTGACGTACCTACCCCGCTCAAGCATTGGGTGCCACAGCACATTACCGTGCACTAGACTGGAACTGCCACTGCTCTTGGCCCACTCCAGCCCCAGATTGGGGCTTTGTCCCATCATTACTCAGGAAACCTCCCCTCCATTAAGGTCCAACTTCAGAGCCTCTACAGTTACTCTTTGGCTATCATTGGGACTGAGCTACTACAGCCCTGAACTCTCCCCTCACAACTTGCCCAGGTCAAGACTCTGAACTGTCATTGCTGAGACAGACTCATACTGTTCTGGTTCCTGCCCCCAGGTTCCAGGTCTTGGTGCTGATTCATCATTGCCAGGCTTACTGCTACTACCCAAAGTGTCACTGTCTTCCTGTGTCCCAAGTCACTCTTTGGCTACCATTAGTGGGGCTGTTCCACTCCTGCGCTGAGAACTTCCATCCCAGGACTCTGAACTGTCATTGCTGAGATGGACATTTGCTGCCCTGATCCTTGTCCTGTGAGTTCTAGGTCACAGTGCTGACCTATCATTGCTAGGGACACTGCCACTACCCTGGGCCCTACCCCTCAAGCTTCAAATAGAGCCCATTCAAATAGGCCCATTACTGTTGGGAAAAGGTTACCATTGCTGCCCTTAACCCTACCCTCCAGGTCGTGGGTTGCAGCTCTGAAATATTGTTGCCAGGGCAGTGTTGCCACTCCTCTGTGCCCAGATCCCGGGATCACAACATGTACCTTTAACAGACCCCTGAGCCTGGGTGGCTCAGTCGGCTGAGCATCTGACTTCGGCCCAGGTCATGATCTCACGGTTTGTGGGTTTGAGCCCTGCATCAGGTTCTGTGCTGACAGCTCAGAGCCTGGAGCCTGCTTTGGATTCTGTTTCTTCCTCTCTCTCTGCCCCTTCCCCTCTCATGCTCTGTCTGTGTCTCTCAAAAATAAATAAACATTAAAAAAAATTTTTAATTAAAAAAAATCAGACCACGATCAGAGCTATGCTGTTGCTATTGTGGGTGCACTGGTGCCAGAGTTGGGACTTTCACCCACATCCCCAGGCTGCGCTACTACTGCACTTTGTCCCCCTGGACCCAAGCCACCTCTGCGCTGTTATTCCAGGACCCTTGTCACTGCTGCATTCCCTCCTACCTGCAGGAGCCACAGTGGTGAACTTTTGAGACCCAGGTACCAGTTGCATGGGATACGTGCAGACACCCACACTCTAGACATCAGTGCTACAGCCACAGAAAGCACACCTCTGCGTCAGGCTCCAGGCACTCTGGTCTCATCTGAGGATGCCAGCTCCAGTGCTGCTCTGGGGGCTCTGGGTGCCAGCATGTCGGACCAGGTGCCAAAGAGGGACTCCTTAGCTACAATTTCCTTCCATGGGCAAAAAATCCCATTAAGTCTATCAGCAGATTTCTTAGCAGAGAACTTGCAGGCCAAGAGAGAATAGGATGATATATTCAAAGTCCTCAAAGGAAAAAACAAAACAAAACACCAAAACTGCCATCAACCAAGAATAAGATGTCATTCAGAAATAAAGAAGAGTAAAAGTTTTGCCAAACAAAAGCTGAGGGAATTTATAGCCAATAGACCTAGCTATAAGACATGCTAACAAAGGTTTTTCAAGATAAAAAAAAAAAAGTAATGTATGTAACTATACATACAATATTTTGTTAATGGACACAGAATGCAAAAAGATGCAAATTGGGACATCAAAATAAATTATGTGTGAGGGGGCAAGTAAAGGTGTAAAACTCTACTATGCAATTGAGGTTAGCTTGTTATCAGCCTAAAGTAGATGGCTATAAATATAAGATGTATTATGAAAGCCTCATGATAATCATAGAGTAAAAACCTTTAATAGATACACAAATGGTAAAGAGAAAAGAATTAAAACAAGCCACTATAAAAATATCATCATCTCATAAAGAAAGCAAGCAAGAGAGGAAGAAATAGACAGAGGAACTACAAAACAATCAGAAAACAATTAACAAAATGCCAGTAGTAAGTCTTTATTGATCAATAATTACTTTAAATGTAAATGGCTTAATCTCCAATTAAGAGACACAGCGTGGCTAAATGGACAAAAAACAAGCTTTGTCTACATGCTACCTCTAAGAGACACACTTAAGCATAAGGGGATTCACATATCTTATGAAGAAAGATAATTCAGGCACATGGAAAGCAAAAGAGAGCAGGGGTAGCTCTGCTTATATCAGACAAACTAGACCTTAAACTAAAAATGGTAAAAAGAAACAAAAAAGATGATTACATAATGATAAAACGATCAATTCATCAAAAAGATACAGCAATTTTAATCATATATGTACCCAAAACTGGAACACCTAAATATATTAGGGAATTATAAAGGGAGAAATAGACAGCAATAGTAGGGAAATTCACTACTCCAGTTTCAAAAATAGATAGATTATCCAGACAGAAAATCAATAAGGGAATAATGGATCTGAATGATACTTTAGACCAAATGAACCTAACAGACATATATAGAACATTCCATCCAACAGCAGCAAAATGCACATTCTTCTCAAGGGCATACAGAACATTCTTTAGGATAGATCACATGGTAGATCACAACTGTTAGCAAATTTAAGAGAACTGAAATTATACTAACCATCTTTTTAATCACAATGCTTAAAAGATAAAATCAGTAACAAGAGGAAAGATTTAGAAAATCACAAATATGTACATATTCTTCTGAACAAGTAATGGGTCAAAAAAGAGATCAAAAAGGAAATCAAGAAATATAGTGAAATTGACTAAGAAGAGGAATCAAAAATTAAAATCAGAAAGAAAGAAGGGGTATTATAACTGATACAACAGAAATAATACAAAGGATTATGAGACTTCTATGAACCATTATATGACAATAAATTGAATAACCTAGAATAAATGGATAAATTCCTAGAAACCTATGAACTCCTAAGATGAAACCATGAAGTAAAAATATCTAAAGAAACCAATATCAAGTAAGGAGATTGAGTCACTAATAAAAATCCTCCCAACACAGAAAAGCACAGGAATAGATGGTTTGTATTGGTAAATTCTACCAAACATTTAAAATAGTGTTAACACCAACCCTTCTCAAACCATTTCAAAAAATTCTAAAGGAAGGAACACTTCCAAATTTATTATATGAGACCAGCATTATGCTGACACCATAGTCAGAGAAAGATATTATAAGAAAAGAATACTACAGACCAATATTCCTGATGAATACAGACGTGAACATTCTCAACAAAATACTAGCAAATAAAATTCAACAACCTAATAAAAGAATCATTTACCTATCATGAAGTAGGATTTATTTCTGGGATGGAAGGATGCATTAAATATAGTATTGGTAATCCTAGCCAGAGCAATTAAGCAAGAAAAAGAAATAAAAGACACTCATATCAGAAAGATATAAAATGATCTCTCTTCACAGATGGGTGATCTCATATATAGAAAACCCTAAGCACTCTGTTAAAAATCTGCTGTAACTAATACATGAATTCAGTAAAATTGCAGGATATAAAACTAACGTAGAGAAATCAGTTGCATTTCTATACAGTAACAACAAATAATCTGAAAGAGAAATTAAGAAAGCAATTCTATTTACAATTACATCAAAAACAATAACATATATTAGAAATAAATTTAACCAAGGAGGTGAAAGACCTGTATGCTGACAATTAGAAGACATTAATGAAAGAGACTGAAGAAGGTACAAATAAATGGAAAGATATCTTTTGTTCCTGTATTAGAAGAATTAATATTGTGAAAATGTCCACATGACCCAAAGTAATTTACAGATTCAATACAATCCCAATCAAAATTCTAAAGACATTTTTCATAGAAATAGAAAAAACGGTCTTAAAATTTGTTTGGAATTACAAAAGGCCCTGAATAGCCAAAGAAATCCTGAGAGAGAAGAACTAAAATGGAGGCATCAAAATACTTGATTTCAACCCATATTACAAAGCAACAGTAATCACAACATTATAGTACTGACATAAAAAGAGGCACATAGATCAAGGGAACAGAATAGAGAGTCTATACATAAATACTCACATGTATAGTAAACTAAGTTGTTTTTTTATTTTTTTAATACTTACTTATTTTTGAGAGACAGATCATGAGCAGAGGAAGGGCAGAGAGAGAGGGACACACAGAATCAGAAGCTGGCTCCAGGCTCTGAGCTGTCAGCACAGAGCCCAGTGCGGGGCTTGAACCCACGAACTGTGATGTTAAGATCATGACCTGAGCTGAAGTTGGATGCTCAACTGACTGAGCCACCCAGCTGCCCCTCATAAACTAAGTTTTGACAAGAATGCCAAGAACACACAATGGGGAAAGAACAGTCTCTTTAATGAATGGTTCCAGAAAAACTGTATATCCACATGCAAAAGAATGAAACCCTAGCTTGGACCGCTATCTTACACCATTCACAAAAATTAACTCGAAATGGATCAAAGAGTTAAATGCAAGACCTAAGATCATAAAATTCCTAGAAGAAAACATAAGGAAAAAGATCCTTGACATTGGTCTAGAAAATGATAACTCACTAAAAGTACAGGCAATAAAAACTAAAACAAGTGTGGCTATACTAAAGTAGGCAGCTCTGCACAGCAAAGGAAACAATCAAGTTGAAAAGACAACCTACTGAATTAGCAAAAATGTTCACAAATCATACATCTGACAAGGGACTATCCAAAATAAAAATTTTTTATCCAAAATAAAAAATTCCTACAATTCAGTAGCAAAAAATAAAATAATCCAAATAAAAACCTGAATAGACATTGTTTGAAATGTCATACAAAGACATAGGAATGGCCAACAGGTAAATGAAAAGGTGTTCAACATCATTAATCACCAGAGAAATGCAAATCAAAACCATAATTTGATATTACCTTATACCTGTTAGGATGGCTTTTTTTTTTTTATATAAAAAAGACCAAGGATAACAAATATTGGTAGGGATTAGAAGGAAAGGGAACCTTTATACATTATTGTTAGGAATGTAAATTCTTATAACCACCACAGAAAACATAATGGCAGTTCCTCAAAGCAAGTAAGAATTGAACTACCTATGAACTAGCAATCCAATTTCTGCAATTGAAATCAATATCTGAAAGAAGTGTCTGCACACCTATGTTAATTGACAGCATTATTCACATTAGCCATGGAAACAATCTAAGTGTTCATCAAACAGAAAAATGGATACAAAGATGTGATTACACACACACACACACACACACACGAATATATTCAGTCATGAGAAAGAAAGAAATCCTGTCATTTGCAACAACATTATTCTAAGTGGTATGAGTCAGACAGAGAAAGAAAAATACTGTATAATATCACTTATATTATGGTATCTTTAAAAATGAACTTGTTAAAATAGATAGTAGAAGGATAACTGCCAGGGTCTAGGGGGTCAGGGAATTGGAGAGTTATTGATTAAGAGTACAAACTTGGTTATGGAGATCTAATGCATGCAGAGTGATTATAGTCAACAATATTGTATTGTAAAAATTGCTAAGAGACTAAATATGCACTGTGCTAAACAACAAAAGAAATGATAAAGATATGACATGATAAAAGGTGTTAACTAATGCTAGTGTGGTAATATTGCAATACATAAATGTATCAAACCAACACATTATCCAACTTAGATTTATACAATGTCAAAACGTCAATTATAACTCAATAAAAAATAATTTAACTAAAATAAGAAAGGGCTTAGGCTAGAAAGTTGTTCTCAAAGTGTAATTACTGGACTGGGATCATTAGCATAGCCTGATATACCAGAAGTGCAACTTTTCAAAGCCCTATTCCAGACCTGCTAAATTGGAAACTGAAGGTGGGGTCCAGAAATCTGTGATTCTACTAGACACTAAAATATAGAAACCAGTGGGCTGGATGATCTCTAAGGTCATTATATCTTGGCAATTCTAGAACTCAGCAATGCTAGTTTCTCAGTGTGTTAGTTCTTGTTCATCTCTTATCTTTGTAATCAATCCCAACAGAACGTCTTCAAACTGCTACTGACGCTGGAACCTCTAGAGTCTATCTTCTTGTTAGTTTCAGACCCATATCGTCTCTCATCCAGACATATAATCTTTCTCCTTTTTCATGACTTGTCAACTGTAATAATACCTTCCTAGCAGTATTTCATGTCACTACAAATGCATATTTTTATCCATTACTTTATAATAGTGTTCCCCAAAGTTGTTTTTCTCCACACACTAATTTTTATAATATGCATTAATTATAAAGAACCCAGCACAGTTCTGGTAAATGGTAAAGTCCATGTAAATTTTTCTTGAGTAAATTACATTTGTTAACAGCCTATTCTACACTGAGATGTATGGGGAACACAAGGGAGAGCTCGAGAGTAATAGAAGTCCATGTTTACAGAAAAGGGAAGTGGTAAAATTACCCAAGAAAAACAGATTGTGGAAAACTAAGTATCCATCAGTAGAATGGGATATATGGCATAGAAGGAATCAGTGTTATCTGATAGGCTGAAACATTTCAGGCAACTGCAATGCCGGATTGCAAAGCAGTAAGGTTAAATTTACATCCTCTCCAACTTTTCCTCCCTGAAATAATCCCTACAATGATGACTTGTGTGTATGCCTGTGTTCGCTTACATGTGTGTGTGTGTGTGCGTGTGTGCACAAGCATGCCTACTCACACATTTATCTACTGAACAAAAGCCTTTTCTAAAAGTCTGTTTCTATATTCTGGGACCCCCAGCCCTTTGCTTTCTTAAACATCTTACTTACCCATGTCAGAACACAGCATCAGTTTCAGAGAAAAGGAGAGCAACTTAGAGATCCTGATGCTTTGCTAATGTGGCAATCTCCTTTCGGAAAGCTCAATTTAGATCTTCTATGCAGCAGCACATATAGGGGCAAATAATCTGTCTTCTGGTTTTGCACCCCCATTCCCTTCTTCCATGTTCAATGAGTTCTGTTACATTCTCTCCTATGACTCTCTTATATTCTCTCTTGGGATCTCAAATTTTGACTAATTATCATCATAAAGGAGGTATGGGCAGAGTGACTGATTTTGGCCCTGAATAAGCTGTTAGAGCTCCACCAACTTTTCCTTCTAGGTCATCTACATTCATGGGGTCAGACAGGGGTATTCAGCAGACTCAAGTAACCCTCTTGGAGGCTTCTTGCTTTCCCAGGAAAGCTGCAGAGCATGTAGCATTCAACTGCATCCATGCTTATGTAGGCTTTTGACTTTGGGGATAATCAACTCCATGATACTATTCTTTCAAACAAAGTTGAGCCGATGAGTCTGCATTTGGTGTTTTCTGTATCTGCAAGCTACAAGAGCAAATAGCAATTGCAGTATTTTCAGCTTTACTTTTCATGTTCAGTCGTTTTTGAAATCAGCTGAAACATCTGACACTGTGAAAGCAGATTTACCCAACCACACTTGGTACAAGCAGGTGGGCTTGGGAATCTATAGCCCGAACGGGCTAAGTCTGTGAAGCATTAGCCCCAAACCAGTCAAATGCATTACACAGCTTTCGAGGAGGCATCATAAATGAAGTTACTATGACAGACCATGAGAAGCATATGCTTTTGGAACCCTGGAATTACAAAGTCATGGTCTACAAAGATGGACGAGGGTCATTTTGCTGGTGCTCCCCAGTATCCTTCTTTATAATCAAAGATGTTGCTTAAATACAGTTGTCCTCCATATATTGCACCAAGTAAGAGGGACCAACTTCTAGTCACCTCACTCATCTCAGCTGTGACATGGTTGGACTGATAAATAGAGGCAGCCAAGTAAAACAGCTGCTGCTAGCCCTAGCCTGGGCTGGCCAGGTCTAACTACCTCTATGTATTTGAGTACATCAGTGGGGTACCTGACCTGTTTTCCTTGGGTGAGAAGCTCATGTTTCTACAAATAAATAAATAAATATCCAGAAAAACTCACTACTCTGTCACAGATGGCAGAAAAATGCATTCTGTGTATCTGACTATTCCCCTAAGAGCACATTTTCTTTTCACCCTAGGAATGCTATCAAACAAAATGTGGTTCAACACTGGCATCCTGTGGCCAGAGAAATTCATCAAATCTCAGAAAACCTAAGATCCCCTGGCTCTGAGCATTCCTGGCTATCTGTGCCACGCAGCTTTCTCACCACTTTCTGAAGGCTGTTCGGTTACCTCACATTGTTTCTGGAAGCACCTTAGGTAAGATGTATTTTGATCAACTATCATTTCAGAAGGCTAACCTGTTCATGTATATTAGGGTGAAAATAAATGAGAGTAGAAGGTCTAAAGAATGTTCCCCAACAACAATAACAAAAATCTGATACCAAATCACAGAAGCTCTCCATGTTCACACTGAGATTTTTCCTAATGAGGAGGCAGTTGAGAAAAAGGCAAGGTAAGTGGGCAGGACTCCGCTGTTTGTGTGTCTGTGTATGAGTGCTTTGTTTTGGCCAAAGGCTAGGAATATACTTGCTATTGCAGCAATAAATATTATGAATTTTCTTTATTTTACTACAAGAATGCTGCCTAAGAGGAAAATCAAACAAAATTATGGAGGATTGTTGTTTTTGCTACTCACTTTCAAGGCAGCTATAAAGATAAAGGGTTACAAGGCTCGCAGTTTAAAGGCAGAATTGCCATGCTCCCTGGTAAGACTTAATGGCATTTTTGAGATCCAAATAACCATTATGGGACTACTGCATCGTGGCTGCTTTCACAAATGGCTACACTAAATTTGGAGTCCTTGAAGATGTTTGAAACATCATTAGAGACAGAAAAACAAAGAAAAAAAAAACCTTCAACATCACATGAGCATGGAAAACCATCAAAGAGGGGTCAAGTGTGAAAAGCGGTAGCTGGTATACCCTGACAAAGAAATGTGCAAAATACATGCGTGCATGTGAGCAACAGGAAAGGACATTTAGAGTTGGCTGCCTCCCAACAAGAGGAACACAATCCCTACTATGTGAGAGAAGGCATGGAATTTGCTCTTTCATCATGCTTCTTCTCATCATAGCCCAACTGTAAGGGTACTAGCTCTTTCTTCCTCAGTTCTCTGGCTTTTCCATGGTGCTCAGGGGATTTGAACGGTCTCTAGCCAGGATCTGAGATAGACATAGTCCTCACAGTGATGAGCGCTAATCTCTCCTAAACATTGGTAATAGGGATGGTAGTTATTGTTTAACAGTATTCTTTTTCATTTCAGAAAAGCCTCAATATTTATTGCCTACAATGGACAAAATGGGACTAAAAATATTCCACAGAAAACTAGTGTGATCGAACAAGAAATCGAGATTAAATGCCCTGTGAGACAATCAGTGTGCCTGTGTTAGCCTTGAGGAACCAAACTTTTATAGTAATACCTATTCAGGGAATAGTGTTGGCAGCTAGAAAACAAAATTCAGATATAAATAGCAGCGTAAGGTCTAAAGATACCAAATACCAATTAAAAGCTAATAAAGAGAAGCAGCAAAAGTCTATTTTAAATGGCTGACTTCTAAATGAGTTTGTGTAGCATACTAGAGAGTCAATATGTAGATACAACGTTTATTTTTGTTGTTGTTGTTTCTGAGTTTTAGGAACACTGACATGATTTATTAACAATTTTATTAGAAATATCAGAAATCTCCCTGAACTTTTTACCAGGTTTTTAAAAATTAATTATGATAAAAGAAGTAAATTCAAGTAAGTGAGAACAAAAGTTGTTTTCTAAACTCCCCTAACTAACCAGCAAGAACATGGCTGTTCATCTGGCTATATTTTTCACTTCTCTCTTGTCCCTCAGGCACCCACTCTACAAAGACCCTGGAGTCTGAAGTCCAGCAGATGTGGGTTCAAATCCTGATCAATGGTTTAAAATCTGTACACTCAAAAACAAATTCTCTATTGCCCTTAGTCCTGTTTCCCATCAGGAATAAGACTAATAAGCACTAAACTCAGAAACTAATAAGCACTAAAGCTCAGAAATACATGGAGCCTATGTAGGACAGAACGAGATGGTATAAGGGAAAGCCTTACTCAGCAGAGATCCTGACAGATAGAGGCTGTTCTAATCACCCTTTCTATCTACTGATCTCCTATTTTTCCTCTTCTCCCAACCTACTTGGTCCCCAAGACCTATTGGGTTTTCCTCTTTAATATCTTTCACTTTCTCTTGGACCCTGTCAGCATCGTCCATGTTCAGAGCCTTCTCAGTCCTGATGCAGGGTTACCGTGGTAACTGCCAATCTTGAGTCTCTTCAGCCTTGACCCTCTCTAATCCATTCTCACTGTACCCAGAATGATTTTTATAAAACATAGCACTGCCTGAGTTTGAATTCTAGCTGCTCTACCTAATATGTGCATGACTTGGCACAAGTCACACGAATTCTTCTACTGTATAACTCAAAATCTATAAAATGGGGATAATGATTTTTTCCTACACCAGAAGGTTATTATAAGGATTAAACAGGGCCATATATGTGCTAACACATAGAAATCACAACATAAATGTGAGCTATTATCCTTCTCTTCATTGTTCTTGCTCTTCTCATGGCCCTTCAGTGTTCACCATGCCTATTAAACAGGGTACTGTCATAATCATATTTGAGACCTTTGTAAGACTCTGCCCAACTCCCTATCAAACCTCATATCAATCAGCAAGTAGCATGTTATGATATAGAATCAATAAGCTGAGCTCAACCCAGAATAAAAAATAATTAGGTTAGTAAGGGAGTCAGGAAAGCAATTAGGTCATTTATAGAACTGCTGATAAAATTCTATCTACAAAAGCTCTCTTAAGAAGTGATTAGAGCAGCTCAAACTAAATATCTGGAAAGGATTGAGTGGCCGTACCCTAAACATCCTTCCTGCTTCTTCTTCTCCTACTTCTAATTAAAATGCAATAATGTCTTTAAACTAGCAGTTGCCTTACTTGTATTTTTCACTTTAAAGTTCATGCGTGTATATACACATAGATGAGTTTTCTACAATGCCATCTCTCATGAGATCCTGAAACTGTGTAAAGGCCTTACCTGTCATTCTTCTAAACCACTTGGGCTTCTTGTCCCATATGATAAAGAGATAGTATGCGGGGACTCCAGTCAGAGTAATGATGAAGCCAATCCCTGTACTAAATGGGTCGGAATACAGGGAAAGGGCAACCATGAACAGACACGTGAAGGAGAACAAAGCCGGGATGAACAGCGGCACCTGGAACACAGCACAGAAAAAAAAAAATCACTTCGAACAGATCTGGAGACAGAAGATGGGTTCAAGAAGAGCACATCAGGGGCACCTGGGTGACTCAGGCAGTTGAACGTCGACTTCAGCTCAGGTCATGATCTCACGGTTTGGGAGTTTGAGCCCCGTGTCAGGCTCTGTGCTGACAGCTCAGCACCTGGACCCTGCTTCGGATTCTGTGTCTCCCTCTCTCTCTGCTCCTCCCCCATTTGCTCTCTCTCTCTCTCTCTCTCTCTCTCTCAAAAATAAATAAACATAAAAAAAAAAAGAGCCCCTCAGTCAAGTCACATGATCAGATCATCCCCGCTGGTCATGTGAGCAGGTGATGGCACCATCCTGCCTCACCTTGATAGGAACAGCTCTTTAATAGGGCACAGCGAATGTAGAAACCTACTCCCTTAAATTTAAAAAAAAAATCTTTGGAAAGAATAAGCCTAGGATAAAGAAGTATATTTCATTAGAGGGGTTTTCTTTGAATTGTTTCACTAGTTAAGTACCATTATGATTTATGTTTTTGATTTGAAAAGGTTGGCTCCTTGATAATTATGATTAGAATCCGCTTGAATGTAGAGTCAAGAGCATGGGCTGCTTGTTACATGTGAAAGTCTTTCAGTGCATATTGATTTTCTGCTGGGCACTCACAATAAGAACTGACAGGAATAAAACAGACCAACTCCTATTCAACCGTTAATAAAGATGTTGCCAGCATTAGGCAATGGATGTAATTAGAAACAAATTCTGACAACACGACTGACAACATTATCTGTGTTATTTCTTAAAAGCAAATAGATAGTGAGGTCAAATCAATCCATGAAGGTTCAAGGCTAAAGGAGTTGAGAAACATATTCGTCAGCCCTCACAAAAAGAAATGCTTAGTTACGGTGAAGGGTGTTCTGTTAAGGGTACATTTATACGTCTTCACTTTCCCTATTTATTTTACATTTTTATTCCTTCTAGAATATTCCTTCTAGAATGCATAAAAAGAGCAACATAACAACATAACATTTAAGAAAACTTAAAATGCCTGTTTTGTACAGCGGCATCCTGTTTAGGGTTTCAATTAGTGACCATTCCGCATGTATCTGTCTCCATCTTTCTCAGCATGGCTATCCACGACTATACAGCATAAAAAAACAAGTATCCCATACTGTGAACACATCAGGTCATTAGACACATTCAAGAAAAAGCAACATAACAAATACCCTCTGCATCTACCACTTTTCAGAAATGTGACATATAAAGCTAGGCGCCTCACATAAACGACTTGATGAATTATTTTTCCAAGCTCAAATAAATCCAATATGAAGGCACTACCTGCAAGAGTTAAGCATTTTACTCCAGAGGATGCTGCTCCCTGCCCAAGTTCCTCATCATCAAGTTATGACAAAAGGAGGCCTAGGTATTAGGGGAAAGATTTATGTAAACCCATCAAGATGACTGAGGTTACCTTGAAAGGACGATGCATATCTGGGCGTTTGTATCGAAGATAAATCAGCCCAGCGACCGCCAGTCCAATAAAAAGCCACCTGGCAAAACTGAGGAAATTCAAAAGGCTGTAGAGGTCCCCAGAGAAGAGCATTATCATCGTCAAGGGGTGCTGGGGGAGGGGAGAAAAACCACGCTCAGTGAGTTAAAAGAGAACACAACTGATAACGAACAATAACATCACTACAAATTACGATTATCTTTTTCATGATTATTTATACCAGTAATCTACCATAGGGATTAAAACCGATACGCAACTAACTTCCTATCTATATTCTGCTCTTATACTCCATTACACACCAGTCGCAGCATGAGAAGATCATCATTACCACTTAATCAGAGGGAATTTTATATGGATGTTTAGTTTTTAGTCGCTTTTTTTTTTCATTTGAGAGAAGAGAATGTGTTTTCAAAGAGTTAAACACCGGACAGTCAGTGACTTAAATGTAAAGATCCAGAGACTGAGAGTATTGGTAAATAACTAATGCCAAAAATCAAAAGTGTACCCAATCAGAAAATCCAGAGAGCTCTGTAAATGGTTTCTGAGAAGCCCTTGGCTGTGCACCCACATGAAACACGGCTGCTTCTTGGGGATTCTGCCATCTCCTGAATGCAAAATCTTGACCTTCTCTTCCTCCACACTACTCTCCCATGTGCTCACCACGTGTGACCCTCAAGACAGCAGAAAAGAATGAAGTGCAGAGATCAGCTTCGCAATGTCTCTGCAGCTGTGCATGCCAAGGACGGCACCACCGATAGCCATGGCTTAAAGTGAAAAGCCCTCTTCACCGAATAATACATTCTGTTCCCATAAGTGACGTTAACTTCCAGATTCCACACAGAGAGGATGCATAGTTTACAAAGAAATTTCAAGGAAACATTCTGGAACAGATTAAATGCATGAGGCAAAATGTCCAAGGTATTCTACGGGGCTCCTGACAGCAGATTCCATTTGACAAAAATGTTACAAAATAGTAGGTAAAAATGAATATAACGTTGCCAGTGGGTATTTGAGGACTTTTATACCTTGCACAGTCTTCTGTACCTGCCCCTTCACAACTACTTTTCTCTGCATAAAGAATTCTGTAACTCATGTTTAGTTTCGGTGTTTTCTTTCTTCCCTTTAGAGTTATGCTTAAATATTTTCCTTTTTATCACAGAATCACTGCACTGTCTAAAATTTCATCCAATTTTTTCTCTAATTTTGCGTGCATTACATTACAAGGGGCCTATGAAATGACATCTTGGTGCTGTTGGACTGTGGCTTTTAGCTCCACTCTCAGTATGTAGAAATGGGGCTCGATGCTCTGCATTTTTCTCTGTGAGGCTTTATGTCAATGACAGGAGCCAAGGTGATCATTTCCCTTAGACCTCATGCATTTCTACAAAGGTGCAAGAGAAGTGATGTGGTTATTGCCCCACAGCATCAAATATGCATCAGCAATACTGAATAAGAAATACTGGGAAGCAATGGAAAATAGTCTGCCTCTCACTCTCCACCAAGATATACATAGATCCAATTTAGCGACAAATGAGAAAGTAAAGCACTATCTACAGTCTGGTTGGGAATCCGTCTTTGGTAACCTATTATTCAAGCTTATATCTAGGTATACTTTTTAATATGCATTACCAAAACAATAACAGCTGGCAGAGGAGTGTGCTTGCGGACATGAATCATGGAGAGGATTTCTGGAAGGTGACCCTCTCGAGACGCAACATAGAATAACCTGATGGGAGAAAAATGTGGGTGGAGTTGACTGGATAATTGATCATTTCAAAGGGAAAAATCTAGACATCTAAAAGAACACTTGCATCTAATTTTATACCAAATTGTTTGTCATTTCTGAGGTGATTAATTTGATTTTGCTTTTCAGATAAGGCAGAGAATCAAAAGAAATCTGACTTCGAAGTTTAGAAAATCTGCTAACGTATTATATTACTCATTGAGGAGAAACAGTAGCAACATCCAACTCAGCATTGCTCTCCCTATGTATAAATAGCTGATGGTGAATCTAGTTCTAGATTCTTAGTATTTTATGTGTGTTGTCAATCCAATTCAGCCCAATACACACACCTGCACACACGTACGCATACACACACACACAGACATGCACACATTTAAGCTTATATTTGTATTTTTCTGATTGGATTTTAATCTGACATGAAAATAAAAGGGACTTTTGCAACCAACAAAAGGAAAGGGATACACATGGTGAGGTGGTGATTTCTGGCATCTCTTACTTTACTTTTTTCTGGTCACCTTTAGAGAAACAAAAGATTTTATCACCAGAAATAAAATGCTGTTGTTAGACTCTGTAGACACACTATTAAAAAGAAAAAAAAAAGAGAAAAAGCTCCCTGCCCGGCTTCAGTGTAGGCTGTGAATAGACGAGCAGTGCCCTCTACTGGGCAGAATGAGACATTCTATTGATAGTTGGACGAAGCACTCGATCTTCTATGCCTCTTTAAAAACAACAGGTTTGGAGGCACTGTTTCTTTCTTTTTAAACCTATCCTTATCACATCCAATCTCAAAAACAGAAATACATTTCTGGAAATGCTTGAACTCACTCACCTGGAGACAGCAAACACACCACCATTCATGGAGCCAAAGCAGGAGAGGGCAACAAAGATCGGAACTGCTAATGAGAAATTTCCCAGTAGCCGCTCAGAAAAGGTCTGGTGAGAGACGGACGAAGAAAATTAATGCTCTGCCAGAAAGTGGAATAAAATGAAACAATTTAGGCCAAACTCGCTCCCTGACTTTCTTTTTTAGTCTGGTGATACGTGTATGTTTTATAATCTTTCTTTTTGGCTAGGGTCAGGCTAAGTTCTTAGACAATAATCTAAAGCAGTATCGTGGCACTGCTTCTTGCAAAACTTGGGCAAAGTTCTGAACAAGCTCCTTCTCTCCACTTCCAAAAAGCAATGATCCATTTATTGAATATTTATTAAGTATGATGTCTATCATCTCTGATTCCGGTAAGTAAAAAAAAAAAAAAGCTCAGTTCAGAAGACAGAAATCCTTCAATGCATTCTCTTTACCCTGGAAATCCACATTGTTATAGTGAGGTACAAATGTATACTGAGAAGTACTACACATAACTTGTTTCATAGACCAATCCTCCTGTTAGGACATAAAGTATAGTGACAAGTAATTGATGGCTTAATCATTTATTTCACCTACATATGAGCAGTTCCAAAAATCTTGTGCCTAGAATAATCACAGTAGCTGAATCTCTCTTTATTGAGTCCCTCCCTCCCTCCCTCTCAGGGATCTGCCAATTCCTTCTGTGGTTTCCCATAAAAAGGCTAGAATACAAATGCAAGCCTGAGAAAATCAAGCCACAGAGAATATGAAAGATGATCAAAACTTCTGAAATTTCCTTTCATGCTGTGGTATATGCAATACTGGAAATTCCATGAAAGATGTATTTTCAAAAAGAAAAAAAAAAGTGGGATTCTTTAGTTGTCCTTGATGCAGCTGGTGCAATGTAATTAATGGACCATGTTGCACTCAAAGAGTAAGTGCTGCCCTTTGTCTAGTAAGATGAGATGACTGACCCGACATTAGCAAACTTTGTACATTTGGTTGTCTGGTAGGACTTACAGCAAAGGCAAAGTCTTGTTTTAATACAGTGAACACGCACGTAGGTTCACATGAAATGAGATAATTTGTTCCCTGTGGATGTTGCCCATATGAGGTAATAGTGACTATTTTAAAAGGAACTGACATCTAGCGATGGGAAGTTATATTTTCACCCTTCATTGTTATGAGGTCATGAATGAATGCTCCTTTACCAGCTAAGTTTTGATACAAAATAAAAGTATGTGTCACAGAAAGACAGTCCCGTAACACAACCTTTGAGGGCAAAGATGGTCCTGAGGTCAAATAAATGTTGGAAAATGCTGTAAAATTATAAGTATCTACTTCTTAGGGAGTTAAAATGCACATTAGCATCTTTCATATTCTGAGAAGTGCTATAGCAATGACATCTGTTTAACTTTTAAAAACTCAGTATTTCCTAAAATTTATAATAGCCCATTACTGGTATTCAAAAGGATATACTAGAAAAAACAAATATGTTTGGTCCTTTAGAAATTCGTAAGTAGTACTTTCGAAAAAAGACTTGAACTTGGCCTTTGAAAAGTTTATGAACAGGAAAGAATACAGAATAAATTGCAATTCTCATGCCAAAATATACATTCATTTAAATTCAGTAACTGCCCACCTATCCTTAAAGTCACATTGGAGAAGTATCTTCCATTCAACATGCACATGTGGAAATGTTGTTTAAGCATGTATATGTGGAGATGTTTTACATCAGTCAAACAATTCAGGAACCCATATAGGACTCTGACTGTATCGGTTAAATGGAATTGCTAAGGTGTGTTCTAAATTTTTTATATACTCATTATTATTCAGGTCAAGAAAATATTACTGAATTTCAAAACAGTTTCTGCTGGAGGGAACTACTGTAAAATTGCATCAACTCATTAACCTAAATTCAAATTGGCATGTTCCCAACTTGGACTTACCACTGCCACAGCATTTGAAAGCAACAGTTCCTCAGCACTAATGGTCGTAAAGTAGGCCACATTTGTTAGCACGTAGCCAGTAGTGACGATGGCCATGGATATACAGATTGCAAGGGGGATGGTTCTGAAATGCACAAAGGAATTGCTTATTAGTCATCTTTCGTGAGTCATTCTCTGAAAGCAAAGACGATACGATAACAGGCTGATTTGAACGAAGAGTAAAATAGGATGTACAATAATTACAGGGTCTGTTGTGTATGCATATTTTACGGGGGAGAAGTACTACATATTCCTTTGTAATTTGATAAGGTCCATGGGATCACTTACTTCATTTGCCTTTCTACTGCTCTACCCTCAGAATAAAAGGGTCTATCCCATTCTCGTACTCCTTTAATGCTATAGCAGTGTTTCTCACGCTTGAGCGTGCAGCCCTCTCCTGGAAGGCTTGTTGAAACACAGTTTTCTGAGCAATCTTGAGTTTCTGATTTGGTAAGATCTGCATTTCTAACAAGTTCCTGGGCAATATCTATGTGGCTGGCCAGGGGACCACTCTTTGAGAACCATGGTCCTATGTACATCTCTAATACTAATTTACTGCCTTGACATCTTTCTAATACTTAACCCCAGAAAGGTCTTTCCCATTCAGTTTTTCCCCTTCAGCAGCTTCCCTGATCAGCAAATAAGTTGCACACTTTTGGAAGCATGAGAGCAAGATATATCTACCTTTCTCAATGATAGTAATAATAATTTCAAATATAACACAAAAAGCACAGAAGTGCTCGCAATAATGACTTTGCACTGCCCTGCTGTGAGTTCAAAGGAAGCTGAAGATCATGAGTATCTATTAAAGCAACAGTGCAGATAATCCCATGAAATTAGAGGTGACATGCTGTGAAGTACATATGACCGGACAGTGCTGACACTCTGTGGCATCAAGAAGTACCCGGCACAAATGCAATGTTATGTCTTCATTTAATGCACTGGGAAAGCCAGGAGTTACTGACCCTAATAATTTGATTCCATGTTACCGATACACATTACTTGCTTAACATAATCACCTCTTCAGACTCTTTCCAGTTCAAGCAACTTAAAGCTTTAGCTCCCTGCACAAAGGCTGATGGGTTTTTTCGCCACAGAGCTTATCAGCTCTCATGGAGCCTTAAGCCTGCTGGGTGCCACTAATGAAGACCTCAATATAATTTCTTCCAAGATGAAAATACAGTTCAGAACGGGGGGGGGGAGGAAGGCACAGCCTGTCTCACTCCCCAAGCTGGGTATGTTTAGCAAACAAAGTCCCAGCTCATTATGCTGAACAGCACTATCTCCCGTGGAGAACAGGCAAACCTAGCCAGTCAGCAACTGCCATTCATTATACTGCTTGGAGCCTGACACTTCCCCTGATCCCCAAAGCCTTAAGCCTTGATGGGGGAACACAATGACCTCTAAATCCTGGCATCCTAATATAAAAGTAGCAGATGTTCCCTTTCCCCAGTGTGAAGAGGGTCCTGTGGAATTTTCTGTTAACTCCATCACATGCATTGCTAGTTGTGATTGATAAGCACTACATTTAAGCAGAGGAAATCACTGGGCCAATTAAATATAAAGCATTGAATGGCATAAGACATATTAAAGATGAATTCTGTTTCTTTGAAAGAAAGGCTATATGTTAAATGCAAAGGGCTAAGAAGGCAAACTTGAAGGTAGATGTGCAGCTTTTCAACTGCTTGCTGTATTATTTTAAACCCGAGTCTTTTCCATTTTTATAACATACCAAATGGTGTATTAAGCTCTTTCTCTGTGGGGAGAGAAGTGGGGAGGGAGATGGGGGGAGAGAAACTCTCTATTCCTTACAAGAATGGGATTAAGAAGTATAACGTTCCTGTTAATAAAAGCTGAGGTGACACTGTAAGTGCACAGGAGTAGCTTACCTGTCCAGGACAGGTAGTACTGTCACATCATACAAGGCTACAAATTAGCAGAGAGAAGGCAGTCTGAAATTTGGGCTGTGGCCCTCCCCACATAGAATCCAGCCTCCAAGCTCTGCTCTTCCAAGGCGGCCTCCCTGTTTTCTGCTTAGAGATTATGGTATGTCTGAGGGAAGTTTTCTAAATTGATTTTAGCAGAAGGAATACTAAAAATATATATATATGCAACTTTTTTTTTCTCAGCTTGTCAATAACAAAAAAAACCTCACGGCAATAGCCATTGCCATTTACCTGGTGGGTGTTATGTGCCTGATATTTTATTAGGTGCTTTACATATTTGCCTCATTTTATCTTCCGAAAATCCTGTGAGTTAGGAACATCATCACCATTTTATATGTAAGGAAATGAAGTCTTGGAGAGTTTAAATAACTGGTTAAGGATATACAACTGGTAAATGGGAACCCAGAATTCAGCTGATCCATCCTAGCTGAAGTCATAGCATTGTAACCACTAAAGTGAACTTTCTCTCATGCATGTGGACTCTCGGTCTCGTAATTATTCATTTTCAGAGAAATCATAATTGCTGAATATAACATTTATTGCAAAGTTCTTATCAAGCCAGTATTTCTCATACAGTCATTGAAAATGCACCTTTATTTACTATAAGGAAGGGAAAAAACATATTCCATAATTTTTATAATTTTTCTGTGTAACATGAACTGGAATGTCAAGTGAATGTTTGCCAAAGTTTCAATGTTGAGAAAATGAGGTATTCTTTAGATTTAAAAGACAACAGAAGCTCACTTAACACATTTCCCTAGACATGGGCACCTGGGTAGCTCAGTCAGTTAAGCATCAAGCTTCGGCTCAGGCGACCATCTCATGGTTTGTGGGTTCAAGTCCCGCACTGGGCTCTGTGCTGACAGCTCAGGACCTGGAACCTGCTTCAGATGCTATGCCTCCCTCTCTCCCTGCCCCTCCCTCCTTCCCCCACTTATGTTGTGTCTCTGTCTGTCTGTCTCTCTCTCTCTCTCTCAAAAACAAAAATTAAAAAAATAAAAATAAATTTCCCTAAACAGTTTTTCCAGGAAAAGGAGGAAAAGCAAACATGTCTGCCAGAGAAGCAAAAATGTGTAGATGATTAACAATTTTACTCAGATATACTATATAGAGATTAGACCAAAAAATCAAAGGAGCTCACAATATAAGACAAAAGAGAGAAAGGGTCCAACCTTGTGGCAATTCATAGGTCCAGAAGCAGTTCCTCTCTAAGTGAATTAGGCCATGAGTATGGGAGGGGGTATGGCAAAAGAGCCACTATCTTCTGTCCTTAGGTTCCATTTCACTTTGACAAAGGGAAGAAGGAAGGAGGAGAAAGGTTTGTGGCTGCCTTGGCATAAACAGCAATCAATTACAGAAGAAAGCAGTTGACGTGTTCAGAAGGGTTTGGCACCATGTGGTTAACTCCTGGGTTTCAAGCACCAAAGCTTAAGAGCCACTGGGTGAGCTGATAAAAGCTATTAGGCCATCCAGAGCAGTCTTTCTGGAGGCTTTAGATGCAGAGGGCCGATAAGCACGGTTACAAACTCCAGATTAAGGTAAATGGCACATGATAATAAAACGAATGAAAGGAACTAGTAGACCACTGATATTTCAAAGCCTCTGTGTTATTGTGAGGTATCCTCCAATTTTAAGTGCAACAAAAGCATTGTCTTTAAGCTGAATAAAAATGACTCACACCTATGAGCTCTACTTTTTCCAAATGTTTATGCATGTTTGTTATGATGAATAAAACACAAATGTACTGAGAAGAGTCACTTACACCTTAAGACCTCTAGTCATTATACATGGTCTTCTCAATTAAGGGCCATTAAGTCTGGGAGAATCCAATAATTGTATTAGCTGCACTTAGTTTTCAGCCAAAGGGTCTTGGATAGTCTTCTTTTCCGGTGGGTTTATTTTAAGTTAGCACCTATAACCAGTCTATGTCACACATGGATAAATATTTGCTTTATTTGAAATTGTTAAATAGAAGTGTCTGGAACATCTGCTTAGAAGTGCTTCATTCTAAGGAATAGACTTCCTCAGGAATCCTGAAGGTCCCCAAAGTAATGGCTGGTAGCTTACAATTGTGTAATCTACAAAGCACTGACAAATAACGTTTTATCTTCAAATATCCACATGCCATTTCAAATCCTTTGTGGAATGAGAAAGAGTATATAAACAAATTACAAACAAAATTCACAACAACCGAGTGACATAAGAGCTTCCTGAAACGATTCCTACCGTTTTCAAATGAGGGACACAAGGCTCAGAAAGGTTAAGTGATAAGACCAAGGCCATAAAAATCTTAAGTGGGAGGGCTGCAACTTGAGCCTACATCTTCCAGCTCGAAGATTCACATTCATGATATATCCTGTCATGATTTCAAGGCTGCTTTGTGCCTACTTTACCTCCCTGTACAGGATCCCTAGGATTCATATATGCTGACAAACATGTTATATTTTATATAAGTAGTACAAATGTCAGAAGGCTGAATGTAACAATGTGACACATTTTAAGCCAAGTGCGTTTCTTCATGCACCCAACAGCCATCGCAAACAAACTTGCATATGAGGCGGCATGAGAATGTGTGTTTTAATGCAATTTGCAACTGTATGACAAAGTGTCAGAAATGACCACTGTTTCCGGTGCTTTATATTAGCTAAAAAACAAAACAAAACAAACAAACAAAAAAACCTCTTGCTACAAAGGCAGATTGAGTAAATCTAGCTGGCTCTCCAAAGACTTGAGGATACCTGAAGGTTACACGGATTTCTGATTTTCAACCCATACGAGTAATTCAGTAATCACTTGAATTCAGGATAGTCCTAAAATTGTTTTATATTTTGATCAAAATCTTCCGAGGTTTGTGTGAGCCGAAATAAGTTCCATACAATCCTCTGTGTTGGACACACACGGTGGGGACCACACAACTCACTGATCCTGGAGCATCTGAAATGGTCTTTGAGCCATGGGACAGGGAATGATGACAGTCAGTTAGTTCTGTTAAAGCCTAATCTTCTGTGTTCAAAAATCATCCAAGAGAAGTGATTGATACTTCACACTTTCTTTTTAAAACTCATTCATATTTTAACATGCACATGTGATATTCAGGAGAAAGGAGGGAGGAGAGAAAAGGAAGAATTAAGAAGAACAAGAAAATGGTAAACTTCTTAATATGTGAGATAGAAAAAAACTAAAACATTAATTTTCAAAATATTTAATTCTATTAATAAGCTAGGCACTATTTATTTATATATAAGTGAAACATCTCAACACAAAGTATTTAAAATTATATTAAGTACCAGGGGCACCTGGGTGGCTCAGTCAGTTAAGTGTCAACTTCGGCTCAGGTCATGATCTCACAGTTTGTGAGTTTGAGCTCCATGTCAGGCTCTGTGCTGACAGCTGTTAGCACTGAGCCTGGAGCCTGCTTCAAATAATATGTCTCCTCCTCTCTCTGCCCTCCCCTATTCATGCTCCTTCTCTCTCTCAAACATGAATAAACATCAACAAAATAGTAATAATAAAAAATAAAATTATATTAAATACCTTTTGATTCTAAGTTTTTATTTGGTAATCATATTTGTTTCACGTTTTCTTTATAATTTCCCTATGAAGACCTTGAAAACTTTTCTGCAGAACTGACACAGAAATGGCTCAAGTATCTCTTATTTCTTTTTTTTTGTACCCACTGATCAATTAATTAAGTTTTGCTGAATCACTCTGTTTATACCCTGCTGCGAATTTTATCTTACTCCTCAAACTTCAGTCATACATTATAGACAAAAAGATAAGTAAAAAGTAGATCTTAAAGAAAATCAATCCATATTTTTCATTCACATGGTTTTTCTTCTATACATTTTTATACACTCTCCCTTATTCCTCCTCATACTGAACTCTCCAAACAGCCCTGGACACATAATTGTACTCGCTGGCTATGTGATTTGTGACATTTCTAGCAGGCATTGAGTTACAAACAAGTGGATTTGATAGTTTTCCGGGACTAGGAACAATTAGATTATAGATGACTGGAATCACAAAGTCTTTTGCGTGGTTTCAGTGATTTTGCCTCAGTGTCATTTAGTGCTCTCACTGTATCTCTAGTTTTCCACTGTGAGTGGGAATCGGGCTGTTAATAACATGAAAGAAATGCACCTGAGGAGACATAGGAAGTAGAGGGGGGAAAGGTGTGGGTTGTCACTGAAAGAAAAAAAATACAGTAAGAAGAAGAACCATGTTCATGTTCTGTCTAACTTAATGACAATTTCTGGGCCAAGGATGAAGAGAGAGATGTGACAAGCAGATTGTCACATAAAAGTACACAGCGATCCCACTGATTTCAGGCATTAAACACCTGGCCTCTGCTCCTTACAGGAAGTACCACAGCAAGGCTATGGATGTTTTCACGGAGACATTGTAAATTTCAATACTGCTGATATCTAATCTAAATCTCACCATTCTCCATTGTCCACAGATGAAGAACTCCATACACAGAAAGAGAAAACAAGAGAGACCTGTAGAGAGATGTAAGAAATGAACAGACACAGATTAAAAGGCTGCAGGGCTGAAGGAGGCTTATGGGAAAATGTAGGGAGCAAGAAAGGTACAGCAAAACCAAATGGAGAAAAGAACATGGAAACTTACAATTCAGAAACATAGGGTAATAAGCAATCAGAAGAATTAGTATAAGCACTTAATCCCTAAAAAATCCTTCACTTTTTTATCCTATTAGAATAAATTCATCACTAAATAAAATTAGTCAGCAAAATGTAGCTTGAGAGTAAATTTTTGTTTGCTTGAGTTGCATACAAAAAAAATTAACATTGTCTACACCTTATTTTTTTTCTCATTTTCTAGAGATTTAGGGTATGTGTTCCAGATATATTACAGTTATTCATATTTATCATGGATAAGCATAACGATATGAGTAGGCAAGTTTTAACGTAGAAAAACAAAATTGGTTTCAAGTAAGTTTTTTGCAAATAAATAATCAAAAAGATAAATTGTTTAAATAACAATAAATTTCCCACTGATGTTCCATTCTTGTTTTTGCTACACCGTTTTTACAAACTGCCTTTTAAAATTTCATTATTTTCCTAGGGATTTGGTCTTACATACACTAGAAGAATGCAACATCTCAATGGACCGTTCTTTATAATGCAATTCCCAAGATTCAGATGTATTGCTGAAACATTTAACTCCCTACCACAATTTTGTGTTCCTCTTTCCAGAGCAGAAGTTATTCCCAAGAAGCAATTTCCCACATAGGCCACATTTGCCAGACTCTCCTGTACCTAGGTGGGAATGGGACTCATTCTTGGTGTCAGTTGATGTGGCAATTAAAGGCCAAGGTGGTTAAGAAGTGACCTGACTTGATGCCCCCTATTCCTAATGGACAGCTACTTGCAGAGGATCTATACAGAAGGAAGCGAGGTCACAGAATCAACATGTGTAGGAAAGCCTATCAATTATCAGGGACACCAACTGGAATGTTACATGATTTAAAAATAAAATTTTTGATTGTTTAAAGCCATTGAAAACTTGTCATTTGTTTGCTGTAGCAGCTGGCATTACCCTAATAAAAGAACAAAAAGCTGCTCATTATATCAAGATCTCAGTTAATTAGTTCATATAAGACTTAACATGGGTCCTCACCAAATTGCATCCCACATTACGTTGTTTTATAAGATATAAAGTTAAGATATAAAAATCCTTAAAATAATGTCAACACTGATCAAAGCACAACTGACTCTTGTTTTGACCAAGGACACATAGGAAGACAATGCAATGTTAAATAAATATAATCTTATGCCAAGAACAAGGCAACATAAAATAAATATACCCACTTTGGCATAGTAAGTGGGAATTAGAGTCAAAACCCCCTCAGGCATATCTTAGCAGGAACTGATTATATTTCTCTTACTAGGTGCATAAATCAGGTCTGGTCACATTTCTGATCAGTCACACGGTACGAAATGGAATAGCCAAACCTCAACACGTTCAACCATGACAAAAACTACTGCTTCTACACCAAAAATGACCAGCAATACTTCTGACCAACAGTGACAAATCTAATTGTTAGTAATAATTTCACATTGATACCTGCTGGTCAGCTAGATAACTGGCTTTCCAGCCGGGTGCTCTGGGAATCAGGACAGGAACTGGACAATGGGTAAGATTATAGACCACTGTGGTCTCACTGGCTTCAACCAGATCAGTCCTCTTTTACTTATTTTATACACTGATACTCTGCCACACACCAGAAGCTTCCAGATAGTTTTAACATCACTGCTCTACACTCTGAAGTCAGTTTAGATCAAGCTTTTTGGCTCCAATACTAGCTTCTTAAAGTACAGTTTTGAAAATACATGAATTGGTGTCACAAAGTAGCCATATGTGACTGATTATATAGGTATTTGTGTATATATTTGACCCTATAAAGTTGAAAATAATTTTTTACTTCAATAAGTCCCTATTTATACCCTTAGGGTGACTGAGGAAAAAATTCTTTTTTTAAAAAAATAGGTTTATTTATTTATTTTGAGAGAGAGAGAGACAGAGAGAGAGAGAGAATTCCCAGCAGGCTCTGCACTATCACCACAGAGCCACAAATGGGACTTGATCCCAGGAACCATGATATCATGACTTGAGCCAAAATCAAGAGTCAAATACTTAACAAGCTGAGCCACTCAGGTGCCTTCCAGGGAAAAATGCTTAGTAGGAAAGGTACAAAGTGGATAGAGGAGCCAATCCCTATGGCCTGGCTTTAGTAAGCAGTAAGTCCACATGGTAGGGCCACAGAGAACACAACACAGCAACCCGATGGAGCGGTAGGGAGGGTCAAAGATGAGAAGAGGTAGCGTTGAGAGGCTAAGTGCCTCCCCTGTTGAGGATCTGCCATTGCCAAAGTGATGATGAAGACTCTTGATTGGAACAGTTCATAGCTCCCTGAAAAGGTCACAGAGACCCACAGAATGGCAGAATCTCCTGCAAGCCCTCCCTTTCCTCTCCACAGGCTGTCCATTCACAAAGATTCATACTCTCAGCAGAAATGGAAATTTTATGGTCTTTTATCTTTCAGCTCAAAAGTTAAAACCCTTCAACAATGAGCTTTTGTACTTTAGTTTATATTTACTAATGCCTTTTCTTAGACTACAAGCATTCACAGGCAAACCTCTCTATAGGGATAATTTTTTTCAAGTCAGATACACCGTGCAGTGACTGAGGGACTAGGAAAACAGTAGTGGTCCTGACATTCACCCACCCTTTAACTACCCCTCTCTTTCATTCTTTCTCTCAGCCCCATTCCCCAAATACCTACAACTAAGAAAAAACTTGTACATACCATCCAGGTATAAATTTTCTTTTTGCAATATCCTTTCTCTGGAGTTTTGCCTTTCATTTTGTTTTAACTTAAGTTCATAGAATTTTGAAAATTTTTCTGGACTCCAGTCCAAAGGTGGGGTCTAGTCACATTCCAATCACTATAAAGGACTCAAGAGATCACTGGATTTCTCAAGGTTTAAACTTTCTTATCAGTTAAAAAGGGTATTGAATTAATAGAGTCTAAAGTCCATTTTACTTGAAAGTTCATTACTCAACTGCTTTATCAAATAAAGCTAATCCATAAAGATTGTTTAACAGAACACTTTAAAAACTCAGTTGACACTTGCTCATGTACGAGAGCGTTCTAAGGAAATGCCTGCCTTTGCCTTGTTCTGTCATTCAGAGGAAGAAATAGGATGTTGACTTTACAATCTCTTCTCCTGAGCTCCAAAGATTATGATTCTGTCCTCAACTAGGAATCTCAGTACATCAAAGAAATTTCCATCATTACAACTTCAAAGTGTCAGCCTGGCTGAAAAAATTGATTATTACAAAAGATCATTTAAAGGGAAAGTGGTCTGTCCCTTCTTCCAGATTCTAGATCTGTAGTAATACTGATCTGTAGTAATCTGTAGTAATTTGTAGTAATACTGTCCTTTGCAGCCATCAAATTCTATAAAGAGTTCATGCATTTCACTAATGCCTATCAAATATCTTCTTTATGCCAGACATTGTTGTAAGTACAGGGATAAAGACATCAACCACAACAAAAAGTTTAGTCTCTCATGGATGGAATCTAAAATTCAAACACAGTAATACATGGAGGACTCCTTACCCCCATTTTTAACATGGTTGCCTCCTTTCTGTCAGTTAGGCTCATGCGAAGTCTCCCCCACAGAGAACTCTTCCCTCCATTTTCTAAGTATGCCTCTCAATGCCAGAACTCTCCATTCCCTATTATTTTCAATATGAAAAACAAAACAAAACATCTTCTAACTCCTAATAGTTTTTAAAATATCTTTATGTAGTCATATACACCAAATTCTACAAAGAAATTGAGGCCATTCACTGAGCATTACAAAGTGCCCTCAGGGGGCGACTGGATGGCTCAGTCAGTTAAGTGTCACACTTCAGCTCAGGTCATGATCTCAGGGTTCGTGGGGTTTGACACCCATGTTGGGCTCTGTGCTGACAGCTCAAAGCCTGGAACCTGTTTCGGATTCTGTGTCTCCCCCTCTCTCTGCCCCTCCCCTGCTCATTCTCTGTCACTGTCTCTCAAAAATAAATAAACATTAAAAAAAAAGTGCCCTCAAAATATTTCCTCTAAATCTCTAATGAAACTTTTTTTAGAGGAGTTGCCAGGACTATTTGTCATCCTCAGTGATGCCTCTGCTTTTTATGTAGCTTGTAACCACATATGGGGAGTTCCTGGCCTCCTTGGCTTCTGGGTTTTGCTGTTGTTATTGTTTTGGGTTTTTTTTGTTTGTTTGCTTTCTTTTAATAAATCTTTTATTTCTAAGAAATGTGGTTCCTTAAAACAGGGAGAGAAGATAAGTATTTTGGAAGACACAACCTCAGATTAAGAAAGTTTTTGAATAGAAGTTTGTTTACAATAGTGACAGGAGGACTCGTAAAATTTACAAATTTAAGTTACTTCAACCAAACTATGCTGTTATCTTGGCTCTTCCTTTTACATTATTTTCTCATGCATGAGACCAAGCCTGCACAAATCTCCCAAAAGAAGACTTGAAAAAAATTAATAAATCAAGCCATGAAGAGGAAAAAGGGGGGGGGGGGAGTTAAGAGGCAGCTTTAACACAGAAAAGAAATATTTATTCCACCAAATCCTCATGAGAATTCTAAATTATTAAATCTCTGAGTACACCTGATTTATGAACAGGATAACACAGCCCCTAGCCAAAATCATTTTTAATAAAAAGCAGGAAACCTCCTGAAGTTCATCTCAGATTTAATATCAAACACAGCAGCCACACATGAACATTTCCCCACAAAACACAAACACAGCACAGCACAATCCTCTGGCAGCCATCAGTAGGGAGTCGGCAATACAAACAAACAGGGTATTTGATCCATGGGAGGGACCAGGCCTCACAATCTAGACAAAGCAGCACATGGAAATGAACCACAGGCTGAAATGATGTCAATGAGGAAGAGAAAGGAGTTCCAGGAAGACTCATTTCTATCTAAATATACTAGAGCGGTTGGCTCACACTCCTGGTCACAACACTGAGCTTCCTGATTGACTGTTAGTTTGAGAGAGCAACACAATTGCACTTTTGTGTTGAATTTTATGTATAAATTTAGAACATATCAAAGAGATGGAAACCACCATGAGGAAACAAAGGCTAGTAATAAAATAATCCAACATTGCCATTCTCATTTTGCAAAAAAAAAAAAAAAAAGTAGTAAACATCTAAAAGATGCATAAAAAGATAATTCAAATATTTTCTGACAGATATTTGGTTCAAAGAAAAGAAAGACATCAAGGAAAAAAATATTTTATTCTTTGTCATGTATGTTTGCTTAGGAACTTATTACCATGTTTGTAACCTATGTGGTAAGGGATTTTTTTCTCAGGAATATAAATGCAACTAGTTGGAGATACATAAAATAATTAACTTCATCCATATTTAGTCCCATATAAGGAGGTTTCAACAAGGATATTATAAGATCACAAGGTAATATTTTTTTCATGTTTCCATTGACATTTCCATTAATATTTTGGCATTTGGTATTTGGTTAAAAAATATTCTGGAAAATAGGGGCGCCTGGGTGGCTTAGTCGGTTAAGCGTCCAACTTTCGCTTAGGTCATGATCTCGTGGTTCGTGGGTTCGAGCCCCGCGTCGGGCTCTGTGCTGACTGCCAGCTCAGAGCCTGGAGACTGTTTCAGTCTGTGACTCCCTCTCTCTCTGACCCTCCCCTGCTCACGCTGTCTCTCTCTCTCCTAGAAATAAATAAAACATTAAAAAAAATTTTTTTTAAATATTCTGGAAAATAGAAGATCGTTATGAGAAGCGGTCTGTTAGTAGAGTACAAGGATTTAAAAAGAAAGGCCAAAAGGGGAAAAGATAAGACTTATATCACTTGCAGGTACCTCGTAGGTTACTTTAATTAGTTAGTATTTTCAAAATTTGAAAGAAGAAAACAAGTTAATAATTAACTATAGGATACAGGGCAGAAAATTTTGGGACTATCAAGGATTTAACTATACATGTGGAATATATTTTTATATAGGGCAAATTATATTGTAAGAAAATTCTTCGAAGATAATTTGAAAATTATGAACTTTAAATTTCAAAGAATTATACAGGTTTTCCTCATATTCATGAAAAGTCAAGAGTAGAAACTACCTCCCTACAAATATATTATACTTATTTATTCAGGGAATTTATTATTTATATTAATTTGTTCAGAAAAAAAGTAATAATTAAGGCCATCTTTCAGTTCAGATAAGAAAGAGTTAAAACTTTCAATAAAATTATATAGTAATTGGCTGATATATTACTAGAAAGATAAGTAGAACAGGACAGATCACTTTGAAATACAACAGTATATAACATAAAATCAGTGTATAACAACCATCCTAATTTATGAATATTATAAACTAAGTAAGTAACTCTCATAAACTAAGAGATAATATGACTATTCAATAAATTGTAGGATATTGGAAAACTGGGAGGGGGGGAATCAAAAACCTACACTCATTATGTCATGCTAAAAGAAATCCATTCTACATAAGTTAAAAAGCTTAATATCAAAAAGAAATCAGAAACAAACAGAAAATATGAGTGATATTTAAATGATCCAAGGATGAAAATTTATGATTTCAAACCAATATACAGAAATATTATAAAACTCTTCTATTTAAATGTAGTAAATATAAATATTTAAATTAAATTACTACATATGAATTCAAAGTTTTATAAGCCAAATCATAAAGAAAATTTAGTTACGTGAAAACCTGAGACCAAACTTTGCAATCAATATAATAAACAATTAGTACCCATAATACGAATTCAGTTGGGGCACTTGGGTGGCTCAGTCAGTTAAGTATTTGACTTAGGCTCAGGTCAGGATCTCACAGTTTATGAATTGGAGTGCCATGTCTGGCTCTGTGCGGACAGCTCAGAGCCTGGAGTCTGCTTCAGATTCTGTGTCTTCCTTTCTCTCTGCCCCTCTGCCGCTCATAGCCTGCCTGTGTGTCTCTCAAAAATAATGTAAACATTTAAAAAACTAAAAAAATAATAATTCTGTTGAATCACAAGTATTCATGCCCCCAAATGGCAACCACATACAGCTACTAAACATGGGGCAAGTATTAAGCCCAATATGTGGTTTTATTTTATTTTATTTTTTAATGTTTTTATTTATTTCTAGGAGAGAGAAAGAGACAGCATGAGCAGGGGAGGGTCAGAAAGAGAGGGAGTCACAGACTCTGAAAAAGGCAGACTCTGGCAGTCAGCACAGAGCCCGACACGGGGCTCGAACCCACAAACCGCGAGATCATGACCTAAGTGAAAGTCGGACGCTTAACAGACTAAGCCATCCAGGCGCCCCATCGATATGTGGTTTTAAAAATGTAATTTAAAACAATGAGCTATAACTTTTGCTTTTCAATTAACAAATATTTTTGTAAATTACACTCAATGCTGACTAAGTGTTCTTAACTATTGCTATTGAGTGAGGAAACGGATGTACTCACTTTGGAAAGCAACTTGGTGATACAAGAGAGAGACTTTTTAAAAAATTTCATCACCTTAACATAGTCAGCAATCTTCTCTTTCAGTAATCTTCTTAAGAAAAATAACCCTAAAAGGAATTGGAAACATTTTAATGCTCCCAGAAACATGAGTAATTGTTGGTACACCTACCCAATGAAATATTATACCACCATTAAAAATCATGTTTAGAAAGATTTTACAGATCGAGGAAAATCTAGTGAAATGACGTTAAATGAAAAAAAGCAGTATAGATCTAGGTGAATAATAAGAGCTAAAACTTGAGGTGCCTGGGTGGTTCAGTCAGTTAAGTGCCCAACTCTCGATTTTGGCTCAGGTCGTGATTTCATGGTTCAGGAGATCAAACCCCTTGACAGGCGCTAAGCTGACAAGCATGGAGTCTGCTTGGGATTCTCTCTCCCTCCCTCTCTGCCCCTTCTCCTCTCTCTCTCTCTGTCAAAAATAAATAATAAACTTTAAAAAAAAAAAGAGCTAAAGCTGACCTTGAGATACAGCAAATCTAGAGGCAGGACAGATGTGGTACCATCAATCTGCTGGGAATACAGCAGTGAATGACAGGGACAGAGTCCCTGGCCCCCACAGGGGAAACAGACAGTAAAGAAACACATAAATCCACAATGTAATGCCAAACACATGAAGAAAAATGCATATGTACATTTATCTCAAGTAATGTAATGCAATAGTACATGCATGGCACAAACACACACACATAACACACGGGGGAGGGGAAGCAAAACATCAGAATGATAACAGGGCTTTTATTTTATGTAATTATCAGATAGTAGGTGGCTTTACTTTTCTTCTACATAATTTTGTATTTTAAAATGTAACTATTTATTTGTTATTAAAATACTAGGGGAAAGACCATATACTGTTATGGAAAAATACTATGAAAATCCTATTTTTACTTTTTAAGTTTTCTAATAGGGTACAGGATATATAGAAAGAAGTTTCCCTTTCAATTACTTGATTAAATGGATCATCTGCCCATAACTGTTGGGAGAAATATGGGAAATTTGTACCCTAGCCACTTAAATATGGGACAAACAAGATGTGCCTGTTAGGAGAAACATGGGAACAAGATAGTCAGGATGTCCTGTGTTTTCAGCTGCCCCTGGGATCGGAGATATGGAGGTGAGGAGGCCAGGCCACGATGTGAGAGAAGTCTGCAGCAAGATGCCTTAAAACTGGTAACAGTGGAAGCAGAAGTAGCCTATCATTTGGAGAACAGGAAACTGGCCCTGCCTCATCAGACCTGCATCATAAACTTGATGGTTTGAAAACACCTACATACCAGGCTGAAGCGGTCTCCGCACTGCGGTTCAGAGTTCAGGTTGTGGCCCAACATAAAGACAAAGGGCTCCATGTGCCAGAAAGGGATGTTGTTGAGTTCAATCTGCAGCTGTCTTCTCCCAGCATTTGTGACTGATCACCTCTCCTTAGCCAGAGGCCATGCCGTTATGAGGATCAAACAGCTAAACACTTACATACATTTAAAATACATTTAACCTTTCTTCCACCAGACCCTGAGCAGCTACAAACCAGCTTTTTCAAATCATGACCCCCTCTTGCTATCTATCTCATTCATTTCTTTTGTCATTTTCTGGCTCAAAATGAAGTTAATCGTGTCTTCTTTATCAATTTCTCTTTTGCTTGCCTCAGGCCAGAATATGGGAAGTGAGATTTTGATTGTTTGACAATATCAATATGGAAAAATTAAATATTGTTCCCCCTGAAGAGATATCAGAACTATTTTAAGAATCAGTGTTATCTGTAAAAATGTTAGTGAAAAATAAAAAAGTATCTACTTCTTTACAGTATCCTAACATTTCAGTATTTCCTAATCATAAAGTTTCTGTTTTAATCTTGTAACCAAATGACCTTCAATAAACATCCTGGAATAGATTATTTAATTCAGTTAGCCTAGGAACCCTTTCATTATGTGTTTGAAAAACAGCTTTAGAAAAAGTCGAATGCAGGCAAATGTTAATGCTTTTATCCATTTTAAAAAGCAGTTTTGCTCCATCCTCAAATAACATACGGGTAGGTCACTCCTAATGATTACATTCTTCCCCCAACTAATTTCAAGGCTAAAATCTTACCATATCCATCACTCTTAGAATTGTAGTCAACAACACTACATGTTTGAAAAGAGAACCAGAAAGGGATCAGTATTTTAAATATAAACAAATATAAGTACAGACCAATTATTCCATCTTTCTGGCTTCAATTCTTTATCTTCACAATGAAAGGGATAGAAAATTTTAAGACCACTTCCCTTCCAATTAAAAAATCCCAGGCTTTTGTGATATATTTTCCAAAGGTCAAGTTCACTTTGTGTTTAATTGCAATAATGAGTTAGTCTAATAAACTAGGTGAGCCATGCCAGCGTGTGGACCGAAGAAGGTAAATGATGAAAGGAGAAAGGAGAACTATTTATTTGGGCACACAGGTAATGTGAAAACTGAAACAACTTAGAAATTTATAGACATCATCACAACCTTCGCTGTCTATCCCTAAGAGAATGACCATGACAGTAGAATGTCAGGGGAAAAAGGAAAAGGTGATATCATGAAAGGCCAACAGGAGAGCTACTTTGGAGGAGGTGGGACATGAGAGGTCTATACAAAACTGTGTGATGGGGCAACCAACTGGGCTCTATAAATGACTGCTTACAAAGTCATGTATCCTAATCTTTAGTCTCTCTTATTTTGTGATAAATGAATACATATCAAAACCTTTAGGTTTAGGTATTATGAAATGTCTGAGTGCTATGCCACAGACTGAATTTCATAAACCATCTTCCCTGTAACATTGTATATTTCACTGAGTGAAACCAGCCATGGTATTTGATCACTGCATTCTCAACTATTATGCATTAGTATTGATTACTATTAAGCTTTTGTCACAGACAGCTGTCCCTATCTGTTCCACACATCTAACTTTAAAAGAGAGAAAATGAGAAAAGGGACAAATGAGAAAATGACACAGTAGTAAACAGCTGGGGAAACCATCTGACCATTAAAAGCTATGAGCATGTCTCCTAAGAAGACCAACAAAGCACTATATGTTTTAGAAAAACAACCTCCAGTATGAGAGATTAGAAATGCCTATGGGGCTCCTGGGTTGCTCGGCCAGTTAACCATCTGACTTCAGCTCAGGTCATGATCTCATGGTTCGTGAGTTGGAGCCCCATGTCGGGATTTGTGCTGACAGCTCAGAGCCTGGAGCTCTGTTTCTCTCTCTCTCTCTTTCAAAAATAAATAAACATTTAAAAAATAATAAAAGAAATACCTAACTCTGAGACTGAGAGAATTTCTGATTCCCGTGGCAAAATATTTCAAACAAGGGTATCTTTTACCTTGTTATAATGGACTTAGAACCCATTTTGAAGCAGTTCGGGAGGGGAGTGGGATGGGGGAAGGAAACAGTTTGGCCAAATTCACAAATCCTCATCTGATAATCCCTCTTTGGTTACAAATGAGCTGATGACATGTTTCATAACAAAAATCAGAAGTAAGTGGTCTACCACTAAATAAGTGTCCTCACTGAGCAAAGTATCCTCAGACACATCAGTATATTATTTATAATACTTATAAAAACTCTGCAAGGTGAGCATTAGAATATCCATTTAACAGATGGCTAAAGGAATGAATATACATTTTTTAAAGTTATTGCAAATCTCTCTCTTTTTCTCTCCTCTCCCTTCCTCTCCTTCTCCCTCTTTTTTCCCCTTAGTAGGCAACATAAAATATTTATTATTATAAATTAATTAATTAAATTCAGCAGGACAATTGGAAATATCTAATGCTTAAAGTAATAGAACCAATCAGAGAAGATAGCTCTCTGCACAGGCAATTCCCTCAAAATAGATGTCTAGACTCTAGAGAAAAATAAGAAACACATAGAAAAAGACTAGTATGAACAATAACCTGCACCACACAAGTTTATAGACCATTTTATAGCTTCTCTAGGCACATATGATAAAAAACAGTTACCAGAATTCAGGTTTCATCATCACACACATTACTGATCACCCAACAAGTGTATTAATATCTATATCTCTTCTGCTGCACCCCACATATCACGAGATCCTGTACCTCAGATGACCCCACAGAATTAGATTCCACAGCTTGGATCTAAACCTAGATCTCCAGGTCTAACAATGAAGCTCTCATGCAGTAGGTATCAGTCTGGAGTCATTCCTTCCATTTGTCCATTCAAACTTCTTATCGCTTCCTGAGATAACTCAAAAAGTTCTAGTCCTACCTAATCTCCGAATCTTCATCGTATCTAGAAACTGGCTGCAAAAATCCCTTTTATGTGTCTGTGCTCTTGACACTTTTTCTCCCTGAGACAGAAACCCTGTCTCAATCTCTCTCCCTGGGTCATGTTCCCAAATGATATCTTCATGTCAGACTAGGTAACTGCATGCCATTTATATGAATCATAGTATGTACTAGAGTTAAGAGGAAACTCAGAATTTGATACTGTACCATTCCTTTTCCATGGCTGAGAAATCAGAGGCTCAGAGAGAATAAAGATACAGCTATGATCACAAAACTACATATCTCTGGAGTCAGAACTAGAACGTGAGTCACTTGACTCCAGGTACTCTCTTTCATAACACCAAAGTGAATCTCACTGTGCTTGGCAGTACCACTGGGTTCCCAGCCCAAAGTACTGGCATTGCTATTTCCCTCTCTTCCTTAACTCACCCTTCCCTAGAATACCAAATATTTGAAAGTCAGATCTTTGACACATCTTATTTGAAATATTTCCAAATATTTGGATTCTATTTGACCTTAAACTTTAAGAAAGGGTTTCATTTATCTCCCTAGTATGTGACATCCCTCCCCAATAACACAGACTTGTGGTGTAGTACATGTTTCCTATATTGGTTCCTATATATTCACTGACCTAAAAATAGAACCAAAGAATTATAGAATTAGAAGCAAATGTAGGCACTGGTCTGCCCCACTTTTCCACCTGAATCTCTAAAGAATCATGGCTAAATGGTAATTTCTTTTATCTCTATTTTGGGATTTCCAATGTCTAACAAAATTCTCTTGTTTCAATACTTTTGAATATAATTTTATCTGAAAATAAACTTTCTTCTCATTTAACTTTATTTCATTTGCTCTTCCTCCAGCACAGAGAATAAATAATCTCATCTTTTTCATTAAAAGAAAAAAGACAACCCTATTTTTCAGAAGGATGTGAATACCATGTTGACTCATCCATTTCCTCTGAACAGGTTAGTTCATATCTTTGAGCTGGGACGACATGGCCATCATGATGCTTTTTGCCAGAATTTTCTACTATATGATTTGCCACTCTGTCTGAGTGTAATAATGATTCAGGCCCAGGAGGCAATTAACTTTTCAAAGACATTTGCTTTTATTGAAAATAAACATATAAAAGAAGACTGCAATGTGACTTTCTGGATTAAAACTCTCTTTAAACTGTACGTATGTCACAAAAGGAAAATCCACTGAACTTGCCAGCAGGTGCATCTTCCCTAAACACAGCTTCATATACCAAAAACTTGCAACATACCTCCACTCACCGCATCCCACTGACTACTGCATCAGGTCTAAAACTCTTAATGGAGGTTCTTCCCAGGCCAGCATCCACATCTTACTACCATTTTGTCTTCTACTCTTCATTACAAACTTTTGCTTTAGCTAGAGCAGTCTACACATTATTCCTCGAAACCATGGCTTTGTGTATGCCCATCCCCTGGTGAGGTAGTTTTATTCCTCTGTTCTACCTTTGTAAATCCTGCTCTTCTTCCAACTTCCTCTTCCACAGCAAAGTTACTTTCTTGATCATTACAACGCTTTGTACACCCATGGATCCCTTCTGCTTTGCCTCCTGAACTGACATGCTGGAAAGAGTATGAGCCCTGAAGCCAAACAGTCCATGCATTATATCACATCATATCAAACATGGATTATAATCCTAATCTTCCCATGTACTAATTACATGGTCATGAAAAGTTACTTCACTTCTAAAAACTTTAACTTTCTCAACTGAGGAATGGAAATAAAATACATCATCTTACTAAAGATAATCTGAAGTGCTACCTTGTAATTCATCTATTACTCAGATAACATTGTTTATATTTTTAAAGAAGGCTGTGCATTTTTAAGTTAGGCATACATTCTTTAAAAAGAAAAACATTTGGGGGGCAAACTAACACTTGCGTTCTCCTGTTTTAGAACAATCCGATAGCTTCTTTTCTGGAAATAAAAATAAAGATTTAAATACATGACACCAGCCACTCAGGTCAAAACATTCTTTGACAGATTTCATAAAGGAGCTTCTGGGTAAGATAGTGAACCTAAAAATAGGTGGCTGCAGTGGAAGTGGAAATAGTCCATCCATTATATCAGCACCATTAGCCAACAGTGTGACGGTGATAGTGTGGGTGTGGGCATACAAATATTTGGTTTAGAAGGAAAAAAAATCTGCCAAGAAATATATTCTGATTATGATGAGTGAGCATATTGCCCCCTAAGGGAGATTAGAGACTACTAAATAAAAAGCAGTTCTCATCATCTTTTGAACCTTTTAACTACTAATAATTGGGTTCTTTGCTGATGATGCAGAACAACTTTTCAAGCTGATTAATAGGTCATGTGTGTAGAAGAGGCACCCCTGTTCGTGAAACAATTATGCTAATCCTCTAATTTTTTTTCAAAAACTATGAATATTCTAATCTTTCAAGAATATGGGTGTTGGTTGCAGATGGTGTTTGTATATTACTTGCCAAACTCATTAACATTTTTGAATTTCACATATTTTATCCTTACAACCCCATGAGAACTCTAATATGGGGATTAACACCCTCTATTTAAACAGGTAAACAAAGATTCAGAAGCAACTTAGAGGCCTGCCCAAGGTCAAACAGCTAGTTAAGAGGAGACAGTATGAGAATTTTGATTTCCTAAATGAGTACTCTTTTCAAAAACCTCAGTGAGTAAATATTTCCACAGTATATAAAAGTGAAGGAAGTCTTTCCCTACTGGAAGTCTCAACTTCATTTGATCCATTTTAGATGTTTACATTGGCAATACTGTTTTAGCTTCTGCCTATACAAATTCAAAAGTTGCTCATTTTCCTGTATAGATCAATAACTGAGTCAATGTTTGATAATGACTAGAACAAAATTATCAAAACTATTCTAGTGCTTGGCCAGTGCAAATATAATGGCCTGCATGCATATTGCCTCTCTGCATAAAGAACAACATGGGCTATTCTATTTTTGTGAGGATCTTAAACAACATTGAATCTGAATGAATGCCACACATCAGGCCACAGGCTAGATATTAGTGGTCTAAGAAGTTCTTCACCAAGTATAACCCAGAATGGAAAATGTATTTCTGAGCTACTTTTTGGGTACAATCATTAATATTCAAATCTAGTCACAGAGAAAATTTCCATAAATGAGACTATAGATGAGGGGAATCACTAAAGTGTGAACTCAAAAGCAGAAGACAATCTAGTGACGGAAGTTTACTTCTGACTGCAAAAGGTAGTACCTTTCAAATAAAAGTATTCTAACTCTGTATTCTCTATGGTGTGTCACTTAATTTCTCATTTGGGTTGTAATTACAGTCAAAATGTTTGCCCTACCCTATTTATGCCACCCAACCCACAATTCATCAAACTTTAAAATGGTCATAGGAATTAGCAGCTTCCTAATCAACATGTGAAAGTTAAAAATAATTGTAGTTCCACTCAGGGAAGTTATACTCAGTTTACATCTGTTTAAAGATACTATAAAAGATATTTATGCATCTGATGGAAAGCTAGATTACATAGTATTCAAGATCCCCTCTAATTCTGAAATTCTTTGATTCTACTCATTATACCATTTATGGTCTCTTATTTTATAAATAAAGGAAACAGAAACATAAGGTAAAACTAAATCAGCCACTGTTATTGCACCTGAAACATGAGTTCATGATTCTAAACTCAAAATATAAGCTCCAATAAAATTCAACTTCAAATTTAGAAACAAGTAATATGAAAGGATGTAAAACAATCAACAGCATTGACCTTCAAATTTTCTTGCCATACATGGGGATAGAATCTTTAAAAAAACAAAAACAAAAACAAAAAACCTAAATGGCTTCCACAAAATGCTTGTTTGATTAATATCTGTCTTCTTTGATTACTACCTGATAAAATATTATAATATAATCCTATAATTTCTGTACCACTTATTTGACACTTCGACTTTACATGAACAAACTGTGTTTGAGCCAGATGTATTTTTTATGAATATGTGAAACTGAGAAATGCAAGAATTTTGATCCTAGGGATCATCAACTAAATGTCCCATCAGTGAGAATTTTTTAGACTGAACAAAGGCAAGGAAGAGTAATTTGGTGACCTTGTTCTCTGAACATGGAACCACCTCTTCTCTATGATATCTGGCCAGATACTAACCATTTGTCTGCCTCAGTGACTCAACCAGTATAATTGTACACATACTGTGAAATATATTTAAAAATAGATCTGCCAAACTTTTACATATATTTTAAGAAGAAATGAACAAAATTGAATGATTTTAATTTAGGTATCAATTATCAATGACTAAAGGGAAGCACTGTCATATTAAAATAATTCTATTAAGATAATTCTAAAAATTCCTTATTGTTATTAATAAAGTGATGCCTCATTTTGCCAAAGAAATCTTTGTAATGGGTATGAATTCAATTTTATATATTAACTCAATTAGTATAAAATGAATGAATCATTTTTGAAAGATTGATTCAGCAAATACTTTTACAAATTAATTCTGCTTACTAATCCAGATTTTTCTCTATGCATTTATTTACAATGAGGTAATTTTCTGGGAAATTAGTTTATATACCTTAGGAACATATATTACTTGAGTATTTGTAAAATAAACTCTAGAAATATTCTAAGAATGCAGAGAACCTTTAAAAAAAACACAACATTAGTGTAATCTACACATATATAGTCAAGACATTATATGCTATTTTCTAGCAACTGTTAAGTTAAGCTATAAAGTATATAAAGATGATTTGTCTCTGATAGAAAACTGCATCCTTAAAATGCCAAAAATGCAAAATAGAAGACTTCAAATTAACCTTTAATGCTTTGTCGTGCAATTTAGCTATAGCACATTTAGGCAAGATTTTTAGATTGTTTTGTTTTGCTGTGTTTTCCTTTTATCAGGTTAACAATTTTACATGTCCTATAATCAATGGGCTTTATGAAACAGTATAATGTTATTAATAAATGCCTTTACACTGGCTTAATACAAGTCAATAGGGATAAAAACATATATACTAAGAATTTAGAATGGCAACATTTGAACTGAATGTAAATGAGGTGATTATGGACCATTTTTGAGTCAGTCTGATCAATTAATTACACTGCCTTAAAGGTCTTTGGGCATTTTTCCCAGACCAAGTTTCTTTTCTTCTAAGTTATCGTTGGTACAAGGTGTGATGACTTTCAGGCATCAATTAATATAAATTGGAAGCAGGCAAACTATTAATTAAACATGACATTCTGATTATTTAAACCTTCTATTAAAGTTGATTATTCAGACCATGTTGATAGCCTGTTCTTCAAAAATGACTGATGATATCAAGCTTTACTGACTTTCACCAAGTCTACTATTTCCAATTCTTCAAGACAGAAGGAATAAATGAAGTGAGAAGAACACTGGAACAAGTCTAATAGATAGAGTGACTAACCTCAGACCCCCAAGGTCAAGGTAAAGCAATTCATTTCTTGACTTTCATCAACACAAGACATGATTTATTAATTAAAGATCAGGATTACAAACATTATACATCTCAATGATACGTTCTTTGCGCTGTGTAACTTTGTGAACAATGTTAGAATCCACTGTCACCACACAAGTAATGTCAAAAGGCAAAACTCATTATATTTGCAAATAAAAACACTGGTTTTTTAAAAACAAAAGTACACATTAGTAATCATTTCTACTACCCATTTCATTTGATGGGGAGACATTGTAAAATTAAGAGATTCTTTGGGATTCTATCAACTTCATGGTACAAACTTTGGACATTTGTGCTCCTCAAAATACTATTTTTACTTTACAGAGTCAGCCACCATACTATAGATAATTATTAAAAGTAATATTTTTATATTATTACAAAAAGTTCAGTGATAATTACTGTCATTTTACATAAATATGTTAAATGCTTCTTAAAAGATTGCTACTCCCTCCCATAGATCCACAGCCATTCTTAGAGAAGAAAACATTATAAAAGGACATTGGGAACATTTTTAACATTATGATTGTAATCATAATAGCAGAGATTTTTGCCCCAATTTTTAGGATTAGTGTTTTATAAGCATTAAAGAGAAACTGAGGCCTAACAGAAGAAAGAAGTCATGAGCTAGTTATTGTGATTCCATTAATCTCTGTTTACCTCTCACTTGTTATAACACTTAGGGAGCTATTCTATAAGTCATGCTTATAACAGCAGTTCAGAAATTATTCCATAGAGGGATGTTAGGTAATTTGAAAAAATTGCCACTGAAATTAAATTCTAGGTAAAGGTAGTCAGTTGTGATTATGAAACCTTATTCTACATTCTATATATTTTAAATCACATTGTTATTTTCAGTGATCTAAATTAATGACCACTTTTCTATTAGGTCACAATTGCAGCAAACTTTTATTGCCTAGGTGGAGGAGGATAGTAAAAGGTGTTGTGTGTTCAGCTGATGATTCATTTCACCAGCTGCCAGAAAGTTACACGTTGCAGCACACCTGGACACATGCACCCGTGACTGATTGGGAAACACATTTATCTTGGCATGTCACAAAGGAGATGGAATTCTAATTATTCTTCCTTGTAACTGAAGATATTTTGGATCTGTATCTACCTACAAAATAATACAAATTACACATCTGGACGAGGTTCACATAATTTTACCATCTGTTCTCTATGTTCAAACATAAATATTTCCCAAATTGTTCCTTATGCAAAAAAAAAAAAAAAAAAAAAACGATTTCATTTTAAAAGACCTGGACTGATTGCCAACATTATAGGGAAATGTCATTTTTTAAAATTAAGACACTGAATAAGGTGCTTAAAACCTTGAATTTCTTTGGTTTGATAAACACATAGTACAAATTTAATCTTTACTTTCCATTAAGGGGATTTTGTGGATTTCTCATATTCTGATTTTGAGAAAATAAATTTGTTAGCTAAATTTTACACAGAATATTGCAGGCAAAAATTAAATTATTTGAGTACTCTGTATAACAGAACAAAAAGATGCCAGAGGTTTCCTTCTTTACCTTAAGTCTGAGCAGTTATTAATTATCTTGGCCCCAAATGCCACAGATTCTTACTTAATTTCTCCTGAGAATTTCCTTAGTTTCAGACCTTAAAATATCAAATAAAAAGTATTCTAGAAATATTTAATGAAGTTTGCAAAATCATAATTTCCAGAATATGAAAATATTTCATCTGGTATAACCAGTGAAAATAAGTAAGACCCTTAAGAAAGAGAGAGAGAGCATCCTTGAATGTATTCTTGCAGAATACATAAGAAATTCAGATCAGGGTAACTGTGGCATAAATAGGTTTAAAATATGTTCAATATACACAATAGTATTGTATACACAGCAAATAGAACTATACTTACACCGTTAAATACCATTACAGGAGAATGTGAACTATCTCTACGCCATTGATGTACCATATAATAAATGTTACATTATAGATCACATCTACAAACCTACAGTTTGTGGGGGTTTTTTTCATAAGAAATATTCTCTGATACTAGTTTTTAGTAACTGAGCTCTTTAAAATGCTTTAAACTTAAAAGATTTAAACCATAGTAATCCCTTTTTCACAATGGAAATCCAATAAATATTTTACAAATATAAAACCCAGTAAGAACAGTCTTTTCTCTGTGTTGCCATTTACACACTTCTCAAAAATAGTAAAAATAGGGCAATCTATTTATCTGTGTAATCAATAGATTTAGAGTCGTAAAGTGGTTTATCATTTCAAAGTAATGCTAGAAGATACTAGTTACTGGTAAACATGTGCCATAATTCCAGTTCTAAATATGAAGGTATTATCATAAATTTCTCATATTTCTCAATAAAATAAACTTTTCACACGTTTAAATTACATAATTACTTGCCTAACAGTTGAATCAGATGGTATGAAATGTCATTTTAACCTCAGTTGCTGGTTTGTGTGTTCAAAATTCTGACAAACCTGGCACTTGGCCAGATCTAAGTGGCTTACCATCCCCCAACAGACAGAAGTAGTACCAGAATTTCTCAGTCTACTTTAAAGTGAATGGTGAACACCTGAGCCTAGTCTCTGATGTGTAGGCAATTCACAGTGACTCATCTTTATATATGTTTTGTTTCTTGGAAGTCTTTCTCCCTTTTCCTTTGTTTTTTTTTTTTTTCATTCTTTCCCACTTTCTTTCCTCCAAAAAACACCTGCTCATCATTTGAGACTCTATATAGGTACATTCCCCCTGGACAGAGTTATGTATTTCCTCCTTTACTCTCTGTCAAATGAGTAAATAATCTATGATGGCATTATACTGTGTTACTTTCATTTGCTTACACATTTGACTAACTGACTAGACCATAAAATCTTAAATACAAGATTTATCATTATGTAAGAAGTTTCTACCACAATGGTTGAAACATGGTAGATGTATAATCAATGTCAGATAAATTAAATTATTTTATAATTCTATCCCTATCTTACACTGTACATCTTAATATTTCCCTCTGTTGCCCATATTTTATGTTACTTTGCTGTATAAAGTCAAATGTTTATATACAAATCACAAAATTCATTTGCCTAAGTTCTGAGTTAAAAATAATTCATTTTAGGGATATTATACAAATCATCATCAAATTATCTAATCATCATAAGTATTACCTAGGAACAAAAAGTAAAAGCAATCATCCAGCTACTAAAATTTATAAGTTCTTATAATATTCTACAGTCACATCTAGGCTTTCATAACTAATTGTTCATTAATTGCATTAGTCTCTACAATAGAATAGCTATGAAAAAACACATGAAGTATTAGAAATAATCAGTATTTGGAGCTCACGTTTTATGGAACATTTGTGGGCAGCTGAGAGTCCATGTGAAGTCATATGCAGGCTTTTATGAAACTGGTTACCTAAAATATAACTATATAAAAACTTTATACTTTCAGGTTATCAGATAATTTGGTGTTGAATGTGGAATTTAAAGTTATTTACATACAGTCTATAATAAAGTCAAATAAGAAAATGATGATGATGATGATGATAATGATAAAGTGAATGAGCCCACACTGAGGATCTTTATTAGGTCTACTTTTTCAGCAATATAACCTTACAATTTATTCCTCATAAATATTTCAGAGTAATTATGGCCACTTACTTCTCAGGATTTTCCACTTCTTCAGTAACAAAGTTGAGATAAAACCTAAAAAGATATAAATGATTGGTATAAATTATAAAGGTATAAATTATCAATATATTTTATGTCTATAAGCCAGTTTCAAATTTTAAACATCTACAATCAAACTCAGTTTTATAAAAAGAATTACAAATAATTCTTTTAAGATGAAAATCTCCAATAATCAAAAGCCCCCATAAATTGTATTTCTTAGAAAGCCATATTTATTGAGTTATTTTTATTATTTTTTATTTTTTGCTTTTTAAATGTTTATTTATTTTGAGAGAGAGAGAGCAAGTGGGGGAGGAACAGAAGGAGAAAGGGAAAGAGAATCCCAAGCAGGCTCCACACTATGCTTGGAGCCTGACATAGGGCTCAATCTCATGATTGTGAGATCATGACCTGAGACAAAATCAAGAGTCAGGTGTTTAAACAACTGAGCTACCCAGGTGCCCCCATTATTGTTTTTATTTTTTAATATTTTCATAGAGGCATAACACATGAATATTTAAGTGCACAAATGTTAATCTATAACTTGGTGAATTTTTACATATTTATACACCCATGGAACCAACAAGATCAAGAGATAAAACATTCCTGGAACCCTAGATGTCTTTATTGCCTTTTCTAGTCAATATTATCTCTTCCATTCTCTTATAAAGGCAACCATTATTCTGACTTTTATCACCATTGATAAGTTTTATTTGTTTCATCACACCTGATTAATATTTGTCTGTGTTACTATTATACAATATTTATTCTTTTGTGTCTGGCTTTTTTTCTGGGCTTTATTTTTGTAAGCCTCACCCATGCTGTTGTATGTAGCAATAATTCATTATTTTTATTGATGTTTTTATTGTATTTTTACACTATACATTCTACTGTTGATGGCTTTGGATTATTTCCAATTTAGAGCTATTAGGAAGAGATATCATAAATATGCCTAGACATGTTCTTTTGGGGACCAGACAATCATTTCTCTTCAGCATTTACTCAGAATATAGCCACTGAGTCAACAAGTGGGTGTATGCTTACTGTCAAACTATTTTTTCCCATTTTTGCATTCCCAACAATATAGGAGATTACCATGTAGGGAAAACAAAGTGGAAAATCCACAACATTTCTCCTCAAGGAGCTCATAGTTTATAGAATGGCCCCTAAAATAGTGCAACATAGCATAGGAGATGGTGCTGGAGCAGGCACAGGACACCATGGGAGCTAGAGGCAAGGTCTAACCCAGACTGGCAGGTCAGGGAAAGTTATCTAGATAAAACATCACCCAAGTGTGACTTTTCACAAACGCTTAATGTCTGGCTCTACTGGAGTGGTGTAAGGATACTCCACACTGAGTATAGTAAATGAGCACAGGGGTGGAAGCCACAGTTTAGTATCTTGCAGCACCAAGTGTATCAGGGGGTAATGAGAACAGAATTTAAGTCCCAGATGGCCTCTGGCTTCCAGGAATCCAGATTTTAGTAGTGGTGGCAGGTCAGTCAAAGCTTATAGGGCAAGAGAAGTATGACAATAGCATTTCTCAGTTTTGGAAACTGAAACACAAGAGACCAAGTAGGAACCGACAATGGGATTAAAGATAATAGATTCTTAACCTGCACTTCTTCCTTTCAATTCACTGTTTTCTGGCATGTGTCCATCCAGGTACCTCAAGTCACAAGACGTATGAAGTTGATTTTTAGACACACTGTTAGTCATTACACTGTAAGTGGATAAGTAAAGGGAAGAACATTTTGGACACCTTTCCCGGGTCCTGAACACTTTCTGGATCCTGAACACTTTTCTAGGTCCCTTGCATGACAAAAAGTATTCTAGGCACAACATCTTTCACTTTCAAGTTTCATAGGATTACAAATATTACCCTAAAGTTATGGCCCTAGAGAAATTCAGATACTTTACCTCACTTTGTGACTCTACTCTCCCCACCCAGAAATGTCTACCACCTTACATCGTTGACATCTTTTTCCAATCTAAAGTGATTGCTGGATACTCTTTAAAGCCCTTATAGTACTTTTTTAAGGTTCTAAGATGTATGACTGAGGGAGACTCCATCTTCAAATAAGCAAATACAGATAATTAAATTGTGAAGATGGGAAAACTAAAAGATCATAATGGGAGAGCTAAACATATAAAGACAAAGATACTTCTACTTCTTCATTTTCATAGACTTAGGGCATTCCACAAAATAAAAAAAAAGTCTTATTTTCAAAACACTCTTCTCTTATTCCGTAGAAGGTAAAACAACCATTAATATAGGTACACAGAAGCTTAGGTCTATAAATATAAATCTTCTATAACCTAAAACCAAATAGCTAGAATATTAGCCCAACAGACTTTAAAGTATCTCATAGCTTAAAACAAAAATGAGAAAACCTGTCTTATCCCATCTTTACAAAAACCCATCTAAATTCACAAGTAGAAAGTTGATGTTTAAGGGGCTCCTGGGTGGCTTAGTCGGTTAACCGTCCGACTTTCGCTTAGGTCATGATCTCGCGGTTCGTGGGTTCGAGCCCCGCGTCGGGCTCTGTGCTGACTGCCGGCTCAGAGCCCAGAGCCTGTTTCAATCTGTGACTCCCTCTCTCTCTGACCCTTCCCTGCTCACGCTGTCTCTCTCTCTCTCTCCTAGAAATAAATAAAACATTTTAAAAAATTAAAAAAATAAAAAGAAAGAAAGTTGATGTTTACAGTTGTTAAAAACTATGGGGCGCCTGGGTGGCTTAGTCGGTTAAGCGTCCGACTTTCGCTTAGGTCATGATCTCGCAGTTCGTGGGTTCGAGCCCCGCGTCGGGCTCTGTGCTGACTGCCAGCTCAGAGCCTGGAACCTCTTTCAGAGTCTGTGACTCCCTCTCTCTCTGACCCACCCCTGATCACGCTGTCTGTCTATCTGTCTGTCTGTCTGTCTGTCTGTCTCTCTCTCTCTCTCTCTCTCTCCTAGAAATAAATAAAAAATATTAAAAAAAAAAAAAAAAAACTAGACAATAAGCCCAAAATGGAGTCACTTATGCTAAGCTCCACAACACCAAACCAAGGTAATTATAGTTTTGGCTCTCCCAGTAACAGAATTTTAAACCGGTCAGCCAGGAATCACTAGATTAGCACTAGTTAGGTAATCTGCCTGATAAATTTCTGCCATTATTTAAACGAAAGTAACCTTGCAAAAGGCAGCTGCTTTTTTGCCTGCACTAACTTCTTTGTTCCTGCTCCCTTCTGCCTATAAAAGTCTTTCATTTTGTACAGTTCCTCTGAGCTTCATTCTATCTGCTAGATTAAATGCTGCCTGATTCAAATTGATTTTTGCCCAAATAATCTCTTAAAATTTTTAATATGTTTCAGTTTATCTTTTAACAAGGTTAAGACATCTAATATTTTAAGGACTATGTCTTAGGTAGAAACATTTGAATAGCTGACAGAACAGTAGCAATAAAGGCGATCTAAAAAGTTATCAGCCAAGGATATTTTTTTAATGACTAGAGAGTAAGTTTCTAAAAACAGAGGCTGCAGTTATACCAGGAAGGCAAGTAACAATCAATACTTATAGCTGGAATATGCACTCTGAGGGATTTCATGTGTTTGTTATAAGGCCAAAAGCAATGGGAAGTACAGGAAGAACATGCAGGGGAAAAAAAGATAATAAAAAAAATCCACCCCCAAATAAAACCACACACACACACACACACACACACACACACACACACACACACACACACAAATGTTTCCAGGGTTCTCATGTCAAAAATATTCAGTTCCTTCTTAATAATTGTTTTAGAAACTGGTGTTTTCCAACAGTGTTTACAACAAGAAAGGAAATATTTGTGGGGGGTGGGGGGGAGGCCACAATTTCAAATATTTGCCATAGCTCCAGAGAATAGAGGAAAGGAAAAGGCTTGGGGCAGGGTGGGGGAGCAAAGGAGAAAGCTTCTTATTTTGGTCCAAACATTCACATCCTGTGGGAAATACACCTATATGCTCTCCTAGTTTCCAGAAATGAGTCCATAGCATTCTCCTTGCTTTACATCTCCTCAAGGCCCCTAGAGAATGTTCACAAGATCTATTGTTTCAGCTCTTCCATAATTGTGTATAAAAAGCACCACAAAGCTTTGAAAGCATTTCAGTACCTGACTATGTGAATTATTTTTTTTAAAAAAGCTTATTCTATAGATTAGATTTGACACAATGGTACAAAATAATCCCAGCAGGTGCTTTAAAAAGACTAAATCCACTGAGGATAGGATTTAAAAGGGAGAAGAAAGACACCAAAAAACTTTCTATTACACAGTTAAAAAAAATCCCACCAAGCAATATTTAGCTTTGGATCAGGATATGGGACTGAAATTGGTTGAGTTCCCTTGGGTCACAAGGAAGACTGGCAGACCTATCTCTCTGAATGCAGACATTGGCAATGATATTGAAGTTGCTCTGACCCAACTCTGTGACCTGGCTGAGTTAATGATTTCTTTCCCCCTAATCATGTTTCTGTGAAGGAGTTTTCATCATTCTAAAAAGGTTCTGCACTCCTCATGGCCAAAAACATACTCTATTCAGACCCAAGGTTTGGCAGGGTCTTTTTCCTGTTCACCATCTAGGAGCTGAATTGCTAACAGAGCAAGGCCTCTTGGACAACAAAGGTCTTGATGCTTTTACTTACACCCTAGGTGGTTGAGTTCTGATGACAGTGGCTGCTTCTGTCTGACTGATTTGCAATGCCCCCCACACTTTTTGTTTGCATCAAACGTTGTCACAGCAGCAGCACAGCTCATTTACAGTACCTCATTTATAATTCCACCACCTAGTCTTGTAATTATACTGTGAAAGACAGACAGAGGTCAGAGAGGCAGGATCACATTTGGGAAGGGAATAAATACCCCTCTCTGTGAACTCTTTTAGTTTCCAGCTTGTTCCATTTACAGACAGATATTAACTTTTCCTCTGGAACTCCGAACCGACAGACTGTTTCTTCTAAACACAGCTTCCTTTTCCTAAGACTGATGGCCATAGATTAACAACCAGATTATTTCTGCCTTTCCACAAAGCAGCATTCAGGTGGCATAAAAACCTTGTTATAGAAATACAGTTACTTATCTGTCTCTCCACAAGCCACTTGTATCAGATAACATTCCATTTAAAATCTTGGCCTTAATTTCCAGTATGAGAATTGATCCCTTAAGAATATGAAAAAATCAACAGGTTTCTGTTCTTTAAAATAGGGAGTGGATATGAGGATTATATGGGTAAAAGTATAAACAAAAGTTCATGTAAACCCCACTTTCCCTGTAAACAGAGAGCTGAAATAAGTTTCTAGGCCCAAGATAGGGCCACTCAGTCCCCAAACACCAAATCCGGGATCTATATTTATTTCCTTGTTCCACATTCATTTTCTACCTTTCTCTTCCTTGTTCCTTATTCTCTGAAAGAATTCTACAAAAGCCCCATCCTATAAAAGTTTCCCATCCTCCATCACGGTTTGCAGTTCTCTAGACTCTTGAAAGTAGAAACTGCCCACTTCACGATTTGCTAAATAAAGTTTATCTGTATCAGTTGTTTTTCTTAAATTGTTTTAACAAGAGGAACATGTTGGGTTCAGCATCAATAAAATGAAATATTCAGATAGTAAGATAATTCGGTAATTCAAAATAAAGAGAGAGAAATGGAGAAATCGATCAGCTCTCAAAAGCATACAGAAGTGGAGAAGTTTGTTCTACATAAAACAGGCGACCTGAATATTTGGTTCTGGTAGTGGGAGAGTGAGTTGGGTAGAAGAATTTTTTAAGATTCCGTGGGAACAGATGCATGGCACTCAGAGGCAAAAGAAACTTCGTTCAATAGAATTAATCAAATCTCCCTTGTGAAAAGCTTCTGCTACTTCCCCACTTTGCTCTGGTCTCTGGGTTCCCCTCCCAGTAGCTTGGCTGCTGCCCCAGGGCACCAGAGCTTTGATCCAGGCTGAATAGCCATAGAAGAGTTCATTCTGCAACTAACCCTGTGATCACAACTCTGTTCTCTCTGCCCAGCACCACATTGTGCTTTGGCCAAAACTAAAAAGAATTCAAATATACTGTGAGGTTCAAGATTAACACTTACACACAATGGCTACAAGAATATTTCTTGAACATACAAATATTTTATACTATACTTAGAGTTACAATCTTCGAATGTCTTTCCAAAGCTAGGTTAAAATTTTAAGTTCCTGTACTCTCCTGATTTTCCTCTAATCCTATATTTTCACAATTCAATGATATTAATATGGTAAACGTTCCATTTATTTTGAAATACATCTGTATATTCCATGCACTAGCTGGAAGCTAAGAACCTAAAATTAAAGGAATGAAAGTAAATTTGATTTGCATTTGTAATACAATTATATAATTTTTGAGCTAGTGTGGTTTCCTGATACTATTTTTATGTTCATAGAACATTCTCATACCCAAAGTTATACAACTATTAGCTCCATAAATAATTTAAAAAGAGAGATTTTGCCACTAATTACTCCAAAACTGTGAAATTTAATTTTACTATAATGATTTTGATACTTAAACAATACTTTTCTGCCTAGTGGGCTTTCTTGTAACAGTCACCTCAAGTGAATCTTAAAACAATAACATTTAATTAGTAAAAAATCCCTTTCTTATTCCTGAGTATTGCTATCCAAGGTATTAAATAAAGTCAGGCATAAATTAGAAACAAAGTTCTAATGCTCAACCAGAATGGTTATCACAATTGGAGATGTACAAAGGAAATGTAGTCATGGCATAGTGATTTTAATCATTATTGTTGCATTATTTGTTTTTCAAATGTGAAGGAAATGTTAAGGAATTTGTAAGAGCCTATAAAATGTGAAAGATTATCTAGTATACTAAGTAGTATACCAATGTATACTAGTATACTAATGATTTCATGATCTTAGTTTTTTCTACCCTGCTTTAGAGTATCATTTTACCTCCTGGGAACATCTTACTTATTTCTATATCTGAATTATTTCATTCTCATGAGAAAGCAGAGAAAAATCAATTAAGCAGTATTCAAAAACAACCTTGGAGCTTTAACTGCAAGGCTGTTTGACAAGCAAGGAACTAATCTTTAATTTCTCATGGCACTATTATGTCCTCACTGATAACAGACTTATAAGTGATTTGTATTGGTTCTTAATGTCAGTGAGACCTAGTGCTCAGTCATAGACCCCAGCAATTAAAACCAGAAATAGAAAAGACCATTTAACTCATGCTCTAACTAAAACCCATTGTGCTTATTTCTTATCACACTTTCTTGGGGCATTGACAAAGACATTTTGCAATGACCAGGACATTCTAACCACCAGACCAGAAAAGCCCTGATAGCAACGGAATGCCTAGAAGACCACACCCCACACGTCCCCATCACTACTTATGATCATGGACTGAATACATACCCAAGGTCCACTGTTTTGCACAGATGTCTCCAACCTCTCCCTATAAAATTCTAGGTTTCCTTCTTATGGGTAGAGAGGTGGATTGTGAAGCCTTAGCCTGTTACCTCCCCTGTCTGCCAGCACTCAAAACAAATTTCTTACTTTCTCTTTTCCAAACCTTCATTGCATTTGGCTTCTCTTGTGACAAGTTTATCCGAGTTTGTTCAGCAACAATGTTGGCAAGCTTAGCCAGGAGGTATACATTCAACTTGTCCAGCCCCCTCAGGAGTCACCGGGATGGAGCAGTTGGCCCTGGTGACACGCACTGGGGTTCACCCATTTGTTTCCTGACTTAATGGCTGTCACAGATCTTTCGCTAACGTTAAGACCCACATTTGTTTGTTTTTTACAACATCAGGCTAAATCTAATAGGCACCTTGACTGAAAAATTCAGTTATGTTTACATTAAGTCAGATGCACAGTACTTGCCCTGGTGGAGGAGCCACACCATCTTTCTCACTTCAAGTAAAATTAGATTGTGCTGGATTGTGGTTATTCACACTAATCTAGCACCTTGCTTGGCACTTAACCAAACTACTTGAAGGACTTGATGAACCATACAAACCACCAGATCTAGAGATATCAACTTACCAGCCAGCATATGCATACATTCCATAATAAAAAGCCAGGGGCAACCCCATAATACTTGCATCTCTTCCTGAAAAGGCATCTTTAAAGTGTTGGGTTTGCCCTGCAAAGATAATAAAAAGATTTAGGACTTTTCAAAGAATAAGCCATAAACATGGGGAAAGAAATGGGAGGGTTGGTGGATGAACTACACGGTTTCAGGTCCAGATTTCTCACTTCCTGCTCATTGCCAGATTTATCTATTAATAATGTATCCATTCTAGAGAAGGAGTGCCAAAAGTATATTGATCACCACTAACACTACTGTACATTTCTCTTCTAATAAAATTATAGCAAAGAGGAAGACAGCATTTAAAAAATATTTCTTTGTTTGAATGTACCTCTACTCTTTTAGTTTGAGCATGAAAGAAGACTAAAGAATACTTTGTAAGCTACAATTCATAGGAGTACAATACAATTCTTTTAAATGAAGATAATGTAATGCTGGTGTCAGGAAGAAAGAATTTCCTCTACCCTTCAATATCCTTTAAGCTGGACTAAGATTCAAATCTGTCATGAGACAGATTAACAGGAGAAAATCAAATTTAGCAGCCTACATATGGGGAATCTCCACAGACATGTAAATTCCAAAGGCAGTGAGACAATATGACACTTAAATGACTAAGAAGAGGGGTAGAATTCTGAGAATATAAAAGGGAGAAAGACCATTTGCAGGAGGTTAAAAGGAGATGTTTGGAAAGCAAACGTTGCCATGTTATGCAGATGAGTCTCTTAGGTAAAAAAGAATCTCTGTTAACAGCTCTCTTCCTGATATAAGCAGGTAGCTGAGGGGTAGGTAAAGAGTTTTTCCTGAATCTACTCGGTTTGGTTTGCTATTAACTCAAAATAATGTTCATGCCAAAGTGGCTCATATTGCTGGCAGACTGCCCTTGTCTTCTACACTTGGAAAGAAATATCCATAGATAATGGATAATACTTGGATTATATTCCAAGATAATACTTGGAAAGAAATATCCATGCTAATCTCAATGCGGAGGTAGCAAAAAACCCAAGAACCACCTTCTCATATCATTTCACTTTCTTTCTTCTTTCTGTTTTCCACCTGTAATCCATTAGGCACCCACCATTGTTGGTAAACCCTGTGGACCAAATCTGGCCTTTTAAAGCTTCTGTGGCAAATAAAATTTTATTGGAGCACAGCCAGGCCCACTTGTTTGTGTATTAGGATTGATATTACCAGTCTATGGCTGGTTTCACTCTGCAACAGCAGAATTGGATAGTTGTGACAGAGACTAGTATAGCACATAAAGTTGGAAATGTTTACTGTCTGGTCTTTATAGAGAAAGCCCACTAACCCTGTCTTAGAGAATGACATGGTCTCCTTTTACAAACACTGAAAAGAAATGATACTAAATTTTAAAATAGATAAGTTTTAACAAATTGTGCATCAATGTATGGATTGAACACTTTAATTCTTACCATTTTTCCCTACTTTGTGAATCATACTGGGCCTTTTTCGGGTATACCTTTGGATAATTACAAAAAAAAACCACCAAAATTCAGATTTATTTAGCCAATATTCAAAGTTAAACATAAAAAAGTCTCTTTCCAAAAAAAAAAAAAAATAGCAAATGAGATCACCCAAATGAGAAATTTGACTTTGTTTCAAAACTGGTCTTCACTTAAGTAAATAAAAGAAGGATGGGAGGTGGATGATGTATGTGATTATGCCCCTCTCTCTTCACTCAAATCTCAATTGTTACCTGGGTTTCCCAGACAACAATATATATTCATATAATATGTATGAGCTTTGAGACCAAAAATGGAGAAAGTTGAATTGTATGCTAAGTAATTTTTTCCTCAAAGTATCTGGTTCCAAAACATAGTTCATTTAAAAAAATGACACAGTGAATTTAGAAATGCCTGTTTTACTAAAAAATTCTGTGTCCTCATAGAAGAAAAATATAAATACTTGGACTCAGATAAAAATATCTATTAAATATTCTTTTTATCATGATCTGTTGTCTCCTTGGACTAAAAAGATAACATTTAAGAGTACAGTACTGAATAATCAAGAAGGGAAACTAAACTTTGTTAAAGACCAGGTCTTAAAGCATAAATCCTAAAAAATGTCAATTTGAAACTATTACAAAAGAGAGGCTTTTCTAAACTTCAGAAATATTTTGGCTGTATAACAGAGGTCTCAGGAATATGAAAGTCATAATATTCAAAGGAAAGTTTAACAAATCCTCATAAATAAATATAGAACATAGAACTATTTTCAGGATCTGATTAGAGTCAAAAGAAATGCATAATCTGTATTAGTAAAGTGTTTCTCTTCCTGAAGTTTCAAATTAATGTGAAAAAATATGTAGTTAAGTTAGAGAGAAAGAAAATCAACATTTTGTAGTAATAGAGTAAATGTACTTGCTAAAAATGCTCTCCAAAATATTAAAATTTACTTTAAATGTGGTAATATTCTTATGAGATTTCTCATCAAGGTGAACTATAAGAGGAAGCCTGTTCACATTAAGCATAGATAGTATAAGTATTAATTAAAAGATCATTCTAAGTGTCGAAAAAGATCCAAAAATTACAGTATGACCTCTGCTCTTAAGGAATTTACAGTAAAATACCCTTTGGGAAACCTCACCTCATCTCATATATATATATCAATAAGTGGTAAAAAAAAAAAAAAAGACTACAGTCTTATATTACACTAAAAAGGAAAAAAATCTTAGTTTTAAAGAATAATACATCATCTTTTGGAACATAAACAAGTACTAAAGTAGGGTCAGTCCCTCAAGAGTATCTGCACCTTCTACAAATGGAAGAAACCCCTTACAGAAGACTAAAGAGTTAGCCTACAAAAGAAAGCAGCAATAAAACAGATTATTTTCTCTGCATTTCTAATCAATCAGGTAAAATGTGTAGGCTAGCTCTATGGGGACCAATGCGAATTGGAAGAGTGAGCTCATATCTTCTCTTTAGTGTAAGCCATAGCATTAAAATCTTTATTGTATCTACTCTGAGTTGGCTGAAGTTGCTGGATGTGATGCAAACCAGAACTGAACCAGGACAGTTCTAAGATCTTTTGTTAGTAAATGGACAAAGGCAGCTCCCTTTCCCTAGCTACAGTGACAAATCTTTCAATGTTTGTTACTATTTGATGCCTCTACCATCAGCAATGGTTTTGCTGATTTGCCATTACTTTTTGCCTTGTGTAATTCTTCTCCTGCAACTTCCTAACAATTCTCTGTAACTTCCCTTCCTTGGAATAGACAATATCAATGTAAACACTAAATACTTTAACATGCCCAATTATATGTACTCCACTTTCCTATTTCCTACTATCAAGCCCATTGCTAATTAAATAGCTCACCTTGACCTCCTTCTTCCAACAACTGCCACTGAAACCAAGCAATTACATGTACCCTCTTCCCTAAAGCAACTGAAACTCTAAATAATATCACTTGCTTAACTATCCTATCTTTTCTTGGGGCGCCTGGGTGGCTCAGTCGGTTAAGCGTCTGACTTCGGCTCAGGTCATGATCTCATGGTTCATGGATTTGAGCCTTTCATCAGGCTCTGTACTGACAGCTAGCTAAGAGCCTGGAGCCTGCTTCAGATTCTGTGTCTCCCTCTCTCTCTCTCTGACCCTCCCCCTCTCATGCTGTCTCTCTGTCTCTCTCAGAAATCAATAAAAAACATTTAAAAAATCTTCCTATCTTTTCTTATTAAACAGTCAACTCTGTAAGATAAATACTCCTCAGAAATGATGTTATATTCCAGATTTTACTTTAAAGGTAATTTAACAATAGGGGTGGCTATCAGTTGGCTAAGTGTCTGACTTCAGCTCAGGTCATGATCTCATAGTTTGTGAGTTTGAGCCCCTCATCAGGCTCTGTGCTGACAGCTTGGAGCCTGTAGCCTGCTTCGAATTCTCTGTCTCCCTCTCTCTCTGTCCCTTCCCCACTGACACTCTGTCTTTCTCAAAACTAAACACTAAAAAAATTTTTAAGATGATGTAAAAATAAAAATTAAGTTTTACAATTTTTTATCAGATAATATTTGGTTTTTAGGAATGCTAGATCCCATATCTGACTCCTTTTCTGTCCAAACATAGCCATAGAGTAAAAGTATTATTGGTCACCTTTCATCATTTTCCAGATATCCTTCTTTCTATAGTCTTTGTTACTATTACTGAACTATTTTTAAGTAAAAATAAGAGGATATAGATATCTGTAGTTAAAATGAATGACAATTATTTTTCCTCTTTGAGTTCTCAGTCCAAAGAGTTTGTATGGAGAGGTTTCACTGATGCCTTATTTTGTTGCTTGGCCCAGTCTTAATTCTCTTGCCATTCAGCTGTAAATACCAACACACACCAATGCAACAGTCTTTCAAATCAATTAGATGACAGTATAGAGTCCAAGTTCCACAAGCAGAGACTAATTAAGGGATTCTGCTAGTACAAGCAAAAGTTAGTGCTAGAAGAGATCAAAAGCAGATACGTATTTTAAAAAGCATTTACTTTCCAGTCCATACCTTTAATTAGCTGCATAACTCCAGGGACTATAATTATCAGAATCGCTGTGAGCTTGCAAAAGGTTAGGAAAATCTGGATCCGGGCGCTCCAGCTGACACTCATGCTGTTTAGGACCATAACTACAGCTGCAAACAAATAAATGAAAGTTACAAAAGGTGAATTCTCATTGGCATGAAGACATGAAGACCCTGCTATTCAAAGTGCCATCCATTAACCAGCAAAGTTGGCATTACCTGGAAGCATTTTGGAAATGTGAAATCTCAGGCACCGCCCCTAACCTAATAGATACCTTTCAAAAGATCTCTACGTGGTTTTTACGCACATTGAAGTTTGAGATGCTCAGATAAAACCACTGGATAGTAAGCATTTGTCTCATTTTTTTGTATATGTCAATAAGATTGGGTATATACTATAGTTTCCTAATAATGAAACCCCAAATTGCTGAATATGACTTCCTAGCTTTGCAGGTCAGGCAACTATTTCCTCCTGTGATGCTGTTACCCATATGCACCTGCCAGTATGGAACCACTCAAGAAGGAGTGAGATGTCAAGAAGTTGGCTAGAACTTTGTTCTTCACTCTCAAAACTAGCCCCATCTAGCACTCTTTGGTTTTCCTTTCCAGTTTCCAATTAGTACATGAAGGACTGACTTTCAACCTTCTTTAAAAATACAGGCTTCAAAGATGTGTTTGGGGACTTGGGGAAAAAAAGTTTTAAGTTAATGTATCCAAATGTGTTCCCAATCTAGAATACACCTTGGGTCTGAAACCAGCAGAATTTCCCTTTCTTACTGATGCTGTTTAGTTTCCTGAATAGCACTCAACTATCCACTTTCCCCATATGGTAGACCATGAGAATCTGGAGACTAGAACAAGTATTTTCTATCTCTTTATTGCTTGTGTTCAGCTCCATACTTGGCCCAGAAAGATAATCAGCACAATTTTATTGAATGATTGAGTTGGATCCTCAGTTAAAAAAAAACTACTATCAGCCAAGAAAGCATGAAATGAAAGATGATACTTTAAGACCCTGTCTACTACCCTCTTCCAGAATAACTTCTAGAGGTTCTTCTAGACCATGGATTTCAACTTTATGCTCTTTCCAAAAGTTTATATTCAGTTGTAACCACCCCCCAAAGCCATTTCATACCTGACATTTGCAGTCATTATCTTTAAGCTTTATTTTTAAAAAGGTGTATCCCTTCTAAACAAATAACACAAACGTATGAACATACTTCTCAGGGGATAAAACAAAACACAGGATTTTTATAATTCAGGTTGCAATAGGAAGTTTTCATATTCTATAGTAATCAGTTATCTTCATAGTTTCCACTGCTTCATATAATCACTAGCTCATTTCAGAATTTTAGAACCAGTGTAAATGTTATCAACACATAACGCATACAGTAATGAGAAACTTTTAAAAATAACCTAGACCCTTAAGGGAAGGCTAATTAAAGCACACCTTTTTAATGATTTGTTATATAGCCATTTAAAATCATGATGCAGTTAAATATGCATTGCATGAAAGGATGTTCATGATACATTTCTGACCAATACAACAAGTTACAAAGATAAGTTGGATGGATGGATGGATGGATGGATGGATGGATGGATGGATGAAGACACAAAGGCAGAGAGAAATGAAGGGGGGTGGAATCTGAAACACTATTTATCAAAACATTAACAGAAAGTATCTATAGATGACAGAATACTCAATAATTTTCCATTTGTATTTCTTTTTCTGTGTTTAATAATTTTTATAATGAACATGCAGCTTTTTAAAGTGAAAATCAATTCAGCAATTTTCATTTTTGAAAAATCTCAAAGATGGGAAAATAAGGGATCAAGAGATCCCACACAAAGTTAATTAGGAGGTTACTAATGAAGAAATGTCTTAAAAGAGTAATGATGAGAATGATCAGGAAGGCTGGAACCCCATATAAGATCCATGTGAGGCTAAGGGAAATCTTTTACCTATGTTTGAAGCTAAAAACATGAAGAAAGGCAGGTCCACTGTTAATCACAGAGTGTACTACTTTATCAGAGGAAAGATACAAAATATAATTATTTTTCTTTCTCCAATATAAAGCACTTATATGTTGGAAATAATTTTATGCAGTTCTGTTCCCCACTTCATCATCCAGTTATTCCTTTCTTTTTTTCTATGCAAACGATTCTGTGATAAATGAGTCATCATACAAAAAGCATTATTTTTTTAAAGGGATTCAACATTGGCCTAAAATATTGGACTCATGTTCCCACCACCAACAAAAGAGTACTGTTTTCTTTTAAATAGAGCTCCTAAAACCTGAAACACTATTTCTCAAAGTACTCCACAATAGAAAAGAGCTGTTGTATATAGAGGGGAAAAAAAAGAACAAAGGAAAGAGAAAGAGAAAAAGAAAGAGGGAAAGGAAAGGAAAGGAAAGGATAGGAAAGGAAAGGAAGGGAAGGGAAGGGAAGGGAAGGGAAGGGAAGGAAAGGGAAGGGAAGGGAAGGAAAGGAAGGAAAAGGAAAGGAAGGGGAAGGAAAGGAAAGGAAAGGAAGGGGAAGAAAAGGAAGGGGAAGGAAAGGAAAGGAAAGGAAGGGGAAGGAAGGGGAAGGAAAAAAGAAAGGAAGAAGGAGAAAATAAAGATGGGTAGGAGAAAGGAGAGAGGAGAGAAGGAAAGAAAAGAGGGAGTGGGGAGAGTGAAAGAAAGAGGCATTCTTATTTTTGGAACCTCTATCTATTTAAGAAGAGGAAAGGGGATTTGTTACTTTCTTAAAGAGTGTAAGTCTTAATATCTATTGAAATAGAAAAGAGTGAGCATTTGAGGTTTTCTTCTATAGTTTGTAAAGTTTTCTTAGACAAATCAAAGAAAACTTATGAATTGATAATCTCACCTTGCTTTCCTCTTAGGCAGCTGAAGAAAAAATTCTGGTTAAAACTGATTTCTCTCAAAGGTTTCTCAAAACCTCACATTATCTGAGCATGCAGACGTTGTGCTCATTATTTGGTACACCAAATTCCAGCTGAGATGTGCCTCTATGACCCTGAAGGATAAGGCTTCACAAGTAACAAGGCAGCCAGTACAGAGGCACCGTGAAGGTCCTCGAGTGACTAGAAATGCTGCTTCATCATGTGTCTTTACACAGAAATTTAAGTCTACATATGTTACTTACCCAGCAATATTGAAAAGGGGATTTGGGATTCACTAAACGCAAGAGCTTTCTGCATTTCTGAAACAAATAATATCTTCTTTGTTTTTTATAGACTACCTACCCACATTGTAATAAAAGAAATGTGAGTAAGTTCCGTGGTCGTACCTAGCTTTACTTCCTTTGAATAATAATTGTAAATTTCACACATTAGAAAATATTTATATCAACTTTGGCTTTTTTTTCTTGCCCAAATGAAAATACTGGGGTATATAATTTTTATTTACTTATTTATAATGCAGTTTGGTAAGAATGGAAATGCAACCATGAAATACACACACACACACACACACACACACACACACATATATTCATTGGCTGAACGTACATATGCTTACCATCACATATATATATATATATATATATCCTGGAGATAAGGAATACATTTTAGAAGGGAGCTCTACCTGAAGAGGATGTTTAGGGAAATGTGAAGGACTTACACTGGGATTTATGGACGGGCTAGTGTTTCTCTCTGCATTTCTCTAATTCAAGTCTGTCTGTGGATTTGCAGAGTGAGATTACTGAACCTGGGTGTACTGGGTTTTCTCCCAGATTCAGGTTCTCTCTGGCTTCTGACTTCTGACTATTTCATGCTCAATCAATAAAATATAGGGATGCTACATGGTGAATTACAGTCGATCAGTCCACTGGTTTTCATAACAGCTGCCTGAATTACCGTTCTCTTTGTTAGCATTCATTGCCTGAATATACTAATTTCAAAGAGGATAAGCCCCTCTAGCTCTAAACATCTTTAAAAAACAGAGAGACAATCTGTATCTAGGATCTCAATGCTGGGAATAAAAATGGTAAGCATCAAATAATTGTAAACTATTATTATATGGCAGATATTGTACAAAAACTTTACATGGATAATGTTACTATAATTTTACTTAGTCTTTATCTCTCTATGATGTGGTCACCATCATTGCCGCATAATTTTTCAGATGGGCAGCTAAAACTTGGGATGGTATTTAACTCACTCATGTTCACACAGGTAAGTATGAAAATAGGATTGGAGCCTAGGTAAACTGACTTCAGAGTCCATTTTTTTTTACCCCTAGCTCACAGGTGACAGTGAGGAAGTAGCTCAAAAGACATAACATGATCTCACTAACATACTTAACTGTTTCGAACTCCTAGTGGCTCTGCCTCTCTGTTAAGGTTCATGTTTATCTTGGCAGGGATTTCCCACATTTTATTTGTCATCCTCCGGAAGGATATGGTTATTGTTTTTCAGTACTTATGTATTTCAATACCACATATATCTACCTAAGAATTCATTGTCTTGGTGATTTACTTATGGTAGAAAAGGGGTAGACATAGCCAGTCTTCAGAATGTTTAAGCAAAACCACTCCACATGCTATATGTTTTTGAAATGCTAGCTCAGAACTTGATTTTCTTTCATGTAATTCTATGACGGCAGGAAAACAGTCTGGGAAAAGAAAGTACAGTCATCTAGTAATGAAAGTGGCTTATTTGTTCTTATAATGGAATCATGGTGTTATTTTCTTTGTTTCTTCTAATTATTTCCACAAGGTATGAGAAGCAGGGTGGGGCTCTTTACTCACCTGTACACACTAAGCTAGGAAGGAAACTCAGATTGGAGATTGTTAGGAATGGATCTGGGACTAGATTTCATATTTTGAAGAAAGTATTTTTATTACAATATTCTGCCATTCAATTGTATACTTATATAGGGAATAGTTTCAGGAGACCAGAACAAAAGACTGGATATCATTGTAAGTATTGAACATCCTTCAATGCTTACCAAAGCCACAAGGAGAGTGAAACTTGACAGTGTCACACAGAAGGGAGTAATGTCCATGCTGGGCTAGCAGAGAGCACCTAATGTGAATGTCTAAGATAGATTTCCCGGCTAGACCTCCCTGTGCCTGACATGTTTACTACAACAGACAGGAATTTGGGTAAGCAAAATCTTTTCATCTTTATTAATTTGACATGAATGAAGTCCAGTACTTTAAACAAAGGGCAGATCGATTAGCATTCAGTAACTTCCCCACTCCTACCCCAGGATCACTTCTCAAATGGTTGGTCAGTATTTCACAAAACTTCAAACCTCTTTTTTTTTTTTTTTCCTGTGACTGGATTGTAACAAGATCTTTCAGCTTTGCTCTCTTTCTACACTTGAACTAGAGATTTCATATGATCACGAAATCTTTCCTCCCCCAAGTAATACAGGAAAGCAATTCATACAATTAAACTCTATTTTCTACGTCTCACCAGCCATCTGCCCTTAGCAAGTTTATCACCTATACTCACTTTTAATAACTGGAATGTGAGAGATTTGCCCCCAGGTAAATGTCTCCTTCTCTATCTCTATCTCCACCCCTGATTGGTTGCTCCATTAAAGCTAAATCCTTCTCAAAGTTAGTTTCACTTTCCCAGGTAGACCACTGACTTACATTACCTACCACTGAGTCATAACAATACCTTATTTTCTCTTTCAGTGAAATTTCTCCAAATTATAGGAACACATTTCCTCAGAATCTCAAGCTTGCAAATGGAACATCACAACTTTTCAGTTAATGTTATAGCCAATGGCAAAAATGGAAGATGTCTAGGTTCATCCAAGATTTTACAAGGCTTTGTGAACCATTTTCTCACCAATATCCATTACAGAAGTTTGGTAAAGCAGAACACAGTTAGTTATCCTTCTGTATAATTGAGCTAAAATTTTAGTCTGTACATTTTCCATTTCCTCCTCCAAAATACAGATTTTCCCTCCAAAAAAAGTTTAATATCATTTGGATAAAGGAAAAGAGTCTAGACTTACCAAGATAGTAATATATTGCCATTATCCGTCTCAAGTCCAAAGCAGGCAATATTTGTGGATTTGTGTTTACATAAAATCTACTGAACATTTGCTAATTATAACTTTTATTTAAGTTGAGAAATACATGCGCCTACACCTAAAGATACCTTTTAAAACTTCTACTGTAAATTTACACATCTTTCAAAAATATTCTCTCTATCCCCTTTTCAAATATAAGAATCATGGTATGATTCTGCCTCAGCCATTTGAGGGACGAGAATATAATGCTTACAATAATGGCTATTAGTCCAATCCCTCAGTGGGACGCCAGATATATTAAGTACTTTGTATGGCCAAGGCACTTTGCTAAAGGCCTTAAAAACCTGACGTAATTTCATCTCTCTGCAGCTATCCAAGACAGATTATCTTTTCACAAGTATTTTCCTAATAAACAAAAGTAACGCTTAAGAAGTTTTAATATTTAGCTCCAGATCACACAACTAAGAAATTGTGACACTAAGTTTCAATTCCTGGTTGTTTGCCTTCAAAGCCTAAGCTGTAACTACTATGCTAAAATAGTTCATCCCACAGAAGCTCATGGTATTAGTTCTGAAAATTACATTGAGCAAACTGTGTTTCATTTGCCACCATTGTCCTGCTGCCTGAGAAAACTGAAGATGTGTAATCCTCCAGGTTGAACAAGTAAACTTTTATGCTAGGGAAAATTCCTTAGATCTCTTTGCATAAAATCAGTCAGTCAACAAATATTTATTGAGCACACATGCCATACTAGGAGCATGGAAATATGGCAGTGCAAGGGCCCCTGGTCTCATGGAACGTCACATGATATTTTCCCACAAGAGTATAAACAGCTACCATTTGTAATTGTTCTTAATAAATTGCAGGCATGACCCAAACACTATACACACATTGTCTCAGTGAAAATCATTTAATCCTCACCAAACACTCTCTGAGACGCCACCGGATTTGCAGCCAAGAATATTGAGGTGTAACACGCTAAATGATTTGTCCCTGAGTCTCACATTGGTAGTGTGTGTTAAGGGCATGATGAGTTACGTTTACCATTACCTCTATGGAATTCAAATAGGTCTACCTTGAGTATTTTTCTTTGTCTTTCTTCAAAGATTTCACAGAAGAATAGTGTGCACATGTCCAGTGGATAAAGTAGAAAATCCAGGATGAACCTAAGTTCAAAAATTCATGTATCTACACTAGAGAGATTTTTACAGGTAATTCCTGCAAACAAGCCACTCACCTCTCTAGTGGCAATGGCACAGTACTTCCTTCAGTGTTCTACTGGAGCATGTTAGGCGTGCATAACTTGTGAAAATTCTTCACAAGTATGGAATTACTTCTTCCTGGGTTGCATTCTATTTCCAGAGTTCAAACTTAATCAAGCATGATCATATTGATTCTTCAAACTGATTCAATTAGCATCTAGAAGTATTATTGTATCCCACACTATTCAAAGGTTTGGCTCCATATCACTTACATAATGTTGTGTCTGTTCCTCTTTTTCATTTCTTTTAAAAACCATCTAGAATTTGTGCACATAGATAAAACTGAACAAATTCCTAATTTGGAGATCCAATTTGAGAAGTGCTACTAGTAATCAAGTATTAAAAAGAAGACTTTGTCATGACCATCAATGGGCAGCTAAAACTATAACACTGAGAGTGGCAGTTTGCTAACAGAATAGAAGATATCAACACAACACAACACACACACACACCCAACACGAACAGCGGGCCATGAGGATAAGTGAGTTTTCATTTAACAGATTATCAGTGAGAAAGGAGAATATTCTACTTCAAAAGCCCATAAAATAAATGGCTCTTCATCTGTAAAATTCTCCTTTCATGTACATTCGGTAGCTATTTTACTAATAAAGTGGTTTGTTTGCCTATATCAGAAGATTAACCATTGTTTCTATTGACCCAATACAAAACTGGCATGTAATGTAATACCAGGGATCACTCTAAATCCTTAATCTTTTCTTTATTTTCCAACACAAATTTGGCAAGGAACTGAAGCAAAAACAGCATAATGTGGAGAGCAGTCCCATCATATAAAAAGTCTAAAGAAATTTTGTCATCAGTCACTTTTGCTTTTTTTTTTTCTTTTTCATATTCGGACCTATGATACTCACTGATGCCTACGGCTGTAATGAGCTTGATTGCAAGTTCAGGAATTTCACATTGAATAAAAAATGGTTCCAGAAGGTAACGTCCAAATGCCAGAGAAATCACAGCTGTGGCTGCAGGGCTGGAAAGAAAATTTTCAGGTTAACAAAAAGAAAATAATAAATAGCATCCTTGCTAAACTTTTCTACCTTGAGGTAATGTTAGTCAACGTAAAGAGCATGTTAATTACGAAAGCCTATAGTTTTCCAAACTCCATATTTGATTGGGTTGTTGCAGATACTCCAAATGAAATAATACCTAGAACTTCAGTGGCTAGCTTAAGTTTCACACATCCATGGAAGCAAGACTGGGTGTTATCAATTTTGCTCCTGCTCTCCTATATTTGACTTTTTTCCTTAAAAATCTAGTTTATTATTTGAGATCCTGGCAGCTGGACACTCTAAGAAGCAGTCTTCGCCATAAGGCAACAACCACAGACAGGCACCTGGTGTCTCAGTCAGTTGAGCGTCTGACTTTGGCTCAGGTCATGATCTCACAGTTTGTGGGTTCAGACCTCCATGTCAGGCTCTGTGCTGACAGCTTGGAGCCTGGAGCCTGCTTCAGATTCTGTGTCTCCCTCTCTCTCTCTCTCTGCCTCTCCCCACTCATTCTCCTTCTCTCTCTCTCAAAAGTAAATAAACGTTAAAAATAATAATAAGTCAACAACTAAGCTCCAGCCACAGCATTAATGGGTTAAGGGTGTAGATCTGAGTTGGAGCACAGTCAGGAAAATGAATACAAAACTCAGGTTTGAAAATTAGTATTAATAAGTGTTCATTGAAAATATATGCTTATGTCCTTGACATTGCATTCTTATTTTTCTAGTACAGACAAATCACTTGGCTCTAGTACGTGAAAAGCCAAGTGATCTTTCTTACTTTCATAGAAATATTTAAATGCAAATTATAAGTTGCAAAATAAAAAAATTCTCTTGTAATTTTATACAACTGAGAAAACATGAAAAAGAAAATTAAATACGTTCAGGTCTATAGTAAAATAGGTAACAAACCATTCTGTTTTAATCCTTCAAATATTGCTATGAGAAAATTACATGTGCCTTTAAATAGATGTATATATGAACATATATTCTTTAGATACACAGGCAAGTTCATGGAATTATTTAACTTCTCATGCCAGTCTTCTCTTTCAGCTTCTTTTCTTGTAGTTATCCTACACTCTAGATTGTCTGAAAACCAACCACAATCATTTCCAAATTTGGCCTGCTTGTACTCAATAGCACCATACAATTTTTTTCTTCCTTTCCTAAAGACCCTCTGCTCTCCCTCACCCCTCAACAAAAGACTATTTTTCCTGTTCATCATTTGTAAATTTTTGCTGTCTCAATTAAAACCTGATCACATATTTAGTGCTTTCAAAACATGCTCAGGATATGCAAAATAGTCTGTGAAGGTTCCATCTGGTCTAAGCATTCCCTTCCTCTTAGTTTGCTTCTTCTCACTGGAAAGAGCTGAATACCCTTTACATGGAGCCCCTACAACTCACTGGTAGTTTTCTATATCTTTGTTCAATCTTCCTTGGCCCAGGGAAGTTCCTTTACCCTTCTGGTTGGGTGAGAGGTCCCTGAGTATACTCCCTTACCAAGGCCCATGGCGTCCCTATCATGGTGCTGATCACAGTAGCTACTTTATCTTCACTATGTGATTTCTTGATTGATAATTATTTCCCTCACATGACCCTGAGCATCATGAGTTCAAGACTTAGTCGCTATTTTATCACCAGTATTTAGTACAGTATCTATCATAAGTAGAAACCCAATAAACATTGAATATATAGTTAATGTGTGAATTCAGTCTAATGACCCCAGCTATGTACTGATATATGATATTTATTTTCTTGGAATCTGTGTTCTACAGATTATTCTTCTGCCAAGAGTGCTCACCCTGAAGCATAATTTTAAGTATTTAGGCACCACAGTTATTGTGAGCAGATGAGAAATCTTAAAGTATCTAGGTATCTTGTCACTCCACAAGTCATTCATTACTCTGTTTATTTAGAAGACCAACCTAGCAATGTGAGTCTCTTATTACAAAGGAATATATGAATCCTTTAAAAAAAAGCTTCTAGAATATATCTGGGTCATTTCCTCTGTCAGTACACATGTGCGCATGCACAGACACACCATGAAGCAGCTGTCTTTCAATGTAAGTAACATTTGATTATGTGCTACTTGGGAGCAAGAATTGTGGGTCATTCCACTTATAGACTCTTTAACTGACCATTCACCATTCAGTAGCTGTTTAAGGAATGACTAAGTAAGTGAGTGAGCACTGTATCTGTGCTATTGTGAAGAGAATAGTCATGTTCATCATAATGCCCAGCAATTAACTAAAGCCATGCAACATATACCTAGGTAAAGAGGGATTCAGATGCAGCTAGATCAGGCTCCAAAGCCTACCATCCTAACAACCCAGCACTCTGAATAAGTATAGTCCTCATTTGATATTTATTTATTTTTGAGAGAGAGAGAGAGCAGAGGAGGGGGCAGAGAGAGAGGGAGACAGAGGATCAGAAGTGGGTCCTCACTGAGAATGGAGAGCCCAACAAAGGGCTCAAACTCGTGAACTATGAGATCATGATCTGAGCTGAAGTCAGAAGCTCAACTGACTGAGCCACTCAGGTACTCCACGTGTCCTCATTTGAATGCTGAGAATGTCAAATTCAAAATATCATGATCTTAAACTTTCAATCAAAAAGAATTAAATTATTCAAAAATAATTTAATATTGTTCAAAAATATTACTATCTATAATGCTCAGGACACTGATTAAGATGTATAATCGTTTCAAAAGTGTGACACTTGGTTTCATGTATTTAAAATGCCTGTAGTTTTGATGAGGAAACAGAGCATAGACACCTGATATATTAAGTAGGAATACAAGATATCATGGTGAATGTCAAATAAGAAGTGGGAGCTGCATTTTTTTTTCAAAAGAATTAAGAGAGAAAAGAAATAGAAACTAGGGTGAATAGGAAATTAACTGTGGAAAAGATAGGATTTAGGCTAACTTCTGAAGAGTAATATTCAGATAAATCAGAAAAGAGCAGAAAGTACATCCCAAGCATATTCCACACTATAGAAAAAGAACAAAGTACCTCTTTAGCATAATTTTCATATCACAAGTTTTAAATAATGCAGAATTGTCTAAAATGAGAACAGACTCAACAGAGAAGTAAATATCAATCTAATCTCTTTATTAAAAAAGACATAGATGCCTTTGACTCTAAAAATCATGGGTAGTGTTAAATCGATACTTATTAGCTCTGCATTTCCCACTGATGCCCCAAATGTCAGGATAAAAGCTCACTGGAGCTCTCAGCTGTGTATGTCTGATAAGTTTACACTAAGAACAAGTTTCTCCAGTTATTACTGTTAAGCTCTACAATCAGGATGTGTTAGTCACATCTTATGGTAGCTGTTACCTTAAAGGACCGTGATACTCTAAACTGTACATATGACATCACAGGTTTCCCACAATGTGAAAGGAAATTTGCTATTCAGGGTGACTTAGCACTATTTGTTTGGATTTTAAACCAAGACAATTAGAAAGAACATATTCTTACAGCAATAAAACTTTTATATTTTGCAACTCTAGTTCACTGATTTGCTGAACCAGAGGAAGTGAGTCATTTACGTCAAGTCATTTTTGTGTGTAAAATATAAAACTCAGTGACACGCTAAGCTGTTATGCACAGAAGTTTCTAGTCACGACAACAGAGGAAAGTTAAATGACAATGGAATCTACAAGAAGAAAAACTCCTCCTCCGAGCATAACATTTAATTTTGTCTGGCCAGGCAAAACGTACGATTTATCACAGTGGATTTTGATGCTTTGTATCCTTCCAAGTCAACATACTTTCCAGAAATATCAGAGGATAATTGAATATTAAAGAAAATCAGATACTTTAATAAAAGTTTGCCATGAATGGAGAGCTATTGCCAGTGACAAAACTGCATTAAAAACACTGACAGAGGTATTTTATCATAGATTTCACATCCCGAAATACACATGTTTACAACATAGTCACATGATATACATATTTTTAGTCAGTTTAAAAAAACTTAAGATGATTTAAAGAAGGGTGTAATGAATGGATTTATTTTTCCTTAACTGTTTTCTTATCTATGTTCTTACCGTATTATGAGCAGTTCCACCCAGACTCGTACGAAAGCTGGTAATGGGCCAAAGACTTCCAGAATGTATGTATAATGACCACCAGATTTCTTTATACTTGTTCCTAATTCAGCATATGACAAGGCTCCTGTGAAGTATTCATAAAACAAAGGTACAAAGTTAAGATATTAGCTAGTCAGCCCAAGGTAGAATTGATATAATAGGGGTGCCTGGGTGGGTCGGTCAGTCAGTTAAGTGTTCGACTTTGGCTTGGGTCATGATCTTGTGGTTCGCGAGTTCGAGCCCCACGCTGGGCGCTGTGCTGTCAGCTAAGAGCCTGGAGCCTGGAGCCTGCTTCAGATTCTGTGTCTGCCTCTCTCTCTGCCCCTCTCTCACTCACCTCACTCTGTCTCTCAAAAACGAATAAGTGTTAAAAAAAAAAAAAAGAATTGATACAACAATATTTATGTTTAGGATGTTACTACATCCTTTGGTCTGAATGAGGTCTTGAAGGGAAGTAACAGTCATCTGATCATTAGGAGCCATCAAATTCTCCTTGTAACTTCCTCATATTTGGGATCTAATTCATTCTATTCAAACAATGTAATTTTATTTGAAATGGTAAAGACAAACTTCTAAAAAAAATATATTATTAAGAATTATGAATCTCAATCAAACCTGAGAAAAAGAGAAGATGAGTGCCAATAATACCAACCTATTTTTAAAAGAACTACACACCAACACAAGGAATTATCCAAAATCAACCTCATTATATTAACAATCCTTTTAATAAATGGCATTTCTGTTGCACATCAAAATTTTTTTAAAAAATTATTTGTTCTTCAGAAAAGTGTAGACTCTTGGCCTTGTAAGACTTCATTTAATTTGTAAGATACAGTTTGTCAACAAAATGGATTTTGACTCCAGTATTCAATTTCTAGAATAGGTTTTTTGGATGTTTTTGAAGAGTATACTTCTGAGTAGTTAAAACAACATACCATTTAGAAAGAGATGCTATAACTTATGTATATTGGGTAGAATTAATTATAAACACTTAGTGATCTCAGCATTTAGCAATACAATCCACATGGTCTTGAGCGAGTTTTGTGACCTCCCCAAATGTAATTTCTTTATCTGTAAAATAGAGATCTCAATTCTTACCTCATAAGGGAGTTGTGTGTAAAAATGCAATATTGGGCTCCAAGGACAGTACTGGCCCTGATACAGTGAGACTACCTCATGAAATATACCTATTAATTTGAGCAATTAACTACCACAAGAATGAAAGGTATGCCATGGTACTATGTGAAAAATTCTATTCATACTGCAAAGTATTCAAATGTAACACAAATTTTTGCTTGAGCTACTTTAGAGACTAAAAGAATGGGAAATTATTATAGTAAAGCTTTACACAGAACTGTCAACGTGAATAATATTTGGATATTCAGTGATATCTTACTATCATTTGTCCTATTCCCAAACTTCACTCTGTATCAGAATCACCTGGAAGTAAATTTTTTATTTAAATGAATTCAAAAATCCAAGGCCATACCCTACATTTGTTCTCTACCAAGTCAGTCCGGACTCTCCAATAGAGGGAGTCAAACAAATCTTTTATTTTAAAATTTTTACAGATGATTTTATTATTTTTTAAGTTTATTTTTATTTATTTTAAAAGAGAGAGAGAGAGTAAGCAGGAGAGAGGCAGAGAGAGACAGAATCCCAAGCAGACTCTATGCTGTCAGCACAGAGCCCCATGTGGGGCTTAAACTCATGAACTATGAGATCATAACCTGAGCCAAAGTCAAGAGTCAGATGCTCAACCCAGTGAGCCACCCAGTCACCTCTATATGGATGGTTTTAAAATGCCTAGTTTGAAGATTGATATTTGAGGATCACTAATATAGTTTGACTATTTGTAACTAATTATCACTGGTTGCAATTCACTCTGTTGGAAACCAGTTGCCATGTTGGGAGCCAGTACAAAAGAGCTTCCTATATCAAATGTTATCAGAAAGTCTGAAGTACCTCAGAATTTATTGCTAGAGAATCAATACCTCGACCTGTGTCTGCTTTGCTGAAACTCCAGGATGGTTACCCTAGGTTTAAATTGAGTTCTAGAGGAATGAGATTTTCATTTAAACGTCTCAATCTCCAAAACCATTTTACCCAGATGAGAAGAGCTCAAAACAAGATGTAAAAATCCATGTATTGACCCTGACCTTAAAACAAATTGTAAACCAAATATACAGAGTCTTTACTCTTAGTCTCAGAATTCTAGAGTTCGAAGAGAAAGTATTTGTTTTTCTTACACTTTGCTTTGCTTCCTGTTAGGAAAGCACTCCTGTCAAAAAGCTCCTAGGAACTTAAAAGACAAAATGTAAATACAGATAAGTAGATTAATACAGGAGCATGCTCCCTGGGATTAGTATCAACTCAAATGTAACCTTACCTAGTCCTTTTAGCTTTTTTTTTCCCCCTGAGCTTCTGTTGAGTTGGTACACTTAGGCAGAACCATATTTTCATAGTACAATAGCATTTTAACTAGTTTAATCCTCACAGCAATCCATTTTACTATATCTGAATAACCTTTTATTGTGTATAAAAATCAAATCACATAGTGGGAACTGCATGTATATAAGTATGAAAAGTCCAGCAAACTGGTTATGATATTTCCTATTAGACATTGATATTCTCAATTTACCAAGTATTTGTAGAAGAGTAAAGACTAAGGGTGCCCAAAGTCAGTTAAGAAGAGCAACGAATAGGTTCTCTGTCTATAAATGTACCTACCAGAACCATATTCTGGTATTCTACCACCAACTCTTTTTAAAAACCTAAAAATAATTCTTATACGATCTTTCTATACTAAGGCTTTGTTTTCATTAGTTTTACTTGAAATAGCTTCCTCCTAATGGAAATTTGACTTCTCTAGATGAATACCCAAACCAAAGCATTAAAACACCACAAGACCTCAAGAATGAATGGATTGGTCCATGTAGGACCAAGAGTTAGTACTTAGTCCCGGAGTTAGGACAAAGCTTTGTGTTAGTACCTTTAAAGAGCAGGGCCTTTTGGAATTAAAACATCCTGGTTGCCACAAAAAAGCAAAATACACCTTAGACATATACCCCCATAGTGTGGATGAAATTTATTTATTTTTTGACCATTCACCAGTTTTTGTCACCTCTGTAACTAACTCAGGTAGCTTTCTAGTAATTTACTCACCCCATGAAAGGTATCTATTACCTCTGTGCTATTAATATCAAATCAATAAAAGAGATGTAGACTTTCAAGCAAAATTGTTAATCATATTTCTACTACTAGTTCTGTTCAGGTTAACTCAGTGAACAGGTGGACAAGTTATCTATGTCCCTGAAGACCAAGGAAACTGTAAACGAAGAAAGCAGATCTGGACAAACACAGAAAACTAGCACCCAATTTCTGCTTTACTCTTTATATTGCAAACATCAATAGGTGTGAGGGAGAGAGGAGAGATTGGAAAATTTTGAAATATGCTCGGATCCTTGCAATATTCCCACTTATCACAGGAATTGAGTTATATGCCACCACACGTATTTCCACGGCAAGGACTTTTGTAATAGTAGTAGGAATTGACAAGCACACCAAGTTAAAAAATTAAAAAGAAAAAGACACCCCCTCCCCCAGTTTGTTTTGCCAAAAAAAAACCACTGTAAAACTTCTGAATACTCAGTTCTGTGTTTAAATAGGCCACACTGGGTTTCACTTCACAGGTGTTCCATTCAGTGTGCCAACTGCCAAGATCCCTCAAACACACGTAACTGAGCACAACCGCCCGGTACAGAAAGCTCACATGTATTTTCCCGGGCCATCAACGTTAGCCTTTGCTCTCATAGCCACAGGGAAAAGTCAGAAAAGCGTCTGTCTGTCGTAGTCAGGAGAAGAGAGGGCCGGCTGCGGAAGCAGTTCGGGGGAATGCAGGATCCTGCCAACAGTGGACGCTGTGTTTGGGTGGTTCGCACACTTAAAGAAGAATCAGAAAACCTGGCATAGCCTTTGCCATTCATTCACTCCTTAAAAATTACTCTTTGCTTTCCCTGAGAGCGAACTGCCCAGCTTCTGCAGACATCCCCCCAGAGAAGAAGCGGCACTCACCAAACAGAGACAGGACCCCACAGACGGTCCAGATAATCAGAGACATGCCCACGCTGCCCGTGTTCTGGAGCACGCCCTTAGGAGAGATGAAGATTCCTGCTCCAATGATCGTGCCAATGATGATGGAGATGCCCCTCAGCAAAGTGATTTTCTTCTTCAGCACCACTTTCTCCTGCCCGGGTGGCTCCTTGCCACCCAAGGAAGGCAGCTTCCCATTAACATTCCCCTGCAGGTAACCGCCACTGGAGATGGTGGACACAGCAGGCTTTCTGACCATTGTAGTGACACACGGGAAAAATGAAACAGAGGAAAAAAAACCCTCAAAAACCAAAAACAAAAACAACCCCCAAAACTTTCAACTTTGGTCTCTCTTGGTGTGACTGGCCAAATGTCTTCCTCTTTGCTTTCCCCTGGTCTCTCTCAGTGCTATTGTGTTCACAGGTAAAAACTCAAAGATGTATTTTCTCCTTCACAGCTATCTAATTACTCCTCAGAAACACCTGTGTGTTCATGGTACTCGTGCTCGCTCTCTCTCTCTCTCTCTCTCTCTCTCTCTCTCTCCCCTCCACCACCTCTGACTACCTCTGCTGCTGCGGCTGTTGCTACCGCCCTATCATTACAGACCAGCTCAGCTTCCTCATGGGCTGGTATTTAAGCTCCTGCCTGTCACACCAACTTATTCCAGCTTAATGATGATGCAAATTCTCCAGGTTTGCATCAGCCACATGAGAAGGCTCCAGCATTACTCAGCTCTTTTTTTTTTTTTTCCAAACATTAGCAGCATGTTGCTCAACTGACCTAAGCTTTTCAGAGAACAAAGCACACACTTAAAAGAGATCTTAACCAATCCAGAAGTAGTAAATTGGGAACAGACCTTCCCAGAGATTTAAAGCAACTCCTAGTGAGGGACAAAAGCTCTTCGCGTGAAAAGAAAATGAAAAATGAAACAGGAAATGATCACCGCTTTGTGAGGAGTTTCTTTTTTAACTTACGTATAAAAACAGTTTACGTGCAATTGTTTTGATAATAGATCGTAACCCAAAGCTGCATATATATATATATATATAAAACAAAAAATTTTAGATTTCCTGTTTTCTGCTTATTATTTTTTTACTTTGGGTTTCTGAACAATACAGTCAAATCTAGTATTTAACAGCTCCTGATTCTGTGTAGCTGCTGTCATACACACAACTGTGAGACTTACTCAGCATTAAAAGACAAAAATTATTTCTTGCTACCAGTAATAAATTTGTATTTAAAACCACTACCCAAGCGTGACAAATTTAAAAATCACAGTGACTCCAGAAAACAGCCGTTTTCTGATTCTCATAAACTCTTGGTGTTGTCCTAAAATAAAAGATATATATTCTTCATTTGCATGTTGTTTCACTGAATTACCAAGACAATTAATTTAAAAATTAAGTAATGATTATAATGACATAAAACTATGCATATGGCAAAAACTTAAAAAGGAATACATGGACTATTTGGAAGGTGATGATATTATGTATGATTTTTTTCTAACATGTATGAACTATTGTTAAATCATGATTATAAATTTAAGTGAATTGGAAATATAAATTAAAATATTTACTTAAAATTGTAAGGCAAACATTTAAAAACCCTACTAACTTTCTTAATTTAGTGCCCCTAAAACAAATGCCAAAAGAAAAGGAATTCTACCTTTCCCTATGATCATCTGTTAAGTTTCTCAAACTCCACATATGAGTGAAATCATGTGGCATCTGACTTTCTCTGACTGACTTAATTTGCTTAGCATAATACCTTCCAGTTCTGTACACGTTGTAGCAAATGGCAAGATTTCATTCTAGATATTGATTCTGGCTGTGGTTATAGGTAGTTTTAGATTCAGTGGGAACAATTTGACCTTATCATTACCCTGAAGCTACATTTAGAAATACCATTAAACATATTTCAAAATGTCTGAACAAGAATAACAAACAAAAAACTTGGGTGCAAGAGGTGGGGATGAGGTAGTGGAAAGGTCAGAGGATGCAAGAAAGAAACTGCCCTTAGGAAAGCAGCCTGGAGAAAGAAGGTCAAAACCAATTTCAATTATTTTGGCACCTGAGAAAATTATACCATGTCAATGCTCTCCCATCCAAATAAATGCAGCTATCTCATTTCCTTTTCATATTCTCCACCTAATTCCTATATATTTTGCTTTGGGTATCCCAAGTCAGGGTTTTTATACAACCAGAATAGTTTTTCCCTGTTGTTATGCCTTTCACAAAGTAAAAATGGGTCGTTTCCTTCTTTCAATCTTGATACTCTTAAATGAGAAAGCTAATGGAAAATTCTTCGTCTCTTCTCCTCCTCCCTGCCTGATCTCCCCCTCACACAAATGAAGAGAGATGCCCCTCACTCAAACAGGAATGTGGCCTGTTTCGTTTCCCCCAAAAGGAGAGCAGATTAGTACTGATGAAATAGGGCTTAAAAGTGGAACACTGGGAACCCAGGAAATAACTTTTTATCTGTACTTCACACCAAACCATACTTCAATTTTAAATTTTGTGCTAAATGACTGAATTAATAAATTGAGACTAAGATACCACTCAGACAGGAAGTTAGATAAATTCTAAAAGAAGAAAAGAATATTCTTTCAATACTGAATAACATTCTCCTCATTTTCAGTATTTAAAACATATGTAAAGAGAAAAAAAGTCAGACTAATGGCCAAAGGGATTGTACTATCATATAAGAGAGTCATATTCAAAAATTCTGTAAGGCTGCACATAGTTATAAAATCCACAGGCATACCTCTTCCAGCCACCCACAAATTTGCATAATATTCAGGGTACAAAGAAAATGTTGAGTTGCTTTCAATGTTAACAAACCCTTATAATCAACAATCCTAAATTTATAAACTAAGAATTTATAGTCTTCAAATATGTATGTATCATAAAAATGAGTTCCACGCAAATGAATCTATTTTCTCCCTCCTGCTTCAGTCCTTATTTTAAGTTTTCCTGTCAAATTAGGAAGATATCCTAGTGTTATTTACAAATATTTACGTAGTGCTTTTTATATACAACAGATAACCCCAGATCTCTAAGTTATGGAAGAAACAGACATCATATACTGTGATAGCTTCCCTTTTCTGATACTAATTTATGTCTCATGATTATAAACATGGACATGTAATGACCTGGCCAAAAATAATACTCTTCCTGGTTGCAGGGTATAGGAATGTGACCTGAGGCAAGATATTACTACACAGAATTAGGTTTATCGTTTTTCAACCATTGGAAGGTGTAAAGATGTGACCCAGAACAACTGGTGGTCATGTGTCCTGTCATGTTTAGTAAATTCTCATGAAATAAAAGAGAATATGAAGAGATAAGAGACACTTACAAAATCCCAGCATCATCAAGGCCAAATATAGTTCCTAAGAGACTCAGATTGGCTCTAGATCCTGAAGATCTTCCTTTAATTCTATAAGCTACATAGTTTCCTTGTTAGATAAGATACTCTATCACACACACACACACACACACACACACACACACACACCAACATGAGTGGCAGAGCTAAATGTAAATGGCATATCATTAAAGCTTCTAAACTGGGTTGGTATATGATATATGATAGTCATTAGACACATGTGGTTATCAGCATCTAAAATGTGGCTAGTCCAACTGGGATGTGCTCTAAGTGTAAAATATCCACTAGAATTTGAAATCTTATTTAAAAAAAAAGAATAAAATAATCTCCTTAATAATTGTATTATTCATATTAATTTCACCTGTTTCATTCTATTTTTTATGCAGCTACTTAAAATTAAAATTATAATTTGGTACAAATTTCTTGCTCACATTATGGTTCTAAAAGACACTGCTAATCTAAAAGAAGACATAAAACATATTCTTCAACAGGTGTAAGCAGGGATTTCTTAAAAGGGACATATAAAGTACTAATCATAAAAGAAAGATATATTGAAATATATTAAAATTAAGAATTTCAGTTCATCAAAAGACATGGTTAGGTACTTATAAAAGCAAACCATAAAATAAGAGAAAGTATTTGCAGCTGGCAAAGATATCATATTCATAATGATAAATTCCTACAAATCGATAGGAAAAAGACAGATAGCCCAATAGAAAATGGGCAAGAAACCTGAACAGACACTTGATAAAATGGTCAATGCATTTTTTAAAAACTGCAAAACCATTATTACTCATTAGGGAATTTAAAAGCAAAATCACAATGTGATATTAATTCACATCATCATAGTGGCTCACATGAGAAAGAGTGACAACAGCTGGAGTGGTCAAGAGTGTGATGCAACACTCTGCTGGCGGGAGTACAAAGTGTTGCATTCGCTATGCAAAGTCATTTAGTAGAATCTACTAATGTTAAGCAGACACATACCCTCTGACCAATAATTTCCATTCCTAGGAATATAACCCCCCCAAATTCAGGACATCCATGTGCAAAAAGATATGGATGAAAACATTCATAGTAGCTTTATTTATAATAGCCAATAATAAAAATAACACAAATGTCCATAAACAGTAGAATGGATAGATATATCGCCTTACTTATTCAGCAAAATAAAGACACACACAAAAAAGTAACAATAGCTATGTGCCAAAATATGGAAAATTCCCACATAATGTTAGGAGACATGCAAAATAAAATACATACTATGTGATTTAATTTACACGTTTAAAAAACAAGCAAATGACTCTATGGGGTAAGAACTCTTATGGTTTTCTTTGGAGATAAGTGGATACTAGAGACTGAGACAGGATACAAAGGCATTTCCAGAGTCTTGGTAATGTGCTATTTAACAACCTGTATAGATTACATTAGTTTTTTATCTTGGAGATAACTCACTGGGCTGTACACATATATTTTTGTACTTTATTGTATTTATGTAAAAATTCAAAATTTTTAAACCAGCATTTTAGTTGAAAATTTATAATCCTTTCAGAAGCAGACCAAGCACACAAATAAGCAGAACTACAGAAAATATAAAGAATAAAGGGGCACCTGGGTGGCTCAGTGGGCTGAGCGTCGACTTCGGCTCAGGTCATGATCTCACGGGTTGGTGGGTTCAAGTCCTGCATTGGTCTCTGTGCTGACAGCTCAGAGTCTGGAGCCTGTCTTCAGATTTTGTGTCTCTCTCTTTCTCTGACCCTCTCCTACTCATGCTCTCTCTCTCTCAAAAATAAATAAAACATTAAAAATTTTAAAAAAAAAGAAAGAAAATATAAAGAATGTGATTAACAACCTTAGGACAGTAGCTCTATAGAGAACTTCCTATCCACCAAATAGAAAATACAGATTTTAAAGTATATATAAAGCTTTAACAACAACAACAAAAAAGCCATGTCTAAGATATAAGGGAAATCCTAATAAGTTACAAATAATGTACACTATACACCCTTGTCATATGAAACAAAATTAAAAATAACAATCATAAAACGAAAAATATACATCTTGCATGTCTGGAAATTAAAAATATATATACTATCAATTTATCTCTATACTAAAGAAAAAATATAAGAAAAAATTCACAAAATACTTAAATTAAATAAGAGATCTATGTTCAAATTTATGAGACTCAGTAAAAAAATTAATAAAAAAATTTAAAGCCGTAAGTTGCATTAATCAAAATATTAAGAAACCCTCATGCACCGTTAGGAATGCAAATTCATGGAACCACTGTGGAAAACAGTACGGCAGTTCCTTAAAAAATTAAAAATAGAATTATTGTATTATTGAGTAATTCCACTATTGGGTATTTAATCAAAGAATATGGAAATACTAATTGAAAAAGGTATATGTATCTCTATGTTTATTGCAGCATTATTTACAATAGCCAAATTATGAAAGCAACCCAAATGCCCATCAATAGAGGGATGGATAAATAAGAGGTAATATGTATACACAGTGGAATAGTACTCAGCCATAAGAAAGAATGTAATTGGGCCATTTGCAACAACATGGTATGAATTTGGAGAGTATGATGCTATGTGAAACAAGAGTCAGAGAATTACAAATAGCAGATCATTTCACTCATATGAGGAATTTAAGAAAAAAAAAACCAATGGAATAAAGAAAAAAAGAGAGAAACTAAAAAAAAGACTCATAACTATAAGAACAAACTTAGAATTACCACAGGGGAGGCACAAGGGGAAGAATAGGTGAAATACGGGAAAGGGATTAAGAGTACACATCAGAATGAGAGTGAGTAATGTATGGAAGTATTGGGTCACTATATTGTACACCTACAACTAATGCAATACTGTATGTTAGCTATACTGGAATTAAAATGTTTACAATTTTTTTAAAAATTAGGGATGCCTGGTGGCTCAGTAGGTTAAGTATAAGACTTCAGCTTAGGTTGTGATCTCTCAGTTTGCAAGTGGCTCAGTTGGTTAAGCATCTGACTTCAGCTTAGGTCATGATCTCTCCGTTTACAGGTTCGAACCCTACGTCAGGCTCTGCGCTGACAGCTCAGAGCCTGGAGCCTGCTTCAGATTCTGTGCCTCCTTGTCTCCCTGTCCTTCCCCTGCTCACACTCTGTCCCTCTTTCTCAAAAATAAACGAACATTAAAATAATATTCTAACAAAAAATAAAATTTTAAAAATTAAAAATAAATATCTAGAGCAAATAAGCCAAATATCCAACACAAAAATTGGGAGAAAAAGACTGTATTCGAAGAAGAAAAACAATAATTCCAGGAGGCAGAAAAGTAAGAATAAAAAGGCAATAGAAAACATTCTCACCAGCAAATTTTAATTATTTGTAAAGACTGATATAAATAAAAGTCTAATAAAAAATGAGCAAGGAAAAATTAGGAAATTCATTAAATCTATAAAGAAAAAGAGAAACTATCTTAGAGAGCTAGGGAGATTTTAAATAAGAAAAGGTTATAATAACTGTGCCAAATATGAAAACCTAGTATAAATGGACATAATTCTGGAAAACAAATATTAGACTCTCGAATGACCAAAAGAAATAGAAAAATTGAATAAATAGAAAACTTGAAAAACTGAATAACAATTTAAAGTGGTACTCAGGGAGGGGTATCTCAATGGCTCAGTTGGTTAAGTGTCTGACTTCGGCTCAGGTCATGATCTCACATGTTGTGGGTTGAAGCCCTGCCTCAGGCTCTGTGCTAACAGCTCAGAGTCTCCTCTCTGTCTCTGCCCTTCCCACACTCATGCTCTGTCTCTATCTCTCAAAAATAAATACACATTAAAAAATATTTTTTAAGTGGTACTCAAGGATATGCTTGATTCAAAAAAACAAAAAACAAGAACAAAATGAAAAACTAGGCCTCATTTGTTTCACATTTGAATTTGGTAAAATCTTCGAAATTTTCATGAAATAAATAATCCCTTCTTAGAGACGTTATTTAAGAGACTTAAGAGTTCTTCCTATAGGAAAGCTGGGACTTTACCTGAAATTGTATCTTTGTTTCCTTTACTCTTATTGACTTGCTTTCTGTATTCCCTTACAAGTATTCATTAAAACATTCTTTAGTAGACCACTAGCATATGATTCTTCATCTTACATTATTTTTCCGGAGAAGTGGTGGATACTGAAAGTAGTCTAGAATGCAAACTCTAAGAAAGAGATTTGTAGTTTATTCACTCACCTGTCAAATGGCAGCAAGAACCCCAAGACTAGTGGAGTAGAGTCCTAATAGCCCCCATCAGGCAGCTGTATTGCAATTAGTAAGACCTTCACTTGAGGCGAACTTGGATAAAACCAGTTGGAAAGGGACGCACTGCCTTGCACAAGCTCTTTGGTACTTGAGAACACTAGAAACATTCCCCTTACTGTCAGGAATAAGACAAAGAAACTCACTGTCAACAATTATCATTCAACATTATCTATTTGGTACTAGCCACTGAAATTAGATAAGAAAAAAGAGCTTAAGCATTAAAAACATGAAAAATCAAAGGCAAAAATTCTACTTTATAATTGCCAGAAAAAACAAAATGTTTAACAACAATAATGAAAAATCCCTACTATAATCAAAGTATATGCAAGCTAGTGAATAAAAATAAATGCATAGAAAAGCAGATTTCATGTGTATGTGTATATGTGTGTATATATATATATATATATATAAACAATTATATGAAATGACCAAAGCGCTTATGTCATTTATAATAACAATAATGAATTTAAAACCAAATAATAGAATTAACAAGAAATTAGTCAAACCTATATTTAAAAAGATCAGCTTGAGCAAATGAAAAGATATTGGGATTCTGTCTCCCTCTCTCTCTGCCCTTCCCCTGCTCACACTCTCTCTTTCTCTCTCAAAATAATTAAATAACCTTAAAAAAAAAAACCTTTGAGGCATTAGTACTTTAAAAACATAGTAATAGAACAGAATATAAAACACACAAATTATCCTGAATACATTCAGAGCTTTATTACATGATAAAAGCACCATCTCAAACTAGGAAGGAAAATATGAATAATTCAATAATGATGTGGAGAAAGCTGGATAACCATTTAGAAAAACATAAAGTTGAATCAATTCTACACACCATAACAGAAATTAAATCCTAATAGATCCAGAGTGTATGTGAATATAAAAACAAAATCACAGAAGTACTGTAACAAAATATAGTAGAATTCCTGTAGGGTCTAAGAGTGCAGAAAGTTTATCTAACTCACACAAAATCCAGAAACCATAAAAATGATGATATTAAGAGGATACAAATTTTAAAATCCATGTGGTAAAAAAATAAAAAAGTTGAAAACTAAATGATACATTTAGTATTACAGCGAAAAATCTAATTTCTTTAAGCAATTTTATACAAATCAATAGGAAATAAAAATAAAAATAACTGATGCAATAGAAAATTAGCAAAGGATACTAATAAATCCCTTACAGAAAAAGAAATACAATTGGCTTCATACATATGAAAAGATGTTCACATTTATTCATATTGAGAGAAATGCAGTTCCATAAATCAAGGATGTGTTCAATAATAACTAGAGCTGGTTAAAAAGAGGAGCTTTATTGAAGCAGTTCTTATTGGCCAAACCTGGGATAATTTGAGCATCAGGAAAGATAATGATGGCAAAGAAAAATAACTTTTTAAATCATTTTTTAAAATGATGAATATAGCTTTCCTAGGCAAGAAAGAGAGAAGGGAGAAGAGAATAAAAACAAAAGTTCTTCTTTAAAAAATCACAGCTAAAATATGTAAAACAAGTGAAGAATGAGAAAATCAATTATTTTGCAATTCAATGCAATAATCGATTCAGATAAGTATCATTAATGAGTGTCAAAACCGCTGGGTGAAACCTTGTTGAAAAAGAGAATATTCACATAATCTAGAATTATCTCTCCAAATATTATTTATAATTTTTAAAGAAGAAACAGACCTTTTATAACACAGAGACATATCTGTCACTATCTTAATCCAATTATCAAAGTAAATACCATCAATAGTGCCTATTGATGTAACCAATATTACCTACGTAGAATTCCTGTCCAAAATATTTAACCTGGAACTCACTGATGGGAAAAAATCAGAAGTATCCATAATCAGAGAAAATTGATTAAACAAGTAACCTAGGACTTTCAAACACAGTCACTGTAATACAAAAACAAGGGAGGAGGAGCACTGCTCTATATTAGAAGAAATTAAAGTGATACTACAATCTAATGTGGTTTGTGAAACTCAATTCGACCTCACATTTTTTTATTATGATTATTTTCAAGTTAGTTAACATACAGTGCAGTGTTGGCTTTAGGAGTAGAACCCAGTGATTCATCTCTTACATATGACACCCAGCACTCAACCGGAAGGCTGTCCTCCTTAATACCTATCACCCATTTAAACCACTCTGCACCACCCCACCCCCATTAACCCTGGACCTGGATTTTTTTTTTTAATTTTTATAGTTTATTTATTTATTTTTGAGACAGAGACAGAACATGAGTTGGGGGGTGGGGGGGCAGAGAAAGGGAGACACAGGATCTGAAACAGGCTCCGGGCTCTGATCTGTCAGCACAGAACCTGACTCAGGGCTCGGACCCGTGAACCGAGAGACGGTGACCTGAGCTAAAGTGTGACACCTAACGGGGTGAGCCACCCAGGCGCCCCGTGAACCTGAATTTTTGGAAAAAAAGATGTATTCGGGAAAACTGATGAAATTTGAATAAGAATTGTATTTTGGATAATATATGGAATTTTTGTTAATGCTCTTAGGTATGATAATGAAATTGTGATTACATAGAAGAATAGCATTTTTCTTCAGAGATGTATGTTAAAAAAAGTAAGGGTAAGGGTATCATAATGTATTAAAATTACTTCCAAAATGTCTCAACAAAAATATGTGTAAAGAGAAATAAGTTAAATGTAGTAAAATATTAACATTGCATCACAGTTTGTAGTAGCAAAAGTGTCAAAATGTCAATGTTCATCCAAACTGAAATGGTTAAAAAATTATTCTAATATACAATAAAATAGTAGCCAACTATTTTAAAAAAAACCCAAACATTCAAATTTCTTAAAGTCAATAAACATAGATTACTAAAACATAATATATATGATATTATGGAACAAAGGAACAATCATTGTGTGAGTGTGTATACAAATATGACTGCATAAAAGTTCTACATCGAAATTGAGCAAATGGGGCGCCTGGGTGGCTTAGTCGGTTAAGCGTCCGACTTTCGCTTAGGTCATGATCTCGCGGTTAATGGGTTGGAGCCCCGCGTCTGGCTCTGTGCTGACTGCCAGCTCAGAGCCTGGAGCCTGTTTCAGTCTGTGACTCCCCTCTCTCTGACCCTCCCCTGCTCACGCTGTCTCTCTCTCTCTCCTAGAAATAAATAAAAAATATTTAAAAAAAAAAAAAAAGAAATTGAGCAAATGGGATCAGAGTAGGAAAGAACTTTTCACTATATACTTTTTTAAGTACTAAATGATGTTCAGTTACTATGAATGAATACCTGTTTTAACAATAACAACACTTCTAACAAAGAACAATGGAGAAGGCTCCAAAGAATGTAGGAAAAAGAAAATAATAAGGCAATAATAATAGAAATTGAAATAAACATGATAACAAACAAAAGATACAACACACTTTTCTATGAAAAGCTGACAGACTCAGCATATTTTGACAGAATAGATTAAGGTAAAAACAGGCAAAGCAAAAGTAAATCTTTGTAGAAGAAATATAGGGGTCATAACTATCAACAAAATACAGGCTTAAAAACTGTAATAAAGTAGTATAAATTCAAGCCAATTTATTTGAAAAAATCACAGTAAGTAGACAACTTTCTAGAAAAATCTATATTACCAAAATGACTCAAGAATAGAAGTTTTGAATTCTTTAATAGTTAGAAACTAATTAATAGTTTTAAAAATCATATATGACAAACACAAAACATAAAGGATAATTCTAAAGAAAAAAATCTACATTCAAAGAACACATTTTCTGCGTTAAGCAAACTGTTACCCAAAGTAGCAAAAGAGGAATAAAAAAATCTCAACTCCTCTTATAAGTTAGTGTAATCTTGATATCAAAAAATAGAAAAACAATAAAACAAGAAAAATGAGAGTCCAGTTACAATCATACAAATATTAGTAAACTATACTCAACAATGTATTTAATAATTCATAATAATCAAATCATGCTATCTCAGTAATATAAAGTTAGTTTAACAATGGAAAAATAATTGCAATTTTTAAATTATGTAATTAGTAGATGCTAAAAACTATAAATTTCATTTCTTTTATATATATTATTTTTACATATGCATATATAGTAAAATATACACATATATATTCTATTTTACTGGAATTTCTAACCAACATGAAAAGGACAGAGAAACAAATTGAAAGTATAAGAATTATTTTAAAAATCTTTGTTATTCACAGATGATACTATATCTAAATAGAAAGCCCAAGAAAACCTACCAATAAATATATTAAAATTAATATGAAGGCTTTAGTAAGGTTACTGGATGGGAGATCATTATATAAAAATACGACATTTCAAAGCATAAACAATTATAAAATATAATCTTTTAAAAAATATTATTAATTAAATTTGCTAAATGATGGATTTGTGGTAGAGAATTAAATAAGCTAATACATGGAAAAATATATTGCTTCCATCTAGTGAACAATCAATAAAAGTAAAATGCAGAGTTACTCCTAAAAACAAAAAGTATCATTAATAGTTAAAAAGATGCAGAATACCTAAAGGTTAGCTTGATGTTTAGAAAAAATTATAGTCTTTACTGAAAGACTTACTAGATATATAATACAGATATACATCCTTTTCTTGGATGACAAAACAATATTTTAAAGTGGTAGTTCTCACTAAATGAACTGATCAAACTGAAATCAAAGCTTAACATTTTATGAAACTAGATAAACTCATCCTTAAATTTATGTTATGGTGAAAAGCCAGGGATATCCAGGACATATTAGAAAAAAGTAGTAAGAAGAGGATTCAACCAACTAGAAATCATGACTTATTACAAAAACAAGGTGATTGAATACATGTGAAGTTAGTTCAATAATAATAGTAATAATAATAGTAATAATAATATATCGTTTCCATCTAGTGAACAATCAATAAAAATAAAATGCAAAGTTACTCCCCCCAAAAAATAATATAATTAGTATTACTATTATCATTATTATTGAACTAACAATGGAAGAGAACAAAGAGCTTATAAAAAAACTTAATTACATATGGAGCTACTGGTATATGACAGCTAGCATTATAGACAGTAGAAAGTGACCTATTTAAGGCACAGTGTAAGAAAAGATGTCCATGCAGAAAAAGTTTAAATGATACCCCTACCTCACACCACACCACACCACACACACACACACACACACACACACACACACACACACTTTAGATAGATGAAGCTCTAAATAATGAAAAGTAAATTTAAATATATATATATATATATATTTTATAAGAATATATAGGAGTAAATTTTCTATCACCAGATAGTGACAGATTTCTTACACAATACAAATCTCTACATGACTTGCTTCCTCACCTAATAAGTTCTCTGCTCTAATCATTAAGGCCATCTTTGTCCACCAGATATAGGGTACTAGACCTCGTACTTGATTATTGATTATTACCACTGCTGAGATAGGAATAGGGACTTTGTCTCTTGTGTTCACTCCTCTGTACCCAAGATCTAGTACTTATCACCTAGTATTCACTCAATAACATTTGTAGAATTCTAAGAATTATTTAAAAATTAAGTGCAGTGAGTTGAAAATGTTATGTAAAAGTCTTCATAAATACAGAAATAGGCCATATCTGAAAGATCTTTCACATTCCCCAGTAGGAAAAGACCTAAAGTCCAGAAAATTAAAGATATGTTCAAACTTATAAGAAAAGGAAAACAATTAAATACATGATTTCATCAAACTATATGCAGAAAAGAAAATCTAATTGGCAAGAAACATGAAAATGTGTATCACCTTAGGTACATGACTACTTTACTGACAACTGGCAATAAGAAACTCGCCACTTCCAGCACCACTTGGAAAAATCAAATGAGGTTTACCTACCTGAAGCATATAGAGAAGCCAGTCAATGTACTCAAGACATTCCTCAGAGATCTCAGCTACATTCTTCAGCACCAGTGGACGTTCTAGTTGACCATTTGCAGAATGTAACATATAAATGAGTGAGGTCCTCCTGGTTTTCTGCTAGCATGACATTGCCTCTCCAGACCTCACCTGACATAAATAATCCTGAGTAATTCTACATGCAAACTCATCTGGGTAAGTGCCAAAACCACCACATCTGGGCCAGGTTTATCTCATCAATCTCAGAAATATACTATATACAATTTGATTGTAATTTACCTACATTACGCCTAGACATGAAGAAACTTCACCCAACTTTATCACTCACCCTAGGCTAACATACTCTCATCCAAAAGAGAGTCAGAAGAAAAACACATTATTGAATACACCTGAAATGGTTACCACAGTTGACCACACACTAGGCCATAAAATAAACCTCACAACTTTTTAGATGAAGGGTATCATATAGATCATGTTCTTGAACACAACACAATTAGGTTAGAAGCTGAAAGTAGGAAAAATAAAGAACTTTATTTGGTCACAAAATACATGGTATGAAATTTTAAACTTTGTAGAGATTTAAAAAAAATCAAAATGCTGTAACTTAAATTTGGGGACAGTGGTTAAGTCCTCACTGAAGAAAATGTATGACCTTAACAGCTCATGTTGGAAAAGAAGACTAAAATTTTAAAGAGTGTTTAACATTAGAATTAGAAACAAACAAGCCCAAAGAAAAGCAAATCATTAGAATGATGAAATCGAATATGACAATGAAATCGAGAATTTGCATAAACCCAAAGTCAGATTTTTGAATGGTGACAAAATAAAAGTGAACTTCCAGGAACTTGGAGGCCTAAAAAGACACAGGGAACACATAAATAATATGAACGATAAAGGAGACAGAATACTAATAATGCAACTGATTTTAAAATAAGTGAATATTATCAACAACTTTATTCAAATTTAATGAAAACCTGGGTGACAATTTTTGAGAGAAACTCAACAAAACACACCTGTGAAGACATAAAATGTCTGAATGGCATTGTAACTACTAAAGAAACTGGAGAGCTGCAAAAGCATAACAGAGTAACACAGATCAACATGGTTTTACAGGTGAGTCTTACAAAAGCTTTCAAAGATTAGTACAGCTGGCAATTTGCACACCCTACAATCCACCAATCCAACTCATAGCAATTTAACTAAGAGAAAGGCTTACAGGCATGCACTATGAGATGTCACAAGAACAATCAGAAAGCAAAACATCACAAACAATTCAAATTCCCTTTGCTGGAGAATATTTTAAGAACTATATTTTCTTCACACAATAGACTGTGATTATGATGCAACTATAACTGCTTGCAACAACACAGATGAAGTTTATGTAATGTTAGGTAAAATAAAGTCTCCAAAATCACTCAATATGAAACTGTCTTCATGAAGTCCAAAAGGCAAACACACACACACACACACACACACACACACACACACACACACACACAATTCCTATAAAAGCAAGGAAATGATAAACACTTTACAATTCAGGGTTATATGGGGAGGCTAGGTGGCTCAGTCAGTTGAGCATCTGGCTTTGCTCGGGTCATGATATTCTGGGTTGTAGATTCAAGCCCCACGTCAGCTTGGAGCCTAGAGCCTGTTTTGGATTCTGTGTCTCCCTCTTTCTCTCTGCTCCTCCCCAGCTCATGCTCTGTCTCTCTCTCTCTGTCTCAAAAATAAACATCAAAAAAATTAAATAAAAAAATTCAGGGTTACAGGATGCAAAGAGAGAGGTTTAAAAGTTCATGGGTGTCCATGATATTACTTATAAATAAATAGGCAAATAAAAATCTGATCATGCATGGAGTATTAATGATTTTGTATCATGAAACTAGGAACATGATGAATGTAATTCCTTCTGCTGGAGATCCTCAAGGAAATAAGAGGAAGTAACTGTACCTTCTGGTCTCATAGTAACAAATCTTAACCATCTATTTTATGCAGGGATATGGGAGAAAGAGGGACTCATGTTTCACCCCTCCCAGGCCTGACAAATATTTAAGATGGATAACATCCACGTGTTGGTGAGGATATGGGAGAAAATAAACCTTCATGTTGATCTGAGAAGGTAATTTATACAACTTCAGAGAATTATGTAGAAATATCCAGAAAAGCTTTGCATTTGCTCTATGAATTATAAATTTTATTTCCAGAAATCTATATTAAAGAAATTCCCATACAACTGCTCAAAGGAGGTAAGCACAGGGATCTTTCCCTGCAGTACTGTTTACAACCAAAAAATGTGGAAATGCCTCCTACATTCACCATAATCGAATGGATAAATTGTAGTTTATTCCTATAAAATATAACTGGAAAGAGTATGAACTAAATTTGCATGCATTAATATCTCAAAACCATAAGCTCACATGAGAAAAAGACAGCTGCGGTAAGATGCACACAGTTTGATACTATTTGTGGAAAGTTTAAAAATACACAATACAATTTTGCATAGTGTTTATGAATCTATTCCATGAGCAGTAAAAGAACAAAACTCACATGGCGATATAACTAACTCTAAAAGAGTGATTACCTTTGAGGAGCAAAAGAATAAAGATCCCTTTGTAGGGATCTTTAACATTTCATCTCTTTCAAATACAAATAAGGTATGAACTTAAGGACACGTGGCAAAATAGCATCTGTTAAATCTAAATTGTGCATCTCGTGTTTGTTACATATTTGTTAACTTTCTCTGTAGGTTTGAATTATTTCAACAATAAAATTGAATCGAATTATGTAAGAAAATAATTTGATATCTTAGACTTTACCTAAAGTCCCAGTGAGCGCCATCAGCTCCAGTAAGAATTCATAGCACACACATAAGGGAATCACTGGAATATTTTGAATAATAAGATGTGTCCAGTCTTGCCTGTAATTATTTTACTCACCTAAACCTAAATTGTGACTTAAAAGAGATTTGGGGAAGAGTACTTAATGTCCTATAAATTTTTATCAGTCATCAGGGAATACCAGAAAGTTCTCTTTTGTAACAGATGATTGATAAACTAAAATCATTCATATATGAATAATTTCAAAACACCCAGAGTCATTAAAATCTTCACATTGTTGTACTGCAATTTTTTTTTTGAGAATGTACAAGCTCCAAAAAAATTTCAGAAGCAATGAAGGAAAATTATAAATATAACTTATACATTTAAATATGGGTCATACGTACAGCTGAATCACCATGATTCTTACGGTATTTCCATTTCAAGAATTGACACTAAAAAAAATCATGTGCCTTGATTTCAGTCATGATATTGAGTCATCACAATATAGCTGTGGGCAATTCTCAACTTGGATTTTCACTCTTTGTTCTTTGGAGAAGCAGGAAATCTTATAATCTCTGAAAAGGATACACCCTTCATTACTATTGACAACGTCTTTGCAATATGACTTATGTCAACATTTACGAGAATAATTTGTTAGAGGCCCTGTACCTTATACTTTGTACTGGGGCGAAAAAGTCTCATTAAAGGAATTTGCCAGAGAATAGTTGCAAATAAAATAAAAGCATTCCTGAAAGGAGGGGAGGGTGGAATCCTGTCTGTAACATAAATAAATTCATATATTTTATCTATGACACAAAACAACTAGCAACCTGGATTCAAACCTCGTTCATTCAGTTATGAGTTGTATGAAAATCTCAATGTAAAATTCAGGGCCAGAAGTCACCAAAACAATGTCAATAAAATGGCTGACTCACTATTGCAGGTCACAAAGAACAATAAATAAATTGTTAAATTAAAAAAATAAAAAATTCTTTTGCTAAAATTGGATTACTTTTCAAATATGTTTATGTTAGTAAATTTTTACCTAGTTTTCCTAAACAAATACTTTTTACACTTGAACATCCTTTGAAGGCATATAAATGAGATACAAAGTCATGCATCCACTTTGGAAGACCCAGCCCAACTCACTGACCTGTTCAATCTATGTTTTTCTTCCATGCTTCTGTCCATTCATTTCTTCCTTCAGCAAATATTTACTAAATATTTACCATGTGCCACCCATTATATTAGGTGAGAATATTTAGTGGATGATGATGATGATGATGATATGTTTTGGGCCAGGCACTGTATAAGCACTTTACAATTCCTACTTTCATGAAGTTTACAAACTAGTAGGAAAGAAACAACTAATAAATTGATTATAGTGATAATAAATACTAAAAAGGAATCCTGTAAGAGTTAAAATGACAGGGAGATGGTCTGAGAGTCTGAGAAGATGTCCCTGAGAAGGCGTGGGAACACTCCGAGTTTCCACTCATCACATTATCTTGCTCCAGGTGTCCAGTACTTCTGGTCTGTGGAAGCCAATGCTGTACCCCTACAGACTTTACTCAGCCCTTTCCTTCCTTCTTACCCCTTTCTCTCCTACATCCTGATCTGTTCTTTGGGTAAGCACACACTTGGCCTCCATCTTCAAATTTTGGAAAAGATACTTCACCCATTTACATGATATAAGTAAAGCCAAAGAGTCCAGCAATTGCCAATGAAAAGCTACCTTTTCCCCCAAATTCTTACATGTCACTCCTACCTCTCAATCTATTCTTCTATTGTGAAGAAGAAAATGAGAGCGGAAGGACACAGAGGAGGAGGGAATGAAACGAGAAAAAAGAAGAGAAAGAAATAAGGAAGAAAAGGAGGAGAGAGGATTATCACCAGAAAGTTCATGATGAATTTTAAAAGCATAGGAGAACTTTGGCATCCCTTTTCCTTCCTCTCATTGTTCTCCTTTACCTTCTTTCTTTCACCTTTCTCCCATGTTCCTCTTTATACCCGTGGCTATCAGTAAATATATATGCACAATTTAAAACTTATATCATGCCACTAATATAATCAGAGATCCTTCCTCCATACAGATTGCACAGCAATGCAGTAGTCAGCCCCTGGATGCAATAAGTGCTTCATAGTATTGAGGTCACCTCGTCCCTTAAGTAAAGCCGACCAAATGTCTCATCTCCTGTATGTGACAGAATTGGAATGAGAAGAGGGAAGCACTTATGTTTCTGCCAACTGTCATCAGCACTGTTTATTCTGATGAATTTCATATTACTGTTCTGCCTTTGCTTATTATTTTGATTTTCCTCCCCTCTTCACCCCATCCCAGTTGAACACTGCCTGCCCTAACGCTTTCACACGTACACAATAGCAACTGATCAACTCATACATTTTACATATGTCTAGACTAGAGTGAAATTTTGGTGAAATCAGAATTGGAGGTGGGAGTTACGTATCATAGAAACATAGAGAACAACTTGAAATTAAACATATACTTGTTTTTAAAGTCTCTTAGCTATTTCTGACACTGGAGAATTTGCCTGGCTACCTTTCTTCCATGTAGGAAGTTGCTAACTGTCTTGTCTCCCCTCATGCAGTTTCATCTTCTCTCTCATTGTCAAGCTTCCTAGAGAAACTCAAACTTCTTATCTTGCCATTCAGAGCAACTAATTTGCCTTTGTCTCACTCCTAGCCCAGCCTAGTCTTACACCAATAGACATCATTCCACAAACCAAATGGCTCCTTGCAACACTTAAGAAATTCATTTGTTTCACTGAAGAGGAATTCTTTCCTAGGTCTTAAGCTAACAGTTTATTTTCCTCCTCATTATAATTTTGAAAGCATTATTGTAAATAAAAATAAAGCAAAAACAAAAGAACTCAATCTTTTTTTTTTAGAAGGATTCTCTAAATTTTTTTTAATGTTTTATTTATTTCTAGGAGAGAGAGAGAGAGAGAGAGAGAGACAGCGTGAGCAGGGAGGGTCAGAGAGAGAGGGAGTCACAAACTGAAACAGGCTTCAGGCTCCGAGCTGGCAGTCAGCACAGAGCCCGATGAGGGGCTCGAACCCACGAACCACGAGATCATGAACTAAGCGAAAGTCGGACGCTTAACCGACTAACCCACCCAGGCGCCCCAAGAACAACTCAATCTGAAAGGAATAATGTTGAAAGGTGAAATGTGCTGTGATAAATATGCTTAAAAGTTCTGACTAGTGCCTTAAGTAACAGTGCTTTAGTAAAATATTTATAAAGGAATTTTCTCCAACAAATACAAATTTATAGATAACACTATATGTGCTTGTGTTGTGTGTATCCATCAGTTTCTAAAATAGCAATAAAAGTCTAATATATGGCAAAACACAGTGTGAAGACAAAGAAATAAGAATGTTAAGACTTTGGCTAACAGACACACACATAAGCAGAAACCTCAGAAATGCAGGCATAGTTATGACCCCCAAGAGTTAAGTATATTGTATAGGCTATGTGTATGGGGGTAGGGAAGTTTAGGTTGAAAAGGTGAGGATAATAAATGTGAGCACTGCTGAAGTAGCCACTCGAGAAACAATCAGGCAAAACATATCAATGTGGTACACTTGTTCTGCCTTCCATGGAAACTCTGAGAGAAATTTGATTGATTAGTTGGCCAAGTTAACGAGCAAACTACAATCTAGCAGTCTGTCCCATCCAACCCTACAATGATCAAATGCACAATGTCCTGTAGAGGAACCCAGAAAGAAAGCCAGGCTAGAACTAACCAAAAACATACATCATGTCCAGGGAAAGTGTCAATGAATCCGGAACCAACACTTTTTGAAAAAAAAAGAATTAAAGGAAAATAGTATCAAGACTTGACAGGTCTTCACAAGGAGACCTTCAAGGGAAGGGAAGATGAGAGAAGTAAAGCTGACTCAGAGAATGTTTGAAATTTTGAAATAATGCAGGTAGTTATGCTACGCTTGGGATGACATAATCAAATGCAGCATGACTGACGATAACTTAAATTTGCAAAGCTCTAAATTGGAAGCAGGTTTTTAATTTGGCAAAGAGACCTTTTCATTCCATGAACATCAAGTCAGAATGCAGTCATTTTAGTGAGGTATTCAGCTTTGCAACATTCAGTGCATTTGTCATAACTAATTATTTGACCACATCTTGGTGGCTTAGATTTCTTGATAAGAATGGTAGAAAATTTGACCAATTATAGCTTTGAAGTTTTGGTATTCAACATTCCAAAGAAATAAGGGTCCAAACTGTTCCTGTTAGTATCACATGCCAATTTCTAACAAACTGACTCAACACTAGTTTGCATTTTAAGAAAGAAGAAGGAAGGGAAGGAAGAAGGAAGGGCAAAAAGAAAGAAGAAACTCATTCTTTTAAAAATATACACATGACTGTGTGTTTTGTGGTCATTTGCATTGAGAATGCCACATGAAGAAAGTGTCCAATTTCAATAACTTATTTTCCTCTTACACATTTTAAATATAATAAAGAAATTGTAATCAACCATTTGTATTATTTTGGTGGTATCAAAATATTTTTGCTGGTTTCAAAGATGAAGTTCAGGTAACCTGTTGCGGACGAAATGACACAAAGGACAAGACACACACAAAAGACAGACACAGACACAACTCCGGCCGGAGGAACAATTCTACGCAAGCCCCTCTTGCGGTTTATTTTATACCCCGGTAAGTGGATACAAACTGAAATCTACAAGATACATTCCTTTGCCAATTAAGGGCAAGTAGCCAAACACCTTTCAAGGACAGGGGGGAGCAAAGGGAGGAAGCGACCACAACGTATTTACTAAGAGGCCTGCTCACAATTCCAGGAGGGCATGTTCCCTCGTTTGCAAGTGGACCATTAAACTTGGATACTGTTTGCAGGCCTCCTGGCAGAGCATCCTGTTTGCAGGAATGCCTTGCCCAGGCAGGGAGCCCCGTGTGCAGGCACATCCCCGCGTCCCTAACCACGCTTTCTTGTGGTCACTGTCGGGCTCCCACACAACCTGTGGCATACAAAGACTTCCTGAGAGATGTCTATCTGTCTGGTTGGTTTGGGGGGGTTTTGTTTCATTTGTTGTTTGTTGTTTGCTTTTTTTTTTTTAAGTTTTTAAATGTTTTATTTATTTCTGACAGAGAGAGAGAGAGAGAGAGAGAGTGTGAGCAGGGGAGGTTCAGAGAGAGAAGGAGATACAGTATCTTAAACGGGCTCCAGGCTCTGAGCTGGCTGTCAGCACAGAGCCCGATGTGGGGCTCGAACCCACGAACCGCGAGATCATGACATGAGCCGAAGTCAGAGGCTTAACTGACTGAGCCACCCAGGCACTCCTGTTGTTTGCTTTTTTGTTTGCCATGGAAACTTTCAAAGCAACCCTTGCTTACTCTAATAGAGTAGTCTTATTCCATGTATCTTATGAGTAATTACACAATAATTCAACAGATTTTTTTAAGTAGACTTCATGCCCAGTACAGAGCCCGACATGGGCTTGAACTCACATCCCTGAGATCAAGACTAAAGCTGAGAGGGGCACCTGGGTGGTTCAGTCGGTTAAGCATCCGACTTTGGCTCAGGTCATGATCTCATGGTTCATGGGTCCAAGCCCTGCATGGGCTCTGTGCTGACAGCTCAGATCTTGGAGCCTGCTTCGGATTCTGTGTGTATGTCTCTCTCTCTGACCCTCCCCTGCTCATGTGTGTGCCCCCGTCAACAGATTTTCTAATAGGTTGTTAAACCTATATCTCGTTGCTGATATATCATTTATTTGTCCCATATTGGTCTTGTCTTGCTCCCACTCTTAATCAGTCCAGGTGCTACTCAGGACATGCAGTGAATTTTAAGCCTCACTTACTCAGGAGTTAGGATGAGAATGTCTTGTCCCATTTCCCCCACATGCCCACCCTGTTACTGAAGTTCCAACCCCATAATGTGCTAGCCCAGCTCATATGAATAATTTTCTGTCTGCTCCTCCATATCTTCTCTTCTGCTGTAATTAGAGCTCTACCTTTGCTGCTTCTCTCTTGTGAGTCTTTGTCTTTGCATCACACTCAGAAGCCAGGGTGCTGTAAGAATCTCACCTACCACCTTGAGCAAATCAAATATATCAGCTCGAGTCTCTTTATTTATCACATGTGGCTGCATATCCTCATAAGGCTATTTAGAATATTTGATCAAATGGACACAAATTATTCAGAACAGTGCCTAACATATAGTAAATGAAATTGCTTTGACTTCCCTTCAAAATAAGAGAGGTCTGGCTTAAGAAAATATTAAGTATAAGTTTGTACTGGGACAGTAGTTTATTAAGTGTTCACTAACAATTCTAGTTTCAAAACCTCTAAGTAATATATATTCATTTTTTCTGTGTTTCTCTAAAACCTGTTTAAAAAAATAAAAACAAAAAAAAATACTCCATTCCCAGATTTTTGGATATTTAAAATTATATTAGAAGATTCTGGGAAGAGATAGCAGTGGAAGCATAATTTTGGGATCTCCCTAAATCTCCCATAAGCAACAAACAAAGACTGAAAGCCCACAGATAATAGCTCCAACAAAATTAAGTGACAGAGAATCCTTATAAATCCCAAACTATGAGTCATTGGCCACAAGCCACCCAAAGTGGAAAGAACCACATAGCATCAGAAGCTATTAAGAAAAAAATAGAGGTAAGGCACAGGGGGCTTCTGAGGGCCCTGAGAACTGGAGAAACCAAATATTGCCAAGAAGTATTCATTGAAATTCTTAGTAGGGCCAGCTGTAAGCAGCCACCAAAGCTTTAAGTGGGCTCTTCAGGCTCCAATCTGTGAATGAGAGCAAAGGGACCATAGTAACATGTCCCTCTGGTGAGTTATCCACACCCTGTGGACTCCTGAGACTAACCAGATGAAGTTGCCTTCCGAGATGAAACCCTGCACTAAGAAGAGACTCAACAATAAAGTGTAAAATGAAGAGGAAAGGTGCTATAGAGATGGCAGGTGGGTAGGAAGAATGTAGCTATTCTACATAGAGAGTTCAGGGGAAGTCTCACCTACAAGAGGACACTGGAAAAGAACTGGAGGGAAATGCAGGAGTGTCTTAGTTTGCTATGACTGCTGCAGCTAGTACTACAGACTTACTGGGTAAAGCAACACAAATGTATGATCTCACACTGCTGGAGGTCATAAGTGAATTCAATAGCCTCACTAGGCTGACCTCAAGTTGTTGGCAGGGCTGGTTCTTTCTGCAGGCTCCAAGGGACAAGCCATTTCCCTTGCCTTGTTCAGCTTCTGGAGGAGGCCACCTGCTTCCCTCAGCTCATGGTTATTTCTGTCTCACTCCAACTATTGCTTTGATCATCACATCTACACTCCTCTCTGATCGCCTGCCTCCCTGTGATAAGAACGCTTGTGATTGCTTTGGGCCCACCTACATATTCCCAGATGATCTCTCCATCTTAAAAATCCTTAACCACATCTTCAAAGTTCTTTTTGCAATGTAAGGTAACATATTTACAAGTTTCAGACTAGGATACAGACATCTTTGGAGCATATTATTCAGTCTACCACCGGGTGCACAAGAAGACTGGCCTTTCTGTATGAAAGGGAAAGTAAGAGGTGCCTTCTACTGTCAAAGCAATGATTGGCCCTGATTTTCATGTTTCCACTAGGATTTAAACTAAACCAATCCCTCAAGGAACTCAAAAAATGTTTATAATGTTTTAAAAACAATCACTGCATGTTGGGCTTTCACTATTTCACTAGAATCTGAGCAGAAGACATGTGAAAGAGAAGAAGAAATTTAGATCAAAGGCAATTCAATCCATTCATTTCAATCCATTTCAAAATCTGCTGTTTCCTGGAAAGACTTAATTAGGATGCTAAATTTTGTGTCAAAATGAAAAAAAAAAAAAGAAATACACTGTACATCAAAAACCAGCATGTCTGTTTTACCTGTACTAGCTAAAGACTGTCAAGACATAAAGAACATATGTATTTGTGAATCAATGTTTTAAATATCTTTCCATTGCTGAGCATTCATATGTTAATTTAAGTAATTCTCATATGATTTACAGTAAACTGTTGCTAACCTTCTGTCCTTGCTACAAAATACAGTAGATGGAAATATGAAGATATTTCTACATATTCATGGTCATTAATATGAAAGACAATGTATTTTATTTAAAAATTAATAACTAGGCCTCATAGTAGACAGAAGAATTTAAAGGAAAAAATTAAATTATATATGGAAACCCATATGCACACATAAACTTTTGAAATCTCATCTAATGTCCTAGAAAGAGAGACATAGTCAAATCCTAACTCTAGAATCAGATCTTCTCAATGTGTCTCATTAGCCCTATACACTTAGTTACTTAAACTATAAGCTCATTTTCATATCTGTAAAATGGGGATAACATATGTGCTGCTCTTACATTAGTAAGGATTAAATGAGATGATGTAATGTGAAATCTATGCAGGATTTAGCCAGAGGGGAAAGTTCTCAACAATCATATGCTATAACTCTTGTCATTTACTCTTCAGTTTCACATTTTACGATGTTTTTTCTTTCATAGTTCATTGTCAGGTTGGTTTCCATATAACGCCCAATGCTCATCCCAACAAGTGCTCTCTTACATGCCCATCACCTTCCTTCCCCTCTCTCCCCACCCGCATCGGCCCTCAGTTTGTTCTCAGTATTCAAGAGTTTCTCATGGTTTGCCTCCCTCCTCTCCCCAACTATTTTTCCCCTTCTTCTCCCCCATGGTCCTCTGTTAAATTCCTCCTAATCCACCTAAGTGAAAACATATGATATCTGTCTTTCTCTGCCTGACTTATTTCACTCAGTGTAACACCCTCAAGTTCCATCCACGTTGCTACAAATGGCCAGATTTCATTATTTCTCATTGCCATGTAGTATTACATTGTATAGATAAACCACATCTTCTTGATTCATTCGTCAGTTGAAAGACATTTAGGCTTTTTCCATGTTTTAGCTATTGTGGAGAGTGCTGCTATGAACATTGGGGTACATGTGCACCTATGCATCAGCATTTCTGTATCCCCTGGGTAAATTCCCAGTAGTGCTATTGGTGGGTCATAGAGGAGTTCTATTGTTAATTTTTTGAGGAACCTCCACACTGTTTTCCAGAGGGGCTGGAGTTTTCACATTTTAAGATTTTAAATAAATCATTCCCTCCATCTCCTTCACAGATCACTGAGAACTTGAAACACAGAAGTCAGAGTGATTGTAGTTAAGTTGAAATATTAGGCCCTATCATATCTCTCCTCTGGTTTCTAACTCATGCTAACAGAAAGCAGAGATTCTTACAATGGCCTAGAAGCTACTGAAGTCTCCCTGAGGGCATTTACTCCTCCTCAGTCTTTTCCCATGTTGCCTTTCCTGCTAATGCTGAGAATGTCAGTTCCTTCCTGCCTCAGGACATTTACTCTTGCTCTTCTCTGTCTAGAACACTTAGTCCCAAAGATTTAATGGCTTCTTCCCTCTTTCAAGTCTTAAGCCAGAGGTATTCCCTTTTTACGCAAAGAGCATTCCCAGTCACCTTCTGTTTGTTTTTTTCTCCAAAGCACTTATTCCATTTCTATTATATGTTATAAATTACCTATTTATCTTATCTACCATCTGTCCTTTTCACCCATATAGAAACTCTAAGAAATCAGGAAATTTTATCTCTTATTCATTGCTCCATCCCTTTGCCTAGAACAATGTCACAGAGATAGAAGACAGTCAGATGCTCTACTTAAACTGATGCATTCACTTTTGTTCTATTGATAGCAGACCAGAGTCTAGGCATTCACTGCAAACTTCTACCATCATATGAATAGTGTGCCCCCTACTACCCTCCATTGGCAGAAACAGGTAGTTTGTGGGCTTCTCAAAATCTTTACATCTACCCCAATTATATACTTTACTTCTCAGTTATCACAAAGCGAGACCAAACATGACTGGCACATCTTCTATAATGAAAAAAGCTGCAAACTGCTTCTTGTAATTTGATAATTTTTTCTTCTCCCTCAGAACTGTCATCTCATGCTGTTAATGTCCTCCTTTGTTTAATCACATCTATCCCATTTGATGCTCACAATGACTTCATGGGGGATATACTATAATCTCTATTTTACCAATGAGGGAGTAGAGAATAAAGGAATCTGACAGGTGGTTAGGAAATCCCATGAGGAATGGTTTGAACGTCGAGATGTATCACTCCAAAGTCTATATCTTTGGAACTCTGTTCAAAGATGTCTCACTCTAGACAGTCTATGTCTATTTGGAACTGTAGAAGATTGGACATTGTTTTCAAAGAGTCTTGAAGTTTAAAACATTATTTTCTTGAATCCTCAGAGATAAATTTGTATTTGAAATGCGTGTAAAAGTATTTCTATTCTGCACAATTTCCCATAAAGACAAATGCCTCATTTTTATATTTCTTATAATGTATGCAAACTCCAAATATAGCTTTGCAACAAAACAGTCTCTGTATCACCATAGAAGGCAGTCATCACTTCTGTGCTAAAGGGATAGCATAAGAATCATTGGTACATCCACTTAAAATTTCAGTTGGATCCAGGTAGAAACTGATTTATGAAATTGACTAAGTTATTGAGTCAATAATTGGCAGAAAGCCAGTCTCAAAAGAATCTAGACAAGACTGAAAATAAAAGAAGGGTAGGGAGAAAAACTCATTTGAGTCAACATAGATTCTCTGTTCTAAGAAATAAATTAAAATAAAAGTGGGGAAAACATCCTGGGGGTGGGGGGAGGGCGGGAAACTCACCAGGATGGATACTAGATTTCATATCGTTCTCTCAGAGTTAAGAGTTGAACTGCCATCAGTGGATTTAGGAGGGATTTATTATTCTGAAAAATCAATGTGCATATTGCATGTTGTTAAAGAAAAGATGCTCAATCAGAAAGAGCATTACCTGAAGCCTAGCCTAGGAGGCTGCTAGTTTATAAGAGCGCAGCCTATATTCTATCCCTGCATTTGTTGCTGAGATCTTTATTTTGGCTTCACAAGCAGTTTTCAAACTTTATTCCAGCCTCTTCCTCTTTTGGCTTTCTGGAAAGTATCAAAGTTCAACCTCTCCACTTTTATAATAAGCTCTTCAGCTTAGAATACTGTATTTAATAGTTCTGTCTTAAAAAGTTGCAACCTAATCATAACAGAAATAGACCATCATGTTGAGTTGAATGTATTGCATAAATCACTTCCCACAATCTCCAAGAATTTTTGTAGCTTGGGATTCATACCATTCTCCTATTTAAAAAAAAATCTAAAATATATTTTCCCAATTATAGTTTTCTTGAGGATAGCAATCATGTGCCTAATTGGCAAATCATTTTATCATGTACTTCATACTGTACTTGTTGATTAATAACTATTTAGTTGACTACATTACAATATACAAATATGTGAAAACTAGAAAACCTAGACTTCAAGGTAACAATTATACCTCAATCAAAAAGCACAAAATCTTATATGAAAGACTAATTTATTTCTTATCTATTTGGGAAGAATTGACCTTTGCCCTTTTCTTCATTTGCAATTGATACAGGCACCAGCTCATGTACGTCATAGTAGAATCAGGATACCAATCTTAACCCTAATTGCTTTGTGTTACAGACCAGGGAGATATGGAACCAAGTCTTACCTTTAACTGAAGTCATTAACTTCCAGTCCCTTAGAATCAGCACCTGTTCCAAATGTTGGACAATGCTGGCCCAAACTATTTCTGCAGAGTTCTGTTATGAAGACTGAGATTTTCTGATTGGCCTTGACACAGTGACAAAAGACATTCAAAACTACTGTGGACATGGAACAGGCAAAAAACTTTTTGAGAGAGGGAGGGAGGGCATGCAAGCAGAGGAGAGGGGCAGAGAGGGAAAGGGGGGGGAGGGGGGAAAAGTGAAACAAAGAGAGAGAGACAGAGAGATTGAATCTTAAGCAGGCTCCACTGCCAATGCAGAGCATGACTCGGGGCTTGATCTCACCACTCTGGGATCATGACCTGAGCTGAAATCAAGTCAGACGCTCAACCAACTGAGTGACCCAGGCACTCCAAGAGGTTGAAATACTTAAAGGATCAACTAAATTCCACCAGAATATTAACAGGTTTTATTGTAAATTATATTTGTTTTGAACAGAACCAACTAGTCAAAACTAAAAATGTACTCATTAGAAACCCATTTTCAAGGCATATCTGTGTGCAGTGAAAACAGACACCTCCTGAAACACAAAGAACAAATAAAAATAGCTGACTTAAAAATGTGAAGCATTACAACATGAATAGGTGATTTATTTCATCTTCAGATACTATAGTGAGGCTTAAATTCACAAACAATTCCAGCTGTAACTGTTAATTTACTCTCTTGACATTGGTGATATCACTACAACAATGACTTAATAGATTTGGATTAAACATGCATTCATTTTGAGGACCATCTCACTACGATGATCCTAATTGCTAACTATTTGGCAATTTTGCTACCTTCACTTAAGTCCTTGGCATTTAATTGTCCATTTAATCCTCCTAACAGCATTGGAACTTACCTCAAGGAGTTATCTTAAGGCCTCTTGGGTTGATATACGTAAAGTGTTTAGATCTTGGCTCATAATAAGATTTCAGAAAGTGCTATTTGGTAAGTGGAATTACTCTCCACATTTTAAAGTTAGAGAGAACCCCTAAGTTATAAAGCTTCCAGAATCCAAGCTCAGTCCACAATTCTGTGCTTATGAAATTGTATGAAATTAGAAATCATGAGTATAAGAGAGGACACCCATCTCTTTAACACCCAATTCCCTTTCCATACAATTCTATTCGCTTGATATTATTTATCACTAACCTCCGTTTCATACCCTCTCTGATAGCACGTTTCCTTGCTTCAGAGAGACCTTTGAGTCTCTCTGTGCACAAGCTATTTCTTACTTTTGGAACAATTTCCAGGAAGCATATTGTGTCTTATGTCTAATTATTTGTTTCAATATCTACCTATTTTCTGAAGCTTTCTGAAGTTTATTTCATCTTTTTTCAATCTCTAACCTATCTATATAATCCCTGACCTCTTAATATTCTTCATTTTTTCCCTTTGTATTGAGAAGTATGCTTGGAAACACCTCTGTTATTCTCTTTTGGATTCTTAGGAAGTAGAAACTATCTGAAGTCTCAGTTGTTATTTTCTACAAAGCCCCAATTTATTATAGATTGTAAGTTTTTAAGGATGCCAACATCAGGAAGCCGCAATTTGGCTGACATGTTGGCGAAACTATACTCGTACCATATAAAATTATTTTAAACATTCGATTATAATATCCAAATTCCTAAATATGCTAAATATTGTACAATTGTGAAAACTACTTTTCTCTCCATTGAATAGGTCTGAAGTTCAAAAGCAAAAGTATACCTTCTATCCATTAATACACAGTACATTGTGTGTCTAATAACTGAAGTAGAGCGTGCAATGACTCAAGGAGTACACAGTGTTCAAATAATAAATCACCTCAGTATTTAGAAAGTATTGTGCCATGAATCAAACCTTCATTAGAATCATAAGATATTTCACTTATGTTACATCACAGTGACTGTGAAATATTACACACATTTTCAATATGAAGTTAGGTAAAAATTCCCCAGTACTGGATTTACATTTTGTACATATTACTATGTCAGCCTTACATCTTGGAAGAATTCCTGGAGTAGAGAGTGAGTGTGATTGATGAAGAATAGTCCTGCTTCCCATTCTATACGAAGGACTAATGGGATATTAGGCAAATGATTTATCTTGTCTCTATCTCAATTTTCTCATCTATGTAATGGGTGGGTTGACACAACCCTGACTTGTTTATAAATTCTATCAAAAATCCCTTGATAGTCCATATAATTTTCAAGAGATTGGTAAAATATTACTCATAAGAATGATTTAACTTTGTTACCAGATGGTATGTTTAATATCTATGATGTTCATACTTTATAATTGAAACTTTCATAATTGAAAATTAATGGTACAATACTACACTCATGATAAAATTATATTTTATGCTATGCTACTCTAAGCAGTTTGTAATTTTTTCTATTCAGAATGTTTTTAAGTATTTCCTTGATCTTTATAGAAAAATAATCTCTACATTAAGAAAGCTTTAGGGGAAAACCTGATAATGTACAAATGTGGCACATAACTTTCCATTGGGTATTTTTTAGAAAGTAACTATTTCTTTAAAGTGATTTCAAAAATTAACTACATTCAGAGAGACAGGAGTGTTTTATTCTATTATTAGGATGCAAATTTTCCTACCAAATTGTCCTTCTCCCCTTTGCTTCTGGGGCTCTATTTTCTACTTTCAACTTAGAAATACTGCATGAACTAGGAGACATACCAGAAAGCAAACAAAATGTATCAGAGTAAATCATACCCATTTCCAAGCATGGATATTGGCACAGTTTTTATGAAGGCTATGTTTCTTTATAATGATCTCTAGCCATGTCAACTCTGCTTATCAGTGCTTTTAGAATCCTATTCAGACAGGAAAGACTTTCAACACTGAAGACCAGGATGCCAGGGAGGAAAAAAATGACTTACTGCAAATAATTCATTCTGGATAATGCTAGAGATTGATTCACCCAGACACTCCTGAGTTCTGATGTCTGACAGATGTGCACCAGAGTAGCCATGGTTATCTGCTTCTGCAATGTCTGTCAGACACAAGAGCTTTTAAAAACTTTTTTAATGGACTTTTTTAATGGAAGGGAAAATATCAGGGAGAGTGGAAACCAAATTATGTTTTGCTCTTCCCTTTCCACCATTTTAAAACAGATTCAGAGGTCATCTTGCTAAGGAATTTGCTAGTGACATACAAATAACTTCATTTTCCAAGTAGAAGGAACAAGGATGATATTGCGATGAACACATCAGCTCCCTTTCTGGATATTCACTGGTTTGCCTCATCACTAAATTTTGGCTTGGGCTTGATGATTACCGTTTAGGATGCTTAATATATTGAATGAAAACATGATTTGAAAGGGAAAGCCAGAACAAAGATTGAAGTTTCAAAGTATAAAAACAAAGCCTGCATTTGGCTTACTGCTTTTCTTCCTTCCATATTGATCTTTTTTGTTTACTTATATAGACTTTTTGATCTAGGGAGAAAATGACACAATTATCTAACTAAACTGTCTATTTTAAAGTAAAGGAATTATTGCTTCATTAATGAAATTTAAAAATCATTGCTACACTACAGTAATTCAATATTTCCTATTATGAATGCTTCTTGATTCTATCTCTAATATTGCTATTTATTCCAAAGAATATTCTTTTCAGTCAAGTAAACCTTAAAAATGCATAGCAATTGGAAACATCATTTTTGAATATATTTCCAAGTAACACTGTCCAATTTTGAAGCCCAATGCTTGGGAACACATATGTAAGGTTTTTTTACAGCTATTCAGTGACCTTAGGACAGGTCACACCTCATCAAGCTGGTGACATTATATGCTGTTCAGTGTCAGGCCTGCTGAATCCATCAGAAAAGACATAAACTGAAATATGGACTGTGTCTTGCTAGAATTAAAAATCAGATGTTACATCTGTTTTTTAGTTTGATATGTGCCCTTGATCTTCAGTTGTGAGAGCAACTTTGTTATTTTTTTTTTATGGTTTAAAAAGTATTTACAGGTGTCAGACCTCAATAATTTTAAGCAAAGAGATTATTCCTTTACAATTCAAATAATCTGGTAAATAAAATGCTCTGTTTATAAACTACCTTATTAATCTTATTGCTATAACTGGACTGGCCTCATAAAATAGGAAAATAGAGGTCTAGTCTTTTATAGTCCAATGTTTAAAAATATATATATATGTACACAAGTATATATAGATATTTATTGTTTATATATACATATATATATATAATTCACATTTAAATATGTATTAATTATGTGGCAAAGTAAAGATTAGCATATTGTGTACATCACTCAAAGCTTGTAAGCTAAACACACAGTTAGATCGTCTGTAGATTTATGAGCCACAGACAGGGCATATACAATAATCAGAAATGGAGGTTTTTTTCTCTTTCTTTTCTCTGATATTAATCCTGTGGAATTAATCCAGAATATCAAAGTAAAATTTGGAAAGAAAAGGTCACCAGGAACCACTAACATCTGTGATCGCTGTCTCTACTATAGAGGAAAAAAAGAGTTTTAGTGGAAATTTATAGGAAAATATCACTGTCAATAGTGTAACAAAGAGGCAGATAAGAATGAGAGGGGAGGTAAAACATAAGATAACACTATATTGAAGTAATTCTTTATCTTACATTTTATTCCACTGGATTTATTCAAGCCTATTCATGAGTATTCCTTATTGGCCTTAATTTTTTCTCCCAGTAAAAACTGTCTTCAAACATACTATTTGCTAAAATCTGCATGGTTCTAAAGTGAACTATTTTTAGAAAACTACGTTCAACTTAATGGGAATAATTGGAAACATGAGGCTTCCAAGAAATGTTTTAATCCATTTAAACCTTTGTGAATTTTTAAAATAAGAACTCCTGCTATGCACAGATTATTGGGTCAATATTTATATTTAAATAGAGAGAAATACAATTGTAAAACACAAACATAATTATTTTTGGCTACAGCATTTTACAGTTTCCAAATGCTTTAATGTACTTTGCCTGATTGGGATGTTGCAACAACCATTTATTATAGGTAAATGAGTTATTATTTTACTCCTTACGCATCTTCTATATTGCAATTTCTGTCCCTGCTTTTATCTGGCATTGTGTTTATCCTTTCCTCATGACAATGAAAGAAAAAAGCCTGAACTCAACCTTCTCAGGAAGTCATGAAGCATTCATTTAATATGTATATGTGTCCCAAATTATAGTTGAAGTCTTAGCAATCTCATCTTGATCTCGTTTTAAATATCTGAACACTAGTATCACCAATTGTAGGGAGGACCATTCACTGCTAATGGGGATATGATATTGCTTCTGTTTAAATGCCTGTCAAAAAAAGAAATATTTTATATGGATATCATATATGCAGCACACATCTGCATATTTGTATGCTATCACTATTTAAATTATAAATTTAGGGGCACCTGAGTGGCTCAGCCCATTAAGCATCTGACTTCAGCTCAGGTCATGATCTCACAGTTCATGGGTTCAAGTCCCATGTCGGGATCCGTGCTGACAGCTCGGAACCTGGAGCCTGCTTCAGATTCCGTGTCTCCCTCTCTCTCTGTCCCTCCCTGGCTTGTCTTCTGTCTCTGTATCTCAAAAACAAATAAACATTAAGATTTTTTTTAAATAAATGAATAAATAAATTACAAATTTATAAGTGCAAAATAAGCAAGCAACAGAATTCAATAGAATTAAGAACATATTATTTCCAGAATTGAAGAGATGTCTTTTTGACTTCGGTATTCTACCCATAACTAGGCAGAATAAAGAAGCAAGAATTTCAGTCTGAGTTTCCTCAGATGATGGCCTCACTTAAAATTATAAGCATTTTCAGCTCATTCAAATGCCTTGACAGTAAAATTATCAGTAGTCCAAAAGTGATCTCAGGATATAAGTCTTCATCTAGATGTAGACTTCATCTAGAGGACTAAAAATGATACTAATATCAAGATGGGCAATATATAAACAATATTGGCCAATATTATTCTAAGGGCACCACTGATGGTTGTCAAGTGAGCAGAGAGACAGTCTGAGGCTTCCTGGTCCCAGTTGTCCTGAGGTTTTCTATGTTAATCATGTGTCTGGGTTTATTGGCCAACAGAAGCCTGGGACTCAAATCTCCGTAGTATATGTGTGACTTCACCCCCAGGTATCAAGTTATACCTGTAGGTTTACCTGAGAGCTGAGATGCCTCCTGGAGGAAAAATGAAGCTTGCAACCTTGCCTTTCTAAATACATACTAAAGTCTGTGGAAGTAGGTGCAGGGGAGAAAAAGGGCACAACATTCACAGAGGCTAAATCCCTGAGAGCTCTTATTTTAGAAAGGCTGAAGACAGCACAAGATGCTGGATTTCATAAGAGGACCTGAGCAGAACTGACCACATCCAACGACCCAGGAAACACTTTGAGCGAGCGTTCCTAGGTGAAAGGGTCAGGTCAGGAAACAAAGATGGGTTTAGCATGAAGCAAATGAGGTTTAAGCTTTGAGGGCCCTCAATGTGCTAAGAGCATCTAAAGAGGTATTCACACGGTTATTTTAGCAAAAATAAAATATTTAACCCTAACCGTTAAAGACGGCCACCTCTTTTCACCCCGTCCTGCTCTGCAGTTGGAGTCATTACAGGCATGTGTGAGACAGAATGAAGTAGAAGTTAAGTCAGGAACACATTTACAGCAAGTTTAGTGAAGTTTAATGAGATACACTTCTTTGGTTCTCAGGCATTTATGTGTTACGTTGTTGCCAGTGGGAGAGGCTTTCAGGAACACACTATTGTGTAGACACACCCAGTTTCATAACTCAAACATACAGGTCCAACGGTCACATCACAATGTGAGCAAATGCTATAGCACCTGGAACCAGAGCCTTGGGTAGAGAAGAAGATGTGAAATGTGCACAGCCAGAAGGTAGCCTGTGGAAATTTCTAATCATTAGACAAATTAAAATTGTAAGCAGAGAATTTGATTCACGTTGATATCTAGTCAAAAAGAATTCACTTGTATCAAGAATATGCATGATCGAGGTGCCTGGGTGGCTTAGTTGGTTAAGCGTCCAACTTTCGCTTAGGTCATGATCTCGCAGTTCGTGGGTTCGAGCCCCGTGTCGGGCTCTATGCTGACTGCCAGCTCAGAGCCTGGAGCCTGTTTCAGTCTGTGACTCCCTCTCTCTCTGACCCTCCCTGCTCACGCTGTCTCTCTCTCTCTCTCTCTCTCTCCTAGAAATAAATAAAAAACATTAAAAAAAAAAGAATATGCGTGATCAATAAGTGTATATGATTATAAATACACTATGGTGGTTTTCTTAAATTCTAAAACCTGGCATGGTGGTATCACTTGTAAGTGGTGAAAATATCTCTACACATAAATTTTAATCAACTATCTCATAGGAAGGGCTGAATTATCTTTCTATATAGAAAATACTCTATTTCTTATATAAAGAAGTATTCAAAGAATATTCTGCCCAAAAGGGAAAGAAAACAATATCTTAGTGGTGTGGGGATTTTGTCATATCCTCAGCATTAGTCAGCTTTTGAAAATGTGATGTGGTTTTTGAATTCTATATCAATAGTTTCTTTCATAGCTAAATCTGAATTCGTACTTTTGTATCCTTTTCTCAAAGAGTTTCTACAAAACTGGACAAACTTCAGGCTCCACAAAACTTCTGTCTTCCTCTAGGTGGTGTATTAATAATATATTTATTTAATTTATACCTGAATCAGGATGCTGAATAAGGTTCTTCCGATAGTTTGAGATTTCTACTAATATCTTAAAGCTGAGGACTATTGGGGCTAAACAGCACACATTGTAGAGACTGCCAACATACACATTTCCATGTGCCTAATAAAGGTTCTGTCTGCTGCTCCAAAGATTACACACCCTTTCAGTCTTATGTAAAATCAGACAAAACAATTCAAAGAGAATGATTAAGAATCAAGAGTCATTAGTCTAAGGAGAGAATATCATATGCTTTTCTCCTCCACTGCAGGTCCACCTTCCAACCGTTCTCCATCTTACACCTGCGACCCCGCCCAGAGAGGCTGACCATATGGGCTGCATCAATGGGTACTCATGCCCTCTGGCTCTCTCTGAGTGACACTCTTATGGAGAATGGACAGGAGATTGGAAAGAGGAAGGAGAGATATGGTGTTACCAAAAGCTAGCTGTACCTAGCAGTGAAGGACACAGCTCATGTTGGGTTACCTTCTCTATACAGCTCTGTCTTCAGCTTCAGTAGCCACTTTCTCCCTCGTATTTCAGTCTTAGGGATAGTTGATGTGGTTTTGGAATGGTGGTGGAGGTCCAAAGCTGATGGCCAAGACAGAATTCTTGAGACATCTTTGGTGCAAAAAGGTGATTTTATTAAAGCATGGGGACAGGACCCGTGGGCAGAAAGAGAGCTGCACTGAGGTTGTGAGGAATAACTGATTATATAGCTGGGGGTTAGGGGGAGGGGTATGGTTGGTAAAGCAAAAGGGAGGTTTTCAAAAGGACTTTCATATGCTAAAGACGACCCATAAGATACTGGAGGCCTGGCTATTTTTAAGCTGAGATATTTTTCCCTCTAGTAAAGCATTAACTTTAAGATACTAAAGAGTTTCTGGAGAAAAGTTACACTCTCCTCCTTCAAGTATTTGTCAATGGGCAGCAAGTTATAATGAAATTTCATTTTCTCTATATTTCCTTCTTGCCTTTGTTCCCCACATCACCATGGAGGGGAGGTTGATGTAAGGGCTCCAGAAAATGGAGTCCACAGGTTTCTGGAGATTGCCTTTCTTTCTTGTAAATCATTAAAACAATTGGAGACTGATGGGGACTAATGTCCTGGATGACTTTGATCTCTATAAGTTAACCATTTGTTTTTCCTTTTCCTTTGTTCTTGGGCAGCCGGAAGTGCCTGAGAAATATCACACCTTTCCCACCTGGGGGGAGGAGGGGGTTTGAGGGGTGTCAGCTTGCCTTTTGTTCCCTCATCAAAGTGACTGTAAGAGTTCAAGGGTATTCAATTTTCTTTTTGATTTTCTTATATCCTTCCTGTATCTTTTGAAACAATCATTTTTTTAATGAATAAGTGAAATTTATTGTTTTACTTTGATCATTTTATAACAAGTTAAATTTGTATTTTCTCATCCATAGGCTTTCCCAGATGAGCTTTTGTTTTCTAATTTTGTGGGTGTGTGGTAAAATGCAAAGCACTGACTATCTTAACCACTTTTAAGTATACATTTCAGTGGCATCAGTTCCATTTGTATCATTGTACAACTATCACCATCATCCATTTCTAAAACACTTCACATCTGGAAAAACTGAAACCCTATACCCATCAAACAATAACTTCCCATTTTTCTTCCCCCTTCCTCCCTTTACTTTCTGTCTCTAAAATGACATTTTACAGAATGGGAGAAAATACTTATAAATCATTTATCTGATTAGGGGTTAATAACCAGAATATATGGAAAACTATAAAAACTCACCAATTAAAACACAGACAATTCTTCTTATAAAAGAGCAAAAGGCTGTTTTGAATAGACATTTCTCCAAAGATATACAAATGACCAAACACATGAAAAGCCGTTGAACATCAGTAACCTATTAGATATTGCAAATAAGAACCACAATGAGATATTACCTCACAAGCCATTAGAATGGCAACTACTGAGAAAGAAAGAAAAGAAAGAAAGAAAGGAAAGAGAGAAAGAGAGAAAGAGAGAAAGAAAGAGAGAAAGAAAGAGAGAAAGAAAGAAAGAAAGAAAGAAAGAAAGAAAGAAAGAAAGAAAGAAAGAAAGAAAGAAAGAAAGAAAGAAAGACAGGCATAGGTGGAGATGTGGAAAAATTGGAGTGTGTGCACTATTGGTTGAATGTAAAATGGTGCAGCCACTGTGGAAAACTGTATGGTAGTTCCCCAAAAAAATTAAAATACAGGCACACCTGGGTGGCTCTGATGGTTAGGTGTCTGACTCCCAATATTGGCTCAGGTCATGATCTCACAGTTGATGAGTTCAAACTCCATGTTGGGCTCCGCACTGCCAGCTTGAGATTTTCTCTCTCTGGCCCTCCCATAATCTTTCTCCATCCTTCAAAATAAATAAACTTAATAAGTAAATAAATAAAAATACAGTTACCGTATGATCTACCAATTCCACTTCTAAGTACATACACAAAAGAATTGAAAGCAAGGCCTCATAGAGATATTTGTATGCCCACGTTTTTAAAACATTGTTTACAACAGCTAAAACGTAGAAGGAACCCATGTCCATTGATAGATGAATGAATAAATAAAATGTAGTCTATCTATACAATGAAATATCATTCAACCTTAAATAGAAAGTAAATAGTTTGTCTCTTAACTTTTGTAAGCTTATTCTCATTTGACCATTTTGAATGTGGTATCTATTTCTAACTGTCACTTAAACTAATGTCTACCAAAACCATGTGAGGGGGTCTTCAAGAAAACCACTCAAAGAGATTAGATATCAGTCAAAAGGGGAAATGGATTTTTTAAATAACTTTGGACTTCTGATTTGTCAGTAGTCTTGCTGATCTTCCCTCTGTGCTTTGGGGTCTTTTGCCAGAGGAGGGACTTGAGAGACTTAGAAGAAGTCACATAAGAACACATTCTCTGGGGCAGGGAATTGAGCACCAGGACATCACCAGCAGAGCTTCCTAAAAGGACCTGTTCCGTAGGAGAGGACACCGATTTGAGCTTTTGCCACTCACAGAAGCAAAGCAGAACCCCGAGAATCAGTCAAGAAATCAATCAAGAAGAAATTGCTTATTGTGTGCTCAGTTACACAAAAGATATTTTTCTCTTTCCTCTTTTCCAAGCTCCAACACTCTGGAGGATCTAGAGGTTATAAGAGTAGGGTTACCAGATAAAATACATGATGTCCAGTTCAATTTGAATTTCAGATCAACAGTAACAGTAATTAGCATAACTATGTACTGTGAAATATTTGGATTATACTTATAATAAAAATAATTTTTTTATCCGAAACTCAAATCTAACTAGACATTTTTCTTTTTTTGATAAATCTGATAGCCCCATCTAAGATGAAGGAGATGGTGTCTCATGATTAGAGATTTCCCCACCCCTATCCCCCACACCATTATTTTAGGCTGATCAGTAAGGGGAGGAAAAAAAGAGAGTTTTAAATCAAAAATGAAATTAAAATGATGAACTATTCTGGACCATACTGGACTTTTTTTCTATGAAATTGAGAAAGTTCTAGAGTCTACATAAATCTCTTCAAATGGTGACAAGGAGAAAAAGTAAAACATATTCATGTTTTTGTGCCCCACCAATTTCAGGTGTGTTCAACAAGAAAATTAAATTTGAGAGTTTGATAAAATGTCCAAATATAACCCTGGGTTGTCATTAATTCTACTGTGAATCTTCTCTGTCTATATACAGACTGATTACTACCAACTCTAGAAATGGGTAAAATGCATTTTTGAAATAATGGCTGTGAAAACAGATATAAGAGTTTTGATGTGGGTTCTCAGACATCAGTGCAGGCTTGGGAAATACCAGATAGCTGAGATGGTGATGAAAGCAGGGATTTTCCAATTCCTTCTTAAAAGCTCCTGTGCAGACCTAAAGTACTTGGCTGGAAGTTCAAGTGGGAATAACATGAATGCAGCTTTGATAGAGTTTGCTGACCATGCTGATTCTTTTGCGGTGTTCAGGAGCTCTTATACAGAAGGATGCATAGAAAGTGATCCTTAAATCCTACCTCAGATGCTCAATATTTTCAAAAGACTGAATGAACTTCTTCCTAAAGAAGGAAAATCTGTGTAAGAATGGCCTATATCTTATAGGCTGACAACCCGTCCTAAAATGGGCACACCACCAGAAACACTGTCTCATTTCATAGAAGGTACAGAAGAGTGTGCTGTCCAGTCTTTTGTGGAGACCAGGAAGACATAAAAAAATCAGTAATTCTGAACTTGTCCCTGGGGAAGACCCTTTGGATCCCTAGTTAGAATAGGTTGTTAAGATGTGAGCCCAAGCTAACTTGGAAAGAGGGAGGAAGAGGGAAAGAGAGAGTAGATAGACAGTTTTTTATAGTCACAAAGATCTCTGGCAGGGCTATTGGGTGATGATTTCAATGGCTTGACACTCAGCAAATCAGACAGGCAGACTCTGCTTCTTTGAGTGAGTGCTCAGGTATCAGACACCAACTTGGTACACCTTATGAACTAACTGATAGGATTCTCCCTGAAAGTGAAAGATAATACAGAAGGCCTATGGTGCAGGGATAGAGATACATTGTCCTGAATTAGCTGGCCTGAGAAGCCGTTTGTAAGAATGTAGCATTTAGAATAAGAAGTCAGCCTTGCAAATTTGCAAAAGGGAAGAGCCATCCAGACAGTTGAAACAGTGCGAGGTATGATTCAAGGTGAAAAGGAGCTTGGCATATTTGAGGTATGAATAGAAATCCATTTCGTGGGAGCACAGGGAGAAAGCAAATGGCTCAAAGGATTTAGGGAGGTAAGTTAAAAGTTCAGCAAGAAAATGAATAAATGAACAAATAAATGTGTGATTACTATAAACCATATTCATATTCCACATATCAGTCACATTTGTGAAGAAAGGATCCTTTAAGTACAAAATGAGTAGTGGCTGTTTTATACAGAAAAAAAAGCAATCCCTAGAACCTGCAGAAATAAAAGAAATTAAAGTCTTGGAGAAAGACAACACGAACGTGAGAAGGAGATACAGGTCTTCACAGTAAGGAAGACACCCTTCTCCCCACCTTTCAAAAAAAACTGATGAAGAAGAAATTCCCCCCCTTGGTTCCCACACTGGGAAAGCACCAGTGCAAAGAAAAGCCCCCTTGTTTCTTTCCATGAACGGTGGAAAGTTTCTGCTTTGTTTTTGCTTTTGTGTTTTGTGTGTGTATTTTAGTGAGATAAAAGATATTTACTGACACTGACTAAAAGATATACAAATAATTCTGAGGAACCAGTTGAAAACTTTCCCTTGCTTATTTTCTCACACAGAGACCCATATTGCCTTGAAGGCAGGATGCACCAGTTTTCCTTTGTGGAAAAGCACATAGGCAGTAAGCTTCACTGAGAGAGCAGATATTGTCCTTAAAACCTGCAGGGCAGAGATCTTTCTAGTGAGTGGTCCATGTTGTTGCTCTCAGGGCCAAGAGACAGGGCCAGCTTAGGGAATCAAGGGAACAAAGTAGTGTTCGAAAAACTGCGAGAAAGCCATTGCTCAAAACATGTTAAGGGATATCCTGTGTGCTTCCAATTTTCTTTTCTTTTTTTTTTTTTTTGTTATATGTCTTTTTTTTTTATACAAATAGTTTATTGTCAAATTAGTTTCCACATAACACCCAGTGCTCATCCCCACAGGTGTCCTCCTCCATGCCCACCCCTCCTCCCCCCCACATCCACCAGTCCTCAGTTTTTGTCAGCATTCAAGAGTCTCTCATGGTTTGCTTCTCCCCCTTTCCCCCACCATTTCCGCCCTTCTTCTCCCCCTTGGTCCTCTGTTAAGTTCCTCCTAATCCTCCTATACGTGCACACATATGATATTTGTCCTTCTCTGCCTGACTTATTTCGCTCAGCATAACACCCTCAAGGTCCATCCATGTTGCTACACATGGCCAGATTTCATTGTTTCTCATTGCCATGTAGTATTCCATGGTACAGATAAACCACATCTTCTTGATCCATTCATCTGTTGATGGACACTTAGGCTCTTTCCAGGTTTTAGCTATTGTGGAGAGTGCTGCTATGAACATTGGGGTACATGTGCTCCTATGCCTCAGCATTTCTGTATCCCTTGGGTAAATTCCTAGCAGTGCTATTGCTGGGTCATAGGGGAGTTCTATTGTTAGTTTCCTGAGGAACCTCCACACTGTTTTCCAGAGGGGCTGTACCAGTTTACATTCCCACCAACAGTGTAGGAGGGTGCCCGTTTCTCCACATCCTCGCCAGCATCTAGAGTTCTCTGATTGGCTCATTTTAGCCACTCTGACTGGCGTGAGGTGGTATCTCAGTGTGGTTTTGATTTGTATTTCCCTGATGAGGAGGGATGCTGAGCATCGTTTCATGTGTCTGTTGGCCATCTGGATGTCCTCTTTGGAGAAGTGTCTGTTCATATCTTCTGCCCATTTCTTCACTGGGTTGTTTGTTTTTCGGGCGTGTAGTTTGGTGAGTTCCTTGTAGATTCTGGATATCAACCCTTTATCTGATATGTCATTTGCAACTATCTTTTCCCATTCCGTTGGTTGCCTATTAATTTTCTGGGTTGTTTCCTTGGCTGTGCAGAAGCTTTTAATCTTGAGGAGGTCCCAACAGTTTATTTTGCTCTTAATTCCCTTGCTTTTGGGGATGTGTCAAGTAAGAAGTTGCTGCGGTGGAGGTCAAGGAGGTTGTTTCCTGCTTTCTCCTCTAGGGTGTTGATAGTTTCCTGTCTCACGTTCAGGTCCTTTATCCATTTTGAGTTTATTTTTGTGCATGGTGTGAGAAAATGATCTAGTTTCATTCTTCTGCATGTTGCTGTCCAGTTCTCCCAACACCATCTGTTAAAAAGGCTGTCTTTTTTCCATTGGATATTCTTTCCTGCTTTGTCAAAGATTAGTTGGCTGTATACTTTTGGGTCCACTTCTGAGTTCTCAATTCTGTTCCATTGGTCTATGTGTCTGTTTTTGTGCCAATACCATACTGTCTTGATGATGACAGCTTTGTAGTAGAGGCTAAAGTCTGGGATGGTGATCCCTCCCATTTTGGTTTTATTTTTCAGGATTACTTTGGCTATTAGGGGTCTTTTGTGGTTCCATACAAATTTTTGGATAGTTTGTTCTAGTTTTGAGAAGTATGCTGGTGCAATTTTGATTGGAATTGCATTGAATGTGTAGAGTGCTTTAGGTAGTAATGACATCTTAACTATATTTATTCTTCCTATCCATGAGCATGGAATGTTTTTCCATTTCTTTGTGTCTTCTTCAATTTCCTTCATAAGTTTTCTATAGTTTTCCTCATACAGATCTCTTGTATCCTTGGTTAGGTTTATTCCGAGGTATTTTATGGTTTTTTGTGCAATTGTGAATGGGATCAGTTTCTTGATTTCTCTTTCTGTTGCTTCATTGTTGGTGTATAAAAATGCAACCGATTTCTGTACGTTGATTTTGTACCCTGCAACTTGGCTGAATTCTTGGATCAGTTCTAGGAGGCTTCTGGTGGAGTCTGTCGGGTTTTCTATGTAGAGTATCATGTCATCTGCGAAGAGTGAAAGTTTGACTTCTTCCTTGCCAATTTTGATGCCTTTGATTTCCTTTTGGTGTCTGATGGCTGATGCTAGGACTTCCAGCACTATGTTAAACAGCAGTGGTGAGAGTGGGCATGCCTGTCGTGTTCCTGATCTCAGGGGGAAAACTCTGAGTTTTTCCCCGTTGAGGATGATGTTAGCTGAAGGCTTCTCATAGATGGCTTTGATGATGTTTAAGTAGGTTCCTTCTATCCCAACTTTCTCGAGAGTCTTTATTAAGAAGGGATGCTGTATTTTGTCAAATGCTTTTTCTGCATCTATTGACAGGATCATATGGTTTTTATCTTTTCTTTTATTGATATGATGTATCACATTGATTGATTTGCGAATGTTGAACCAGCCCTGTAACCCAGGAATGAATCCCACTTGATCTTGGTGGATGATTCTTTTGATATGCTGCTGGATTCGATTTGCAAGGATCTTGTTGAGAATTTTTGCATCCGTATTCATCAAGGATATTGGCCTGTAGTTCTCTTTTTTGCTGGATCTCTGTCTGGCTTGGGAATCAATGTGATGCTGGCTTCATAAAATGAGTCCGGGAGTTTTCCTTCGCTTTCTATTTTTTGGAATAGCTTGAGAAGAATTGGGATTAATTGTGTTTTAAATGTCTGGTAGAATTCCCCAGGGAAGCCATCAGGTCCAGGGCTCTTATGTTGGGAGATTTTTGATCACTGATTCAATTTCTTCACTCGTTATGGGTCTGTTCAGCTTTTCTATTTCTTCCCGTGTGAATTTTGGTAGTGAGTGTGTGTTTAGGAATTTGTCCATTTCTTCTAAGTTGTCCAATTTGTTGGCATATAATTTTTCATAGTATTCGCTGATACTTGCTTGTATTTCTGAGGGGTTGGTTGTAATAAGTCCATTTTCATTCATAATTTTGTCTCTTTGGGTGCTCTCTCTTTTCTTTTGAATAAGTCTGGCTAGAGGTTTGTCAATTTTGTTTACTTTTTCAAAAAACCAACTCTTGGTTTCATGGATCTGTTCAATTGTTTCTTTGGCCTCTATGTTGTTTATTTCTGCTCTAATTTTTACTATTGCTCTTCTTCTACTGGGTTTAGGGCATTCTTGTTGCTCTGCCTCTAGTTCCTTTAGGTGAGCTGTTAGATTTTGGACTTGCGCTTTTTCTAATCTCTTGAAATAGGCCTGGAGAGCAATGTACTTTCCTCTTAGCACTGCCTTTGCCGCATCCCATAGATTTTGAATTGTTGTGTTTTCATTTTCATTGTTTCCATATATTTTTTAATTTCATCTCTAATTGCCTGATTGGCCCATTCATTCTTTAGAAGGGTGTTCTTTAACCTCCATGTTTTTGGAAGTTTTCCAGACTTCTTCCTGTAATTGATTTCAAGTTTCAAAGCATTGTGATCTGACAGTGTGCATGGTATGATCTCTATTCTTTTATATTTATTGAGGGCTGCTTTATGTCACAATATGTGGTCTATCTTGGAGAATATGCCATGCTCACTTGAGAAGAAAGTAAATTCCCTGGCCTCAGGATGTAAAGTTCTAAATATATCCGTCAGATCCATCTGGTCCAATGTGTCTTTCAAGTCCATTATTTCTTTAGTGATTTTCTGTCTGGTGGACCTATCCATTGCTGTAAGCGGAGTATTAAAGTCCCCTGCTATTAGCACATTCTTATCTAGAAGCTTGTTTCTGTTTGTGATTAATTGTTTTAGATATTTAGGTGCTCCCATATTCGGTGCGTAGACATTTATGATTGTTAGTTCTTCCTGATGGATGGACCCTGTAATTATTATGTAGTGCCCTTCTTCATCTCTTGTGATTGTCTTTAATTTAAAGTCCAGTTTGTCTGATATAAGTATCGCTACTCCGGCTTTCTTTTGATTTCCTGTAGCATGATATATATTTCTCCATCCCCTTACTTTTAATCTGAAGGTATCTTCCAGTCTAAAATGAGTTTCTTGTAGACAGCATATAGATGGATTTTGTTTTTTAATCCATTCTTCTACCCTATGTCTTTTGATTGGAGCATTCAGCCAATTTACTTCAGTCATCTTTTGCTGTCTTGTTTTTCTATAATGGTTTCTTGTCTTCTACAAATTCTTTCAATTTCTGTTTGTTTGAAAGGTTTTTATCTCTCCTTCTATTTTGAATGACAGGCTTGCCTCATATCTAATCACATTGAAGATCTCGTTCCTTTCTGGCCTGCCATTTCAGTAGATAGGTCTGTCACCACTCTATAGGTTTCCCTTTGTATGTGAGGGCCCTGCTGAAAATTCTCTCTTTGTCCTTGTATTTTGCCATTTTTACGATGATATGTCGTGCAGAAGATCGATTTTTAGGGGAGTCCTCTGAGCCTCTTGTATGCTTCCTTCCCCAGGTTTCTCTATAATTTGTTCCAGGACTCCTTCAGCACCTGGGATTCCTATGATACGGATATTGTTGCGTTTGACTGTGTCGCTGAGCTCTCGAGTTCCTGGATCAGTTTGAGCTTCTTGTTTTTCCTTCTAAATCACTTATTCTCCTTTCTGCCTCTTTCCGTTTGGAGGCCTCTAATTTATTATGGATCTCATTTATCGCACTTTTTAATTCTTCATGCCTATTTTTATTTTCCATTCTGTCTGTAGCCATTATGTCCCCTATGTCTGCTATTAATTTTACCATTATTATTCTAAAATCTTGTTCAGTTATGCTGCTGATATCTGTTTTGAGCAGTTCATTAGCTGTCATTTCTTCTTGGAGTTTCTTTGGGGGAGAGCTCTTTCGTTTCATCATTTTAGTTAGCTTTCTGGCTCTTGTTGGTTTTAAAGACCTGTTATGCTCTCTGTTTCTATGAGCTCTGCTATATCCAAGAAGACTCTTTGACTTTCCAGGGCCTATCCTTTCAGAGATTGTTTTTGAATGGTATCCCTCGGTCACTCTTGTTGGGACCTTAGTTATTTTATTTTCCTATTCGTAGTGATATTTGGGACTCTTCACCTTGTGTACTCTAGCTTGTTTCTTGAGGTAGCCCTCTCAGGCAGGGATGGGCGTGGCGTGATCCGATGCCTCAGGCAGGGGTTCTGCCTTGGCGGTTGTGGGGAGGAGAGTGACGGTGCTCCAGTCCCTTCTTGAACCCCGCGCTGCAGCTCGCTTTCTTTTTTTATTTTTGGCGTGTCAACTCCCCGTTCCGGGGACGCAGCCGAAGTTGGTTGCACTCTTCAACCCAGGCCAGTTCCAATCTCCAAATCCCAGTCCGCGCCCTGCTGAAGTTGCCTTAGACACAGCTTCCCAGACAACCCCCTCGGGCTGTTCCAGGCTCCCTGCTGAGCTCTGGGGGCGGAGTCAGGATCGCTGCTTCCTTCTCTGGGTCCGGCTGGTGCACATGCGCAGGGGCTTGCCTGCCGGATCCGCGTAGCCTGAGCCCGCTGGAGTGAGGAAAACCGGGTCTTTCTATGGCTTGTCACCCGAAACATGAACTCACAGGCAAATTTCCCAGTTTTTAGCTCTTTGCCTTCCCTCTCGAGTTCCAGCCAGCCAGGAGCGCGGACGCCCGGTGTCTGCGCGTCTCCTTCAGGGGTCCCAGCCGCCCTGGAGCTACAATGGCGGCAGGCGCGCTGCTGCTGGAGTGAGGAAAACCGGGTCTCTCTATGGCTCATCACCCGAAGTATGAACTCACAGGCAAATTTCCCAGTTTTTAGCTCTTTGCCTTCCCTCTCGAGTTCCAGCCAGCCAGGAGCGCGGACGCCCATTGTCTGCGCGGCTCTTTCAGGGGTGCCAGCCGCCCTGGAGCTACAATGGCAGCAGGCGCGCCCGCGCAGCTTTAAAACCCAACCTCCAGGAGCGGCACAAAGAAGCAGTTTGTGTGCTCAGCCTCCCCCAGGACCAGTTGTCGCGAGGGGACCTGGTGTGCAGGTATTTGGCAAGTTCGGTCTTTCTATGCACCGAGCGGAGATTTTTCTGTCTCGGACTCTCTCCTTTTCCCCTCTCACTCCCCGTAGAGGGTAGAGGGGGATCGCCTCCCACCCTGGAGGCTCCGATCCCGGCCTGATTTTACCTTCCCCGGTTCGCACTCACGTTAGAAGGCTTTCTCAGTGGATTCTGCGTCCTTTTTCTCCCAGTCTCTCAGGTTTTGTATGGTTTCCAATGGCTTCAGATCTTTTCTCTGTGATGTATGGGCACGAGTGCAAGTATGGAGCTCCTTACTTCTCCGCCATCTTGCCCCCCCTCTCGCTTCCAATTTTCTTACCTGGGAAAGAACACGCCTTGGCTGAGCGGCTTTTGAGAAGACAGTAGTCATTCCCATTGACAATAAGTAAGTATGATAGAGTCATAGTGAGAAGAATTATTTAGGTAACTATGACCATAACTGTCAATTTGTAGACTAAGTAGAATTTAGTCTTCAAAAAGAGATCTTTAAATTATGAAAGAACTGGAAGATAACTGGAAGTATGAGCCATCGATCTCTGTTTTTCAAATTAGGAAAATGAAGCAGAGACAAAGCAGGTGATTTAAGGACAGCTAGAACAGGTGCAAGGACTGAGTTTTGTGTGCTCTCCCCCTTGTTCTTATTACTGCCGCCAAGTGTGGTGTAAACAAGAGTCCTAAGACCTCTGAGGAGTGTAAATGGTGTCCAAGCACAGCCTGCCTATTCATGAATTTGATCAGTGGAAGTTTTCACCTATTTACTTCTTGCAAGAGGAAAACTGGGGCCCAGGAGCTGGTGCTTAATATCTCGTTTTTTGAGAGTACACAGACATGTGTAGATGTTGCCTACAGAAGTCTACCATAGCTAACTTGGTGTACTTGGAGCAGAAGTAAGCATTGATCAGAGAAGATCAGTAAGACTCTGGACTCAGAGGTACAAGTTTCTAACAATGCTTGCCAACAAAAACATGTACTTCAGAGAGAGTTATTCATTTTTAATTAAATCAACCCTTTATTTGAAGGGCAAATATATCCATTTTTAAGTATATAGAGTAAAAGAAAAGATATTTTTAAAATATAAAGAGTTTAAAAGGGGCAATAATTCAGGAATAACTATTAGAATGAATAATTTTAGAGTTTGGGACTACACATATTTCTCATGTCAAAATTTCAAAGTGAACTCCTGTATCTCACAGTGTATTTATTACCTTTGTAAGTAATCAGCTCTTGTTTTTACGTCAATTGTTTTTATTCCACAATTAATAACATGCTTTTCTCTCTTGAAGATGAAATTGAAATTACTACTAATAATATATGAACTGCTGTTTTAGATAGTGTGATCTTTTAAAAATTTTGTCATCTCTGACTCTCTCTATTCTACTTCAATCTATAGTTACCTATGCAACAAAATGATGTGGTAGGGAGAATAATGGGCCCCCAAGAGAGGTCTAGGTCCTAATCCTCAGGACCTGTGAATACGTTACTTTATATGGCAAAGGGGAATTAACTGTGCAAGTGGACTTAAGCTTGTTGATCAGCTGACTTTAAAAATAGGGGGGTTATCCTGGATCATCCAATGGGCTCATTTAATCACAAAGGGTCTTTAAATGTGGAAGGAGGAGGCAGAAGAGTCAGTATCAGAATCACACAATGTGAAAAAGACTTGCATAGTCATTGCCAGCTTTGAAGATAGAAGGGGCCAGAGCCAGGCAATGTCGGGCATTGTCTCCAAGAGCCTCTAGAAAGGAATGCAGCCCTGACCTCATCTTGCTTGTAGCCTGTGAGACCTATGTTGGACTTCTGACCTCTAAAAGTCCAAACAATGAGACTAAGATGATAAATGTGTATTGTTTTAAACTACCAAGTATGGTAATCTGTTACAGCAGTCACAGAAAACTAATATATGTGACAAGGGAATATAAAATCACCCAGGTAAGTATTTGCAAACAATATTAAATAAGTTAGAGGTAAGAAAAATAATTGAATTTAGAAATTAACTTCTCCACAATTTCATGCCACACTTTCCAAAAGAAAATTAACAAATTCAGCTTCTAAAAGAACATGAAAGTGTTGTTTTTGTACAGAATATACAACTTGTTTAATGATATTTTACCCTACCCATGTTCTCTATTCTTCCTTATGATTATTCCTTTTAAACTTCCGCACTATTATAAAATTAAAAATAAAGCTAATCTGTACCATTTTAGTTAAGTATTTGAATCAATCACTCAACATTTGTTGAATTCTCTCTGCCCAGCTGTTCTCAGAGAATTTACAGTTTATGTTAAAAGACTGCTTTTAATTTTTAATGTAAAAGGAATGGTACAATAAAAGTAGGAATTTTACAAATGAATTAGATGGAATGATTTGAGAATATTCTAATAAATATTCATAGAACTGTTAACAAAAACATATTTTTATTCAAGGCTTTAAGGAGAAGTATAAAGATTAGTCTGATATATTTGCGAACTTTTGAAAACCAGAAATACAACGATAGCTCTTTTAGACATGTGATATAAACTTCAGTGCTTAATTTTTAGACAAATAGTTTGACTTACATTTGTATTATGAAATAATGAATGTCAGTCATTATTAATAAACAAATAGGGCTCTATTTGAATAGTGTTATCCTTGCAAGAGAAAACCTACCATTACTCACTACATACCACAAAATCTCTGATTACTTGGGAATTTTTGCCTTCACATGTGTTGTATTTATTATTGCTAGGCTTTATGAGAATTTATTTTCAAACTACAAAGGCAGCACATATTCATTTTAAATAGAGAATAACAGTAATATGGTAAAAGAAAAAATGACAAATCTTATCTTCTCCTATGATAGTCTCCATTAAGATACCAATATTAATAGCTTGGCATATGTTTTTACTAACATTTTTCTATGTTAACATAAACTAACCAATTTGTGTTCCTAACTATTAGAGTGTGTTACTGTTTTTACAAAAGAATGAACTTTCACTATACAAATTAGTCTTTTCTTGCATCTGTTTTCCTCTTACTAATGTTTCACAGATCTGAGTATTGTCACTAGGTGCCAAACACTCCGTAGTTTGGAGAGTAACAGCATCATTTCACCATTTCTCTATTAATGAATATTTTAGATTCTTTTCAATTTTTATCACAGAATACAATGTTGATTCACATATCTTTTTTGTATATACAAGTTGATAATCTATTCTCTAAATTAATTCTACAGATACATGTAATTAATAATTGATATTTGCTGAGGTAGTAGCAGTGTCACTGGCTAAATAGCTCCCCATAACATTCAGAATATTATGTTGTCATCAATAAGAAATGTTGCACTTTTAAAATAAGAGGTGATAAATACATGTGTCTATGTGTTTTGTCTGTAAACAAAAGAACAAATGTAGAGATAGATTGATAGTTTGGAGCCAGGCAAATTAGCAGGGATGGCAGGGATAATATGCAAGAAAAATTCAGTTTACTGTACAATTTTGTCGTATTCTGTTACCTGAATCTTCCTAAATCTATCTTCTTCCTTTATGATAGCATGAAGGTAATAATAACTAAAGAGAACATATTTTTCCCATGAAAATCCAAAGTAACTATAAAGTTAAATTTCACAAGAAGACCCTCACAAAGAAAACTTCAAGAAATTGTCAAGATTGTCAAATTTTGGCATGTGGCAGATACAATCCTGTTACCAACTACCCTGCAAGCTAACAGAGTTTTTGAAAATTTGAGTGACATTATATAAGAGAAATCAAAATGCCATAGTACAAAAACTATTTCACCATTCTATTCAATTGAATATTACTACTGAGTAACCTGTTTTTCTCTTCTTATAGCTACTATCTGTTCCTTAATGAATAATAATTATACAAAGGAGTCAGTAAGAAAACAATGGCCTATAAAATTATCTCTTGTCAATATAGTACTAGCCAACACTTTGTGTATATTGTTGAACAGAAACCATTTGTATATGCTTTGAATGAATTATTTTACTTATTCCTCAGAACAAGCCCTGAGGACATTTATTATCCTCATTTTACAGATGAAAACACTGAGGCCCAAAGAGGTTAAATTATATGCTGCGATCACAAAACTAGTATGTTGCAGATGTGGGGTTTAAATCCAGAAAATATGGATCTAAACCTTACATTCTTCACTATTATGCTACAATGCCTCATGTAAGTATATAAACTGAAGTTAAAACATTAACTTTTTATAAAATATAGTGTTTAATAGCTATCAATATCAATCTATTAGAGTATTTTTTATTAAAGCACCTATGGGTTGTCTAAGTTTATAATGAAAGGATTCTGTTTCACTTAAAGAAATTATTATTATAAAATAAAAACTACCATTACTCATTACAGAAATGTATTTATACATTCTGATTTCAGTTAAAGCATTTCAGGTAACTTGAATCAACTCTTTTGCTAAAAGGGGCTAGAAAATCTAGGGTAAACTTTATAAAAATATGTTTCAAGATCTCAAAGATTTTAATAAAGCAGGCATGAATTTCAGGGCTAATAGCTTGTGTGGAGAGAGGAATAAAACTTAGTCTGGCTAAGTCTAAACACCATTATGTGAGAGGTTAGGAATTAGCATCATTCTGAAAACCCATTACACCACTGTATCTCATTCAGTTAAGTAGAATGCAAAGGGTGAACCTGGTATTCACATTCTCTTTTCTCCTAGGAAAATCCACTGATTTCAGAATTCTCATCAACCAGCTCTAGAAGCTGAGCAGAGCTTTTGACATCTTCATGAAATAAAGGGGATAAGTTTTGTAGTTAAAAGTCCTGGGAGTACTCAGCTACCTGAGATATAGCTCTATTCTCCTAGTTTGTCCTGGAGTGTGACCCAGAAGCCTTGGAGGTGCTGGTCCTGGCTGGATAACATGTGCAGAAGGAGAACAAGCTCAGTCTGGCACCCCGGGGACCTGGTCTGGCAGGTGTGTGATGGGCTCACTCAAGGCTGGCCGCACAGAGAGCAGGGGACTCTTGTGGTCTCTTCTCCAGAGCCCTTGGGCAGGAGATCCCAGAGACTCAGTACAGTGCCAGGGAGGTGCCCTTGCTTGCCTACAGTTGAGATTGCCCAGCCAAATCTCAACGTCCCCAATGATGCTGGAAGATGAACTTCAGCTACAACCTGGAGCAGGCAGATGAGCTGAAGCTGCAAGTTGAGATGGTAGAAGTAATAAAGGGGATTGGGGATACCTGGTGGCTGAGGAAGCTGGTAGCCTTCCTATCCAATTTTGTGGAGTTGCTGGACAGGGGGTTCCTAAGCCTCAGAAACCCAGATGTGCATTTGGTCATCCCTAGTCCCCAGTGGCCTCCAAAGCTGAGCAGCCTGACCTATGACAGCCCTCTAGACTACCTGCAGACAGTCTTCCACACTGAGATCTACAGGGTCCTGTACAACTCCCAGCCTGAGACCCCAGATGAGGTGAAAGTACTAAGGAAGACTACAGAGTATAAAAAAAGCTCCTATTAAAGAATCAAAGAAGCTGATGCTCAGAACAGCCCTCCCTACAGTCAATAAGCTGGTGACAGCCCCCACTGGGCCCAGCAGAGCCAAACCATCTGGGACACCCAGTGGAGACAGATGTAAGTGTCCCTCCCAGACTAAGGCTCCAGTGGCAGCTTCCTCAGTGGGGATCCAGGCCACCCTGGTAGAAAGGGATTGAAAACCCAGGCTTCCTGGTAGTGCTCTGCAGCCAGTCACAAGGAAGAGCAGAGTAGCCTAGCAAAAGCCCCTCCTCTGAATAAAACCCCCACTCTGGACAAAACCACCAGCCCAGAGAAGACTCTGTCTCTGGAAAAGGCCCCCAATCCAGAGGAAATTCTGACACCATCTCAGAGGAGGCCCTAACTTTGGAGTTGAAGGCTTTAGTCCCAGAGAACCCACCCTAGAGGAAAGTGTGACTGGACAAGCCTCCCCTCCCTCCCCAGCCTCCAGCTTAGACAAGACCATTTCTGTGGAGGAGGCCCCTGTTCCAGAAGCCTCACCTAAGGATGAAGCCCTTGGCCTAAAGATGGACCTTCCTGGTGATAAGGCCTTCACTGTAGAAAAGGTCTTGACCCCTGAGCAGGTGGTGTCTGAAGAGGCCTTTACCAGAGACAACACAGTTCCATCACTTCTCTCTAGGGCAAGCCCTGCTGAGGTTCAAGTCTCTTGCAGCCAATAAGGCTCAATCCCAAGAAATCCGCATGCCAGAGGAGGCCCACCTCTGCATGATGACACATGTCTCCATCAGAGACCATTCCAGTCTAAGTATAATCCAGGGTCCATGTCTGCCCTGGAGAAGGCTACAACCCTCCTCTCAGAGGTACCTGGGAGCATGAGGCTGCCTGGAAAGAGGCTCCACATCCCAAAGAGGAGGCTCCCCAGAAAGAGACGTCATACTCAAAAGAAACTTTATCCTATCAGGTCAACTCCAGACCCCCAAGAGATTCCCACCCTACTTTCCTTGGTCCTGCAGAATCTCAGGGACAGCAAAAGTGATAGGTGATATAATGAGGCTATACACAGGATGAGGTGGAGTCTTTAAGGAGGTCCCTAGAGCAGATGGGGGTGGAGCTAGAGAAGAAACTGACCCACATCTGGGAGGAGCTGAAGGAGACTGAGAAGGAGAAGCGGTGTGTCGCTGCAGGTGCAGATGTAATGGGGACCCAGGAGTTCCAGATGCGGGCTCCATCCCCGCACCGATGCACACACAGTGAGGGCAGGCTGGGGCGGGACTACAGCAGGACTTGGGGGGAGTCAGACTCTGGCCACCCACGTCCTTGCACACAACCTTGAGAAACGCAAGAAACTGCCCTGTATGCAGAGGGGGATAAAGTGAAAAGAAAAGATTCAAAAAAGGGGAGTTCCTGGTAAATCTCTCAAGCTCTAGATTAGGAACATAAAAGCTACGGTTTAAAAGCATAAGTAAGAAACATATCAGCCCTCATAGGGGCTGAAGCCACCTTCAAATGAAATAAATGTGTTAAAATAATCTAGTATTGACAGAATTCTTATCCACCTGACAGAAGTCAGGGCAAAATCGTCTCTGAGAAATGATAATTGTACTTTAAGCATCAAATTATTTTTACAAATTTTCACACCAATATCCAATCTCAATCACAAATAAGCACATGAAGAGATGGATTAACTTGATGAAAAACAAACAATAAACAGTTGAAACAGATCTTCAGAGGTCCAGATAAGCAAAGGAGACTTTAAAAATTAATATGTTGCTTATATTTCAGAAACCAAAAGATGTGACTAAGAATTTGGCAGAAAACTAGGAAGTATTGAAAAATAACCAATAGAAACTCTAACTGAAGGACACAATAACCAACTGTAAAAGTACTGAATAGATTTAACAGCAAATTAGACATAACTGAAAAAAGAATTAGTAAGCTACAAGGCAAGCTGTAAAGACAATAAGCATCTGAAAGCATGAAAAAACAAATGGAATATACAGAAGAGAATATAGAAGACATAAAGGATATGGTAAGAAAGTTATATGGTCTATTATATGTTTAATTGGAAACGAAAGAGGTAATGAGGCAGAGGTAATATTTGAAAAGATAACACCTAAGAATTGTTACAGTCATACATTTCTGCAGGTCTCCAGTTGTTATAATGGTGCATTGGGATACTATAAAACAATAAAAATGAATGACTTCTAGTTATACCAAAATAATATGGATTAGTCTTACACATATAATATTAGAAGCCAAACAGATATAATTTATACATATAAAGTTCAAAAACAGACAAAATTATGTTATCATGTCAGAAGTCAGAATAGCAGTTATCTTTTAGACAGATGAAGAAAATACTAATTGAAGAGTCAGAAGGCAGGCTTCTGAGTGCTGACAGAGTTCTATTTTTTTATATCAGTGCCAGTTACCCAGCCATATTCACTTTGTGATATATATAAATATATATAGTTTACCTTGTATATATTTGTTATGCTTCATATAAAAGTTTAAAAATAAAGCAAAATAATATTTATAATACACTTATGGTAGAGAAAAATATTAATTCCAAAAACAAAAAGAAATTTATTTTTTTAAATGTATATTCTTTTATTTTGAGAGAGAGAGAGAGAAGGAGGGGAGAGACAGGGAGAGAGGGAGAGAGAGAATCCTAAGCAGGCTCCACACTATCAGTACATAGCTGGATGTGGAGCTCAACCTCACAAACTGTGAGTTCATGACTTGAGCAGAAATCGAGTCGGATGCTTAACCCACTGAACCACTCAGGCATTCCAAGAAATCTGTCAATTTAATATGGTTCTTAAATTAAGAATTACATTTTAAGATTTACATTTTAAATATGTAAATATTAGTAAGACTATAGGATATTCCACATTTTCTGTAATTTAGGACTCCTCCAATGGAAAAAAAAAGTTTAATACAGCTCACTCTAGCAAAAAGAACCTTTGTAATTATACTGATATAATTTTTCCAATATTCTTAGTTTTTCTGATTTCCAAAATGGTCAGATAGAATATATAAATAGTGAAAAATGCATGTGAATATCTTTCCTTTTTCAGAATCATGACTTCTATACACTAAGATATATGCACAAGGAACCTGCCAGTCATAATATCCATTCTGGTTCAGGTGTAAAGCAGCAAGTTACCAGAGGGATCCCTCCCTCTTAAATTATCTGATTAAGTTAACTGAGCAAATCTTGATTGCTAACTTCATATGGAATCATTGATGTACAAACATTTTTGTGATGAAATCTGTAACCTTAAATCATATTTTAATGAGACTTGAATAAAGTATACATCATCACCAGTAGTTGAAACTATTAAGTGATTTTAATAGGAAGACATCAATATGCCAAACATAAAGAAAATGTGTGAAATCTCATTAGTAGGTGTGAATGCTAAAATTGAAAGGTCATTTCATTGTTTAACAAATTCCTAGGAACAAGAAACCTAATCATTTACAATGATTACTGTTGATAATTTAAAACATGAATTACTCTGAGACTTGCCAGGAGAGATGTGAAAAGACATTTCTTCAGTCAAGTGTGAGAAAAGCCATAGAGATCAACTTTAATAATAAGTAAGTGTTGAAATGTCAAGAGAAATGTTATAAGAACTAATCTATATACGTCTGCATTATTTTTAAACTTCTTTTCATGTAGTTTTATCCTTAAGAGGGCAACTTAGAAAAGAATAATAAAATTGAAATGTACATCACTGAAAAAAATTTTTTATATGAATAAATCCATGAATCAGCACATACATAGAGATCCATTTGTATCTGTATCACTGCATTTAACACCTCATCCTATAACTGTATATTTATTTATTCCCCCAGTGCACTGTAAGCACTACATAGGCAGGAGACAATATCTTGTTTACATTACCAGGAACTTACACAATATGATGTTCAATAAACACTTGTTACACTTAACTGAGACTTTGAAAATAGTCTTATTTCTGCATTTAAATTATATTAACAAAGTAATATTAAATTAAATTATAATAACAAAGTAACACTAGCGCCCCATTGTGTTATTTAAAATAAATAGCGAGAAATAAGGCCTGTGGACAGAGACTATTATCTGCTTCTCAAAATTCTTTCTCTCTTTCCTCATTATTGACAGTAAAACCCCAATTTTTAGCTGTGCACTTGCTGCCCAGTAAAAGGATATTTCCTTGCCTGCCTTGCAGTTTAGTATGGTCATGTTAGCAAGGCCATTCAGGCAATGAGTTCTTTCAAAAGGAGAAGGTAAGTAAACAAATTATATGTTAAAGTATGAAATATACATGATTAAGTATATTGTCAAATTCAGAATACTCTAATACTACAATTATGGTGGTGTGTTAGCCACCTAACTATATAAGAATAAAAGGACAAGCTATTGTAACTATAGCTACAATAATTTGTTAATGAACACACAACATAAAAAAGGTAAATTGTGATATTCACATGTTAATGGTGTCTCAAAAAATAAGAGAAAAATTAAAACCAAAGATACAACTGAAAGAAAGAAAGAAAGAAAGAAAGAAAGAAAGAAAGAAAGAAAGAAAGAGAAAGAGTCAATGTGTAGAATTTTCAAATGTGATCAGATTCAGGTTGATGTTAACATAAAATAGACTATTATAGCTACAAGATATTTTATGTAAACCTAATGGTAACCACAAAGCAACAACTTACAGGAGATCACAAAAGACAAAGAAAGTTAATAAAAGATCACTATGGAAAAATCCCTGACTCAACAGAAAGGCAGTAAGAGAAGAATAAAGGAATAAGGAAACTTACAAGGCAGCCAAAAGCAATAAAATGGCATTAGTAAGTTCTTACCTATCAATAAATAAATTGTAAGTGGATTAGATCCTCCAGTCAAAAAACACAGAGTTGGGATGCCTGAGTGGCTGTCAGTTAATGTCTGACTCTTGATTTAAGCCCAGGTCAGGATCTCATGGTTGTGAGATGGAGCTCTGAATCAGACTCCACATTGGGTATGGAGCCTGCTTAAAATTCTCTCTGCCTCTCCCCCTGCACCTCCCTGCTCATGTGTGTGTGCTCGCTCAAAAAATAAAAGGCATACAGTGCCTAGATGAATAAAAAACAAGACTAAACTAAATGTTGCCCACAAGAGATTTACTTCAGCTTTAAAGACACAAATAGATTCAAAGTGAAGTGATGGAAAGAGATACTCCATGCAAATGGGAAGCAAAAGAGAGCGGGGAAGCTATACTCATATAGAACAAAAAAGACTTTACGTCGAACAATTCAACTAGAATAAAAAAAGATAATGATAAAGGAGTTAATTCATAAAGAAGATGTAACAATCATAAATATATATGCACCCAACATTGAAGTACCTAAATATATTAAGCAATACCAAAGGATCTGAAATGGGAAACGGATAACAATATAATGGTAGTAGGGGATTTCAATATCCCAACATTCAACAATGGAAAAATCATCCTGACAGAAAGTCAATCAAAAATTTTGGAATTGAACCATTCTTTAGACCAAATGTTTCTGACATATACAAAACATTCATCCAAAAGCATCAGAAAATGCATTCTTTTCAAGGCCACACAAAACATTCTTCAGGATAGATCATATAATTGATTACAAAACAAATCTTCACAAATTAAAGAACATTAAGATAAAATTAAGTATTTCTTTCCAACTTCAATGGTTTGAAAATAGAAATCAATAATGGGAGGACAGCTGGAAAGTTCAAAATGTGTGTAAACTAGACAATATGTTCTTGAAAAACAGATTTGCTATCAAAAGGGAATTCAAAAAAATCTTGTTATAAATGAAAATGAAAACACAATATCCCAAAGTTTATAGAATGCAGCAAAAGCCACTCTACATGGGAAGTTTATAGCAATATATTCCTACAATTTAGAAAGAAGAAAGATCTCAAATAGAACAGTTAATTTTACATCTCAAGGAACTAGAAGAAAAACAAACTCAGCCCAAAGTTAGTAGAAGGAAGGAAGTAACAAAGATCACAGCAGAAACAAATGAAATAAAGACCAGGAAGACAATAGAAAAAATATCAACAAAACTAAGTGCTGGGTTTTTGAAAAGATAAACAAAATTGGCTAAACTTTGGACAGACTAGAGAAAAAGAGAACACAAATATTTAAAATAATAAATGAAATAGAAGACATTAAAACCCAAAACACAGAAAAACAAAGGATTATACGAGACTATTATCAACAATTATACTCTAACAAATATAATCTGGATAATCTAAAAGTAATGGATAAAACTGGAAACATGGAATCTACCAAGACTGATTCATAAAGAAATAGAAAATATGAACAGATCTATAACAAGTAAGGGGATTGAAGAAGCAATTAAAAATATCTTAACAAAGAAAAGCCCAGAACCAATCCTCTCAAACTCTTCCAAAGGTTGGACTAGAGGGAATACTCTCAACTCGTTCTCGGAAGCCAACATTAGTCTGATACTCAAACCAGATAAGATCACTATAAGGAAAGGAAGCTAAAGGCCAATATTCTTGAAATATACAGATTCAAAAACTCCCAACAAAATATCATCAAATCAAATTCAACAGCACATGAAAAGGATCATACACCATGATCAAGTGGGATTTATCCCTGGGATGAATGATGGTTCAACATAGGCAAATCAATAAATGAAATACACATTTAATAGAATGAAAGAGAGCAATCATACCATCATCTGAATATATGCAGAAAAGGCATTTGACAGAACACAAAATCTTTCCATGATAAAAACTTTCATCAAAGTGGGCATAGAAGAAATGTACCTCAAAATAACAAAAGTGATACATCGCAAGGCCACAACTAACATCATATTCAGTGGTGAAAGACTAGACTTTCTCTCTAGGATCAGGAAAAAGAGTGTCCATTCTCACATTCCTATTCAAAATACAACTATAAGTTGTAGCTAGAGCCACTAGGCAAGAAAAAGAAATAACAGGCAGCTGAATTAGAAAGGAGGAAGTAAAATTGTGTCTGATTGCAGATAATATGATTTTATATTTAGAAAATCCCACAGGCTCCACCTAAACTTTTAGAACTCATCAACAAATTCATTAAAGTTGCTGTAAACAAAATTCATGTACAGAAAACAGTTGCATTTATATACACTAATAATAAAATATCTGAAAAATAAACAAAGAAAACAAACTCATTTGCAATAGCATAGAAAAATTAAAAGATAATTAGGAATAAATTTAATCAATGAGATCAGAGTTCTGTATGCTGAAAACTAGACAACTTTGATGAAAGAAATTGAAGATACAAATAAATGGAAAGATATTCCATGCTCATGGACTTAAAGAATTAATATTGTTAAAATGTCCATACTACTCAAAGCAATCTATAGAATCAATACAATCTTTACCAAAATCCCAATGACATTTTGTATGAAACCACAAAAAACCCAAATAGCCAAAACAATCTTGAAAAATAACCCTGGAGACATCATACTTCCTGATTTAAAGCTATATGTTAAACCTGTAGTAATCAAAGTAATGTGCTACTGGTATAAAAATAGACACATAGATGAACTGAATGGAACTGAAGGCCCATATATAAACTTACACATACAGATCAACTAATATTTGACAAGGGCGCCAAGAATACTAGTTGAGGAAAGGATAATCTCTTCAATAAATGGTGAATAATTTCCATTATTCACCATGAATAGCTAAATAATTGCATGCAAAAGAATGAAACCAGTACCTTATATTACTGACAAAAATTACTAATTTTGAAATTAGTTAAAAATGTAAACATAAGACCTGAAACTGTAAAACTTCTAGAAGAAAACACAGGGGGGAAACGTTTTAACATTAGTCTTGGAAACATTTCTTTGGATATTACACCAAAAGCATAGGCAACAAAAACAAGAATAAGTATAGGAGAGTACATCAAACTAAAAAAGAAAAAAAAAATCTGTGCACAGCAAAAGAGACAATCAACAGAACAGAAAGGCAATCTACAGAATGGTAGAAAATACTTTCAAATCATATGTCTGATAAGGGGTTTAAATCCAAAATATATAAAGAACTCATACAACTCAAAGAACAAATAATCTGATTAAAAACTGGACAGAGGAACCTAATAGGCATTTTTCAAGAGAAGATATACACATGATCAATAGGGACATGAAAAGATGCTCAAATTTACTAATTATCAAGGAAATACAAATGAAAACCACAATGAGATATCACCTCACACCTGTTAGAATGGTTATTATCAAAATGACAAGAAATAGCCAGTGCTGGTGAGGATGTAGGGAAACTTGCGGGCTGTTGGTGAGCATGTGAATTGGTGCAACTATTATGGGAAAAAGTATGGAGAGTCCTCAAAAAATTGAAAATAGGACTAAGATAATTTCCAGCATTTCCAGTTCTGGGTGTATATCCAAAGGGAATAAAATTAGGATATCAAACAGATACATGAATACCCATGTTCACTGCAGCATCCTTCACAATAGTCAAGACACAGAAACAAACACATAACCATCTAGGGATGATGGATAAAGATGATGTGGTACATATGTATACAATGGAATACCATTCAGTCATGACACAAAAGGTAAATTTGCCATTTGTGACAACATTGGTACACCTGGATGCATTATGCTAAGTGAAAGAAGCCAGATAAAGACAAATACTGCATGATCTCACTTATATGTGGGATCTGAAAAAGCCAAACTCCTAGAGAGTAAAAAGATGGTTAGAATAGAAGGGTGGTTACCAGGGGCTTGAGGGTGGAGGAAATGGAAAGATGTTGATCAAAGGGAACAAACTTCCAGTTATAAGATAAATACGTCCTGGGGATCTAATATTCAGCATGGTACCTATAGTTAATAAAACTCTATTATATATTTGAAAGTTAAGAAAGATCTTAAATATTCTCACCACAAAAAAAAAAATAAATGGTAATTATGTGAGGTGATGGATGCATCAACTTAACGCTACTCTGGTAATCATTTGGCAATATATAAGATTATCAAATCAATATGCTGTACATCTTAGACTTATACAATGTTATATGTCAATTATACCTAAATAAAGCTAGGGGTTGGGGAAACCATCTGAAATAGATAGTAATGCCATTCTCTGTACTACAAATGAGAAAACCAAGGCATAAAGAGCTAATATAATTTGCCACAAGTTATCAACTCAGTGAGTGGTAGGTAGATCTGGGTTTTGAAGCCAGCAATCTGGCTCTCAAGTCTGTGGTCCTGATCATTATGTCTGTTTCTAGAGTATTTAGATAATGAAATATTTTAAAACAAAACAAAAATAACTGTGAAAAATTTTCAAGTTGTATATTTATGACTTGTAAATATTTTTGTACATATGTTATACCTCAATTAAAAAATGTATTTAAAAATCTGCTTAAAGAGAGAACTATGGGTATTTTTATTGTGTTACGTACAGGAGGAACATAAAAACAAGGTTTCTAGCTTCCAGTGAATTCTAGGTTACTCATATCTGAAACAATGAGGGAATAACAGATGATGGAAGAGCAAAGTTTCAGACACGGAAGGAGATAGGCAAGATGATATCTTGGTTGGAATGGCATTTTCTTACAAAAACAACAAAAACAATGAAAAATTTTCCCAGATCAAAAGATCATATATATTTAAAGATGGAAGAAAAGAACTTGTGCATAGAGGAAGACAAAGTTAACAGTAAGAGCCCTCATGATTTGGCAAGAGATGAGTACAAATCATATAAAGGGGTCTAGAGCAGGGGCTGGCAAACTATGACCCAGGGGACAAATTCACCTACTGTCTACTTTTCTAAGTACAGATTTAGTGGAATACAATATTGTCCCTAATTTACATATCAAGAAGTTGGGACAGAAATTGTATGGCCTGCAGAGACTAAAATAATTACCATCTGGCCCTTTACAGAAAAATTTTGGTGACACTTCATCTAGAAAAAAAGTTAAAAATTTGAATAATCCATGATTTTTAATAAATTTTGTGGAATGAGATCCATCTAATTTTCCTGAAAGACCAACATGACTAACTTTCTCTAGTCCTTTGTGTAAAAATCTGTGTGTGTGTGTGTGTGTGTGTGCGTGTTTAGTTATAAATACACTTCAAAATTCAAGGCCACTGACTGTTAAATTAGAAATGGGGGCATAGATATAAAATGCTTTAACTAAAATGGAGATTAATTAGGAATTCAAATACATTAACACTACATGAATGGTCAATTAAATAACTAATTATGTTGAAAAATTAATTGACTGCTAAAGTAGATGACCACACCCCACCACATATCCTTTCTCAGCCCACACAGGTGCTCCATGTCTCCTAGATTTCAAAAATGATTGGTATTCATATTTAATGGCTGGAAGAACTAGACATATTTTTTATCATTTAATTATCTATTCATTATATAAGCATATAACAAATGACAATTTTGTGCCAGAGCTATGTTTGCATTTAGGGATATAGTAAACGAAAATGGTTAGGGACCACCAAAAAGCTCTCTTTGTCTTTCTCTCTCTCCCTCCCTCCTCCTCGCCTCACCTCTTATATCTCTCATGCCTTTTACGTACCATTGCAAAAGCTACATATCCCTATAGCATTTAGTTTATATCTCTATAATAAAATGGAAATAAGGTCATTATTGTTACAATTGAGGTTGAAGGAAGATTGCTTAGTTTGTAAACATGTCTGGGCCCATTGGCTGTACTCAGGTTGGCTTTCAAAATGATATGGAGGAGAGGGGTTGAAATTAAAAGGGGCAAACTTTTTATCTATGACAGAGTATCATCAACTTTTGATTCTACCTAGTGACTTGGAAACTTTCCTTTAATGTTTAGGAGATAAGAGACAAAAGGTAGATTTTGGTTTGTATGAGGGTGAATCCCAGCAGCATGCAGGAAGTCAGGCATGTAAATAACCTAATGAGCGAGTGATTTCCATGCACCAAGAATGTCTGACAGAAGTAAATAATTTTGGAATAACATCTGACATTCAACCTTAGGTAGACTCTTATTCTGTACTACAATGAACTTCCATTGTTTCTAGATATTCAATTACCCAACACAAGAGCCTGTGTTAGTGATTTTTTTGAGGAATAAAGGAAAAATATCCATGCTTAGAGAGGCAGGATGAAACAGGCAGAGTTGATCCAGATGACAGCTGTTGAATACTGCAGGCGGGCATCTACTAGAAGAAGGCAGGTGCACAGTAGGCAGGAATCCTTAGAAACAGGAAAAATGGCATTGAACTTGCCACGGTGTTTGGGTGGGCATCTTGAATGGTTTGTTTGGGCATAAAAGAAGAAGCACCCAGGAAGCCTTGGGGACTTGCAAACTTTCGGCTTATCATTACGAATCTGATTTTTGCCTCATGTTCTACTTATTTAAATCACATTGGCCTCCCCCAGTGGAATGTAAGCAAGTATTGATCTTTTATATTTCTCCTGTACCATGCTTAGCGTATAATAGAGAAGAAGCTCATTAAATTAAGGAGAAAAATAATTTCAGAAGCAGCAGGAAGACTGAATAAAAATGAAGATCTTTGTTTCAACATAAGAAGCAGTATAGAATCAGCTGAGGGCTAAATAAATTACTTTTGTCTAGTTGCATTTCTCCAACTGAAAACAGTTTCCCCATAGTTAGTACATCAGGGAGTGGGTGTTCAGAATGGTTGTGAATGGAGTTAGCAGTGAAAAAAAGTTTTTCTGTAGCAAAACCTCAAGCTGGGAGAAAAATAATCTAAGGGAGGGAATACATTTGCCTTTTAGATAAAGAGAAAATAGATATCCCTAATGCTAATTTTTTACTTATTCAGTGGACCATATACAATATGGACCAGAGATTTCTCAACCAGACTGTACAATAAAATCACTAAAAAACTATGTGGGTTTATTGAAAAGATATGCTCAGGCTCACCCTCTGGAGATTCTGATATTCTTGGTCTGCAGAGCTCTGAAATCTGTATTTTTAGTACATTTCCCACAACACATTAAGATCTTGGAGGAAAGTTTCTCCTCCTATTGATCTTTTTAACCCTGGGTCTGCCTTGCTTACTGAATTGAACAGTAATGTGTTCACCATGTAATACCTATCCCTTGACTTCACAAATTTGAAATTTGTCAATAAAAATAATTGAATCTAAATTTTACTTTGTTTTCCTTTAAATAAATCCTTACTATGCCAGGATTGTATGTACCTAATATACTCTGCATCCCATCCAATAAGCAGAAGACTTAGAGAATGAACAAAATAAGGCACTTGGCTTAAAAAAAAAATTCAGAGCAAAAAAAAAAAAGAATACTGAATAAGTGATTGTTTATTATATCCTTAATGGACAAGATATTAGTAACAGCAGCACATATAAATGGCAGAATACTGTTTTATGCTTTGGACTTTCAATTTATAATTCCATTCTTTCATTTACCTTAAATACTATAATAGTATTTAATAACCAATTAATTGTTCAATCAATAGAGAGATATCAAAAGATAGAGACAATTAGTAAAGAATCTTGGAGTTTAAAACATGCCACACAAGGGACGCCTGGCTGGCTCAGTCAGGTAAGTGTCCAACTTTGGTTCAGATCATGATCTTACGGTTTGTGAGTTCAAGCCCCGTGTCAGGCTCTGTGCTGACAGCTCAGAACCTGGAGTCTGCTTCAGATTCTGTGTCTTCCCCTCTATCTGACCCTCGTGCTCTGTCTCTCAATAATAAATAAACATTTAGAAGCATTTTTTTAAAATATCACACAAATATCCAATAACCATAAAAAAGAGGAAGGGAATACAGATTTTCCAGTATAAATTCTTCAGCTGTTGTTTTACATTAAAGGTAATAATGCCAATGTCTGGCATATAATTATATGGTTGTGGTTCAGATTATAATATAAAAAAAGTGGTGTCAATACTTTCATTTGTTATGTGTTTCATGAGATTGTAACTTAGAGCATCAGCTTTGTTCAGCAATTTAAACTGAATGGGTACAAGATATTGTTAAAGAAAGATAAGAATAGGAAAACTGTTGAAAGACTCATTTCTGATAGGAGACAGCAGAAAAGTTCGGAGTCCACACATTATCCACAAATGTTGTGACATAGGAGTTTCAATATAGTCTATCAATCCATTGAAAAAGCACAATCCTGGGATACTTCTCACACCAGGCCAAACCTTTCAGAATTATCTATATAACATTACCACCCACATTTCCTTAATTCCAAGTTATATACTCTTAATTTTCATGCACACACACACTTCTTTCTGAAAGAGAATGGATTTTATAATTGATAGGCATATTTAATGTAGTTTATTTTCCACAAAAATTATTAATAAGTCAAAGGTGTATTTTGCAAATGATGGCATATTAAGATTGAGAAAATACTGCATGTGAGTTCCGAATTTAGTTAATGTTTGTTTTTCTGCTTACCTGAAACTGTCCTATACTGATACTATGAGCCTCGACCTCATGAAAGAGGAAATTTCTTGGAAGTTAGGGAGAAAAACTAGAGTTCTTCTATCATCTCTAATATCAAGATGATGTCACCTATGCACTTAGACCCCAGGCAATTAATTTCACAAGTTATTGGACAATCCAAAGGTCACAACTGTTCCATTACTTCATTTAGGTCCCACCCAGAATATTATCCATCCTTGCTAAATCAACCAAAACTGACCAATACCAGAAGAGTCATAAAAATAAGCTGAATGAAGAACATTTGAACAGTTCTAAAATTAACCAAGGTAGGTCCCATATTCATTTCAGAGAGAAAGAATAAGTATTATATAGGTGTGCTGGAACCCATACTTGAGGACTCTGTAAATCTGACTGCTAAATTTTCAGGAATTTTGTGAGCCAGTTGTTAAACTGTGGGTAAATTGAAATTGGCCATACAGGGAGTATCTCCAACACGGACATCAATAAGTGCTACACATCAGAGCTTTTTGGTCCCCCAGAGAGCCATTTGCCTGAAAACCACATGCAAAAACATGCAAAAGTAGAATACTTGCATGTTAGGAAAAGGTGGAAACTATCTTTTATTGAAAAACATTTGCTTTAAGAAAACTCTTTTTCAAAATTTATTAACTTTTCATGTTTCCATTTTTTTTTTAATGTTTTATTTATTTCTAGGAGAGAGAGAGACAGACAGCGTGAACAGGGGAGGGTCAGAGAGAGAGGGAGTCACAGACTGAAACAGGCTCCAGGCTCCGAGCTGGCAGTCAGCACAGAGCCCGACGCGGGGCTCGAACCCACGAACCGCGAGATCATGACCTAAGCGAAAGTCGGACGCTTAACCGACTAAGCCACCCAGGCGCCCCTCATGTTTCCATTTTTAGAAATTATCTGAAAAACAGAAGAAACTTGATTGATGAGACAGAATTGTCTTTAGAAGCTGTATTTTAGGAGTATCTGGGTGGCTCAGTCAGTTAAACGTCCCACTTTGGTTCAGGTCATGATCCTGCAGTTTATGGGTTCGAGCCCCGCATCAGGCTCTGTGCTGACAGCTCAGAGCCTGGAGCCTGCTTTGGATTCTGTGTCTTCCTCTCGATCTGCCCCTCCCCTGCTCATGCTCAGTCTCTCTCTGTCTCAAAAAAATTAAAAAATAAATAAATAAAAGTTGTATTTTAGATAAAAAACGAGTTGACCTAGTTCTCACCTAGCCAGCAACCCAATATCATTTTTAACTATTTGCTTATCAATATTTCCGAAGACAGGGGAAGTCTTTTCACCCTAAAGCCAACAAAAACTATTGACCTAAATTAAAATTAAACCGCACACATACACACATACACACACACAAACACACTGACATGGGCCATACTATTCCAGTCCAAACAGAGTGATAATAATCCGCAAAGAAGCCACCCCTGTGGGTGTCTGAAATCCACAGGGAAGACAGTAGGCCTCCCAGCAGGCATAACCCATCTAAACATTGCCTGCCACAAAGTACAAAATAATATTTCCTCCCAGTTGAAATCTGACTGCTTGCTCCAATGAAAACAAAGGCCTCTGTGAACTCTGAACTGGGAATAAAGGATAACATGTCTGATTTATCTAAGATGCTTATACTTTTCATATGTGAATGCTTTGAGAAAACAAATTTAAATGCTTTTTAAACCAAAATGTTTAAAGCACTGAATTTATTCCAAATATGGAAAGAAATGAGTAATGACTAATCAGCATTTTTTATTATTTTAATAAATAGAGTAAATAATATATTTCTTAGGAGCATATTAGTATTCATACAATTGTTTCTGATACTGAAAATTGACCGGGTCTCAGGTTATCTGACTAAGGCAAGGCTATCTGTGTACCAGATTGGGAGAAGGCTACGGCCAACAAAATCACATAATAAAATAGAAAAAGAAAAGGCCCTTATAAACCTTTCATAAAGCTTAAGACTCCAATCAAATTTTAGTAGCAATGTTAAACAAAATCTCATCCTAAGTAAAAACAATGAGAACAGCAGCTCACAAGGAACTCTGATATTCTAGTATGTGTACTTGGTTAGGAAAGAAGGCACATTGGCAGAATACATAGAGGTTTTAAAGATTTAAGTATCTGGATGACATACCTGCACTTCAGTTTTCTTTTCATCTATGACTTCTTTTTAAACCATGAGTTTTTAAATTTAACTGTTTTACGGTTGCATGGATGGTTCACTCGGTTGATCGTCCAACTTCAGCTCAGGTCGTGATCTCATGTTTCATGGTTTCGAGGCCAATGTCGGTGTCTATGCTGACAGCTCAGAGCCTGGAGCCTGCTGCAAACAAATTCTGTGGCTCCCTCTCTCTCTGCCCCTCCTCCACTTACACTCTGTCTCTCTCTACAAAATAAATAAACATTAAATTTAACTGTTTTAGTTTGGTCATGAATGCTAAATACCCATATCCAAAGGTCTGATAGTAACATAAACTAGTAACATATACTGGTTTCCTTGCTGTTCCTAAAATACTTAATTTTCTCTTTCACCTCGGAACCTTTGCACTGGCTACGACTTCTATGTGGAATTCTTTTCTCCCTGAGATCAGAATGGCTCATTCCCTCAAAGTCTTCAAGCCTCTGTTTAAATACCACCCTGTGCTTACGCTCTTCCAATATAAAATAACAAATTACATTCCCTTCCTCTACTCAGCTTCTCTTGTTTCTCTTAGCCTTCCTCCATCGCATTTACCTCACCTAATATAAGATAGATACACTTTTAAAATTTTCAATGTCCATTGCCATGCAAGCAGGAGCATTTTCCGTTTTATCCACTGCTATATGCTGAAGCATTGCCCGTATGTAGCAATAGCTTAATTAATAAATCTTCAATAAATAAAACAACCACAGAGGCTAAAGGAACCCCAATATTCTCTGATAGCTTCAACATTAATTCATTGCAGAACTACAACTAGAATTACTGCAAACAAACAAAAAACCTTGTGTTTAAACATAGTAAACACTATTTCTGCACAATCCTTTCAGTGAATCTTACAATTTTATTATTCTAACATAAGGAGGAAAAGTTTTTTTTTTGACAGGTATATATTATTATTTATATTTCTAAATATATTCTACTGAATGTATTCTATATTTTCTGTGTGTGTGTGCACGCGCATGCACGTACAGGCACACTCCTGTGTGTGCTATCTTTTTTTTTTTTTTTACAAATAGTTTACTGTCAAATTAGTTTCCACATAACAACCAGTGCTCATCCCCACAAGTGTCCTCCTCCATGCCCACCCCTCCTCCCCCCACATCTATCAGTCCTCAGTTTTTGTCAGCATTCAAGAGTCTCTCATGGTTTGCCTCTCCCCCTTTCCCCCACCATTTCTGCCCTTCTTCTCCCCCTTGGTCCTCTGTTAAGCTCCTCCTAATCCTCCTATATGTGCACACATATGATATTTGTCTTTCTCTGCCTGACTTATTTTGCTCAGCATAACACCCTCAAGGTCCATCCATGTCGCTACACATGGCCAGATTTCATTCATTCTCATTGCCATGTAGTATTCCATGGTATAGATAAACCACATCTTCTTGATCCATTCATCTGTTGATGGACACTTAGGCTCTTTCCATGTTTTAGCTATTGTGAAGAGTGCTGCTATGAACATTGGGGTACATGTGCTCCTATGCATCAGCATTTCTGTATCCCTTGGGTAAATTCCTAGCAGTGCTATTGCTGGGTCATAGGAGAGTTCTATTGTTAGTTTCCTGAGGAACCTCCACACTGTTTTCCAGAGGGGCTGTACCAGTTTACATTCCCACCAACAGTGTAGGAGGGTGCCCGTTTCTCCACATCCTCGCCAGCATCTAGAGTTCTCTGATTGGCTCATTTTAGCCACTCTGACTGGCGTGAGGTGGTATCTCAGTGTGGTTTTGATTTGTATTTCCCTGATGAGGAGGGATGCTGAGCATCGTTTCATGTGTCTGTTGGCCATCTGAATTTCCTCTTTGGAGAAGTGTCTGTTCATATCTTCTGCCCATTTCTTCACTGGGTTGTTTTTCAGGCGTGTAGTTTGGTGAGTTCCTTATAGATTCTTGATATTAACCCTTTATCTGATATGTCATTTGCAACTATCTTTTCCCATTCCGTTGGTTGCCTATTAATTTTCTGGGTTGTTTCCTTGGCTGTGCAGAAGCTTTTAATCTTGAGGAGGTCCCAACAGTTTATTTTTGCTCTTGATTCCCTTGCTTTTGGGGATGTGTCAAGTAAGAAGTTGCTGCGGTGGAGGTCAAGGAGGTTGTTTCCTGCTTTCTCCTCTAGGGTGTTGATAGTTTCCTGTCTCACGTTCAGGTCCTTTATCCATTTTGAGTTTATTTTTGTGCATGGTGTGAGAAAATGATCTAGTTTCATTCTTCTGCATGTTGCTGTCCACTTCTCCCAACACCATTTGTTAAAAAGGCTGTCTTTTTTCCATTGGATATTCTTTCCTGCTTTGTCAAAGGTTAGTTGGCTGTATACTTTTGGGTTCACTTCTGAGTTCTCAATTCTGTTCCATTGGTCTATGGGTCTGTTTTTGTGCCAATACCATACTGTCTTGATGATGACAGCTTTGTAGTAGAGGCTAAAGTCTGGGATGGTGATCCCTCCCATTTTGGTTTTATTTTCCAGGATTACTTTGGCTATTCGGGGTTTTTTGTAAGGAGGAAAAGGTTTTTTAATAGCACCAAAAGAAAGCTATTTACAATATATTCTGGCATTCAATTTATAAGGGAATTAAAAAGTTCTATGGGTCAAATCTTTGTTACAAAGTGGAAAAATTAAGTAAATCAACAGAACCTTGTAAATACTGAATTTATTTTTCCATTAGAGAAAAGTTTAAGTATTTTGCAAGTATAAATTGTACATTAATCTATAATTTGATTCCCAAGTTCTTAAAAGGAAGAGCATCTGTATTAGATAGGTAGCCTACAATAATGGTTGAGAATTTTGTTCTCATGAACTAACTTTTGAAGTGGATAATAATCATTTCTAAAAGATAAGAATAACCACTATTACATGAGCACTTTCTATGTTACAGGACTTGTGCTTGCATTAACCACTATCCTACAACAATTCCATAGAGCAAACGTTTCTTTCCAGTTTTTATAGATGTAAAAAACACAAAACACAAAACACACACACACACACACAAATAGAAGGATTAGCATTTATGCATCGATTTAATGTTGAAGTTGTCAGGAAACACTTGCATCCCTTCTGACCCTATGTTGTTGTGATGAGCACTGGGTGTTGTATGTAAGTGATTTATCTGTACATCAAGACTGTACATCTGAAGCTAATATTGCACTGTATGTTAACAAGCTGGAATTTAAATAAAAGCTTGGAAAAAGAAGAATAAAAAGGTTCTTAACTGTCACTACATGCAGACATTTCTCAGGCACTCAACAGTGAATAAAACAAAATGATGCCAATAAAAATAAGTTGAGTAAATAAATAAATAGGTAGGGGGAGTGAAAAATCTTTCTTACAAAAGAATTCAGAACTATTTATGTAGATGTTCCCCTCTCATAGAGGTGGAGCTTAAGTCCCTACCCTTGAGTATGGGCTCCTCTTACGGTCTTCCAAAGAGGAGAGTATGGAAATGGGAGGGAGGTGGAAGATTAAGCTTACAGTTGAGAAACTTGACAATACTTTCTCAGCCGGATGATCAGGGTGAACACCATCAATAAGTCATGATCATAGTGTGCTTACTTGATATGTGCAGAAGAGAAGGCCACTTCACCTCTGTGCTCTTCCTCCAAAATCATATAACCCTGATTGAGAAGAAAACCCTCAGATGAAGCTAAACTGATAGACAGTATACAAAACATCTGAAAAGTACTCCTCAGAGATGTCTAGGTCCTCCGAAACAGAGAGAGTCAGAGAAACTGTCACACAGAAAGCTAGGGAGGCCTGACAACCAAATATAAAGCGCCTCCTAAAACAGAAAACACACACTAGGGGAAAATTGGCGAAATTCAAAGTGTGGGAGTTGAGTAAATAATAACATATTAATACCAACCCTTTAGTTGTGACAAATATACTGCAGTAATGTAAAATGTTAACAGCAGGGGAAACTGGGAAAGAGATAAACAGGAACACTCTACTATTTTTATAACTTTTCTGTAAATCCCCCAACAACCAAGAGATCTGTATATAGCCCAAGATAGTCAAACCAGAGCTCTCATGAATGGTGGTTTGCCTTGGACAAGTGGGGATGACTATTAGCTAAGCACAAGTGAGAAGCTGGAAAATATAATTACCTGGATGAAAAGCATTGGTTTTCTATTTTCAGGGATGGAGAGGAGCTTCAGCATCTCAGCAGAGCTCTGGAGCAACAGGTGAGCTCTCTTTCTCATGAATCAGAAATGGCTCATTAAGAGTTTCTGCTACTTGAGATAAAAACCAAGAAGGGGTTACTTTGGAGTTGTTGGGAATAGAGTCCAAGAGGGGAGTTCTGGGAGCAAGAAGACAAATTGCTAGAGAGCCCTTGGGACCTAGGGGCAGCAAAGTTGGTCGGATCAGGGGAGATGTAGCTCTGAGTGTACTGAGGGAGAGATTCCTGATGGAGAGGAACCGAGGTCTCAGAGACATTGTAGTTTATGGGTTTTTGTTGCTGTTAATTAAATTGCTCCCTCAAACCCATATTAAGAATGTATGCAAGTTATGATATATATTTTTCCCATATGGGACAGGCCAGTAAATTTTTACTCTCTCATGATTTTCGATCTGTGTCACTGAAATCTTGAATGTGAGGAATCAAGTATAATTTTCAATTTGGAAGAAGCCCTACAAGGAAATGAGGCCAATAGGAAGCAGCATTATGAGGAATAAATTTGATTTTTGCCATGATTATTTTTATCTCTTGCCACGGATCAAAAGAAGAAATGGAAGCAAATTTTTTAGTTTGAAAATGAGGTCTGTCCTTCTGAAAAAGAACCTAAAGGAGACACATGTTTCAAACAAAATAAAAAGTATATACTCTTCTATTGGGCTCTGGTCACTGACTGTCCTTATGTATGATTGCCTTTCCCTGGTATAATAATTTATTGCCTATTAGTTCACTATTTTGCAGGCCCTCTTTTCTCTCTTTGGCTGCATGGGTGACTCTATTAGTGGTAATGAACTGTGTCGTGGGTAATCACACCATCAAGACCCATTTACCTTAAGCCCCAAAGCTTGAAACCTTCTCAGCTCTCAGCACTGCAAAGAGAAAAGGAGCAATGACCTGCAAAAATAGAGACCTGAGAACCTCTGGAGATATTAAGTTTAAGCTTAATAGTGAGTCATTAATAAATAAGATGCAGTATAATTATCAATATGAACCACATTTAATAATTAATACCTTGCAAACAAAAGAGAAATGAAATACCGAGTGGAATTCGACAGAGGTTATATTCAGTTCCCCTTGAAGATCCTGCTTTGAAGGGGAAATAACAAACTGTTTAAAATTATGAAAGAGCCATCTCCTCAAACTCACATAGTGAGCCACTTAGCAAATAGGCTTCCTCATACTCATCCACTTTTACAAGCTTTACTGCTTAATTCTAAAAGTACAACTCCTCCTATTTAATTATAACTTTTCACCTTTCACTGAAGTATTGAAAGGTTTTGGTAGAAGTATGTGATGTATAAAAATGAGCAGCAGAAGTAGTTAAATACAATCTCTTTCACATGTCATTCTTATTAGAGAAGATTCTTAGGCTACAACTTGTTGACAGTAACCTCGGGTTCCTGCTGACAATCCCAATCCTTGATGACCTATACTTTGTTGAGCAAAGGGAAGGGAACCAATAATTACTGAGCATTCACCAAGGTAGATGATCACATTGATTATCTGATATAATTCTCTAAACAAACCTATGAGATCAGGCTTATTAATACCAATTCATAGTTCAGAAGTTTCAGGCTAAGAGAGGCCAAACCACTAACTTAAAATCAAAAGTGGTAGATTGGGAATTTGGCTCCTGATCTTTCCAATCCCTAAACCTATCCATTCTTTTTCAATTATGGGTCCTAAATATATATACATATATAGAATATGAAGGTTTCCTTGATGCTTTGTAACTGGCTATATCTAAAGTAAGGTAATGGTTACTTACATAACATTTTATGAGTGCCCCATAATGTTTAGTAGTTTGTCAACAGTTGGGAGAACAAAGAATTAGAGCACTTTCCAAGTCCAAGTCACTGATTCAGAAGGAAATCCAGTTATTGTCCAGTGCTCCTAGATAATCAAGCAGTGATGAAGGAAGTGAAATGGGCTTTTACCATCACTCATGACCTCAGTCATCTCACTGGCCTGCCCCCCTGCTCCAGCTCTACCTGGGGTAGGAGGGAAAGACGATCATTTCTTTCAATAACTTTAACCCCACATGAGCAGTTCTAACCCTCACCGTGAAATATGTTCACTTCACCCTAAAATGAAATCACAGAGACCTCGAGATATGTTAGAGGGCATCCTAATGTAATGTGTTTCTTTTTTCCACTGTCTTCTGCTAGAAGTAACAGAAAGCCAAACACTTCCCAGGACTTGAGATTTTCTTAGGAATGGAATGTTAGTTTAGTCGTGAACCAATAAGTTTATCATCAGTGGCTTCAGGGATCCCACTCTCTCTTTCTCTCAAGAACATCTCCTGGGATACTGTGAATACAGGTAGGTAATACATGCTTTTTAGAATAAACGTGTTTGTGGGGCGCCTGGGTGGCTTAGTCGGTTAAGCGTCCGACTTTCGCTTGGGTCATGATCTCGCGGTTCGTGGGTTCGAGCCCCGCGTTGGGCTCTGGGCTGACTGCCAGCTCAGAGCCTGGAGCCTGTTTCAGTCTGTGACTCCCTCTCTCTCTGACCCTCCCCTGCTCACACTGTCTCTGTCTCTCCTAGAATAAATTAAAAAAATTTTTTGAAAAAAAAAAAAAGAATAAACGTGTTTGTATTTCAGATTTTGTTGAAAATATTCATTAGTGTCTGTTCACATTGCTTAAGTATCACAGCCAAATTTTACTGAAAATGCATTTTTTTTAGCTTCGAGGTTAGGAATTTATTTCTGACAATTATGGAGGCTGAGAGGGGGATCAGCCAATTCAGTTCCTGGTAAGAACTCTCCTCTTTGGTTGCAAACAACTGCCTTCTCCTTGTGTTCTCACACAGCGTTCTTCATTCTTGTGCATGGAGAGAGTGGAATCCAACACTCTGGTGTCTCTACTTATAAGGACACAAAGTCTTTTCGATCAAGTCCCTACACTTATGATTCATTTAACCTTAACTACTTCCTCAGAGGCCCTGGGTTAATTTAGGGCAAGGCAAATATTGGTCTTGGTGTGTGGGCATTTGATAAGGAGGTGGAGGGAGTTACAGACTGGGATTGCTTACTTTACATAGAGAAGATGAGTTCCTAGGAAAATCGTTACTTTCTTGAAGAACCAGATGAGAAGCAGCCTAGTTATCCTGGAGAAGACCTCAAAACACTGAAGAATTGGTGGTATTTCTGAAAATGGGTGTGAAGATAGAGATAAAAACAGAAGGACCAATTGAATGTCTATTTAGAGATTATTTAAAGCCCCCAATCCCCTCTTTGTCTCAGCTCAGAAAACACATTTTTAAGGTTATAATGATGATGGTGATGACAATAATAATGATGATAGTAAATAGTAAAATAAATTGTCTTAAGCAAGTATGGTTTTTCTTAAGAAGCTTTAATACTTAAAAAAGTATTAGAAAAAGGACCCAATGCTTATTGGGTCAATGATTTCTCTCTAGCTGAATTTAACAATATAAGTAAGCCTTAGATTTTAGAAATTTCCTCGTTGCAAGGGTCAAATAGGCAATTAGCATCATCTATTATAATTAGAAGGAAAATGAAAGAAACACAGGACATACAAATTTGGCATCAACTTGTCAGAAAGAAGTTATCTATTCAAACAGAACTGAATTCAGATCCACTATATATGCAATCTCTCTTCAGAAGAGCTTCAAATAAACAAATTTACCCAATTTCAGGAAATGTTCTCACTACTCTCTAACCTATTCAAACTCTAGTCATCTTTCAGAGCTCTGGGTCATCACATTTCCTTCCCAAAGCCAGTGGCTCCTATTCTGGTTCTTTTTCCATTTCCTAAACTCCATTAAAAGTAAAGTTGTGCCACACAAATTAACACACAGCCCAGTTTATAAGATGATACAAATATCTTCACATGTCATTCTCATCTCTTACACAAGAAACTGAACCTCTTAAGTGCAGAAGTTGTTCCTATATTTCTCTACTGTAGCTAGCAATGAGTTGGACATATACTGCATTCAGCACTTATTCATGAGCTGACTATAGATCTACTGATTTTCTGTATAATGTCCTGCTTTTGGCATGTTTTCATCTTTCTTTGGTTGTAAGTTTGTTATTTTTTAAAGATTTTTTCTTAAATTCCAGCTACTTAACATACAGTATAGTATTATTTTCAGGTGTACAATATAGTGATTCAACACTTCCATACATCACCCAGTGCTCATCACAAGTGTCCTCCATAATCCCCACTGCATTTTTTAACCCATTCCCCTTCCCACCTCCCTTCTGGTAACCACCAGTTTGTTCTCTATAGTTAAGTCTGTTTTTCTTGGTGTGGCTCTCTCTTTTTTCCCCTTTGATTTATTTTCTGTTCCTGACATTCAAATGTTATTTCCTTTCCTTTTGATCAATCCAAATGATTCACATTAAAATCTCTCCTTAAATCCTGCTTCTTCCAAGCAGTCCATCTGATGCCTCAGTGAATAGTATCTTTCTTTTAGCAGCTAGAAGTTAAATGTCACTATCATGTTTTTAAACCCCCTACCACTTAATTGTTTTCCATTGTATATCTTATTTTCCCAAGTCGATAATAAATTCCCCTAGCCCAGAGGATGTACCTTCTACTTTTTTGCATCCTCCACAAAAACAATCCCATGAAATGTAAGGAAATACAGATTGATTTGGTTTCTGATATACATGCTCTGTCACATTTTGTGGTTTCTTCTATCCTCAATTAGCTGAACCATCATAGTCCTTTTTTGTTTTGTTTTGTTTTCTTCAAGGAGTGATTATTTTTTCTTGACAATTTAGCCAGAAAAGGAATTTTATTAAATAGTTCAGACTACTGAATATATGCCACCCATTTCCCTTCCCACTACAGTGTTTTTAAGAAGTTCCCACTTCCCAAACATTTTAATGTTTTGGATTTTTAAACTTCTCATTTCAATTTTTCCAAGAAGGTCACAGTTCCTTTTCTAAAATCAAGTAACCAAATGATAGGCTTCCCCCCACCCCCCATTATGGCCAGATTATTTAGATAAATTTAATTAGGTTGTGATAATTACAAAAAGGCATTTGCCATGAATAACTGTATTATTCCCTTTCTGCTCCTTATATTAAACTGACTGTATTTGTCCTGTGGGTTCTGAAAGTCTTATCCAGAGAAGTAGCCCTCTTACCAAATCAAGAATAATAGAACCCTTATTTTTAAAAAGGTAATCCTTTCTCTCATTTTAGATCCATAGATATATTATTAAAGTAAATACATTTTTTATTATTAAATTAACTGTGTGTTTATACAGAAAAGCATAAACTATCTTGAACTTCCTAAAATTATTCAGGTATTAACTAAAAGTTTTATTTGTTTTAAAGAGCCCTCTAAAATAAGTATACTAGTCAAAAATATTTAATATTCATATATAAAGCAAAGAAAGAAAAAAGAGTATGTATAAATGTTAGTGGATATGAATTTTATTGGGATGGATTTATGTTTTTATCATCATCTGCCATAGAAATATCACAATTTAATATTTTAAGACTTTTAAGAAGGAATTTGGATAATACACACATATGTAATTGCCAGTTACTTAATCTAGACAACTGAACTTTCATTTTTGTTTAATTAAGACTTGATCATAAACAAATACCTCTTCCAAATGCTTTATTGGTTAAGACAATACATTTTCTCACCATCAGTAACAGTGATTTCCAGATTTATAAGCTTCTTTCCATTGTAGTGGTACTTGTTTTATAAATAATACATGTTTTCCTCAAAGTAATTGTAACTCTAGGAGAAAAAGTGTGAAGTTACTTTTAAAACAGAGAGTAGAGAATTGTGAAAAACATAATATTGAGAATAAATGTTGCAAATAAAATGCATTTTTCCTAATTAACGATGAACTATGGAGTATGAATCAAAAGCTTCATTGAGTCCCTTCATTGATTTTGTTTAAAAATGGAGTCAGAGAGAGAGAGAGAGAGAGAGAGAGGCTCTATTATAATAGCTAAACATGTCTGCCCTACCTTTCAGTTGCCAGCCAGTTCCCTTCACAATCATCTCTTCTCCTCAGTGTCAGCTCTCTTGAGCCCCTTTCTCATCTTCTTCTCTCCTAGTTTCTCAATTTACGTTTAATTTGAGGAGAATAATAAAATTATTTCTTGACCAGGAAAGCCGTTGAAAGAGGCAGAGTTCATTAGAACTTAATCTAACAAATGAATATTCAACTGTCCTGATGCTATGAAAAATGAAGCAATGAAAACTCCTGGACATAACAACATGTGTCTGAATTCTGAGGGTGTCTCTCAAACTCAGAAGGGGTTGCTACTTGTTGCTCTGTATGAATCTGTCCTTTTCTGGCAGCCCTCACTGTGCAGCTTAGGCCTGTGGTGCCTTATGTTTTCTACGACACTGAGGTGAGTTGGAAAAATAATATTTCCACAAAGCTCAATGAAAAATCTAAAGAAACCTCATTTATAAATGTCTTTGACTCTGTATACAGTTTTATATGCTCCAAATACCTTTCCTTATTCAATCTTCCATCCTTTCTTTCTTGTTTCCTCCCTTCCTTCTACTTCTTTAGTCAGACTCAACTTACCCCCTTTAACAGGAAGTCTTTGTCAACCATCCCAGGCCAGGTTACATATTCTGTCTCTCTTCCTCTGTGCTCCTGCACATGATCTTTCATGATGCTCACTATTACTCTGTAATTGCCTGCTTACTTGTCCATCCTTCAAACCATTATGCTGCCCACACTGCAAGTTGCTTCACAGAGTCTGGGAGTACTCTGTGTCTCCACCAGGTAGCCATCATGGTGCCTGATTTAGAAGTTTCACTGAATGAGTGAATGGCTATATTTGTGAATAGCTCTCTTCTTCTCACAGGATAGTCTAGACTTGTTAGCCTGATCCCAAACTGCCCCCCATTCTTCCTTTCCTTCTTCATCTCCTATAACTTTCTTCAAGTTGTCTAGACATCGAAGTCGTCGAATTACCTGAGACTGATCCTTCCCCACATAGGCTGAGCAGTATTTATGCCACAGGCCTGTAACAGTCCCTTGAAATCTTTTCTGTACAGTGTGGAGTGAAAATCAAGATCAGGCCCAAATGATCCTTCCTCAATGCTCCTGGGCACTTTGTTCATAACACTAGTAGAACTCATATTACTAGCTATAACACAATGTTATTATCTGTCTCTCCTATCATGCTGACCTCTTCAATGAGAAAGAGCTGTTCGGTTTTCTTTGGACATTCAGAGAGCCTAAGTGATTTTCTCAAGTTCACAGAGCTAGCAGAAAGCAGAGGCAAATCCAGGTATTCTGCCTACAAGTTCAGTACTCTTAAAGTAATTCTTCTGAGCTTCCCTTTCCCTGCCACCTGCTCAGAGACTTTATTACTTTTAAGAATATTAACATAATGCCACCCCGCACCTTGTACATACATGTATGTGTGCATGTGCATGTGTACACACACACACACACACACACACATACACACACATTGCTCTTTGCATCCTCTCCTAAAGTATATACCTCAAATAATTCTGGAAACCAAAATGAATGTAAGTGGTAAATGTAGAGGCCCTTGCTGGGAAGTATTCTAATGGAAAGCCAGATATCAGTGTATATTTCTCAGGCAAAGTGCTGTTGATATTATCTGTCGTTATTACGCAGTTTCCTTTGTTGGTGTTTCCTACTCCTAAATTAGAGTTCTGATGCACAAGATGAAGACTAATGAAGGCTGACTATATTGTTTTAATACTCCTTCATGGAAAAAAAATTTTTTTTTAGATTTCCCAATATGAAAACCATTTTTGGGTGAGAAACTGCCGGTTAAACTATAATGAAGCCCAGTGTCTGGTATATTTTCTAGAGCGTGGACCTCTTTCACATTTGCTGACAGAGTTCAAATACTCAACAGAGAGCTCTAGGGGCAGGAGTAAGGGAAGCAGGACTTACTTAAGTAGGCCAAGTCGGCTTGAAATAAGTATAGTCAGAGCACAGGTCTCGGGATCTGAGGCTTTCTGAACTGTAATCCTAGCTCAGACACTGATCCCTCCTGTGACCCAGGATAAATGACTCTACCTTTTTCCCTTGGTTTCCAGAACCTTTAAATAGGGATAATAATCCTGACCACGGAGGGCTAGTATATGAATTAAACATCTGACAGGCCTGATTTTAAAGACAAACAGAATGAAGCATCTCATTCCTTACAGATACAGTAACTCTCTCAAGTTACCAAGAACTACTTCTGTTAAAGTGGCAAAAACATGGCTTTTTCTGGCATCCAACTACCCTGAAAGTGTAGATGGAGCCTCAGAAGGAAGTCAGACACCTCAGTGAAAGAAACATGAGACTAAAGGCTGAAAACTGAAAACAAAAATAAAAACAAAAAAAAAATATTGACTTCACTAAAACACCATGCTTTTCTATCAAACACTCCAGACAGTGTTTGAGTCTGAAGGTAGTTGGCCTTCCTGAGTCCTATTTCTACACACTGAGCCTTATAAGTATCTTTTGTTGTTTATTTCAATAGTTTACAGATATATTTATTTGTAGAATGAATGAAATTATAATCACTAATAGGTGAAGGATCAGACTTTTCAATATCTGGAAGTTCTATTAAAGGTTCCATTTTAGATTAGGCAGTGTAGTAAGATTCTGTAATCTTAGTAATACAATTAAAATACATAGAATCAGTTTACTTAAAAAGGGAATGTTTTCTAGAATATTACCCATAATTCCAAATTCACTCAAGTCAAGATTAATTTTGGCTCCAAAAGATTAATTTCCCCATAGGAATAAATGTAAAAGAGGGGAAAGGTTAACTAAAGCCAGTAATGTCTTTAATTTCATGCTGCTTTTCCTTCTCAGCATTATCTCTCATACCTCACAGAGTTTGTTCCCCTACATACACAACAGAATAGTTGTGTATTTTTCCATTGAATTAGTTATATTTTTATGTTTATTTATTTTTGAGACAGAGGGAGAGACAGAGAGTGAATAGGGGAGGGGCAGAGAGAGAGGGAGACACAGGATCTGAAGCAGGCTTCAGGCTCTGAGCTGTCAGCACAGAGCCCAACACGGGACTCAAACTCATGAACTGTGGGATCATGACCCTAGCCAAAGTCAGACGCTTAACCAACTGAATCACCCAGGCGCCCCTTGAACTAGTTATTTATTGATACATAAAAAATCACCCCCAGAGTTAGTGGCTTAAAACAACAATATTTATTACCTTACAGCTTCTGTTGGTTGGGAATCTAGGCAGGGCTTAGCAAGATTCTCTGGATTAGGGGTCTCTCACAATCAAGATGCATTCAAGGTTTCAAGGACTCGTAATTATCTCAAGATTCAGCCAGCAAAGGATCTGTTTTCATACTCACTAAAAACATGGCCCTTGGGCTTAGAACTTAGTGGGCTATTGGACTGAGGACTTCACTTCCTCACTGGCCTTTGGCCAAAGTCTACTCTCACTTCCTTGCCACTGGGGTCTCTGAACAGAACAACTCAAAACATACAGCTTCTTTCATCAAACAAGCAAGAAGAACTGGAGGAGACTGAGATAGACAGAGCCAGCAAGACTGAAGTCAGTCTTCTGTACCAATTTTAGCAGTGACACTTCAATTATTTTGCCATATTACATTATGTAAAGTCAGTTGCTAGCTCCGACCCGCATTCAACAGGAGGGGATTACAAAAGGCTATGAATACTAGAAGGTAGGGATCCCTGCAGGTTCTTTTATTTCTTATTTATTTAATTTATTTTTTGGAGGGTCTTTTAGAAGGCTACCTGCCCCAGACTTCTGCATGCCTTATTTTACATTTGATTTCCTTTCCAGTGTTATTGATATTCGAGGGTTTTCCAGTTTTAGCATAAGCTTTAATATTTAGTAAATAGTTGTATGACATTATTATAAGGTGTAAAAGATCTTTTAAAGTGTCATACTGAATGTTAGAATAACAGCACAAAGTCCTCCAAATGTCTCAGGAAAGTACAGGAACACTGCTGTGTCACCAATATTGTGTATCACAAAAGACCAACAAATATGATAAGGGATCTATGTAAGGGATAAGATGACATTGCTCTATGGGGCGCCTGAGTCTTTAAAATGTTTGAGTCGGTTTTGGTTCAGGTCATGATCTCACAGTTCATGAGATTGAATCCCATGTCAGGCTCTGCACTAACAGAGTGGAGCCTGCTTAGGATTCTCTCTCTGTCTCCCTTTCCCCCTCCCCTGTTCATGTGCATGCATGCTGTCTTTCTCTCAAAACAAATACATAAACATTAAAAAAAGAGGACATTGCTCTATGGCAATAGTATCAACTCAGTTTACGACTAATTCAAATGTGCTTTTGTAGAATGGTTCTCAAATAATTCAATTCCTGACAACTGAAAAATAAAAAATTTAGATTTGCATTAGCGCATGCCCATCACTGAGACTTCAATAACATGTCATATTATTTCAAATTTAAATAAAATATGTCCAACTCTATGTATCTGTGAATATGCTTCTAAAGATAAAGGTTTTATTTTCTAACTGTTTTTATATGGAGGAATGTATTTGAAATCTGATCTATTAGCTCATTTTCACCATGGTGTTACTTCAAAGTCATATGCTTGGTATTCATGTAAGTTACCTAAATTTACAAGAGGAAAAAATATCACTGAAAATGTTATCTCTGTATCAGTGGATAGATACGTATAAAAATTTGTATAACATGTATATAACATGGGCATATTAATAATATGGATAGATTAGACCAAAAAAAAGGTATTACTACTCATGAAAACAACTCAAGGAACATTATCTATAAAGAGAAGGTCAACATCATGGTTTATATATTCCTTCTCAACAGTAATCATTTGCTTGGAAAAATAAGACTTCCTTAAGAACACCCATTTGACTTTCACTCTAATATGGTTGAATACATATTTAATTAGAAATGCTATTTTTAATATACTTACTGAAAAAGTCCTATTATAGTTGAGTTGTGGCATATACTACTGCCCACTAGCCACTCCTTTTACAAAAATTTCTTCCTCTAGGGGCGCCTGAGTGGCTCAGTCGATTAAGTGTCCAACTTCAGCTCAAGTCATGAGCTCATGGTTCATGGGTTTGAGCCCCGCCTGGGGCTCTGTGCTGACAGCCTGGAGCCTGTTTCAGATTCTGTGTCTCCCTCTCCTCCACCTCCCCTACCCACACTCTGTCTCTGTCTCTCAAAAATGAATTAATGTTAAAAAGAATTTTTTAATGTCTTCCTCTATTCTGAAAAGTTTTATATTTATTAATTCCAAACACATGGTTGTTTAGATTATCCTCAGTTTGGTGATCTCAGATATATTACAAAAGACAGATTTCATTTTTATGTCATCAAAGAGAAAAGATGGATTTTTATAGGAATTTGTTTGTCTCAAACTTTGTATCTCTGATGAATCAGCTTCTGACTTTGTGGAAAAAAATTCCTTCCCACAAGGGTTTCGAAGCGTCATTTCTGAGTCTGAAAAGCAGAAGCTCACTGTGAGTCAATAACTTTAGCTGTTAAAACTCACTGCAACTGAAGTTATGTTAATTGAGGAACAGTAACTCGAAAAAAGAAAAAAAATTAAACTCACCATCCCTCTCTTCTGTTCCCATGTCAGACCATATCTGAAATAAAATGTTCAGTTGTGGCCTCACATTTCAAGTGGGATATCGATACATTAGAATAATTGTGGTCAAAGGCCACAGGATAATAATGCTAGAAAAGATAGTTGAAGAATCTGCAGATGTTGTATTAGTTTGCTGGAGCTTCCATAACAAAGCACCACCTGCAGGGGGTTGGTACTTAAGCAAGAAAAACTTACCATCTCATAGCTAGATGTTGGATATCTGAAATCAAGGTGGCATTAGGATAGGTTCTCTCTGCCTATGAAGAAACAACCTATTCCCTGCCTCTCTCCTTGGCTTTCAGAGGGTGTCACCTCTGTTCTTCTTATCACCCTCCCTCTAAGTCCATGTCTGCGCTCAACTTCCTTTTTTATAAGGACGTCAATTCTATCTAATGAGGGTTCACATTAGTGACCTTGCTTTAACTCCATCACTTCTGTAAACACCCTGTCACCAAATAAGGTTACTTTCTGATGTACTTGGGGTTAGAACTTCAACAGACAAATTTTGGAGGGACAAAATTCAATCCGTGACAGATACCTCAGTAAGAAAATTATTAGGGGATGTATAATAACTGTTTTCAAATCTCTTAAAGACTGGGCTGAAAAAAAAGGATGAGACTTTTCCGGGCTGCTCTAAAACACAAAACTAAAATGAATATATTAACTTAAGGAAATAAGAAATTTCAATTAAATACAAGGAAATAAATTCTTTGAGAGGCTGTATAACATTCTGTGAGAAATGCTTTGGCTCTTTCAGTCATTGATGCAAGAATGTAAAACCTCATCACTAGTAACTGCTAGCTATGGACCTTGAACTGGTTTTTTTTTTTTTAATTTCTCTCTACCATGGTTATTACCCTTCAGTAAAACAGAGATAATAACACCTACTTCATATGGTTGCTGTGAAAGCTAAATTACATGATGTATATTCAACTTCTAACACAGGGCTCAGCCCAGATTAGAACCTCAGGTAAGGTGGTCATTAATATCGTCATTATTACTACTTGGAGTTTTCTAATGACTGTATGGTGATGAGATCATTCCAAAGAATTCAAATCGTGGCTAGAGGGCCACTTTTCACAGATATTATCACAGGAATTCTTACACTCTTTGGAAATCGGAGAGAGGATTTTTAAGGTCACTTGTAAATTAGCATTTTGTAGTTCTTGAAGGTAGAGAAGTTGGAAATAGATTCAGCAGCCATAATTTTATATCTCTCCCCATCACTGCCAGAACAAAAACCAGATTTGCTATTGCTTACTCTGTTTGTAGCAATCCTCAACTACTTAATTTCATAACATGTAGCAGTATTTTCCCCTGTCATGTGTTTGATTAATGTTGAAAAATAGCTGTACAAATACCAACATTAATTGTAATGTAGTCTTCAATGCCAAATATTATCACAAAAAGCAGCACTGAATATTCTACTGATGTAGCTACTTAGGACTGAATGTGTGCCTCTGAATGCAAGTTCACTGTGTGTTTATTAGAATAAATGCAAATTAGCCTTGTCCTAATGTAATTACATAGAGAGAATGCATCATTCATTCATTCATTTAATTCCTAAGTCACCAAAACACACTTTGGTACCTTGTTAATATTCCCAGAGACTGTTGTGGACACTGGGAATGCAAAAGTAACAAAAGAGATATTCTCTCAGATGTTTTCAGACTAGTAGTAAAACAATCTAAGTTGGCATTCAAATGCTGAAGTAGTGTTGCTCTGAGAGTAAAGTACAGATTATTAAAGCAGGAGAGAGTATGGGCACCTAACCACAATTATGATGGTCATGAAGGACCAGGCAATGGAAGTATTTCTAAGCTTAGACCTACAGTGCTAGGAATTCACAAGTGAAAAGGAGGTAGATAAAGGAATTCTAGAACAGAAAAAGTGTGGGCAACCTCTTAGAGTAAAAAAAAAAGGTACTGCATCATACGAGCAACTCCAGAATTTACCTGGGGTGAGAAGAAACATGCGTGATAGAAGATTGCACTGAGCCCAAGAGTCAGAAGATCTGACCTGGTCATTAAGCAATGTTGCCCCAACTCCCATCCATGAATGCAGATGTACTCACTAACAAAAATGCCAGCCAGCCTTAAAATTCATACATTATTTAAGATCTTTTATGCCAACAAATTTTCAAAGATCATGGTATACTCTTACGATGAGATATGGAAAGAATTGTGGGTTGTTCTGTGTTGAACTTCTAAGAGCCAGATCTCTTTTTCTTCATCTAGTGTCTGTCACTGTGAAATTATAAAGAATTGAACCAACAGATACCTCTGTCTCAAGAAGGAATTTAAGACAGAGTTACACAGTCAGGACTAGTTTTCCCAATGGAGAAATGAATAGGGATGGACTTGTCTCGTTAATAGAAGGGATGAAACTATCCAATACTCTGGAAAACATACAAGACAGAAGTCAGTCAAAGAGACCTGATATACATGCAGCAGTGGTTTCCAAACTAGTTAAATATAAACTTGGTAATTTTTAAAATACAGATTCCCTGGTTCCAGCTCTGAACAAGCTGATTGTGTCATTCTAGGTAGAAGACCAGGAATCTAATGTACACTCAAGATGGGTTGAAAGAACCAAGTTCATGTCCCTTCTGCTGGCCCTTTCTTATGTTTCCAACTTTCTGTCTTGCATTAAACCATCCCTCTCTTCTTGCTTCAACCATACAGAAGTGGTCCTAACATATCAGTTTGTTTCGTGCCTTCATGCCTCTGTTATCAATACTCCTTCTGTCTTAAAATACTTTTCCCTGAGCCATGCCTGTTATCCTGTCGACTACATAACTGCACACACATATTTCAGGAGTCATTTTCTTTAAATGTCCTGCATCCCTCGCTTGTTTAAATGTGACCACTCACTCCTTCAGTGTCCTTAAGGTAACCCTTATTTGTCACGTAATCTGCAACATTTCTGTGGTCACATTTTATTTATTTTTTTATTTTTATTTTTAAAGGGAGAACATGAGTGGGGGGAGGGGCAAAGGGAAGGAGGGAGGAAGAGAGAGAGAGAGAGAGAGAGAATATTAAACAGGCTCCAAGTTCAGCATGGAGCCCCATACAGGGCTCAATCCACGACCCGGGGATAATGACCTGAGATGAAATCAAGAGTCCAACACTCAATGGATTGAGCCACCAGGTGCCTATCTGTGGTTACTTTTTTAAAAAATTTCTTTTTCCTCTTCTGCAGTGTTTGATATAATAGACACTCAATGAATACTTAGTGAATGCAAGAATGACTAAATGGATGAAATACATTAGTAAGTACAGTAAGTACGGTGCTTAAGAGCATGGATTCCAGAGTTAGACTGCCTGGTTTCAAATCCTCTCTCTACCTCTTACTAGCTGTGAGAATTTGAGAAAGTCACTTTAAGTCACTGCATCTTGGTTTCCTAAGTATAGAATGAAAGTAACAATAGTACCTGACTTAGAGAGTTATTAAGAGGTTTTAAACGAGTTAATATTTGTAAAGCACTTAAGAGTGTCTGGCCCATCATGTTATATGTGTTTGTGAAATAAATGACTATGAGAGTAGGAATAATGAGTGCTTAAATCTAGATCTAAATACAGCATTGATGAGCAGAGACAAATTCACAGGATATAAGGAGATAAAATTGGTGAGACTTGATCACTGAGGAAGAAAAGAAATTAGAATAACTCTCAGGATTCTTTCAGGACACTGAAAGGGGTGGGCAGGGTTCTTCCATTAGCTTATGATTTCTAATCATCTCATCACTTAGAAAAGCAAGAAGGGGCGCCTGGGTGGCTTAGTCGGTTAAGCGTCTGACTTTCGCTTGGGTCATGATCTCGAGGTTCGTGGGTTCGGGCCCCGCGTCGGGCTCTGTGCTGGCTGCCAGCTCAGAGCCTGGAGCCTGTTTCAGTCTGTGACTCCCTCTCTCTGACCCTCCCTGCTCACGCTGTCTCTCTCTCTCTCCCTAGAAATAAATAAAACATTAAAAAAAAAAAAAAGAAAAACAAGAAGATTCTGGCCTTGAAAGATGACCCACAATCAGTTTCACTGGAAAAAGAGCGGTCAGGTGTTTTAAAAACACTAACGAGAACAATGAGCCCTGAGTAGCCCTGAAACAAAAGAGCAACTAATCCCAGAAGGGAAGGTCCCGAATGAGACAAACCAACAGAGGAGCGATGGGAAAGGAAGTAACTGGGACCAGGGAAGTCTTTTCAGGCAGTGTGCTTGGCCAACAGAAGGGGCAATTCAGGGGAATAATTTTCTGCAGTATTGTAATGGAGAGAGAACACAGGATCGTGACTGTGGGTCCTCAGCTCAGACAACAGTAAGTGAAAATTTAAACAAGTATCTTTATGTCTCTAAACCTCTTCATTCTGCTAAATGTGAATGATAATGCAGACTTCAGAAAGTTACCATGAAGATTAAATGAGACAATGTTTGAAATTACTATACAACTGAAAAATAAGGTACTGCAGTCCTCTGAATAAGCACAGTAGGGTGAGACGATCAAGGCCATCGTGGAGGGGCGCCTGGGTGGCTCAGTTGGTTAAGCTTTGGACTTCCACTCAAGTCATGATCTCATGGTTCGTGGGTTTGAGCCCCTAGTTGCTGTCTGTACTGATGGCTCAGGGCCTGGAACCTGCTTCAGATTCTATGTCTCCCTCTCTCTCTGCCCCTCCCCCACTCATGCTCGGTTTCTGTCTCAATAATAAATAAACATTAAAAAATTAAAAAAGAGGATCACGTGGAAATGGACACTGTACAAAGCAATCTTACTAATCATTAAGAAAGATTATGATTGCCTTGGCCTTTAATTTTTTTTTTGGCAAAATATTAGATGCTTTCTTTCATTTATAAATTTATAGGAAAATAACAGATAGTAAAACATTTATCTAGTACCTTTTAATTTGAAACATTAGAAATGTTCAAAATTTAAGTGTTTTACCTCTTTTTTAAAAATGTATCAAGAGTATAAGTAATATAATAGTATTGAATAATGCTTGCCTTCTACTCATATAACTAATGATAGGAAGGAAGCATCCCTTTTGCATATTGGCCACTTGGCATACTACTTTGTCAGCCTGGATCAGCTTCCAACATTTTACTCCTAGTTCTTTCAGTGCCTACAGATATCTCCAAGACTTTTTTTTTTTTTTTTTAATGTGAAATGTTTTGCCGGACATCTTCACCTTGTTCATGAGAACTCTCATTTACGTGAATAAATTCTCTTGCAGTAAGTCCCCCTGATCTCCCATCCGGAGGCTCTCAAACAATAGTGCTGTCAACATGACCTAGGGCCACCATCTTCTGACCTAATGTCATATCCCGCACTATGACTTTCCATTTCTGGACTGCGCTTTTATACAGTGGACAATTCCCTCTTTCCAGAAGTCATCTTTGTAAAAACGTCATGTGAGTTTCTCACCAGGAGACAAGGAGGCAACGCTGCTACATGCTTTGCTGTCTGAGTATTAACTGAGCGATAGCTGTATGGCAACCATACTGAGGTGACTGCTCACTGGTCATGAGGTGCGTTGCCTGCTTACGTGCAGATTTCTGAACCAAAGCACCATCAGCCGTTTGTACTTCATGCAACTGTGGTTAATATACTGGAGCAAATGCTATTTGAACTGTGTTGTTGAGGGATTGGCATTAGTTAGGTACACCATGATTACGGAGATTCATATACACATGTGTATGCAAAGCAAAAGATGCCAGTATTTTCAATTTCATTCTTCGGGAGAAAAGTTCTTCATTTTTCGTTAACCAGTAAAACAGGTTCGTATGAGCACCATTGCAATGAAAATACCCAGGTTTTGGTGCATGAGCTGCAATATGGATAAAAGGGGTTTGGGATTAAGCTCAATTCTTAACCCACTGTGAGTGCTCCTCCATTTGCACATCAGTCCAAAGGTGCATTAGTGACACACGCCTGGGGTGAGAATGGCTGCTCGAAAGCCCTCCACAGCAATTGAGAGTTCAGTCACTACCTTTTTAACTTGAAAAAAAAAATCATTAAGTAAGCCATTCATTTAGATCTGTTGTGGTTTTCTTTTTAATTATTTGTTTTTATTTTGGTTTTGCTTATTGCATTTCCAAATGGATTATTGTAAGGGAATGGCTCTAATTGAAAGAAATTTAAATGACTTTAACTTTCCAGGGTGTGTCCCAAGATTCCACTTCACTCAGACATCTTCCTTTTCCCTCTTTCTGTCTTGAGAAGTGAAATGAAAGATAAAATGCAAGGGAAGATAGTGTGAGTAGCCCAGACCACAAACCTAGCCCCATGTAAATAAAAATGCTAAAAATAAAAGACTATATGCATATTTAAGAAGTATTTTCCCAGGCTGCCTGAGTGACTCAGCTGGTTAAGTGTCCCGCTCTTGATTTTATCTCAGGTAACGATCTCACAGTTCATGAGTTTGAGCCTGGCATTGGACTCTAAACTGACAGAGTAGAGCATGCTTGGAATTCCCTCCCTCCCTCCCTCCCTCTCTCTCTCTCTCTCTCTCTCTCTCTCTCTCTCTCTCTCAATTTCTGCCCCTACCAGCCTCAAAATAAATAATTATTTTTTTAAAAAAATATTTTCCCTTTAAAAGTAGAAAAGAGCCAAACAGTCATGCTAAAGAAATAAATCTGGGGGAGAACATTCATGAGAATGTTCATTTTAGGTTTTTGATATCAAGTATTGTGAAAAACCTAAATAGTGGGGGATATGGTTTAAAAACTGTAATATACTAGCTAAGTAGGATATTTCACAAACTTAATCTTGATATGTTAAATTATAACATTAAATAGTGTAAATGTCAATCTTGAATAGATTATAGCAACAAGGAAAAATGCAAATGCTATAAAGTGAAAAAAGTGGAAGACAAACTTCCAGTCCAAGACAATAATGCAAGAGGGCTGATATTTCTGCCCTTTCCCCATAGCAGAAATGTTACTGCTTAGTACTTACCAGTCCCAGAATGAGCACAGGGTGATGCTCAACCAATTCCTTACTTATCTCTCAGATACACTTCAAGAGAAATAGTACTGCTATGACAAGTTCCCATTACATCCAGCTTCCTGACATTAATAGAATCAAAATAGTATACAAAAACCATCCTGATTCCTAATGTAAATGTAGTATTATATCCCACTCTGAATCTCCAAGCCTAACTCCTACCCATCTGTATCCCAAATAGAGCACCAGTGTGGTCCATTACCAGAAAGGCTATGATAAGCTTTCTAATCATAGATTGTATTAAGAAAAATAGAGGGTTCATGTGCCTGGAATTCCTTCTTCTCTTGTCTATCTTCTCCCCCTTTCTTCTTCTTGTCCATCTTTTTCTCCTTCTTCTCCTTCTTAATTTCCCCTTATTTATTTGTTGGTTGGTTGGTTGGTTGGTTGGTTGGTTGGTTGGTTGGTTGGTTTGAGAGAGAGCGAGCAAGCGAGCAAGCAGAAGAGGGGCAGAGAAAGGGAGAAAGAGAATCTCAAGGAGGCTCCGCACCAAGTGCAGAGCCCGATGTGGGCTTGATCTCATGACTCTGAGATCATGACCTGAGCTGAACTCAAGAGTCGGGTGCTTAACTGACTAAGCCACCCAGGCATCCCTTCTTTTCCTCTTTTCTATCTGCCTATTCTTTCTGCGGAATCTTAGTTCCAACCTTATCAGGCCAGAGTAGTTATCTTTTCTGGAAACCTTCCACCGTGAAATGATCAAAGTGAACCCATAGGTTAATGATCCTACAGTCCATGGAGGGAAACTGTTTCCTAGTGTTTCCAGTTCTTCAGAGTGGAATTTCTACAAGATGACTAATAAACCTCCCTCTTGATAATATTAATCTTCTGTCGTGATATAACTGGATTTCTGTTACTTTTCTATAATTCTCTTAGCTCCATGAGAACAGAGAATAACAACATGGATAATAAAATATACATATTCTTGGACAAGGCTAAAGTCTTCTTTGAAAACTAAGGACAAAAATTTATATAAACCCTTTGTTCTCTGAATACTGTCTTCCATATCACAACCGCAAACTTTACAATAAACACACGACTAAAGACAGAGATCATCTGGACCAGTGTCAACTCACTAAAGTGCTTCTTAAATTGCAGACTCCTGGACCCCACTGCTAACCTACCACGTCAGAAGTGAGAGGGGGGTGAAATGGAGGTAAGGTGGCATTGAGAACCTGCATTTTCAACAAGTTATCCAGGTTATCCTTATGAACTAGACTTTGGGCATAAGAAGAATGACCCACAGCCTCCAAAGTATCCCATATTACCTCCGTAAGCCTTCAAAACAGACAAAGATTGAGGAAAATGGCATTACTCTTCCCAGTTACTCATTTTCACTCCCCTTTCTAAAAGAGGATTACATTTGCCCCAATTTTTGCCTTGTAACCAGCAGTGCTTCTCTTTGGGAAAAGCACACTCCATTGCTACCTCATTTATACCACACTTGACCATCTAAGCTATGTGATACCTGGCCAGGTATTTCAAGCAACTGCTGCACTGCAGTGGTATGTAAGGCCACATAAACAGAAAAGGTGACTTGTACTGCCCCAGAGATGATGCAATCAGTGTACCTGGCAATTCCCAATGAAGGGATGGACCCGACGTGTGCGCAGTTACATACTAGTCTCACCCTGCTATAGCTCCCTAGCCTGCAGTGTCCAAGGGCAACAATGACAACTCTGATCTGTCTTTGAAACACTGCAAGGAGGGCTTATCTGCCCCGCTCCTCTCCTACACACACACACACACACACACACACACACGCTTACACACACACACACACACACACACACACACAGAGTTTGGGCAAGAAAGAATACCACTGGGCAAATTGCCTTCAAATACACAATCTATCTAATTTCTTCAAGGCTTTTCCTATTTGCTTTTCCAAATTCACCTTCTCATCTTCCATGGCAACAGGACAAGACAGAATGGTTCTGTTTTAATATTCAAGAGCTGTTGCTCACAGACAATGTAGTGCTGTTCAGCAGAAAAATCCCATTCAGCATACAAAAAAATTCCTTCAACTTCCCTTCTCATCACTTGTGAATTAAAGATACCCTGCCCAATACTTTTGCCAGACCCCTGATTGCATCTTCCTGATAGCATGGGCTACAAATACAAATCAGGATGAAAAATAAAGTATATGGCTAAGCCATTTGCTGTCTACTCATTTCTTTCTATTAATCACCAAAATGGCAGGATTCGGAAATAGATATATAACATTAGCTTGATAAATACCATTTATATCTGGAGTCCTAAAAATGGAAAAGAGTTCCCATGAGCTACCTTTCTTTAACATCTGGTCCTCTGAAGTAAATAAAAACATTATACGAATTTTTAAAAAAAAGAATTTTAAAAACTGCTGGAAACAAGTGTGATTAATATGCTGAAAGTTTACATGCAGATCTACTCTGTATCTAGGTGACAAATAAGCCACATAGAATTTTGCTAAAGCAATTAACACATGCCATTCATGCCTTATGATTAGCCTGGCATCACTATACAGTATAAAGGCAAATGTCTGTTTGATAATAAAGAGCCCCTAATTCTTCCAAATGTAATTAGAGTCATGTCATTTGGCACAAGGTGTTTTAATATGGTAAGTGACTACCTTCAAAGCCCAAAGATTTATCAAATATAATTATTCAAATGTGCTTAGAGCTGCTAACATAAACTAGAGCCCTTAGTTCCCAATATGTTGTTTCAAATGTAAAGAAGAGATGCTTCCCTAAGAAACAGGGCCATTAAGGAGTCACAATCAATCCCTAAAGAGAACCAAAGAACCCTTTGCCCCATGATTCAAGCCAATTGAGGTAGAGGTAATAATAGTGATGATCTCCCTTGTTACTTGTTAGAAGCCATGGATTCTGCTGCACTATTTACACTTAACTCTTACAAGATCCCAGTGCAATCCAAGAGTTTCTGAGGCTGTGAGTCCAGACTAGAAAACAAAGGAGTCCTCAACTCCATGAGATGTCTCCAATGGGGACAGTTCTGGGCCAAGAAAACTAGTATAAACCTGACAAATGATTCAGATTCTTTCCCCTTCCTTCTCTAAATGCAAGAATCCAAGACATTCCAAAAGGTTTAGAAGCCATTCATTTGGTCCAGCATTTCCTAGGATATCTCGGTATTCCTAACATGGCCCCAGTATTGTTTTATAATCCCAGGGAACATCCACATTTCTGAAACTGACAGGAAAGGATACAAGCACACTGATTAGGGGCTGTACTGCGTGCTCATTAACTCAGACTTATAGTCAAGCAGGTATTTAGATAAATCCAGTCTCCCCAAGTTCAGGGTATAAAACATTAGGCTGCATTCATCAAACTGGCAGTCACATCCACAGCCACCTTCATCCCACTGAATGTATCATCACTTTGATGGAGACAAGGATGCTCTCCATTTCCCAGAGATTCTTTTACTTCCCTCCCACCTTCTTCTTATATCATTTTCTTCCCTATCCCCCTCCAAAATATATGACCATAATAAGAATGCCATCTAGACTGGTTAGGGCATTTATTCATTAAAAAGCCAACTCTCAGCTAAATGAAGAGCCAAAGATCATTAGAGGTGACAGAGCATGGAATTTTTGAAATGAGTACCTCCCAGAAGGCCTCAAATATCACCTTGGCCATTTACGACTCTCTTGGTGTGTATTTTATACACCATTTATTTAAAACAGCTTTGAGAGAAGGTCATTCAGGTATTCGGATGTGGGTTAACATCTAAAATGAACCATGGTTTATTATTCTTCTTATTGTCCACTTAGTAAGGATAGTACAGTAGATGGTTGAAGACTATGGCCTCATTTGAGAAAGTGCAAAAACAGCACTTTTCTCGCATTCACATTAGAATGAATATCTTGATATTTAAGGCTCTAACCCTTTAGAAATGAACAGTAATTTTGTGCATATAGTACATCTGTACCTCATCCTTCTTACTCTCAATCATAATACCCTAACTCAGACACAGAAGAGCTGCAGCAAAAGAACATTAGTGTCTGCAGCAGTGTTCCGTTTAAATGAATTAGATCTATAAGACAATCTTATCAAGCTTGTTTTAGTGTAAGTGGCAGCTTTATGTTGAAGAACAAGGGGAAGTAGCGAAGCTTCATAAACCTGCAGGATTTTTACAAGCTGAGCTAGATGTTGAGATAATGAGAACAGATTTACTTGTCAGAGGCTCTGATGTCAAAACCAGAATTTTCTACAATTTTCAAAAAGCATACTTTTTAATACATTCACAGTGCAATAGCACTCAAAAGCAACTGGTGCTCCACAGAAATGTATGTAAATTAATATTGAAAAGAAGCATCTACTTCTGATCATCAGCACTGCCTGTTAGTAACAGGAGACGGACTTAAACACTCCGATATTTTTGAATGTTATCTTTTGCAAGTCTATTTCAAATTTGCTCTCATTAGCCTGTAACTAATTGAAGGGTCGTACATAGAAAGAAAAAACAATTCACGTGAGAGTCTTAGCAGGATTTTTATGCAACTTCTTCACAGGTGAGAACTAAGAATTTAGTAACCATTTGGCCAAAGAGGAAGCTCCATCATTAAAATATCATTGAGCAGAACTGAGAACAATTAAATGATTAAGACTAAGGATGTACAGAGGTAATGGTGGGACGCCCCAAGAATATACTTAAAAATGGTTAATGTCCAATGAATTTACTAACCTGGGAAAAGAATGGATTGTGAATTTAAAAGTTTGCTAGTGTTACAAAACTCTTAAGAGAATTCAGGATGAGAGGATTTCAAGTGCTACCAGAGGCCATCTGATTCCCTTTTGTGATGTCCTGTGGATAAAGCCCATAAACAGGCCTGATGGAGAATGCTTTTGCATTAAGAGACCATGGCTGGGTCTCCTACAAGAGGACTAAAGAAAGGTGCTTTAGATTCTTTAAAGAGGAAGGAGTTGAAGGGTACTCTTGTCAGAACTATACCTGAAAAAGAAACATCTACAGTATTTGCTGCTTACATAAATGTAATCATCCAACATTGACAAAACAATCCATACAGTAAATATTAGGAATCAAAAAGAATTTGGAGGATCAGCTCAAACTGGCTTAAGAAATGAAAATTGAAGAAAAATATATATATAACCTGTTTACACCAGTTTATAAACCAGTATCACAGACATATGGCGAACACCATTTTTTATTTTGATAAACAAACTTAGTACAATTCTACTTAAAAATGTATAGGGATTTCAAACACCAGGCCCTATTATTTCCCTTAAGACCAGTACCCCTAGCTGCTCCAAATGGAGCAGCAAAGTGAAATTAACCAATTCCCTTGAAAGGCTGTAGTGGTTCAGCTTCAGGGGGTTTGTTAATTTCTCTTCTCCAGGGGTTCCAAGGGAGGCCTGAGAGCAGAGCAGGGAGGCAGCCTGAAAAAGAGAAATTAACAAGCTTTCTAAAGTATTGCTACCCCCACTTCTTTCTAGGGAATTGTTTAATTTCACTTTGTAACTCCATTCAGATGAGCTCAAATTTGAGATAAGCTCCAATTAAACAGAGAGGGGAAACAAAGGCAAAAGGGTAGGAAAGAGAGGGAATGGATAGAATTTAAATCAATGACCTCAATTCAAAGCATTCCCCTAAAATACTCAAAGCACTTCATGCACGAAGATTACACATACTTTTAAAAATCTAGCCAGGGTTAAAAAAGTAGGTTTTAAAAAATTTTTATTAATGTTAGTCTCCTTTAGAACCTTGGTGGCACTTCTGAAATACAAATATTTTCTACTTTAACTGAATCATAGGGTTAAAGGCTATTTGTTTATATCTGATCTGTATAACATTCAGTCTCTTCAAATCTGCGTATCATGACTATCTACGCATTTTCAAAAATAAAGGGATCGTAACTGAAAGAGATTTTAAGGGAAAAGAGGTTTGAAGGGAAAGAGTGCATATAAGTTACCTAAGGATGCGGTTTCATTCTTTTTTTTAAGGTATTGTGAAGGGGATAAGTCAATACTTGCGTTTAATTTATAATATCACTAAACAATGGACAAATTTTCACTAAGAAACCATAAAATATATAAAATCACTGAAATATATAATGTAATACAGCTCTTAGCTTAATATAAATATGTGTTCAATAAACTAACCATATCTTAAAATTACTTGACCATAATCTATAGAGCACTTATATTCATGCTTCTCTTCTACAAAGTTTATAAAACACTTTCTCTACAGAGTAATATTTCACCTTTAATACATTTGACAGAAACCAACCAAAAACATTAAAACAAGAATATATGGACTAAAGTATTTTTGTGGGCACCATGACAAAAAAGAGAAAGTACAGTTTGGACTCCAGATAGCAAATAAAATCTAAGTTAATCATTTTCTAGGTTGATTTCACATGTGGCCTTATGCAAAGTACTATGCTTTCCAAAGAAAGAAATTTCAACTTTAAGAAAATTAGGTAATAAGATCCATAGTAAGAGCTCTCCATCCAAATGAAACATCATTTGATGAGAGGGTATGTATGTAGGATACCCAAGACAATGTATATCAAGGGTCCAGCAAACGGTAGCTATTATTGCCATTATTAAAGTTTTATACAGATAAAATTAAGGCTGAAAAGTAATTGAAGAGATCATCTAGACTCACTATTCCCAAAACTAGTTTTACATCACTCTAATCTGTACGGAGCTTTATAAAAATGGACATTTCAAGGCCCTTTATCATAGTACACTCAGTCTCTTTTCCTCCCAGACTCTTGGGGTTCAGAGTCCTTTGGCTTCAGCCCTTCTTTGTTTGAGAGATGCTGGTGGGAAGTACAGATCTCCCTACTTTTCTACCATCTTGGTTCTGTCTTCTCAAGGCTCTTTATAAAAATTATTAGATCAGAACCTCTGTGAATGCTGTCCACATATCTATTTCCAGGCCAACATGTTATTTTTATTAACAACGCTTAGATAAGTCACTTGACAGGATCTCACAGTGTCACACTATCTCTGATTGCAACACAAACACTAGAACCCTATGGTTCTTATGTCTCAACTTCAGCTTGACTGTTACACACTCTCCACCTCCATGGTTGACTATAGTACAATGCCCATGGTGTTCTCAGAAGTCTGAACAGTCTTTTTTTTTTTTTTTTTCTTCTGAACGCTTTGTGGTTTGATTCTATACACTTGGAAAATCCCACTGTCCATTTTTCTAAACTCCAGATTCTCCCAGGGAGACAGCCCCCAAACACATATTTTGCCTACTTCCTGTAGATTAATTCTTCCTGTAACTTTGTCACTGTTTTGTTTATAGAGACATAGTTAAATCAGGAACTCAGCTACACCAGCTTCAATTAAAGCACATAAAAAGAATATTTAACTTGTAAACTTGTACTTCTAAATAAGATAGATGAAAAGGACCATATTTGTCTTCCTGTCTGAAACAACTGAAAATCTGGACATAATATATCAAAAACAGTTAAGACATTAGACATGAGGGGATCTGAACTAAAGGGATTTAGAGTATGCTACCCAAAATATGCCAGTTTGAAAATAGTGACTATTTCGAGCTAACGGCATATGAAAAAATAGCAGATAGCAAGCAGGGCATGCTGACTTCTCATTTCCTCCCTGAAAGCTAAAAATCCCCAGGGAAAGATGCCCCTCTATACCAGGGAGAAAAGAATATACTTATCATGGGACAGGACGCCAAGGCCAAGAGAAATCTGTTCAGACAAACCTCGTTACAATGACCCTACTCTTCCATTAGCCTCCCCATGTATGTTAGTTACTCTTTGACAATTACTGCTCTTTGTTCTACCTAGTATATGAGCACTTAGGCCTAACCACTTTTGGGGTCTTTGTTTCCAGTGGAGATGCACAAGTTCATGTAAAGATAAAACTGGTACGGTTTCCTCCTGTTGATATGTCTATTCAATTTAATTCTCAGCCCCAGCTGGAGACCCTAAGAGGGTGAAGAAAAAGTTTTACCTACCTTTACAACAAATGACTGTGCTCCCTGTAAAATGGGAAATAAATAAGGTAATGTTTACAATTCCTATCCTACTCTCATAAAGAGAGTTTCCAGGCCACAGTGCAGGGAGGGAAAGGCCAGAACAGGCTAAAAAGAGTTTTGCAAAACACTTGTCTGATCACAACAGAATTGAATTAGAAATCAACAGATCTCTGGACAGCCTCCAAATATGTGGAAACAAACCCTCTATGAAATAACCTATGGGTCAAAGTAGAAATCAAAAGTGAAATTAGAAAATATTTTGAACTAAATGAAAACACACATACTGTGGTAGGAACCCCTCCCTAAGGAGAAAGAAAAAAAAAAATGAAGAGAGAAGACTTCAAGGTCACCTAGATATGGGTCCAGCTGCCTATATCCCCCATTCAGTTCTTGTAAACTGAAACAACTTAATCAGACTGCATGTTTATGTGTGTTACCATATATGGGAGACAAAGAAATAGAAAATGTATAAAAAAAAAACCTATGCCATATGATGTGGACCACTGAGTTCTTTTGGGTACGAACCCAACTGAGCGGTGCCGGCACGAATGAAGTTCCTTCCTGGAAAGAAAAGCCTTGGTGTCACGACTCTCTGTGCGAGAATCCTGCAACAATATATCAAAATTTATGTCATACAGCCGCAGCAATACATGAGCACTAAGTATAAAGCACTAAGATGCCTATTTGGGGGAAAAAAAAAGGTCTCAGTTTCCACATGAAGAAATAAAAGAGCAAATTAAATCTAAATTACTCAAAAAAGAGAAAATAACAAATGATCAGAGTGGAAATCAATGAAAGGAAAACAGGAAAACAAAAGAAAAAAAATCAATTGCTAAAATGAAAATCTGGTGATTTTAGAAGATTAAGATCTTACAAGGTTAAGAAAAATCTATAAATCACTAACCATACTGATCAGAGGGGAGGGAGACATAAATCACCAAATGGGACAGAATTGAGGCAGATGGTATCATTACAGATTTTACAAGTATTAAAAGAATCATAAGGGAACAATATAAACAACTTTGTGGTAATACATTTGACAACTTAGATAAAATGGATACATTCCTTGAAAGACACAAACTGTCAACACTTACTCAGGAGTGAATAGCCTGAATAGCCTTGTAGACACTAAAGAAATTAAAATTGAAATAAAAATCTTCCCACAAAGAAAAGTTGCAGGGAAATAGGATATTTTTGGAAATCGATGGATATGTTCAGTATCCATCTTAACTTAAATTTAAAAATTGTTTTAAGAATTATTTAATACATTTTAAAAAGTAAAAGGTAAAAAGCAAAAGTGGTTTGACTCATGAAGATAAGTAACTTTTGTAGGATCTATCCCTTATAAGGAAATTCTTAGTAGCACGTATAAAAGCTAAGATTAAATGACTATGTTTGCAATCACTCCAGTTTTGGAATGTACATGTATATCACACACTTATATATATATTCTCATTCGAGTTTGTAATGTAATTGCATATGTCCAAACTACACCACTAATCAAAAAAGCTACTTTGTACTACTAAAATTTTTGCACACATCCACAGTCATCATTCTCCCCTACAGATTACCTGCATTTGCACTTGCCTTAAACTGATACTGTAGTATATGCTTTATTCAATCATTCCTGCTTAGGACTTTTTGCAAGTCAGGCCAGCATCAGTGACTTCCTGTGACACATACATGGTTAGAATTTCAAAATCTCCTTGAGAAAACCTAGCTGTGACACTCTCTCACTTCCTTATGTCACCTGCTCCAAACTCTGGCTCTTTGAGACTCTCTAGGCTCTCATAAAACCGGTTACCAACAGGCTCTACTTCATTTCTATTTTATGAATGAAAGTTGTCAAACTTTGATCTCAGCTCCAGCTCCATTATTCCAAACATTCTATGACTTTTACTCAAATTGCAAAACACATGCAATGTTGAAGGAACAAATACTCAAAGCAATTCAGTATTCACTTCTGTGGGACTAACTGGAAAACCTTAGGAAATTTGGGACCTAAATACAATAGTTTTTTTTTCCCATTGTCTGTCTACACGTACTTTTCCTAAGCATCATTTCCTTGTTGCTGTCTGCCTCCCCCTGCCTACAAAATGCCTTCTATTCTCCAGTATGGTACTAACATGATAGTCAACGTGAAAATGACCCAAATTTATTTTCAAGAAGGTTTATATATCTAATACATTATACCTTAGGAATATTTATGTTTTTAAATAATAGTACACAAAAGGCAGAAACTTTTTAAAGAGGAGAATCAGAACCAAAAAAAATCAATGATGGAATTTGGGGCACACTCTCAGTCCCATGTAGTCACACAAAAAAATCAAATTTCAGTAATTTTAAAAGCTCTATCCAATAACATAAAAATTCTGTACCTTATCCTTTTGGAAGCTTCTCCTTTCCCTCCTTTCTCCCCTTTCTTTGGGGCTAGAAATCTGAAATGCAGGAGTGGCTGACCTCCTCTCTTCCTAGCTCCCCCCGTTCACTTCACTCACAGCCGCCCCTTTGATAGCCCCAGGGTCAGGCCCCCCGTAGCAGTAGTAACGAGAGGGGATTAAGAGGAAGTGGCTCAACTATACCAGGTTGGTTGAGTTACCATCAGGGCACTTTGGGTAATCAATTGTCTCACTGGTGTTTTTGCAGAATCCTTGGAGCTCTTCTGCTGAGGATCCCCGACTACAAGTGACTCAACCTGAGCAAAGCTGCCTCTCTCGCTGGCTGCTTACAACTCATCTGTGCTTCTGGTGCTCCCCTCTGTTGAGAGGACCCCTCCACCCCTTGAGTCAGTCCTTTTGGATAGAATCCCTTTCAATCTGACCTACAGTCAGTTCTCCTCAGCAAAATTCAAATCTGGAGCACATGCAGCTCGTTCCCAGCGATCCTCTTCCTCTGCACTCAAGTAGGGGCAGCTTCAGTCACAGCTGCTCATCATTAGACTATTTGAGAACTCAATTCTTGGGGCACCTGGGTGGCTCAGTCGGTTAAGGTGCTTGACTTTGGCCCAGGTCATGATCTCATGGTTTGTGAATTTGAGCCTCATATGGGATGGGATTCTGTGCTGATAGCTTGGAGTCTGGAGCCTGCTTCAAATTCTGTGTTTCTCTCTCTTTCTGCCCCTCCCACTTAATCTCTCTCTCTCTCTCTCAAAAATTAAAAAAAAAATGACTCAAGGTTTCAACATCAAGAGCTTGACCAACACATGTCAGGATCTTAACCTGATCCTTCCCTGAAGCCTTCATACTTAGAGTAGGGAGAAAAGTTCTTCATTCTTCTTCCCCAGCCAAGTAACATGTAGAAAATACTCTCCAAAGAAATGTCTTTCCTAAAGACTTTTCAATCTCCATCTTTTATATATGCCTGTGGGGAGGTGATGGCTGATGTGGGCAGACCCAGGTTATGATCTCCCCCTTCACAAACCTAGTTCCTTGATCTAGAATACTTTGTTTTCCAACTTGGAAAATACCACTGAACATCCTGTTGTTTACATAAAATGTTTTAATACTTAGAGCAGTTCAGAAAATGCGACTGTCTGCTTTGTGAACATCTAAGGAGTTCAAGCAGAGACTAGATGTCTGTCTAGACTGTCAGAGCACAGGTAAGACTCTAGCATAGATTGGGAAGTTCTGGAAATTTAATGATCCACAGGCTGCCTCCATATAGGATGAGCCAAGGGGTTCCCCTAGTTTTCAAGGACAGAGGAAAGAACATCAACAGAAAACCAGAATACCATGAAACTCAGTAAACATCTCCACATATCCTACTTGGCTATCATTTATTTGATCTCTTCTTATTTTGTTTGAATTGGCATATCATGATAGCACCAAGCTTGTTATTTCAACCTTAACATAAAATCCCTAGAGGGATAAAAAGAGACTTCTGGGTTGTGATACATCAAGGATTCAGATAATCAAAGGAAGTTTAAAACAGTAACAGCACTGGAGTAGTTAAGTAATGTGGAAATATTCAACATCGCTCTGTTTTAAAATAATTGTGAATAATTACAATAATAACAATTAAAATAATTCTGTTCTCTCCTTCCTTCCCTTCAGGCTCTTTGTTATAATTGCACTTTGGTATTTCCTTTCTCAGGCCAGATATTATCAAATACAATTAGAGTCCTCCTTGCCCCCCCACAAAGTTGCTTTGGTTCAATCTGTTCAGTAACTAAAATAAACGTTTAAACTCTGGGTTAGCTCTTTCCTAATCCTCTTGGCTCTGGTGTTCATCAACACATATGCTTTTTTGCTTCTTCTAAGAAAACCTCAGTGCAGAACTCATTACTTCTCCGAGTGGTCCTAAGGAAGACACACACACACACACACACACACACACACACTGGTAAGTGAACAATGTAGAATCAAACAACTTTAAACCCCTCAGATACTCTCGCCTCTAGTGTCCTCTTTAGCTAAACCTCCATGGAAGATTTTTTTTTCTCTTGACCTCTCCCTTCCTTTCTGTAATACCTAGACTTTGGGCTCTCTCCTCCTCTCTTCTAGATTTTCCTCAATCATTTCCCATTTTTCTCTCCTTTATGTGTGGAACAAACCCACTGCACCTTAGCATCTACAGTAAAATTTGCACATCCAAACACATCCCAGTGATGACCTGCAAGGAGAAGTCCCTTATAACAGTTCCTGTCTCCCCAAGAATACAATTTAGTTCCCGCCTTTGAACTAGAACTCGCTCACCTGGCTTACGCTTCCTCATCCCTAGTGGCTTACCTAGCTAGTCTTCTGAATGAGATGTTCTCCCTCTATTTAGATCTGCAGTCTGAGTGAAATAATGCACTTTCTCTTCATGACTCTCTGTTTTGTCAACTGAAGTTTAATGGATCATTTCTGGTGTTATTGTCTACTGTAGTCACAGTTGAGAATTCAATTCGGTGACATGAATACATGACAAAGGAAGGCCCGACTTCAGTTGTGGAAAATGAAATGGATGGTGCCACCACCGGGCTGGGCTCTGCATTCTGAAAGGTCATGAGTTGGCAGGCTCTGGACTCTTCACAAGCTGGATGCTCTTCCTTTCTGGGGTGCACAATTCACATGGCCCAGAAGGATTACATTCCACAAGATTATTTTTATTTCCATCTATACATCTAGAAACTTGTTTCGATGGAAATATTGGCAACAATGACCCGGGTAATTTATACCTTGAATTTATAGGGCACTTACCTGAGGAACCTGGAATGCTTGTCAAGGATCTAAGGCTCCCCATCATTTTCCTTTCCTAAATACCATAATCCAAAAAGAAGTGATTGCACCTATAAATGCAGACTTATTTCAAGAGTTTAAATACTTTTCAGATGGCTAACCCTAACTACAGAGTGCTAGAAAATTCCACTTATACCTCACTCCAGGAATGCCTTAACAGGAGGCTGGCAGCGAGTTATGATGCTTACAGTGGTTGTAAAGTAGTTTACTTTCTGCCTGAGTAAGACATTAAGGCATGTGTCAGGTGTCATTAAAGAAGGTGTTCAGCAACTGTCAGCCTCCAAATAATTACAGACCACGGTTTCCTTTAAGACGTGCTCCCCACTTTCCTCACTGTGGTAACTGCCTTACACCACCTGTCCTGTCAGCACTGCATGGAGAGAATTCGAGGGGCAGGCCTGCTGCTCACCTGAGGTTAATGATAACCCTGTGGCTTTTCCCTATGGTTTACACATTCTAATGTTTTCCTGCTGTATCATCACCTGGCAACCTCCACAGGCAGAGAAAGAAGTACACTGCAGGTCAAAATTACCCATAGACTTCTTCGTTGACACGCGTGTATGGGTGTGTGTGCACAACCAAAAAAGTTGTTGCAGTCCCTTTAAACTAAGTTGGAAAAGAAAGAACCAAAGGTAAGGAAATGTCTTCAATCAAACTCCTCTCTGTAAAGATGTACTGTGGAACCACTGAAGGAATGTCCTTCCAGGGGTGTAAAACAATGTTCATGTGGGCTTTCTGCATGGGACAGATATACTGCTCTGTTGCTTTAAACTAATGTTTTGAAATGCACACAAAGGCATAAACACACACAAAAGCACACATATCAAGAACCTGCATCTACATTCCTTCATCTACATTCCTTAATACTGCCTTTACTAGGAAAGCACAGGTCTTTATGTGGTTAAGAGACTATAATTTTGGCCCAGCAAGGCTGCTTGTTAGGTTGAGTAAATGAAAGCCCTTCTAGATTAATGGGTCTGCATGTCTTCCCTCATTTTGCAAGGGCACAGCCATGCGGATTCCTGAACTGTAGCAATTTAAAGAGAGCAAGTATTAGCATCATCTGAGAGTTATGAGTCATGAGGCAATTTTCTACAGATCGCCCCCATTTTGTTCAGTCTTCTGCAACTTCTCCAATTCGCTATGTCAACACCCATCTCCTCCTGACACTTCTAAGAAAAGTTCAAGCTGGGTTTCTCAGTAAATATAAAAACAATATATGGGAAGGGGTCAGACTTCTTGCCCAACAAGTTACCAAGTTTAGTTTAGTATATATTACAATGCCCTGAAGTGGTGTTTTGAGGTTTCTTGGGACATTTCCTTCCTTAAGCAAATACAGCGCAAAAGAAAATGGTGTTTCCCCACCGTGCTCCATACCATGATTCGGGGTCTACCAAAAACAGCTGTCTTGCTGTGGCTTCCCGTGTCTGGGTCCCTAATGAGGCTCTGCTAATTTCCAATTCCTACAAGGGGCTCATTTTTCACTGCATCTTATGCTTACAGCTGTATGACTTTGGGTTGGGATTCTTTTTTTAAAGCCATGTCTAAAGGCAATCCATTTGATCAGAGAGTAATATCTTGACTTCCTCTTTTATCATTTCCCAGTCAGACTCAAGCTGCAGGTAGAATCCTGCAGTTACTTTGTTTAACATTAAAAATAATTTCATTTCCCTGCCAAAAGCTGGTCTTACTAATCATGTTGCTGCTTAGAAGCCTGGAGAATCATGACTTTTGCCTAACTTTATGTAGTGAGAAATGGCAGATAATCCTAATTAAGAAAGAAACATGGATGGGGAGAAAGACTGCGATACAGAACAAGAAGAATAACAACTCTAATGTAGTAGCTATTTCCATAACCCAAAAGAGAAAGGGAAATTGTTAAGGCAGCAGGAGTTGCTTTCAAGAGCAGCCTCTACTCCAAGACTAAAGCAGAGATGCAGCTAAATTTACTCAGAACTACGACTTCTTTCTTCAGCTCAGCTGAGAATTTCCGTTTAATCTAGTACTGCCAAACCACTAGGTCAGTAGAAAACACCAGATTCAGAAGGACAGATTACATTCGAGAAGTAAAAAGGATACATTCTACTATTGCATTAACTAAATTTGAAATCAAAAGATCTGAAGATACTTTTCCATAACTATAATTTCTTCTTTTCTTCAACCATCAGTTAAAAAATCTTTCATTTGAGACAGAGACTCAATGTAGGAAATGTCAATACCTGCAGTACTGTGACCTGTGCGGTTCATAGCCAGCCTTCTTTTTTTTTTTTCTATTAAGGTTTTAATTTAAATCCCAGCGTAGTTAACATGCAGTATTATATTAATTTCAGGTGTACAATATAGTGATTCGATTCTATATATTCCTCAGTGGTCGTTGCAAGTGCACTCCTTAATCCTCATCACCCGTTTCACTGATCTCCCCAACGACCTCCCCTCTTGAAAACATCTGTTTGCTCTCCATAGTTAAGATTCTGTTTCTTCATTTGTCTCTTTTTTCTTTTGCTCATTTTTGGTTTTGTTTCTTAAATCGCATATGAGTGAAATCATATGGCATTTGTCTTTCTCTGATTGGCTTCTTTCACTTAGCATAATACTCTCTAGCTCCATCCATGTTGTTGCCAGTGGCAATATTATATTCTTTTTGTAGCTGGATAATAGATATATATATATATGGATGTATATACATCCATATATATATATATATACACCACCTCTTCTTTATTCATAAACCAGTGCATTCTTGTGTTGTTTCCATATCTTGGCTATTGTAAATAATGCTGCTGTTAATATAGGAATGCATATATCCCTCTGAATGTTTTTGTACTTTCTCAGTAAATACCTAGTACTGCTGTTACTGGATAGTAGAGTAGTTCTAAATTTTTACTTTTTAAAAATTTTTGTAATGTTTTATTTATTTCTGAGAGAGAGAGAGAGAGACAGTGTGAGCAGGGGAGGGTCAGAGAGAGAGGGAGACACAGAATCCAAAACAGTCTCCAGGCTCTGAGCTGGCTGTCAGTACAGAGCCTGATGCGGGGCTCAAACCCACGAACCGTGAGATCATGACCTGAGGTGAAGTCGGATGCTTAACTGACTGAGCCACCCAGGTGCCCCTAATTTTAACTTCTTGAGGAAACTCCATACTGTTTTCCACAATGATAACCAGCCTCTTGACTTGGATGTATAATGCTATTGCCAAACAATTGAATGCTTATTAATTATATATTAATTATTAATATAGGGCAGCATGATATGAATGCTAAATCTGAATACAGCATAGAGAAAATCCAGGAATCTCAACTAATCAGAACCTATTTGTACAGCTCCCATAATATATAGCAGATGTTCTATGTACCTGTGATAAAGAACAAGTAGTACATTTATCTGTAGAATTTGATAGATAGGGCATTGGTTTTAGGATCAGACAAATCTAACTCTATGTAAGCACATAAAGGCTACACTGCCCACTGGGTACTTGAGAATGTTTACAATTGGTATGGTTTCTAACTGGTATATCGAGCCACCTCAATAACCCAAAATTGGAAATATGGAAGCAACTGTGGAAAAGATCTTGGCCAAAGAAATATTGAACACCAAGTATCTCTCATGCAACACTTAAAATTTACAGATTTATTCTCTAAAATTCAGAATCTAAAAGACTCTTACAGAGACTCTTACAGACTTACCCAAAACAGTGCTAAAGGTCCTACAACTGACAAAAGAGATAAATTCAAGTTCTGATTTGTCCAGAAAGCAGAAGGGAAATAATTTCAGTTTGGTTCCTATCGCATACCAGATATTTAGGTACAGCTCATTTATTTCTCATTGAAGTTACAGGTATTATTATCTCCATTTTACAGGAAACATAATTGATACTGAGAGTAATAACACCCATGTTTTTGTGATTACTATTATGGTTAACAGTTGGAGAAACAATATGTCAATTACTGTACTAAGTGCTTTAGATGTATTTCTCATATAAACCTCCCCAGTAAAGTCAGATGTATTTTGATCCTCATTTTAGAAATGAAGAAATTGGGGCTCACAGAGTTGGAATAATTTGCCTAAGATCACATAGCAAAACAATCAGGTCAATATTAAAACCCCAGTGATTTCCACTAGACCATAAATACCTAGTGAGGCAGATACAGTATACTTGCTCTAAATTTTAGCATTTTAAGTTATTGTTTATGTGAAATATGCTACACCTCTCTAAATTACTGCTAACAACTGCAATAATTAATGTTTATCGTATTCGCCGTGGGCGGGGAGGCAATAGTAGGAGCATGAACTCTGATGTCAGGTTTCGCAGGTTGAGTCAGTGGTGTACTCAGTTTTTAGTCGCAATTTATGTATTTGTTTAATGTGTATTTCTTATTGAGACAGAGAGAAACAGAACGTGAGTGGGAGGGGCAGAGAGAGAGGAAGACACAGAGTCGGAAGCAGGCTCCTGGCTCTGAGCTGTCAGCACAGAGCCGGACGCGGGGCTCAAACCCGGAAACCATGAGATCATGACCTGAGCGGAAGTCGACGCTTAACTGGCTGAGCCACCCAGGCACCCCTTTAGTGGCAATTTAGAGAGACCTACCTATTTTAATAATCATAAATAAGAAGCTTTGTGCACACAACTTCCCTAAACATCTGACCAAGAAATGTAGTGGTGATATAAAAATTTCTTTGAGTGCCAGTAAATATATTCTTGTACTTATTTCCCTTTGTCATTTAACCTGCATGTTATTAAAGCACAATGACCAACTTAATTGTTAAAAGCTGTTTTCAAAAGTGGAACCTTGAAGATTTTATGTGTCAGGCAAGGTCACATTTCCCTTTTGATTATGCCTTAGAAAAATTATGAAATATCTTAAAATCTATACATTTTTTTTAATCCTACTAAGAAATTTGGAAATATTTTCTTGGTGTCCTAAAGTGTCTATGGGATTTCAAAGGGATTTTGCCAGGCGTGTTTTCTAATGTAGTTTTGGAGTCTCTGGAGTTCTCAGTACTGGCTGCATAACAGGTCCAGGAACTATCAGAGCTCATAGACATCAAAATGCACCTCTCTACTTCCCAGCATCCCTCACAGTTAGGTTGACCATGTGACTGACAAGACACAATGGAATGTGGGCAGAAGTAATATAAGGCCTGGCTCCTACAATACTCCAAGGAGTTTTCCAAATACACTCTTCCTAGTCTGTGCTTCTAGAAGTGAATGTCTCATAGATAGGGAAGTCACACAATAGAAGGACTTAGATCCCTCAGTAGCCACTTGAATTAAAGCCACCCAAGTAGGAACCTCTGCATCAATATTATGGGTAAGAATTAACCTTATTGGGCTAAGCCACAGAGAATGGTTTCAGTAACAGTCAGTCTTATTTATTTTGACCTTGGATCTTGGAAATTATAGTATTTACTCTGTACTTTATAAAGGCCCTGAGAGGATGGAATGAGACAATGAACTTTAGGTATGTTGCAATTATCTCTCTCTTTCTATGAGTTTGAGTTGTATCCTATAAACTTTTGTCTGTTAGCTAAAAAAATATAGAAGTTAAATATGTGTTTTATGGCATATTTTTATATAAATAAGTACACCTGCATTTACATACATACATATGTGTATATACATATACATATATGTGTATATATACACATACATAAACATGTATGTGTACACACACACACCCCTATCTCACCCAGTCCATATATTACTCTATTGCTAAACTATGGAAAGGGGACAGTCATCAGGATGACCATTTGGTGGTTACCAAAAAGACAGATGAAGACAATGAAAGACAATGGTTACCAGAAGACAATGAAACATGAATTTTAGGACAATCTTTTGGTGATTTTGGTGCAGACTCTCCACCAGCATTTTTCCTTCCTGGAGCAACAGAAGACTGTGATTCATATAGAATCAATTTTACATATGATTTATGGATATTATAGAATGTCAGAGCACAGAGTGAACCTAATGTAGCTCCTTATACTGAAAGCCCAGAACATTCAGGACTGTGTATCAAAAAGACCACCCTCGACAGAGAACTATTGTAACTGGTTTCTGGGATTTTAAGAAGTTGCACCGTACTCAGCTGAAGTAGATAACTGAAGAATTCTTTCTACCAGTGGTGGTTTCTGCACCAGACAGTAGGGAGTGGGGGGAATCAAAATTTTAGAGACATCCCAATACTTTCTCACCAGAAGAGAACAACTGAAATATACAGTGTGCTTGACATCAGTTGTATCATTAAAAAGAATAGTACTGTTCAAGTCTATTGCCTTAAATGCTTAAACTATATAGATGCTGGGTCAGATTGGTTCAAGAGAAAGATCCAAACTCAGAGTCACAATCTGTCTTAGCACTTAATCTCTTTATGGTCCTGAATAAACTAATCCGGGAATCCCAGACAACTAGAATTTAAATCTCAACTGCCATGAATTTTACACACACACACAAACACACACACACACACACACACACACACGAATATTGTTCAGCCATAAAAAAAGAAGGAAATCCTTCCATTTGTGACCACAAGAATGAACTTTGAGAGCATTATTCTACTTATTTTGGAATAATTTAAACAGAGAAAGAAAAACATGGTATGATATCATTTATATGTAGAATCTAAAAACACCAAAGCTGGTGCACCTGCACCTGGCTGGCTCAGTCAGTATAGAATGTGACTCTTGATCTCAGAGTCAAGAGTTCAAGCCCCCATTGGGTGTGGAGTCTACTTACAAAAAATTTTTTTTAATTTAAAAAACCAAAGTCATAGAGACTAAGAACAGATTGGTTGTTACTAAGAACAGATTGGTTGTTACCAAGAGCAGAAGATGGAAGTGAGAGAAATAGGTGAAAGTGATCAAAGGGTACAAACGACCAATTATAACTTGCAAGTTGTAAGGTGAATAAAGTTCTGAAGATTTAATATAAAGCACAGTGACTATAGTTCAAAATAATGGGGGTGCTTGGGTGGCTCAGTTGGTTGAGCGCCCAACTTTGGCTTAGGTCATAACCTCACAGTTTGTGAGTTCAAGCCCTGCACTGGAATCTGTGCTGACAGCTCAGAGACTAGAGTCTGCTTCTTATTCTGTATGCCCCTCTCTGTCCCTCCCCTACTCACTCTCTCTCTCTCTCTCTCTCTCTGAAATAAAAAAAACCATAAAAAATTTTTTAAAAAAGATTATCATTGTCTGCTCTATTATTCCTTACATTTTATTGCTTGACTTGTTAGCTTGGCCCCTAGATTTTTCAAATCTAATTTCCGAAGATGGATGGAAGCTGAAAATATATCTGTGACTCTAGTCTCTTGACACCCTGCTCCCTGAAACCTTTTTCCTTCCTGCATTGTCATAGTTTGACCCATCTAGTACTAAAATGGGATTAAAGGAAGCAGAGGCATGAGATCACTGCATGAGATGATGCAAAGTAAGGAAGTGAAGACAATAATACAGGAAAACAGCACAAGCTCTCACAATAGTGACAAAAGTGCATCATAAACACTGTGAAAGCTGCCATCCCTTGCCCTGGGATCTGATTCCCACCTAAAAATTTCAAGAAGTAGAGTGAGGCTGCACAGCCATTCCAGGCAGGAGGAGGGAGGGAGGGGCAGCAAATCTCACTTGAATGGATGCCGACTCATGCTTGACACCAAGTGTGTGGGAATCTTTTCCGTAACTAGATGTGGGCCACATTAAGCTCCTCCATTGGAAGGTCACCCCAGGACAAATAGGCCTCAGCACAGTGATGCTTAAATACAATCATGCTCACTTTGACAGCACACAAACTAAAATACGATACCATTTCTAGATTCAGAGAAGGGTATACCACCTACATCAGAGGAAAGAGAGGTAAGAGCTCCCTGGTGTTGAGAGTTCTCACAAGACTCATGACTTCAATATCCAAGGAGGAAGAGGCTTTTGACTTGTCAAGACCTGAGAGTATGAAATCAGATTTTGTATTTACTAGTAATGTAAGAGATTTCCAACCCACATGCCTCTTCCTCCACCCTGATCAAGAGGTCCAGAGACCACAGCTCCTAAGTTGAAGGAAGAAGAGCCAGTGCAAAAAGGAAAAGCTGGCTCCATAAACTTCCCTAACTGCAAGCTAAGAAAAGCTAAGAAAAAGGGGATCACTGTAATTGGAATGGAGCAGGATGTTTTGACTGACATGTGGAGCTAGACAAATTCAATAGACGCCTAACAGGCAGAATTGACAGCTCTTGATGGACATATTTTAATAGGTAGTGAGGAAGAGAGGGTTTGGGTAATTGTCACCAACACTGTATGATAATTTTAATAGGTAGCGAGGAAGAGAGGGTTGTCTCCAACTCTGTATGATTGCCAACTCTGTATGATAATCCTATGACTTTGTATCATGTAAGATTCCTTAGAAAAGCCAAAGGACTGCTGGAGTTTCCATCAAGAGTAGAGAGAAAAAAACCACTACCTCCAGAGAGCAAAGTTTTAAGGGGTTGTAGACGATCAAATAATTACTCTGTATTTGTAGTTGTGCATATTCTGTGTACCAAACACACACACAATTATTTCAAATGGTTGTACAGTGAAAGAAGAGGACATGACATCTAAAGCAGCATCTTAGGGACACCTGGGTGGCTTAGTCGGTTAAACATCCGACTTTCGCTGAGGTCATGATCTCGCGGTTTGTGGGTTCGAGCCCCGCATCGGGCTCTGTGCTAACAGCTACCTCAGAGCCTGGAGCCTGTTTCAGAGTCTGTGACTCCCTCTCTCTCTGACCCTCCCCTGTTCACGCTGTCTCTCTCTCTCTCTCCTAGAAATAAATAAAACATTTTAAAAAATAAAAAATAAATAAAGCAGCATCTTAGAGTCTTGGGGCAGGTGAGTAAAATTTGCATCATTCAAAATACCTTTAATAAAAGGTTCTGATCCTCCCAACCCAGATAAGAATCACTGCAGTCACAGATGTGGAGACACTAAATGATGACAAATGAGAATAACATAAACACACTTGTGTTTTAGAAACCCCACCCTGATTCTTGAATGGGAAACAGAGAAGGACTAACTCTGGACTCTTAAAACATGAACACTTGTTGAGAGATAAATGCAATTGTTGGGGTGAAAGGTAATGGTAATCGGAGCTAGGGTAAGAATATAACAAAGGGAAGAAATTCAGGGCATATTTAAGAGGCAACACTAATAGGGCTTAATGACAAGATTGGACACAGGTGGTAGGAAAGAGGCTTTTGAGAACGATGCTCAGGTCTATGACAGCAGTAATCTAACTATATTTTTTAAATATTTATTTATTTTGAGAGAGATAAAGAGTTTAAGTGCAGAGGGGAAGAGAGAAAGAGAGAGAGAGAGAGAGAGAGATTGAATCCCAAGCAGGCTCCACGCTGCCAGCACAGAGCCCTACGTGGGCCTCCAGTTCATGAACTGCAAGATCGTGACCTGAGTCAAAACCAAGAGTCAAATGCTCAACCAACTGAGCCAACCAGGTGCCCCAATTGTAGCCATATTATAGTAGAGATTCCAGAGACATAAGCTGAGGCTTGGATGAAGGTGATACTTACAGTTGTTAAGTTAGAGCCATTCCTGGGTATCCAGGAGCATTCCACTGTATCATGGGACTACATCCTATCACCTTCCTGTGGTAGGCAGAATATAAGATCCCCCTGCCCCTGCAATGTCTATGTTCTTATCTTAGAAAATTTTAGGTTATATGGCAAAGGGAAATTATGATTGTGTGTGAAATTAAGTTGCTGACCAGCTGACCTTGAAATGGAAAGACTATTGTGGATCATCCAGATAGGGCCAATGTAATCACAAGGGCCCTTACACATGGAAGAGGAGGGCAGATGAGTCAGTGCCAGAGGTGACACAACATGGGAAAGACATACAAGCCATTGCGGACTCTGAAGATTGAAGGGGGCCAGGAGCCAAGAAACGCTGAGAGCTGTGAAAGCTGGAAAGGGCAAGAAAGCACATTCTCCTCTAGAACCTCCAGAAAGGAATGCAGCCTTGTTGATGCCTTGGATTTAGCCCAGTGAGACCCATATCTGACTTCAGACCTCCAGAACTATGAACTAGGATACTATATACCACCACTATTACAGCAGCAAGTAGGAACGAATACATTTACCATTTATCTTTCTTTAGCAAATCACTGGTCTCAGATCTACATCCCTAATTTGTTTACCTCTAACTAATGCTACCTGCTTCTCTTAACTATTTGTCATTTGCAATTTGTTTTGAAAAGTATTTATGAGCTGGTTACTATGTGCCTACAGCTGCGTGACCACTGCTGTAGTGAGTTACACAGCCAGGTGGATTCCCTATGAACAGTCAGGCCCATCAAATTATCTCAATACAAACATGATAGAAAAGAACACTTTGTGTCATTTTTTTCCCTGCTTATCTAATCACGTTCAACTAAAACATTCCTTAAGTAATAAATAATTTAGTTATAAAATTTAGGCAGCTTTCCGTCTGCAGGTATGATACTTATTTTGCTGTTGAATTAATGAATGTTTGGGAAGGGCAGTGTAAATGTTAGCTATTACCCTTTTCTTATTTATAGTCAGTATACACAACCTTAAATTTAATTCCATGCAATAGAAAATCCTGTGAAATACATGTGGTGATGATGGATAAGCATTCCCTGCCCTTATGACTTTATCTATAACCTACATATAATATTCAGAGCTTGAAATGTTGAGGATACTACTCTAAGGTTAGCTTAGCCCAACACTCAAGAAACATAAATGTGAATGATTTGAGCTGGAAGACTGAAAAATGAATATGAAGCCATTACGACTTTCCTATAACTTTAAAATGGGGAGGTGGTGAGGAGAGGTGTGCTAAGATAAAATTATGTCTTTTGGGCAATGAGAATACTATATGTATTTACATAAGGTCCAAAATATATTTCCAAGTGGAGATAAAGAAAAGATATTTTTTATCCTATTTTAAAGTCCTAAGTGGGCTGACATTAGGTTTATATTGCAGATTCCCCCCCACCACCACCACCACGAAAGATGGGTCCCATCTGGAAGAATATACTATATTCATTGTGCCACTGCCAGGTGTTCCTAGAGGTTAACAGAAAAGAACAATGGGGCCCCCAAAGGAAGAAGCTGTGTCATAGTCTTCATAGGACTAGGAGCGATAAGAACATTATGTTCTTCCACAAAGTGGCAGCCAGCCACATAGGCAAGGGAGCAAAGACTCAGGCCCCTGGGTTATCCTTAGTTATAACACTACTACCTAAAAGGACAAAAATGTAAAGTGGGTCAGGAAGAAATGCATGAATTAAATAAATAAAGGAAACTGAAGCTTGACTCCAAGCACAAAGCAAGCTAGAGATACTCTACTACAAAATTCCATCATTTTGCACCCTATGCCCTTAAGCTACAAAGACACAAAATCCCCCTCTCTGAAAATGATACTGGAAGCTGTAATTTGATTAAGGTTGAGATACTGTGGTTATAAATTGCACACAAAATAACAAATATTTAAAATATTTGAAAATTGCTTGCTGTATTTCTTAAAAGTGAGCCAGATGCCATAAATCTCAAAATGCAGGGTAATTGTAGTCTCCGTGGCAAGTCTGTTTGTATCACAAAACCTGTATTTGAGCATCTCCAGAGAACTAAGGTGTAATCGGCCACAGCTGTGTAATTGAAGAAGCTCTGATGCATGGGACGATACAAGTTATTTTCAACTAGCAGAGTTCAGGATATTTTTCTTTGAGAATGAATGTGAAGAGTTCTGGATTATAATTGTATTTCTAACACTCTAAAGGAGCTTACTAATGGGAACACTGTGATAAAAGCAGAGCCTGAAAGAGACAGTCCAAATGTATGAAATTTCACCTCTACTTGAAAATGTGATTTTTAACCAACTTTTAAATACCATAAGCTAAATGCACTTGAGTGAATTCTAGGTTGGAATGTTAATTCAAATGTGTGCTTTGCAATAAGTAAATCTCCTGAAATGCATCACCTTCCTGTCCATGTCATCAGTCCCTCCCAAGTCTTAAAATTGAAGTTATTTCATGGTGTATTCAAAAGAATATTGTTTTCTGACTATGTACACATAATAGTCCCAGTCATTCATACAGACTCTCCTGCAACACTCAATATTTGGAATCTTCCCGAGCCTATGCTCTCTGGAAGCTTTGTAGCCCCTTTCCACTTTATTAATTTGAGAGTATATGGTCTGTCCCTGAATTTTCTTGGGTGAGCCAACTTTCCACCAAGTATCATCAAGAGGGTTTGATTTCTGGATCTTGCCTTAATCACCAAGAATTGCAGTTCCAAGTAACTGGCTATGACCTACACGTAGGTATACCTCTGAAGTAAACTTAGCACAACTTTAGATGGTAAATATGACACAATTCCTTCTCTACCATAGGAGAAACTAGCTAAAGGGAATGTCATAGGATTGCCAGGGACTACTAAAGAGCTTTTAGCGTTTTTGTGGTCATTTAAAAAACACCATATCATTTGTAGGGCTTGGAGTAGTGAGGACTCTGTTCTCCATAAATAGACCTTGAGCTTGTTTAGAGGCACTATCAGGGAATGCGGCTCTTTACAAAGTCCTCTTTCAAGGTCAGTAACTATCCAGAATGGCAACCTCTCTAAGAACACAGCTTGGAAGGAACTCACATGAGGAAGTGAGAGGAGGAGGCTGACATGTCAGCTGCCCATACCAGCCAAAACAAGAGTTAGCAAGATGGCCAATGCCACAGGGAGGTTAATTGGACTTTATTCTCCTTTCTATTCCATTATTTTAATTTTATTCCTTGTTTTTGTACAATAATATCCCTAATTTGCATAAAGCATAAGTGTTTTAATAACAGCACTGTTATTATGTTAGAATTAGTTCACATAGAACTAACCTGTAAGCTTCTTTGTTAGATGGTGAACACTGTGAGGGAGAAAAGCATTCATTTGTTTATGTACATGACCCTAGCATGATCCTTGGCAAATAAGGAGTCCTAGGGAAGTGCTTACTAAAAGATGTTTTTGAAAAGCTGTCCCTTAAGTGTTAGTGTCTATGTTTTCCTTAGCATATACATTTCTTAGTCCCTGGAAACTTAAATAATGATGTATAAGACAAATATTTAACATCATACACAATACTACAAGACTGATTATACCATATCTTCCTTTGTACCTTTCATTTTAATCGATGTGAGTGAACACCTCAAGAAAATATACATATTTAAGAATTTTAGACACATTTAGAAATTTAGGAATATTTGTAATTTTAGACCTATTTCAGAAAGTGGAATTAACATATCTTAGACATATTTAATAATTTTGGACATTCTGAAGAATGTAAAAATTCTCCTTATCCTGAGATAATTTACCACAGTTGGGGAGCAACATGATATAATGGAAAACTATTAGTCCCATTCAGGGGTGTGTTCATAGTGGGTACTCAACAAATGCCATTAAGTGCTTGACTGTTAAAGAAATAATGGAAGATTTTGACACTCAGTGAAAATGAAAGCCTAATTAATGATGAAAATGAATTTCTGATCAACATGGGAAAAGTACCAGTACTATTAAATCCTGCATAGTTACAATAGTGTCCACATTCTCATTCTTCTATTAGAAAGATTCAGAAGCAGAGAATGTGTAGGAAAGATTCAGTAATATGATTCTAAGAGCATGGTTGTCTTCATTTCCCTCTACTACCCTTCTTTCAGCCCCAAAGAGAAGTCCCACGAAAATGTAAGACTGCAACTTTGCCTGCATTAGTTATCTCTCCTCTGCCTAGTTTTCTCTCTTGGAACAGAGGCAGCTTGTGATTTAGATCCTTTTCTATCCACCTACATGGAACTGAGAAATCCCTTGGGATGAGGTCAGTGAAGAGAAGAGGGATCACTCTGCTTCTGGCTTTGCTCAGGCAATAGACTGCAATGGCTGAGTAGCACAGAGTGAAACGAACATGATCCAAACCTGAAAATTCCCATTAGCAGAACACTTACAGCATTAGTGGAAAATATGCTTTCCTCTAGGAGTGCCTGGCTGTAGGGCTGCTCTCTGTCAGGCAGGCTCTGAGAAACGTCCCTCCCTGGGGATATTACATGCCAGGGAGCTCTTCTCTGCACTAGAGATAGTACTTCATAGGCTCTCAGTCAAGGTGAAATCTGAAAAAGATGAAAAAACTGAACCCTTCTTGACCTATACCTCCATAGAGATCTGGAAGTGGTCAGGTAAGATGCCTGCAGCCTTGGGCAATGAAGCATCCCATAGCTTAAATAAGGGATGAGTGGTAGGGCAGACATGTGGTTATCCTTATAACTGAACTTGATTAGAGATTTTGGGTCAGTTGGATTCTCAGTTTGTTTACAAATGTCCATGTTGTTGGACAGCTAAGTAGATTTTATGAGGTTACTATATTCTCTACTTTTAACATACATACATATAAAGCAAAGTTACTCAATGTCCAAAGAGGAAACTTTCAACAAATTCCTTATACAGTGGAGCCCTGAAGAGAATTTCAAGTGCTAATGGTGTTGAAACGTAGCAGGTCAATATCCATGAAAGTTAGACAACCCTTGAAACAGTGAAAGACACTCTGAAATAGTGGTTCAGAGCATGGCTCTGCATCTATACTGTCAGACATAAAATCCTAGATCTTTTCTACTCAATAGTTAGGTGACTGTAAATTATTAACTTCTCAGTGCCTCAATATTCTTATCTATAAAGTGGGGACAATAATAATATACCTACTTGACAAGAACAAAAGTGATGAACTTGGAAGAGTGTATGAACTTGGAAATACTTAGTGCCTAGTAAGTTTTAGTTTTAATATCTTAACTGGCATTTAAACATCATGTCAAAAGGAAGTATTGAAGGAATATAGTGTCTAAATTCTGAGGTCTTATTGAAGGATGAGAAAGTTCATTTGAAAATGGTCTTTAAAGAGAAAAAAATGAAAACCCAAGAGCATGAAAGAGAATTAGAGCCAAGGCTATTGTGGTTGCAGCTTATATGCAAGAAGAAAGGTCCCCAAATTATGGCAATAAAGTTAAATATGTTTTTCATGAACAACTAAAAGTTCTGTGATTGAATCAGCCATTCATTAAATTTTAAATTTAGAAAAAGCTTTCTACAGAAGATAGCCAGCCATCTAGACAATTATAATAAGGATTTTTAAAAACACAATTAATTTAATTTTTACACATTTCTTTATAAGATTAATATAAATGCCTGTAGACCATCTACGTGCATTAAATTTTATATAAAAAATTAAGCTTAGATTAGGTATTCCTAACAAATCAAGAAAGTTGTCCATATAAAATATACCCTTGCTTTCAACATCTAAATAGCTTTTCCAAGAGATAAAAATTCTTGCTCTTTTTAAATGTTTATTTGTTTATTTTGAGAGAGAAAGAAAGAGAGAGCACATGCAGGGAGAGAGGCAGAGAGAGAGGAGAGAAAGAATCCCAAGCAGGCTCCACACTGACAGTGAGCCATCATGAGATAATGCCCTGAGCAGAATTCAAGAGTCAGATGTTCAACCAACTGAGCCACCCCCAGGCATCCTGAAAATTTTTTGCTTTTTAAACATTCTCCAAGGTAGCATAATGTTATTCTTTCCACTTAAGATTTATTTACATATTCTTTATATGAATGATGGAAATAGATCAATTACCTCACTATCAGATTAGGATTGGCACAATCCAAGACTATTATAGGAATTTGAGACATTTCAATTCATTGACCACAAACCCTACTTTTCAGGTTTTAAAACTGAGTCCCATAGAATAGAACCAATTTGCCTAAAATTATGAATAAAATAATTCACAAGCGTGGTTGCTCAACACAGTGAACTTGCTCTCACTGAAGGAGGATAATACGACACTGCACTGCTGGTGTCTGAGTTTTCTAGAGCTGCGATAACAGATTATCATAAACTCATGGCTTAAAATAACTGAAATGTATTTTGTCAAGGTTCTGAAGCCAGGTGTCCAAAATCAAGGTGCAAGCAGAGCTTCATCCCTAAGAAACAGCCATACCTTGGGTCTTTCACTTTGTGGTGGAAGCTGTCAAACTTGGTTTGTGGTTTTCTCTCTCTGCTCCCTCTTTAGTCACCTTCTCTGGGTAGGTCTAACTCCAAACCTCATTTAGAGACCAACAAGATAATTTTGAATAAATCTTGCTCTCAAAATCCTTAACTTCAGCACATCTTTTGCCATATAAGATAATATCCGCAGGATCTAGAGACTAGATTGTACATATATTTGGAGGATGAGGGAAGGAGGATGGGAAGGGGTAGGGGAGCAGAGCATCACTGAGCCAACTTCAGCCAAGCAGTGTTAATGAGCCTGTGGGTACCTCTAAACCAGAAATTCCATCTCTGAGGAGCTTCAGGTAATAGAAGCTTAAGAAATTACTGTCTTTTACCAATTGCCCTATAACTCACTCATCTTAATTAACTGGATTGTGGTTATAGAACTTCAGAATTCTATCAGTAGCAAGCCTTTAGTTAACCTTGACATGTATATTCTAGTTAAACATAGCAGATTACGTACATCCAATGATCTCCATGTACTCCTGAAACTCCGCAGAGAAGACAGTTAAATAATTAAGACAAGTAAAAACATACAACGTTAAAGATTACAGTAAAACAGGGGCGCCTGGGTGGCTCAGTTGGTTAAGCGTCCAGCTTCGGCTCAGGTCATGATCTCACGGTTCATGGGTTCTAGGCCCATGTTGGGCTCTGTGCTGACAGCCAGCTCAGAGACTGGGGCCTGTTTCAGATTCTGTATCTCCCTCTCTCTCTCTGACCCTCCCCTGTTTACACTGTCACTGTCCTTCTCTCTCTCTCTCTCTCTCTCAGAAATAAATAAAATATTAAAAATTTTTTTAAAGATTAGAGTAAAAGATACCAAACAGAAGAGATGTATCAAAGTCTGGGAGATGGAAAGCAGATGGACAAATGATGACTGACTTAACAGAGCAGGGAATGACAACCTTAAGTTTGCAAAGCAAGACGTGAATAATTTACATATTGATTCATACCTAAAAATCCTAAACGAGCTGAGCAGTTGAAGGCAATACTTAAAGCTCAAAGGCCAAATAAGAGGTAAAAATTCAATAATACTTTATCTGCAACTCCTAAATTCAAAATTCTGAGAAGTAGAAATTTTTAAAACTCAGTTGGCAGCAAAACTTGACATTATTTGAACTAATTTGAACTATCAAAGTGATTTAAAATGTGGAAAACTAATTATCGTTTTTATTCACACACACACACATACACACTTAGTGTGAATACTCATGTTTGATTAAGGAGGCTGTGCTAAGTCCCCTAGGTAATATATGGGTCATGCGCTATATTATTATCTGAAATCTTTAAAAAAATCTGGATAGAATAGCATAGCACTGACACAGAGGTAGAAAAAAATATGAGAGGTAGGGGGTTGGGTTTCTCACTCTTTCTGGAGGTCTCTTTTTAGCTTCTCAAGCCTAAAGCTCTCTCTCTGTTTGCACCACAGTGCTCACCTTCAGGGTTCTAGCTCTGTTAGGTACAAGCCAGGGGATGCCAGACAGGAAGAAAAGAAAACTTAATGTTGATTTGGATAAATATTGCAGTGAATTTAGGAATCATTAGGGTGACAAAATCAGTAAAATAAGAAATGAAAGAGGAGGCATAACTACTAACACAGAAATTCTTAGGATCATATGAAAATACGATAAACAAACACCAACAAATCAGAAAACCTACAAGAACTGGATAAGTTCCTAGAAATATACAATCTATAAAGACTGAATCATAAAGAAATAGAAAATCTAAATAGACCAATTACTAATTAAGGACACTGAACTAGTCATCAAAAACCTCCCAACAGAAAAAACAAAAATCCACAGATGGCTTCTCTGATAAATTTTAACAAACATTTAAAGAATTAAAATCAACGCTTCTCAGACTCTTCCAAAAAATATGAAGAGGGGCGAACACTTCCAAACTCAGTTTACAAGGCCAGCCTTATACTGATACCAAAGCCAGAGAAGAATATTACAAGAAAAGAAAATTTCAGGCTAATATTCCTGATGAATATAGATGCAAATATCCTCAATAATGTATTAGCAAGCTGAATTCAATATCATTTTAAAAGTATTATATACTATCATTATTTGGGATATATTCCGAGGATGTAAGGATGGTTCAACATCTGCAAATCAATGAAATACTATTCAGCTTTTAAAAAGAAGCAAATCTGTCATTTGCAATAACACACATTAGCCTGGAGGATACTATGCTAAATGCCAGACAAAGACAAATCACTTACACATGGAATCTAAAAAAAAATAAAATAAAACTTAAAAAATAAATTCCAACTGAACTCACAGAAACAGAACAGTTGGGGTAGAAGGGAAGGCAGTAATGGTATTTCCACCTAAAATATTAATTTCAGTAGTAACATATAAACATGTAATCCTTTAAAAATATACCCCCCAGGCATCATAGAAAGCTTTGAAGGACATACTTCAAGAAAACCAGGGAGTAAAGAAGAAATCATGAAATCGAAGAACCAGAGTCAACAGGAAAAAAGGAACCTGAAATTTCAAAGATAATATGTCTTGGAATAATGTTATCCTGAGAACACTCTTAGAAGTACCCAGTCCAGACCAGTACAGGAGAAGGACTATTCTACTGAATATTCAAAGGTTATTAGGTTTTGACCACATTGAAAGCCATAGAAAACTAAGTAAATAAAAAGCAAGGCAATTACTATTATTATTGATCGAGAGCATGCATTGGGTTGGGGGGAGGTACAGAGGGGACGGAAGGATGGAGGGAAGGAGAGAGAGAGAGAGAAAGAGACAGACAGAGAGAGAGTGAGAGAGAGAGAGAGAGAGAATTCCAAGCAGGCTTCATGCTGTCAGTGTAGAACCCGAGGTGAGGCTGGAACCGATGAACCATGAAATTGTGACCTAAGCCAAAATCAAGAGTTTGACCCTTAACTGACTAAGCCACCCAGGCACCCAAGGCAATTATTATCTGCAATAAAAACAAAAAGTTGTGTAAGAAAGAAAACATAATAATTGCAGCAGTCCACATGGCTTTGCCATGCACAAGATTTCTACACAAAACGAAAGTATCAAATATCAATTTATGGTTCATATATTCTCAAGAAGGGGGAAAGGAATTATGGGACCAAATATAGGGGATTATGGATTGGTGTGAGAAAATAAAATTTCCAGAGTAGAGAGTCAAAGATACTATGTTTAAAAAAAAGATACTAAGTTTAAAACAAAGATACTAAACAAAGATACTAAGTTTAAAGTAAAGAAACTAGACATATGCATTTAGATTTAGAAATAAAGAAGCAGGTATTGAAAGAAGCAAGTAAAAGAGGTGAAAACTGTTAGTTCCAAGATAGAGACCTGGAGTTGTTTAATTTGAGTGGGAAACTTATTTATTTTTATAAATCTCTGACTTTTTAAAATATATGTTAATTGTATATAAATAGAAATCTAATTTTTAATAGAGACTAGTGATTGTGTTAGCAAATAAATAAGACTAATATAATTGTAAATTCTTGCCTGTGCAAGTGTAATATTTTCTTCGTCTCCGTTTTTATCTAATCGGCATTTTTCAAAGTAAATTGCATTTTTTACCCAATTACTCTTTATACAGTATGGTTCAAATCATTTTCTCTCAAAAAAATTGTTTACTGGCAAAACTCACTAATTTATCATGCAAGTTCTCCACAACTATTCCCCAACTATTTTCTTTTCACTTAATCAACAGATATTTGTGGAAAAACTTTGTGTGTTCTGTTGGAAGCAGGAAAGACACAGTGATAAACATGACAGGCATAATTCCAATCTTTGAGGCACTTAAATTCTATATACTTATGGTTAACACTCTTTTTCTGAACCTTTGTTCTAAGACTTCTGGCTTGTCTGTCTTCTGCTTCCTCTTAAATTATATATATACAAACCCTGATCATTCTTCAAGGCAGAATGCAAATGTCACCTCTCTTGTGAGGTCTTCTGTCACCTCCCACTCTAGAGGAAGTAAAATTTTTCTTAACCAAACATCTTTTGAACTTTAACATGTGGCTTCTATGCACTTACGGCTTTCCCCTTAGCTTACAGGAACTCACAAACATGTTTTCCCAAGTAGAACATTTGACAGATTCATTCCAATATGAATTGGAGCATGGAGCATGCTTAAAATTCTCTCCCTGCATATACCCCCGTCTCTCATTTGCAGGTATATGCTTTCTCTCTCTCTCTCTCTCTCTCTCTCTCTCTCTCTCTCTCTCTCTCTAAAATAAAAATAAAAGATGTGGTAGACAGAATACTTACCCTCCATATATATGTGTGACCTAATTCCTGGAAACTATAAATATGTCAGGTTACATAACAAAGGAAAGTTAAGGTTACAGATGCAATTAAGTTTTCTAACCAGCTGACCTTCAGATAGGGAGGTTATCTTACTAGCTGGGTGAGTTCTCTGTAATCAAAAGGCAGAAGGGAGTCAGAGAACATGATGAAGGTAGCCTTTCAAAACGATAGGATGTGAGAACCAGACCTGTTGTTGCTGTCTTTGAAGGCAGAGGAAGGTGATCATGAGCAAAGGAATATGGACAACCTCTACAAGCTGGAAAAGGAAGAAAACATTCTCCCCTAGAGCTTCCAGAAAAGAATGAAGCCCTGCCCACATCTTGGACAATAACATGATTTTGGCCCAGCGTTAGACTTCTAACCCACAGAACTAGAAGATATTGAAGTCTTATTGCTGTGCACCACTAAGTTTGTGGTAATTTGTTACAGTACCAATAAAAACTAACATATTAGATTCTTCCACTGAAAAAAACTATTCTTTTACCTCCGTTCCACAGACCAGTCTTTGGAAGGAAGGCACTCCACACAGTCTGTACATGAGAGTGGGACTTATACCCTACTTCCCTGAAGGTAGAATAGCTGCATAAATTATTAGGAATTCTTTTGCAGAAGAAAGTTATCTATTCCCCCATTAATTTATTCAATCATTTATTTCAGTGTGGACTTAGGGCTATTTATCTGATATTTAGGATAATTAGATTTCACTTATATCCCCTTGGCCAAAAATGAGTCATATATTTAGCCCTGGACCAAAACCATGACTGGTTTTGATTGACTGTGATTCACTGCTGAGGCTGTACAAAGTGTCTACTACCCCTCTCCAACACACACGCACGCACACACATACACACACACACACACACACACAAATACAGGAAGTGGAAAAAAATGTATAGCTTGCTGTTCCGTGTGCAATAAATGCTACAGGCAACTTATAAACAATCTATTTCTATTTTTGCTTTGTTTTAATGTGAAATGGGTTCAAAAGACAGTGGTGTTCTAAATCTATCAAGCAGAGATACTGGACTGATTGATTTACCATCACATTTGAAAATAAATGTCTTATGGTCTTGACATATATAGGCAGCTTGGAAAGACAAAAGCATACTTTTCACATTTAAACAATGTGAAAGTCAAAAGGTGTTTTTTTTTTAGTTAAAAGTCTTAGAAGAATTCAGGCATTTGCTAAACATATCCCAATAATGATTCCCAGAATACAAATTTACAAGGCAAATTCCCTGTTTTTTCCCCATGTGTCATTCTAGCTAGACTACAGTTCCCAGTCATTCAAACACTATTTTAGGAGTTGCTATGAAAGCACATTCCAGATGAACTTAAAATCCCTAATCAGATGGCTTTAAGGTAGATTACCCTGGGTAATTTCAATGGGCTTGACTAAATCAGTGAGAAGAATTTAAAAGCAAGGCTGAGGAAATTCTACCCACGGACAACCACTAACTCTGCCCCTATGTGCAAGCCCACCCATGATCCTCCCTTCCTAAATACTTGCCTGATAGATTCTTGGAGTTGCTTAACCAGCTCTCATAATCAAGTAAGACAATCCCTTGTAATAAATATGCCTGCCACCTTTATTCCACTCAGACACTAATCTCTCTACATACCTACCTACTTATCCATCCATCCATCCATCCATCCATCCATCCATCCATCCATCCATCCATCATTCCTACTGATTCTGCTTCTCTGGTTGAATTCTGATGACTTAGAGACACATTATTTCAGACAGGTTCCTCTTCTGCTTAGCAACTAAAATAATACTTCTTCACTTTAATATCGGTATAATGCTTTTACTCTTAAAATTGTATATTCTTCAAGATAAAGAATTAAATGTTTTTACAGTTATCCATTAAGTGTTCAATGTATTCTTTGTTAGTCACATTCCATAGAAGGAGATTTCTTCTGAGCTTTGCAAATTAGAAGGGAAGGCTTGAGATGGAGAAAAACTAGGGGAGAGTGGAGAAGGTAGACATATGCATTCACAAGATGAAAAATAATACATGTTGATGCTTTGACAAAATAAAAACATCTAAAACATAGGCTCATTTGGAAGTGTTTTCAGTACTCCACAGTCTTCTTGACATAGTGATAGAAGTAAATAAGTATCCAAAGCCAACTAACTCCAGCTCCTGCCTTTCAATGGGGGCCAGATAACAGTGATTTTATTTGCTTAAAACTTAAGTCTCTTTAAATTACATAGCTGTGATGAGGAAACTTTTTTTCTCTCCATTATACTTGTTCAGTCTTTATTGCCTGCCTGAGGAATAATTAATGAACCACAGAAATTATCCTTTCCCATGAATCTCCCTGGGCAATCTTTTCAGTCAATGATCCCATGTTCTTGGAATTTTTTTTTTTAATTTACATATAGTTTATTGTCAAGTTGGTTTCTGTATAACACCCGGTGCTCATCCCCACAAGTGTCCTCCATGCCCATTTCTCCCCTCCCCCCCACACCCATCAGTCCTCAGTTTGTTCTCAGCATTCAAGAGTCTCTCATGGTTTGCCTCTCTCCCTCTCCCCCACTATTTGCCCCCTTCTTCTCCCCCACAGTCCAACATTAAGTTCCTCCTAATCCTCCTATACGTGCAAACATATGGTATTTGTCCTTCTCTGCCTGACTTATTTCGCTCAGCATAACACCCTCAAGGTCCATCCATGTTACTACACATGGCCAGATTTCATTCTTTCTCATTGCCATGTAGTATTCCATGGTACAAATAAACCACATCTTCTTGATCCATTTGTCAGTTGATGGACACTTAGGCTGTTTCCATGTTTTGGCTCTTGTTGAGAGTGCTTCTATGAACATTGGGGTACATGTGCTCCTATGCATCAGCACTCCTGTATCCCTTGGGTAAATTCCTAGCCATGCTATTGCTGGGTCATAGGGGAGTTCTATTGTCAATTTTTTGAGGAACCTCCACACTGTTTTCCAGAGGGGCTGCACTAGTTGGCATTCCTACCAACAGTGTAGGAGGATGCCCATTTCTCCACATCCTCGCAAGCATCTAGAGTTCTCTGATTTGCTCATTTTAGCCACTCTGGCATGAGGTGTTATCTCAGTGTGGTTTTGATTTGTATTTCCCTGATGAGGAGGGATGATGAGCATCATTTCATTTGTTGGTTGTCCATCTGGATGTCTTCTTTGCAGAAATGTCAGTTCATATCTTTTGCACATTTCTTCACTGGATTGTTTGTTCACTGGATTGTTTGTTTTCTGGGTGTGGAGTTTGGTGAGTTCCTTACAGATTTTGGATACTAGCCCTTTACCAGATATGTCTTTTCCCATTTCTTCGGTTGCCTATTAGTTTTATGGATTGTCTCCTTTGCCGTGCAGAAGCTTTTAATCTTGATGAGGTCCCAATAGTTTGTTTTTGCTCTTGATTCCCTTGCTTTTGGAGATGTGTCAAGTAAGAAATTTCTGTGGTGGAGGTCAAGGAGGTTGTTTCCAGCTTTCTCCTTTAGGGTTTTGATGGCTTCCTGTCTCACGTTCAGGTCCTTTATCCATTTTGAGTTTATTTTTGTGTATGGTGTGAGAAAATGATCTAGTTTCATTCTTCTGCATGTTGCTGCTCAGTTCTCCAAGCACCATCTGTTAAAGAGGCTTTTTTCCATTGGATGCTCTTCCCCGCTTTGTCAAAGGTTAGTTGGCTGTATACTTTTGGGTACAATTCTGAGTTCTCAATTCTATTCCAATGGTCTATGTGTCTGTTTTTGTGCCAATACCATACTGTCTTGATGATGACAGCTTTGTAGTAAAGGCTAAAGTTTGGGATGGTGATACCTCCCGTTTTAGTTTTATTGTTCAAAATTACTTTGGCTATTCAGAGTCTTTTGTGGTTCCATACAAATTTTAGGATAGTCTGTTTTAGTTTTGAGAAGTATGATGGTGCAATTTTGATTGGGATTACATTGAATATGTACATTGCTTTGGGTAGTAATGATATTTTAACTATATTTATTCTTCCAAACCATAAGCATGGAATGTTTTTCCATTTCTTTGTGTCTTCTTCAATTTCCTTCATAAGTTTTCTATATTTTCATTATACAGATCTCTTGTATCCTTGGTTAGGTTTATTCCGAGGTATTTTATGGGGTTTTGTGCAATTGTGCATGGGATCAGTTTCTTGCTTTCTCTTTCTGTTGCTTCATTATTGGTGTATAAAAATGCAACCAATTTCTGTACATTGATTTTCTGTGCTGCAACTTTGCTGAATCAGTTCTAGCAGGCTTCTGGTGGAGTCTTTCGGGTTTTCTATGTAGAGAATCATGTCGTCTGCAAAAAGTGAAAGTTTGACTTCTTCTTTGCCAATTCTGATTCCTTTTATTTGCTTTTGTTGTCTGATGGCTGATGCTAGGACTTCCAGCACTATGTTAAACAACAGTGGTGAGAGTGGACATCCCTGTCGTGTTCCTGATCTCACGGGGAAACCTCTCAGTTTTTCCCTGTTGGGGATGATGTTAGCTGAGAGCTTCTCATAGATGGCTTTTATGATGGTTAAGTAAGTTCCTTCTATCCCGACTTTCTCTAGGGTCTTTATTAAGAAGGGATGCTGTATTTTGTCAAATGCTTTTTCTGCATCTATCAACAGGATCATATGGTTTTTATCTTTTCTTTTGTTAATGTGATGTATCACATTGATTGATTTGCAAATATTGAACCAGCCTGTAACCCAGGAATGAATCCCACTTGATCTTGGTGGATAATTCTTTTTATGTGCTGCTGGATTCGATTTGCAAGGATCTTGTTGAGAATTTTTGCATCCGTATTCGTCAAGGATATTGGCCTATAGTTCTCTTTTTTTGCTGAATCTCTGTCTGGCTTGGGAATCAGAGTGATGCTGGCTTCATAAAATGAGTCTGGGAGTTTTCCTTCGATTTCTATGTTTTGGAATAGCTTGAGAAGAATGGGTATTAATTCTGTTTTAAACGTCTGGTAGAATTCCCCAGGGAAGCCATCAGGTCCAGGGCTCTTATTTTTGGGAGATTTTTGATCACTGATTCAATTTCTTCACTCGTTATGGGTCTGTTCAGGTTTTCTATTTTTTCCTGTGTGAATTTTGGTAGTGAGTGTGTGTTTAGGAATTTGTCCATTACTTCTAAGTTGTCCAATATGTTAGCATATAATTTTTCATAGTATTCCCTGATAATTGCTTGTATTTCTGAGGAGTTGGTTGTAATAAGTCTCTTCTCATTCATGATTTTGTCTATTTGGGTGCTCTCTCTTTTCTTTTTGAGAAGCCTGGCTAGAGGTTTGTCAATTTTGTTTATTTTTTCAAAAACCAACTCTTGGTTTCATTGATCTGTTCAATTGTTTCTTTGGTCTCTATGTTGTTTATTTCTGCTCTGATTTTTACTATTTCTCTTCTTCTACTGGGTTTAGGGCATTCTTGTCGCTCTGCCTCTAGTTCCTTTAGGTGAGCTGTTAGATTTTGACTTGCGCTTTTTCTAATCTCTTGAAATAGGCCTGGAGTGCAATGTACTTTCCTCCTAGGACTGCCTTTGCCATATCCCATAGAGTTTAGATTATTGTATTTTTATTTTCATTTGTTTCCATATATTTTTTAATTTCTTCTCTAATTGCGTGATTGGCCCATTCATTCTTTAGTAGGGTGTTCTTTAACCTCCATTTTTTGGAGGTTTTCCAGACTGTTTCCTGTGATTGATTTCAAGTTTCAAAGCATTGTGATCTGAAAGTGTGCATGGTATAATCTCAATTCTTTTATATTTATTGAGGGCTGCTTTATGTCCCAGTATGTGATCTATCTCGGAGAATGTGCCATGTGCACTTGAGAAGAAAGTGAATTCCATGGCCTCAGGATGTAGAGTTCTAAATACAACCGTCAAATCCGTCTGGTCCAATATGTCATTCAAGTCCATTATTTCTTTAGTGATTTTCTGTTTGGTTGATCTATCCATTGCTGTAAGCGGAGTATTAAAGTCCCCTGCTATTAGCACATTCTTATCTATAATATTGCTTCTGTTTGTGATTAATTGTTTTAAATATTTAGGTGCTTCCATATTCGGTGCATAGATATTTATGATTGTTAGTTTCTCCTTATGGATAGACCCTATAATTATTATATAATGCCCTTCTTCATCTCTTGTGATTGTCTTTACTTTAAATGCCAGTTTGTCTTATATAAGTATAGCTACTCCAGCTTTTTTTGATTTCCAGTACCATGATATATATTTCCTCATTCCCTTACTTTTAATCTGACGGTATCTTCCAGTCTAAAATGCATTTCTTGTAGACAGCAAATAGATGGATTTCATTTTTTTATCCATTCTGCTACCCTATGTCTTTTGATTGGAGCATTCAGCCCATTTACATTCAGTGTTATTATTGAAATATATGGGTTTAGAATCATTGTGTCCTTTGTGGGATTCATGCTTGTGGTGGTGTCTCTGGTATCTTTGTTCATTGCAACACTTCCCTCAGAGATTCCCCCTCCAGATTTCTTGTAGGGCTGGCTTAGTGGTGACAAATTCTTTCAATTTCTGTTTATTTGGAAAGGTTTTTATCTCTCCTTCTATTTTGAATGACAGGCTTGCTGGATAGAGGATTCTTGGCTGCATATTTTTACTGTTCATCACATTGAAGATCTCCTACCATTCCTTTCTGGCCTGCCAAGTTTCAGTAGATAGGTCTGTCACCACTCTGATAGGTTTCCGTTTGTATGTTAGGGCCCTTTTCTCCCTAGCTGCTTTCAAAATTCTCTTTGTGCTTATATTTTTCCATTTTTACTATGATATGTCGTGCAGAAGATCGATTCAAATTACGTCTGAGGGGAGTTCTCTGTGTCTCTTGTATTTCAACGTTTACTTCCTTCCCCAGGTTTGGGGAGTTCTCTGCTATAATTTGTTCTAGAACTCCTTCAGCACCTTTCCCTCTCTCTTCCTCTTCTGAGATTCCTAAGATATGGATACTATTCCGTTTGACTGTATTGCTGAGCTCTCGAACTCTTCTTTCATGTTCCTGGATCAGTTTGTCTCTTTTTTTCTCAGCTTCTTCTTTTTCTATAATCATGTCTTCTAAATCACTTATTCTCCTTTCTGCCTCTTCAATCGGTGCATTGGATGCCTCCAGTTTATTATGTATCTCATTTATCGCATTTTTAAATTTATCATACCTATTTTTAAGCTCCATGTCATTTGTAGCCATAGTTTCTTTGATGTCCTCCATCCTTTTTTCAAGCTCAGCAATTAATTTTATGATTATTGTTCTGAAATCTTGTTCAGTTATACTGCTTATATCTGTTTTGAGCAGTTCTTTAGCTGTCAATTCTTCTTGGAATTTCTTTGGAGGAGAGCTCTTTCATTTCATCATTTTGGTTAGCTTTCTATCTCTTGTTAGTTTTAAAAACTTGTTATGCTCTCTGCACCTGTGAGCGCTGCTGTACCCAAGAAGACTCTTTGACTGTCCAGAGCCTATCCTTTCAGAAAGTGTTCTTTGAATGGTATCTCTTGGTCTCTCTTGTTGAGACATTAGTTATTTTATAGGTTATTTCATCTCATAGGTGATCCCCTCAGGGCAATTCCAAGCCTCTTGCCTACCCCCTGGGGATTGAGCCAGAGGCTGCTGCTCCAGTCTCCTCCAGGTCGGGTTGGCAAGCAAGGACAGGGGTCACCTGGGACAAGTTCTTCCTACCTTGGGTCAGCTGGAGAGTGGGAAACCAGGTCTCTCTCTGTCTTGTCGCCTGAAACAGGGACTCGCGGGCAAATCTCCCAGTTTTAAACCCTTCGCCTCCCCTCTAGGGATCCAGCTGAGCCAGAAGCACAAGGGCGTGGTCAGTGCTCAGCCCCTCCACGTCAAGTTGGCAAGTGCAGGGAGTTGGCATACAGGGAGTTGTTTTCCCAGGGATTGTTTGGGACAAGTGCGTCTGGCTTAGGGTCAGCTGGAGAGCTGGAGACTGGGTCCCTCTATGGCCCTAGTGGAGGTTTTTCTGTTCTCCAGTGACAGGGACCATGTCTTGAGCAGTTTTGGCCTCTCTCTTTCCCCTCTCACTCCCCTCAGAGGGGGATCGCCCCCGTCCCTCTGAGTCTCTGGCCCCAGCCTGATTTTATCTTCCCCAGTTCGCACTCACATTAGAAGATTTTCTCAGTGGACTCTCTCTCCTTTTCCTCCCAAACCCCTGGATTCTGTAAGGGTTATTCTCTGTGCGAGATATGGGGGTGAGTTCAATGTACAGAGTTCCCTACTTTTCCACCATCTTGCCCCCCACCTCTTGGAATCTTTCTGTAATCAAAGTAGTGCAGGGTTTGAAAACAGAATTCCCGGGTTTGAGTCCAGTCAAATCTTATATCAGAACAACTCTTTATTTCTCTTCCCCCTTTATTTTTCACCATAATACACACCACCCTCTTACATTCAATATCATTAATGTATTCATCTTGTTCATTATCTTTCTCCCTCACTACTAGAATATAAACTCCAGGAAGGCTGGGATTTTTGTCTATGGATTTACTGCTTAATTCCAATCAGTAGTATAATACCTGGCACATAGTTGAAGTTTACCAAACACTGAACAAACAAACCTCATCCTATTACTGAATCTGTAATATGGACATAATAATAGTAGATAATTTATTTGATTATTATGAGGGAAGAAATGATAATAACTGTGATGCTCCAGAATATTCTAGCCAACCTGAATTCAGAGACTTTCTATAGGGATTCCAACATCTGCTTCCTTCCACACAGAGTGTGTGAGAGAGAAAGAAATATGGGCCAGAAATAAACATGATGAATTTTACCCCTTCTCAGAATTAGCTACTCTCCTATAATTTTGAAATTCTTTATCTACAACACTGTCTTGGGTTGGACATTGAAAAGTTTGTTTGCTTTAACCTAGTACTATACCGAGTAGGGATTTAGGGGAGAACATTTTGCTGCTTATCATTTAGTTAAGTCAGCCAGCTAGTCAGCAAATAAGATAATAGCTGCCTGGCATTCTGCTCCAAGTGGTGAAGTATTAAAGATCAATAAGGCATTTGGTCCAGTAACTAGTAATAATATCAAGAAATCTTTCCTCAGACATAACCCAGATACCTTATGCTCCACTTTGCATTTTATCCTTCTTATTCTTTCTTTAGTGGAAATGGAAGAAAAATGGATATCCCTTCTGCAATAAAATACTGAAAAGACCTTGCAAATCAGCTTCTTTGAATATTCCATTTTAAACCCTGAGACCAAAATTTGCAAGGCTTATTATTGTCCCAGTACTCCGAAATTGAGAATGAATGATCCAGTGTTAAATAACAAATACTCACAAATGAAGTCATCAGGGACACACAAGAATGTTAACAAGTGGTTCTCTCTGGGTCACAGGAGAATTTTTGTTGATATCTTTATTTTTTTCTACAGTGAGCTTGCATTATTCATGTGCATATATATTAATTCTAAGAAGGCTTTTCTTTCCCCTTAAAATGGCATTTTAAATCTTGGGGTAATAGAAATTTTGCAAATGTCTGCAAGGTCTTATTATCATTAAGTGGAATGGGAGAAGAGATAAAAAGCAAGCAGGAGTCTGAAACATAAAAACAGATAACCACAGGTCATATAAGAAATATGTAGTCAAAAGTTCAATAAACAAACTGTTTTGGCAACACACCTAACTCAAACCGTTTAGAAGCAACTTCTCTTGGCCCTTCTGATATTTTCCCATAAAGACTAAGGCATCACTGGGTTCAGGGACTGCCAGGCTATTGGCAGGAGACAAAACACAAAGCTCATTTTTCACTAATAATATTTTATGTTAAAATGCCATTGATCTTAAGCAACCTCCACAATTGCAAATTGGGGGCTTCTTCAAGTAATTTACAGGGAAAAACTGTGAAGTTTATCTGTGAAGTGAAATGAAATAATACCTACACTTCCTACTTTGGGGAGATTTTATGTTAAATCACCCCGACGGGCAGAAATGACAAAGCATTGAGAAATATTTAAAGATTTCATTTCTCTTCCTGGTAACGACAAGGTTCATTTTGTGCTCTCAGAGGGGAAATCAAATCTGATTTACCGTCAACTACCTCAGTGCCACAATCCACATTTCACATTCTTTAAACGGCCTCAGCATAGCAACGATATTACTATCCTTTCACAGTGAGGTTGATCAACTGCCAAATGCCTGACAAATCATCAAATGCTTTCATTTAAAGCTACCTGTTTCTTTATCGTGATAAAGCATGATGCATAGCATGTGGCAACCCATCATAATTTTATGGGTAAAGGGAAACTATTTACACAACCTTTCTTTGAAAGGGCAAACAGTAATAGGGAAAGGATGGCCTGCAACTCTAAGTACCCTTCTAGCCTTCTCTCTTTTTCTCCTTTCTTTATTTCACCCACAGAGCAACATATTTCACTCCTTTCCTTGCCTTAAGAAAAATAAAGTCAGACTTTAAGCAAGCCCCAGAAGCATCTGAAGAGTAACACTGACCAGCCTCACTCTCCTAATCCTCAAATTACAATTCGGATCTTGAATCCTGAGCAGACCAGTAGTGAGTGAGCTAAGAAGAAACAGCAGTGAACAAGCTGTGAATTTAAACATCGTCTGGCAGGAAAGGAATTAAAATGTTTAATCATTCTACCAAACTCAGAGGTGTAACAAAGTGAATGCTAGGGGTCTACACTGATTTGCTGTTTGGAGGAAAGCCATTTTGCAGCTCTCTAAGGATGGGTCGGAATTGTATTTTATTGTTTCCATTTTTCCCAAGAGCTGGATCCAAGTTGGTCAAAATTGTGGTACAAGGTCAAACTCCTAGAGGCACATTTCTATTCCTGAACCCTCCCCAAGTCATTGTTATATCCCCTTTGTGTTTTACTCTTCTGTAGCAATTGCTATAAATTCTACAGTGGAATGAGGAAGGCAAAAGACAACCTACTGTGGTCTTGAAGAGATACCAAGATAAAGGATATAACTGTATCCATCAGTGTTCCGCTCTTGGATAACTGAAGGCAAATAGTAAGAAAAATGTTAGGAGAGCCAGGTTCATGGTGCCAGAAAACTGAATTTATCACTCAAGAAAAGCAAAGTAACATACCAGGAGCAACGCTGATTTTAATACAAAGTGTAATAAATACCTATTTTTCCCTTTCCAAAGCCTAAAAAAGTTTGAAAGTGTTATATCAAAATTGCTTGGCCTTTCCATTCAAAATCATTGCTTCTCTTTAGAATCATAGATTTCTCACCAAGATATGAATTTCCTGCCATTCACTGAAGATCTACTTAATTTATTTTTAAATGCAGCCATTCAATCTGGTTATTGATCCACTTTTTTTTTTCTAGGAGAGAGAGAGAGAAACAGCGTGAGCAGGGGAGGGTCAGAGAGAGAGGGAGTCACAGACTGAAACAGGCTCCAGGCTCTGAGCTGGCAGTCAGCACAGAGCTTGAAGTGGGGCTCGAACCCACGAACCGCGAGATCATGACCTAAGCGAAAGTCCGACGCTTAACCGACTAAGCCACCCAGGCGCCCCTATTGATCCACCTTTCATTTAATCTTTTTTCCATTAATTTTTTTTCAGGGGTGGGGGGCTGACAATAAACACTGAAATATTTTGGACTCACTTGATGAGTCCAAGTGTACACAGAGAAGAGGGGAAAGATCAGTCACCTTATTAAAAAAAAAAAGGTTCTTCTTCAGGAGAGAATATCCCCACCCACCTCTCTTAACTCTGCAGCGCATAGATGCCCTTCTACTGAAGGCAGCATCCCAGAATTTAACCCCGCAGTGATGTGCAAACCCACGGCGATCTGTCTTGTGGGAGGGCCGCAGCGCTCGTTTCTGCCGTCGCACACCCCGGCTTCCGGGCTGGTGCGGTCCAGCTTTCCAGGTTAATCCTGGTGTTTTCGGTGCCCAGTTTGCTATATTCATAGTTTTACAACCAAAACCCTGGGCACCTGCTGCAACATCCCTTTAGACACCTGCTTCATGACCCACTGTCTCTCTCACCATCACCGTTGGTTATCTTACTGCCTTAAGCATGAGACCCCACCCCCACGTATTCACTCCACTCCAAGAGCACAGAAAGAAGGCGGGTCCATCCAGTCTGCCGGGGTCCTTACCTGGGCACTTTTGCCATTTGTGCCATGGCCCCGGCGACTGGGGAGGGCTAACATGCCAGGCGAGCAATACAGTTCAGCTACCTCCCTTCGTCCCAGGATTACCAGGAAACATGAAACTGGGATTATCTACTCAGATTTCCCACCCCCGTTCTGAGGAGAGAAAAAAGGAAGTAAAAAAAAATGCTGCTGCTATGTTTAGGGAAAAGAAATTCATGGTTGGGGCACCTGGGTGGCTTAGTCGGTTAAGCGTCCGACTTTCGCTTAGGTCATGATCTCGCGGTTCGTGGGTTCGAGCCCCGCGTCGGGCTCTGTGCTGACTTGCCAGCTCAGAGCCTGGAGCCTGTTTCAGTCTGTGACTCCCTCTCTCTCTGACCCTCCCCTGCTCACGCTGTCTCTCTCTCTCTCTCTCCTAGAAGTAAATAAAACATTAAGAAAAAAATTTAAAAAAAAAAAGAAATTCATGGCAAAACTTGCTGTACAAATTAGGGTCTGCCAATTTCCCATTTGTTCAAAGTAGATATAGCAGATCGTTTTAAAGAAGATGTACTCATCTGTGCTTTTAAAATAGGTAACAAATTTGACATCTCAACAAACGTGATAAAGCGACCACCACGTCCTTGTTAAGCCTCTGTTCCTTTGGTTTTGAGCACTTTGGTCCTCCTACCCTTCAAGTGATTAGACAGTATCTCCTTTCAAATCTCTTCCTCCGCTACTGACTTTTTCAATGTTGAGATTCCACTCTTTGGCTTACGTTATCATGAATATGTTACTAAAATGTTTATTTTGCAGGAAAGGAATTTATTATTTACAATACTCCCTTGCCCTCTCACCTCTACCACTCTATGGCAGGTAGCTTCTGAAATAGATCTTTGTTTTGTGGGAAGAACTGACAGGTGACCCTATGAATGGCAGGAGGTAGGGAAAGCTACATACAGAAATAAAGTATTTGTCATGGAAGATGGGCTGGGGAGGGCAGTGGTAAAGGTAAAGGTAAGTGTTGTAGAAAGAGGGTGAAGAGATCAGGCAGCTACTGATGAGAGACAGTTTTTGGGAAAGAGCTTAAATATTGATAAGGAACTACATGAAAAGTTTCGCCATATGATGTGTAAGACATCCTTTTTTTTTTGTCTCTCACAAAACCTTATTAATAAATCCAGATTATCCATCAATATTTCTGGAGGTGGATTTGTATGGGGGTAGTTTTTTTTTTTTTCTTTGTCTGAGGTATGCAAAGATATGGGGAAATGGATTTCAACTGAGAAAAAAATAAGAACAAAAGCAGCTCAAGTTCTGGGTCCCATCCAGACCAGTTCCCTCAGATACACATTGAGTATCCAGTTGCCGTCTACGGCCATACCACCCTGAATGCGCCCGATCTCGTCTGAATATCCACTTGCCTTTCTCCCAGGCCTACTTCACACAACTAAAGCTCAACATGACTCAAATTCAAACACTTGTTTTCTCCTGCCATTTCCCTTTCAGCAAATGATAGCACTGCCTACCTAGTTGTGTATGTCACAGATCTTGAAGGACAGCTCCGTCTAACTCTTGCCCTCTACTGCAAAGCAGTGGTCAAGATTTTTCCTCATTAATCACATCCATCTTTTTCTCCTCACGTTTTCTGTCACAGTCCGGACCCAGGCTACTATCATCTCCCTCTGGAACTACTGTAAAAGCTTCCTAACCTGGTCTCATGCTTTCAGTCTTGCCCTTTTTGATCAGTGTAATCTTTAAAATATATCATATCCAGAGGCACCTGGATGGCTCAGTCAGTTAAGCCTCCAACTTTGGCTCAGGTCATGATCTCACAGTTTGTGAGTTTGAGTCCCGCACCAGGCTCTGTGCTGACAGCTCAGAGCCTGGAGCCTGCTTCAGATTCTGTGTCTCCGTCTTTCTCTGCCCCTTCCCTGCTCATGCTCTGTCTCTCTCTGTCTCAAAAAAATAAATAAATGTTAAAAAAAATTTAGTATATCCTAAGAGCAGGACTTCTCATAATTTTTAGACTAAAATTCAAACTCCCTATTTTAACCAACAAAGCCTTTTGTGATATGACTTCTTCTCACATTCCACCCAATTTCACACATCCCCCTTTCCTTTCTCGGCATTCTCAAGGTGAAATGATCTCTTTTTTGTTCCTCTGAAGGGCTAAGTAACTTCCTGTCACCAAACATGCTCCTTGCTTTGCCTGAAAACTCTCAATCCCCATTCAATCTCTGATTTCTAACTAGCTAGCGTCTCTCTTCTACTGACACTGGGTCTCAGTTTGAATGTCACTTCTTCAGAGTTTTCCTAACCCTCCCCCTCCTTCAACTCCCTTTTCACTTCCAGACTGATCAGTTCTGTCTGTTACATGCTCCTCTCGTACAGCACACAGTTAGGTCATGGCATTTATTTCATCTCTAATTAAATAACCTTTTGTATAATTATTAATGTCTGCATCCACCATAGACTCTCAATTATATGATCCATATCGGTGTTGTTAGTATTATGTTGGTGACTTGCTAATTATTTAATGTGGTGTAGGCAGTCATTTCTGGGCTCATCATTTCTGTAACAGATTCTTTTAAAGCTAAGACATTCAAAATTAAACACATAAATCACATTTACATTTGCTATTTCTAGTTCTCTACACTTTAGAAGAAAGAATATACCCACAATATCCAAGATATATAGGAAATTAGGCTTGAGATGAGGACAAGACTAAAATTAAAATTCTGGGAATTTTCGGGAAATGGTGTTTTTTTCTTCAAAGGACATGTCAGTCACTAACAAGGACAAGATCTCCCACCTTCAAATGTAGTTCTCACATCTCTAAAAATAAAGAATTAGTATCCATTTTAATTCAAGTATTACTCTCGTTGCTGAGGGAGCTCACAAAAGTAGTTCATTAGTGTCACCTGGGGTGACAAGTTTATGGTTCCATCATTACATCTGCTAATAAATGAACTGATGATATGAATCAAATTCACTAAAATCTCCGTTCATCTTGAACTACGTTGTAAAAAATCCAAGTCAAGATGATGTGCTCCATAGTATTTCAGATGTAATAAAGCCTAACACTCTCTCTGCGAAATGAGAATTATGTGCAGTCAGCTATCTTATTTAACCCAAAATGTTTCGAGGGCTAATAGCCCATGGCATACTGCTCATCAAAATGGACCGAGAAAAAAAGACATGGTTGATATCAATGGCTTACTCTCTTGCCACTCACGACTATCTGTAAGCACAGCTATCCACGGATGTCTCAGAAGTTTTTCTCTGGGAAGTCACTTCGGTCTTTTCCTTCATTTAACACTCGCTACTTATAATTCTTGATTCCTTCATTTGATAGGAATTTAATGTGTATTCAATAAATGTCCATAGCTGCTTTAGGCTCTGTGGAAAATTGCAACATAAAGTTAAATATAGAGTCAAAGCTTTAAAACCAGTTAGCAAGATGGTATTTATACCTTTCATATACACATCTAAACAAAACTTGTGAACAATTATTTTAAAGAGTGGTGACTCCTTTGATAGAGATAACATGGTGGGTTTTAAGTGAATTTCAAAAGAAAAGACAGGTCAATATGGGATAATTTAAGGCTAAGAAATAAACTCAGAGGAACAGCAAAGAGTATGGAAAATGGTACCTGTGCTTGTGCCTATAGCTCGTGTACTGTATTGGACTGAGAAGGGAGTTGAAAAGAACAAGCTGCCTAATGTTAAAAGCAGTAAGAGAAAATATTGATAAAGTGAGGCCACATTAAGAAAGATTTTAAATACTGGGATGAGGTCTGAACTATATTAAAAGGGCTAAGGGGGAGTAGGTAATTATGGTATTTCAATCAACAAACATGGAAAATTGGAGGGGGACATCAATTTAGGAACTACTCATGTTTGATATACAGGATTTTATAGTTAAAGGTGCAGAGATTCAAATGCAACTGCCCAAAGTTTAGAGTTGAGAAGACTTTGAGGTCCACTGGGTTCAAGTTTCCAGCACAGGATTCAGGAATCCTTTCTGTATTATTCCTAACAGAGGTGTAAATACTTTCTGTATTTGGAGACATTACTAGGAACTCCTTCCTTATATTGAATTAAAATTTTCTTCCCTGTAACTTGCACTTAAAATTTCCTTTCTAGGGGAGCCTGGGTGGCTCAGTTGCGCTCAGGTTATGATATCGTGGTTCATGAGTTTGAGCCCCACTTTGGGCTCTGTACTGACAACTCAGAACCTGAAGCCTTCTTTGGATTCTGTGTCTCCCTCTCTCTCTGCCCCTCTCCTGCTCACACTCTGTCTCTTTCTCAAAAATAAACATTAAAAAAATTTTTTTTAAATTTCATTTTGACCCTCTAGAACCACACTTCCACAAGACTATGTCTTACTACATGTGATAATTTTTCAAATAAATGACAGTCATTGCATCTCTCTTTTACTCCAGCTTTTCAACAATAACCACTTCCTAGTTCCTTAAAGGATAGCTTAGTAATTAACATAACTTATATATCTCTTATTTATTAACAGAGATTAGGCATCACAATTATCTAACAGCTATCAGGATTACTGATTGTTGTTTTAGTTTTATGGTTGAACTTTATAATACTTTCTCACAAAAGAGGACAGGCATCTTTTTCTTCCTGAGAGTAAAGAATATAAAAAACTATGCACAAAACTAGAATATCTTATGTCTAATGAAAACTTCGGGAAGTTTGAAGAATCTGTGGTTGGGCTTCCAACTTAAAATTTAAAAATAAATTAAAAAGAATCAAATTCAATTTCTCAAAGTATTGTATTTCTCTACTTGTATTCGTGCTCCAAATTTGGCAGGCCATAAGGATTCCAGAAAAATTATTGTTATTATTGTCTGATATTTTCAACAGTGCATTTGCTTCTAAACCTTGAGGTGCATTCATGAAAAAGAAAAATCCATTTAAGTATCTATTATCTCTGAATGGAGGCTGAATTTGATGAAACCTCCATACAACTAGCAAATGTTTGCCTGCCCAAATGACTTTTGCTCTGGCATCATGCCTTAGAAAATAAATTATTATTATTTATGATCATAATAATGTGTATTTACATAATAAGTTCCTCAGAGGAGTTGAAACCAGGTTTTGCTTATTCTCCGGTACCTCTCATTTGTAAAAGCCAGAAAACTGCAGCTTTGTTGTTCCAAGAGGGAAAATGTGTCAGAAAGGCACAGGCCTATCAAAGCAAAAGTCAGGATTCAGTGTGCCAGCAGCCAGATTCTACTCATGAATGTCATGAATGGACAATTATGATGTTTCATCTTTCTATTCGATGTCTGCTACACTGATAAAATAGAAATTTTAGAAAATTAAAGATAAATGCTAGATACTGCAAGCACCTACTGTGTGACCAATGTTATATGATACGGAAGAAATGGCGCAGTCTCAAATCTGAGAAGACAAAATACCAAAATAAGAAATATCTTGAGACTCTTGTAAGAGAGAATGTAATGACTTGTTTAGAAGAAACGGCAGCATTGCTGAATTACAGGGTAAGAAATAAAAAGAGCCCTGCTTTATGCCCTACTCTGCAACCAACCTGAAGCTAGTTGTTTATCGTACCTACAAAATGTAATAAAACAGCAGACCCACATCCTATCCCAGAAGGGTAGGTGAGGATTAATCTCTTGTAGGTGTCTGGAGTTTCACAAATGGTCTTGTGATATACAAATTGCAGAATTCTCATTTTGCTTTTATAATACATTCATGGCCCTTACACACTGGAGGCTACCCTCGGTTGTCCAGATTGTACATCAACATGGGTCCAACATCCCCCTTCAACATCTCCTGAGGATTAGCTGAACACCAAGCCAAAAATATGATTCACGATTATACATTATATCATACAGGGTTGAGACACACAAAGTCTCAATCTACTTTTCTAATACAAAATTAACCTTGTAGGTACAAAATTACAGTATTATTTTATAGTTATAGATATAACTTCTCTGTTTATGAGTCATGACAAAACACCTGACCTTCTCAATGTAGGTTAGCTAATTATTTTGTATCTAGCAAGTTCATTAAACCTGTATCTCAACATAACTGTGACTAACACTTCATCTTACCAGTTTCTATTACTATTGCTCATGACTTACTAATTAAATTCCATATTCAAGTATGAATTTAGAATTTAAAAATTTAGCCAAGTGTACCCCAGTGACTGTTGTTTATAATATCACACTCTCAGTTTGCAAAGAGCCACAAATGACTTTATTTATCTGTATATTTGTTTCATCGTTCTCTACTAGATTATAAGCTACCTTGGGGCAGCGAAATTTATTTTTTTAATTCATGTTTGCAAATGAAGCTCCTGTGACAGTTGGCACATGGCAAGCAAATCATAAATATTTGTGGCATTCCTGAACCATATTTGGATTGAAAGGAAAGATATGTTTTGTTGTTGTTGCTGCTGTTGTTGTTTTCAGTGAATTGTGCTATTCAGTGAATAGAATGTTGTCAAATTAGTCAGGTTTCAACGCTGGTCATATTTGGATTTATATGGGTTTTAAACAATTACAGTCTAAAACCCAAGATTCCATCTAACATAGCTATAGTTCCTGGTCTTCCCTTTTGATGATCATTTCTTAAAGAGCCCAGTGTACTACAGACATATAATGCTGTGTGATATTCACTGAGAAATTCAGTCTTCTTAAAATAGCATCAAGACAAGGCATGGACTCATCTTTAATTACAAAGATACAATAAAGGAAAAGATACAGAAATCCTTTCTTATTTTTTAATTATAAATATTCATTTAGAGGAGAAGTATCTCAATATCAAATGTGCATAAAAATATTTTATTAAATAAAAATTGAACCTTGAATATTATCTTCTACGCATAAAACTAAGAAAATACTCAGTGTCAGGGTGCCTGGGTGGCTCAGTCAGTTAAGCGTCCGAAGTTGGCTCACGTCATGATCTCACGGTTCGTGGGTTCGAGCCCCGCGACAGGGTCTGTACTAACAGCCAGCTCAGAGCCTGGAGCCTGTTTCAGGTTCTGTGTCTCCCTCTCTCTCTGACCCTCCCCTGCTCATGCTGTCTCTCTCTGTCTCTCTCTCAGAAATAAATAAAACATTAAAAAAGAAAAGAAAATACTCAATGTTAAATTTCTGACAGATGTATTCTCCCTGACCATCACACGATCCTTTCTTAGATTTTTTTCAACTGCAAATTTATCTGTCTTTTTTTCTCTGTAAAAATATACAAGGACAATTTCATTTCTACTTTCCTTCTGTGAGTGGAACTTATAATAAACCTTTATTTTTAATATGAAAGTTTGAACTTAAGAATTTTAATATATATCATAGAATTCCTTTATATAAAATGAGAGGGGTACCTGTGGCTTAGTCAGGTGAGCTGCCAGCTCTTGATTTCACTAAGGTCCTGATCTCCTGGTTCGAGTCTCATATTGGGCTCTGCACTGACAGTGCGGCACCTGTTTGGGATTCTCTCTCTCTCCCTCTCTTTCTGCTCCTCCCCCACTTGTGCGCTTATGCTCTCTCTCTCTCAAAATAAATAAATGAAGTTTAAAAATGTAAAAAATCAAATGAGAAAAATCAAGATCCATTTGTTAAGAGAGGACTATGGAATTAGGCGAGATATAGTGAAAGACGTTTTCCTTTTAACATAGGTATTTCATATACCTTGTAGCATCAGTGTACAATCAATTTGACATTATTCAAGTGAGCTACAATGTCAGTTATCTGAAGGTAACTTAATTTCCAGTAATAGAAAACTGTTAGGTGCTGCTAGAAATACAAATGAAATAAAGAAGCTTGATTTGAAGAGCTTACAGGAAATTTGTAGGAATAAAACATAGATTCAGAAAATGAGTAAGAATAATTATAAATAGTCAATAAGTACAAGCCATATTCTACTCATTCTATATGTAAATCCTTTAGGGGGGAAAAAAAAGCACTGCTTGTTAATGATGGTAGTGGTGGTTTGACAGGCTAGAAATTCCTACAAGTAGACTTAACAGATTACAACAGATCAGGATCAGCTTCATTTCACATCACCTGTACCAGGTGAATAAGCAGTATCATTGGTTGCAATGTCCGTATTAAAACAACGGATGCATAAAGCCAAGGAAATGACAACAATCAGGCTCTGAGAGTTTTCCTAGGATACATCACCTTTGATTCTGAAGCATTAGAATATTCAGTCTCCCTCTTAAAGGAGGAAAGGGAGAGTTGATGAACACATGATAGCATTAATATTTTTAAAATATAGTGGCATCATATAGAAGGATGCATTAAAATATGGAAAATATTTTCCCAGAATCAGCAGGAAAGCTTTATTCTTTATTTCTAATGTAAGAAAGATGAGGAAATGTGGTAGATCATCAATAGAACATAGAGCATCATACAGGAAGGGATGAATAATGTCAGGGCTTAACATGGAATTTCAACAGGAAATGCATATGCTATATTACAGTACAGGAAATCTTAGGCTTCTCAGTTTTCAACAAAGGATTGAGAATGAATACAGTCACTTTTGATTACCAAATCCTCTTTCAAAATTCACAAGGTACAAGAAAATAGTAATAAAATTATTTACATTAATTTAGCTAGCTCCTCTTACAATTTAAACATCCTGTAACTCAAATTGTTATCAAGCTCTTCTTCCTTGATTGTAAAACATAAGCCCCTAGGAGGCAAAGACTAGAAATATTTATATATAAAGTTAATGCAAAATCATAAGTAGGAGAAAGTTTCAAAAAGTATCACCTCATTTTCCCAGTAAAATGCCTTTTTTAGGCATTGAAAAAGAAGATATAATTGAGATTTATGATAAATGAACATATAAAATAATGGCAGACTCTGTATGTTAAAATGATACTATATTACTGGTTTCTTTTTTATTTTACATAAAAATCCACTGCATTTCTAAGTAGCCATAAGTAAAATTTTATTAACATCACTTATTAATTAATAAATGTTAACCCTAGTATAAGTTCAGAAATTAGTACAGTTGATTTCCTGTCTTTTTTTCCTGTTTCTAGATAAAAATACATCCTTTTTTTTTTACTATTCCATTCACGGTGAATATCAGAGTGGGTTTGCATTGCCATTGTGATCAGAGAATTTAATCAAACCATAAATAAGCAAACAACAGATTTGTTTTTCCTTCTGGAAGTTCAATTGCGTGTAGAAAAACAATTGGTTTTTTTCTTTCTACCCTCTAACTCTGAAGTTCGGTTTTAACTTAATTTATTGATTCTACTTTATGGTGTTTCAATCCTTGATGAAGCACCTCACAGTGGCTTTGGGACTGGAAAACAAAAACAATATCAAAACTACAACTTGAAACCAATGCTAAAGATAAAAATAAAGAAATTCAAAAGCAAGCAAGCATTATCAAAAGGGACCAAGTATGTGAGATTTAGCTTGTGCACTCATTTTTTCTAGAGAGAATTTAACGTAAAAGTGCTCTTTGTTTCAATTATAAATGCGCACTGTTTTTCTCAATGGCATTATTTGCTGTCTGTTGATCCAATATGGTGGACAAAGAAAACCATTAGCCATATCTGTCTCTGATAACTCCATCCAGAAATGAATGTAGGTAAAAGCAGTGGTTCTCAAGTGTTTGCTGTGGTTCCTTCAGAACCATCTTGAAGTTTTAGTAAACAGACTCATGGGCCTCCCCACCTCAGAGTTTCTGGTTCAGTAGGTCTTGAAAGTAAAATTGGGTGGTTAAGGGAGCTCAGATTTTGTTTTACAATAAGCTTCTAGGTATTGTTGGTGCTGCTGGTCCTGGGACTACCCTTTATCAACACTGGACTAAAGGAAATGTAGAGAAAGAAAACTGAAGAACTAAAATATGTACAAGATTTAGGCTCCTTATAATCCAGCAGAACAAATGATTCCAATCCAGAAATGTAACTGTTAATGAATGTCCTATGTAAAGGGCAGCAAACACTTTCTAGAAAATACCTAATAAATAGTCCCCAGATGTAATGTCTAAGTCAATCTCATGCACCTAAGAACCAACTTTATTACCATTAAGAATGGAAGATCCACAACAGGAGTAGTGCTGGGTAATTCATGTCTTCCTCACCACCCCCAACTCTTCCTCATGTGTACTTCAACAAATAGTGCATGCCTATGTACCAAAATGCACTCTCTGCCAGGCCCACCAGTAACAACTATCCAGGGCAGGCCCCAGGATACAAATGGAGGCCCACTACATGTCTAAATATTTAAAAGTTACAAATCCACCTTATAAAACTATTAAATAAAATATGTTCTACTCATTTACCTTAACAAATACAGTTTTGTAACAATTGGGTTGCCCAAGTTTTCATTTAGAATATGTAGACTCAGAGTTTTGTGTCTAAATATTGAAGTGCCAGAAGAACCAGTCCCAAGCCCACAAACCACTCTCCTCTTCTTAATTTTTTAATGCTTATTTATCTTTGAGGGACAGAGACAGAGCATGAGAGGGGGAGGAGCAGAAAGAGAGGGAGACAGAGAATCTAAAACAGCCTCCAGGCTCCAAGCTGTCAGCACAGAGCCCAGCGTGGGGCTTGAACCCACCAACTGCAAGATCATGACCTGAGCTGAAGTTGGGAGCTTAACCAACTGAGACACCCAGGTGCCTCCACTCTCCTTTTTTTTAACCTTGGCTCTAATTTATATTGTGAAGAGTCTAGGGATTTGTCTATACCCAAAAAAATTCAGCTGCTACCCCTTGAGCCCACAAGGTAGACACTGTGGGATGGTCTACCTTAGAAAGGTGGTCTCATAGGTGATGCTTGCACAGGTTCCACACAACAGGATCTGAGCATTTGAACAAGAAACTCTAGGATCCCTGGTACTTGAAGTCTAGTCTAGTCTAGAAGCAGGAATGGGGACTTAGGTGGGAAATGCTCCTTGGCCCCTGCAGAAAGAGGTATGGACAGAGAAAAGTCAATGCAGGCCCTCTAAAGAACAGAGCTCAAGGTAGCTCTGTACTCCTTTTCAGAGACCTAGAATCTTCAGTGCTTACCTATTTTTTTCATCAAAAACTCAAATACTTCATTCATCCTAAATTTACAAGTAACTGATTTATAAAGCATAAAGACATTTTACTTCTATTAATGTCTCTTGGTTATCTATTATCTACAAGTACCCCCAAACTGTGATATTACCTCCTACAGTTCTGTGGGCCAGGAATTTGGGAGAGACTAAGCTGGAAGATTCTGGCTCAGAGTCTCTCATAAAACTGCAGACTAGATGTCAGGCAGGGCTCAGTCATATGAAGGCTTGACTGAAACTGGAAGATTCCCAAGGTAGCTCATTCACACAACTGCCCAGATGGTGCTGGCCAACTTCATACGGCCACTCTTCATAAGGTTGCTTGAAGTTCTTTACTACCTAGTGGCCAGTCTCCCCTAGAGAAAGAGGCCAAGGAAAAAGCTGCAATGCTTTCTATGACCTAGCTTCAGAGGTCAAATACTCTCACTTCGACCATATTTTGTTAGTACAAAGTTAACCCTGTTTTAATATCAGAGGAGACAATGCAAGGGCATGCATGCCATGACATGTGGCCCATTGAGGGTCATTTCAAAGGCTGGCTACCACAAATGACCACAATGGACTCCAAATACTAAGATTTTATGATTGTAGGAAATTTAGTATAAGTTATTATTAATACTGAAATGCACTGCATTGAAAATAGACCAAATATTACAGATGCATAAAAGCATGTGTAGTAGACAAAATGATGTTAATTCCTAATCTCCTAATATAGTCACAAAGCCTGTGAATATATTATTTTACATAGAAAAAGAGACTTTGCAGAAGGGATTAAGTTAAAGACCTTGAGCATGGGGAAACTATCCTGGATTGTCCAGGATGGCCCAATCTAATCATATGGATGGGAAAGATTCTTTCTTGGCTATAGTCATGGGGAAATGTGAGTATGGAAGAGAGGATCAGACCCATAGCAGTACGAGAAGAATTCAGTCTCTCCCACCATCGCCACCACACTGCTGACTCTGATGATAGACAAAGGGGCCAAGAGATGTCAGTGGTCTCTAGAAGCTGAAGAAAGCAAGAAAATGGATTCTCCATTATGCCTCCAAGAAGAAACTCAGTCCTAAGATGCCTTGATTATAGCACAGTGAAACTCATACTGGGCTTCTGACCTACAGAACTGTAAGAAAACATAAATTTGTCTTCTTTTAAGCCACTAAGTTTGTGGTGATGCATTACAAGTAGAAAGAGAAAACTTTAATCACCATAACAATTTAATTTTTAAACCACTTGTGGGGCCCCTGGGTGGCTCAGTCGGTTAAACATCCGGCTTCGGCTCAGGTCATGATCTCATGGTTCTTGGGTTCAAGCCCTGCATCAGGCTCTGTGCTGACAGCTCAGAGCCTGGAGCCTGCTTCTGATTCTGTGTCTCCCTCTCTTTCTCTTACCCTCCCCTGCTCACACTGTCTCTCTCTCTCTCTCTCAGAAATAAATAAAACATTAAAAAATTAATTTTTAAACCAGTTGATAATATTAAAATCTTGAGTTAGTTCATCATCCAAGATAACATAGAATATTATCTGATGGAATTTACAGTCCCTGTATCATTAGCACTATATTTGATTTCATTACATTAACACTCAAATCTTGCGTTGAGATCAAAGTGGCAAAAATGAATATCTTCTGGTTCAGAAAATGTATTGAGGTGAAATTGTTTTGAAGGACATATTCTATTTCTCAGGAGACCATGCTGAATTTTATTTTTATCAACAATTCTTGTAAAAATGGTTAAAAGTAGATGAGATTTTGAAATTGCAAGGACAAGCTTTGAATAGGATAGAAGGTTGAGAACACCTACACGAAAAGTGAATTTAATTATATAAAAATTTGTATAAAAACCCTTCAAAGTATTTCATGTCATGTTAGATTTTAAATATGGGTAGGGAAAAGCTTTTAACCAATGAAATGTACTTAATAGTACTTATCATTTGTAACCTTTGTATTTGAATCACTGTTAGGGCCTAAGGAAGCTATCAAGTTTAAGACTTTATTGTTAATCTCAAAACATGGACAACCAAAATGGGAATACCAGACAAAATATTCAACATTAAATTACAATTAAAATTTGCAACAGAAGATGACAAACCACCAGGTGACTAATTTGCAAATAAATGATTCAGAGAATAAATTATATGAGACTGCAAATAAAGAAAATATGATTGAGATGAGGAAAATTACAATGAGGGAGATGCTATTTTACCTGGGTCTTGAAAATGTTGAGGAATTGTACACTAAGAGAAACAAGGGGAAGAAAATTCTTTTTTTTTTTTTAATGTTTTATTTATTTCTAGGAGAGAGAGAGAGAGAGAGAGAGACAGTGTGAGCAGGGGAGAGTCAGAGAGAGTGGGAGTCACAGACTGAAACAGGCTCCAGGCTCTGAGCTGGCAGTCAGCACAGAGCCCGACGTGGGGCTCGAACCCACGAACCGCGAGATCATGACCTGAGTGAAAGTCGGACGCTTAACCGACTAAGCCACCCAGGCGCCCCAACAAGGGGAAGAATTCTGAGTAGGCAATCTAGAGATAGGATAATATGTCTATCATTAAATGAATCGCCCTTTATTATAATTACTGGTGACCTATTTAGGAATTCCTTAACAAAAGCCATCTTACACTTAACAGTTGTACTCCAGAATTTATGAGAATTCAAAGCATATAATACAAACCCAACAAACATTTAATGAATGAAATAGTTTTTAGAACAGTGAAGTTATAAGGGGGAATGAGTATTTTCACAAAATTATTCTGAAGGCACTTTCCAAGATGAATTGAGGTCCAAAAGAGTCTTGGATGTCTGTTAAAATGTATTCACTTTCTGAAATAAGAGAATAAAAACATGTGAAGCTTCACTGAAGGTTGACATAAGAAAGAAGAGTTTTGGGGCACCTGGTTGGCTCAATCAGTTAAGCATCCAACTCTTGGTTTCAGCTCAGAGATCATGGTTTCATGGTTCATGAGATTGAGACCTGCCTCAAGCTCCATGCTGACAGTGTGATCCTACTTGGGTTTCTCTCTCTTTCTGTCCTTCTCCCACTCACTCTCACTCTCTCAAAATAAATAAACTTGAAAAAAGTCTTAGTTCTCTAAAAAAAAAAAAGAGAGAGAGAGAGAGAGAGATGTAAGACATGTCAAGGAGGAAATGACAGAATTAGGTGTTGGAGTAAGGGAGGAGTCAAGGAAAAATTTGACACTTTGATCCCCAATGACTATGATAATGATGCTGCAATTAACAAGGATGAGGAAAGGAGAATGAGAAGACAATTTGTAGGTAAAGATATTCAGTGTGATTTTCAACATGTTGAGTGGAGTATAATACATATGAAATATATATGGACACTGGCAGTGTGTTCCAGTAATATAAAAGAAAGTAAACATATTGGAAAGCTATGTGCACGTAAATAATAATTGGAATGAATAGGAAGGATGAAATCACCAAGCAAATTCATGGAGGAAAAGAGTAAGGATACCGCCTGGGTAGCTCAGTTGGTTAAGCCTCCAACTTCTGCTCAGGTCATGATCTCATGGTCCGCGAGTTAGAGCCCCATGTCAGGTTCTGTGCTGACAGCTCAGAGACTGGAGCCTGCTTCAGATTCTGTGTCTCCCCCTCTCTACCCCAGCCCTGCTTGTGTGTACACATGCTCGCTCGCGCGCTTGCTCACTCTCTCTCTCTCTCTCAAAAATAAACATTAAAAAAGAGAAACATTTAGAGAAACAAAGGAAAGAAGAGAAACTAGGAAAGGAGACAGAGAAACAACAGAGATTCCCAGGGGAGCCCTAGGGAAGACAGGACAAGTCAGCCATCAGGGCCCAAGGTAAAAGCAGTGTTTGTGTTGAGGGAGTGATTTTGAATTTGTTATGTGGCTGCCAGTGACCCTTGAAAGAGTACTTGCAGAAGAATGATGAAGAGAGCAATTAATACTGTGTATCTCAAAACTCTTTTTGCTTCCAAAACTAATTAAACGAAAGGTTAACATATTGAAACGAAAATAACAGGGCTCTGCACAAGTATCCAATATGCCATCTACTCCCTTCTTGGTAGTTTCTCCTAGGTGTGTATCCAAAATAGTCCAAGTGGTTGCAGATTAGTAGAGAAGTTAATGCCAAATATGCCCACCTGTGTAAGCTTGTGTGTATATGAGGAGAGGGGGGTACCCATACATTGAACACTGAATCCAGTGAAATGAAGCTGCCAACAGTAAGGGTCTAGAAAACTCAAATTCATCTTTGCGGGGACAGAGATCTACACATCTGCCTGGACCCAAGAATCCTTTCATGGAGAATTCAACTCGGTGTGGGCATTTCCTAATTCTTTGCAGGCACCTAGTATCTGAACCATAGAGAAAATGCTAGCCATCCCCCCACTGAAATAATCAGTGCCTCAGCATTAGCCCGTGATAGACACCATGATATATAACTGAGGTGGTTTCTTCTAAGATAAGCACCACCTTTACCAAATTTACATTAAGGATTTATAGTAAGCCTTCAAGATGAAAACATGGTAAATTAGCAGAACTTTGGGTTCAAAAAGGTGTATCTTATATGCCAGTAGATAAACCACACTGCCTCCGCTCATGCTGACATTTTTGTCAACACACTCTGCTAATTATTCAGGATAACATTTTTCATAATTGGCAAGGCCGTGCCCCCTGTGTGGACTTTCTCAGCGAATGTTGAAAATTGCTAAATATTATTTATGTAATTTATTTTTGTCAATGACCTTATTAGTGCTTTTACTGCTGAACTGTGTTTGTGGGTGGATATGTGCATGAAAATGCAGTCTTGACGTTTTTAAAAAAGAAGTTATATAACTTTACACTTCATAAATTTAACAACCAAAATGTTATCTGTAATAAGTGTTTCTGGGAAGCACTGTTTTACCACTGACTGGTTTGATGGGAGTTGATTAGATAGTGGTTTTTCATCTGTGTGTTGTTACTGATATTGGCCCCATTCCAGTTGGCTGCCACGGTGTCTAAAGACTCACAAACAAAAATTACCCATAAAACCTGTGACAGGGTTCTCTGGGTTCATAGCTACAGATCACTGCACATCTGGATGGGTTGTTTCAGCTGAGTTTATAATGTCACATCCCTTGTAAACATGATACACCTGTCTTTCTGTTTAACAGACAGTTTTTGAAGCTGAGGCATTTTTTTTCTCCCAGAACTCAGCCATGGCATATTGTTTACTGATATTGAAACTGAGAGTCCCTAAAACATTCTAGGATTTGCATTATTTTATCTTAGATGCAATAACTTTCTATTTAAATAAAACAGGAGAAAAAAAATGGCTTCATTTTGACATAAAGGTGGAATTAAAAGAACAAAATGGAAGAATCAAATAGTTGATGATTCCCATGATCTTTCAGAGACTCATGACAAGGATTTGTCCCTATTCTCAGTTTTCACGTGCTGAAAGTCACTTTTTCTGTCAGTGTCACAAAAGATGAATCACCAAACCATCTGTGAGCATCAAGTGTGTGCAAGGCTCTGTTAACAGATCCACAGAGTTACGAAGAAGGGTATCACTGTTGTTTCCCCACTCCAGAGGGGCTTACAACCCATGTAGGAGGATAGGATGGATATGCATGAAAAGATACCAGACTGGACGGTAAATAGGTATAAATCGTGTGCAAGATGGCAATAAAGCAAATGATGAATGGCAAGTGCCTGGGTCCACAAGAAGCAAGAATGAAATCTGCCCTTTGATTTAAGGCTGGAACTGCTCCTAGCTGAGTCAGTCACTGGTTGCCACTCTGCCCCTCACCTCAAAATCATTGATTTCAAATGAATCATTTTATTTGTGTTGGTCTTAGAATTTATTTCCAGCAATGCCCACAAGATATATCGCAGATTTTCTATTCTCCAACCCCAGCATTCTTCTGCTAAGCCTCAAATATAAACTCCATCTCTCAGGTACATATCCATATTCATCCTGGTCTTTAATGGTACTGATAACAGTAAGAGTGATTACACTGGGAAAGAAGCACAGTTGACAATACTTAAACACTGCTAGGGCATTTGGAGTTGGAGGTCAAATAATTTTCAGAACAAATCTCCTGGAGGTGTATCTTTATAGTTATCATTCATATAAAGTGGTTTAAGACAACAAAATGGGACATAGCATCTGAAGAAAAAAAGACAAAGTCATTCAGTTTCTTGATGACCAAAGAACTTAACTCCCATAATTCAATATTGATGGATTAAAAATTGCCTTAGAGGGGTGCCTGGGTGGCTCAGTCGGTTAAGCGTCCGACTTTGGCTCAGGTCATGATCTCACGGTTTGTGGGTTTGAGCCCCGTGTCAGGCTATATGCTGACAGCTAGCTCAGAGCCGGGAGACTGTTTCGGATTCTGTATCTTCCTCTCTCTCTAACCCTCCCCTGCTCACGCTGTCTCTATCTCTCTCAGAAATAAATAAAACATTAAAAAAAAATTTTTAAATAAAAATTGCCTTAGATTTTTTTTCATTTTTTATTTGCCTCATTCCATACACCTTTATTGAGTATCTACAATATGCAAATTTCACAATAGGTGCTAGGAAAACAACAATGGACCAGTCTGCACTCAAGGAGTTTGCATTCTGGGGGTGGGGGAGAGGAAATGGGGAAAGCAGATAAAAAAATAAGCTAAGGAGAAGTATGCATGCAATTCTACAGAAGCAAAGAATAAGAAAAGGGGAGGAAAACCAGGAACAGGTAACTCCTGAGTTTTAGAAATATATGCAGAAGAAGGGAAAGGACATAGCGATATGTTCCATAGGTTCATGGGGACCCTTTAAAGCATCATACCCCTTTATCCAAAGCAAGAACCAATTGAAAAATAATCCAAAGCAGACAACAGATAGGAGCCAAAAAGAAAATCTTTGCTACCAAAGAAGGATGGGGTGGAGGACACATGTTCCATCTGTGGGCAACTGTACATTAACAGTGAGTTGGCCAGACCTACCCCTGTGGTCACAGGCAAGATGGGACCAGGAGACCACAGGCAGCAAAGGAGAACAAGCCAGCTCCCAAATAAAGGAGAGAGAAGGGGCTCAGCTTCTCTTTCCAATCCCTCCAATTAGGTAAGTCACACGTTACCTTCTTTGGTGCAAAACATGCGAGGGCACAAAGAAAAGGGCAGAGGTGTCACTCTAGTGGAACTCTCCACATGCATAGATACTCTAGAAATGGGAAAGAAACGATGCTCTCTCTTACTGCACCAGTGCACAGACATAAGAGCATGGGGCTCAGAAACCCCAAATAAGTTGATAAGGCTGAAGCAGAGTATTGTAACAGATGTAGTGGAGGATGAGACTGTTGAGGAATTTTTTATATTTAGTGCCTTAGTGCTGTGACCCACCTGTGTGAACTCTGTCCCTAATACCATTAACCTATTTCTGAACTGAACCTAATCACAGTTTTCAATATTTTGAGGCCTGTGACTAAATGTCGGTGATACTGTCAATCTATGGGAAATATAAAATTAAGCAGGAGTCAGTATGTGGCTAAATGATGGAAATAATATGAATATTATTCACCAGAAGCAACAGGGCAACCATCTGTCTGTCTAGTCATTTTTGTCTTCAAAACCATAGTATTACTCTTTAGAGGTATAGAAACACTATTTTCTACATCTAAAACAATCAATAAGGCTCTACAGGAACGTGTTTAAGTTACTGATTATTAACTACTTTGCAAAAGATCAATTACGTCAAGACATTTCCTCTTATCCAGGAAAAACAAGATTTCATTTGACTAATAAAAACAATTTTCTGAAGGAATGAAGTAAAATTAAAATAGTTGTCTTCGCTTAACTCTATTATTAAGACGGATAATAATGCTTACCTCATTATTCAGATGAGTGCTCAGAAATATTCTCTCCGGTTCTATTTATAAAAGATAATCTGCAAATCAAAACCACAGCGAGCTATCACCTCACACCTGTTAGAATGGCTATCATCAAACAGACAAGAGACAACAAGTGGTGTGGCTATGGAGAAAAGGGAGCCTTCCTATACCATCGATGGGAATGTAAAATGGCGCAGCCACTATGGAAAACAGTATAGGTTCCACAAAAAATTAAACATAGAACAAACATATGATCCAGCAATCCCAGTCCTTGGATATATATTCAAGGGAAATGAAACTATTTATTTCAAGAGATATCTGCACCCACATGTTCACTGCAGAATTATTTGTAATAATACCCAAGATGTGGTAACAACCCACATGTTCACAGATCGATGAATGGATCAAAAAATATGGTATACATGAATAAACAGAATATTATTCATCATTAAAGATGGAAATTCAGCCACTTGAGACAACATGGATGGACCTTGAGGGCATTATGGTGAGTGAAATAAATCAGATCTCACTTATATATGGAATCTAAAAGAAATAAATTCATAGAAACAGAAAATAGATTGGTAGTTGTCTGAGGCAGGGGTGGGAGGTAAGAAATGGGTGGAAGTAATCAAAAGTACAAACTTCTAGTTACATGATAAATAAATTTTGGGGATGTAATATACAGCATGATGACTGTAGTTAACAATACGGTAGTATATATTTACAAGTTGCTATGAGAATAAAGTTTAAAGGTTCTCATCACAAGAAAAAAATTTATACCTATGTTGAGGTGATGGATGTTAATGAAACTTGTAGTGATTATTTTGCAATACATACATATATCAAATCATTATGTTATATACCTTAAACTAATACAACATTATATGTCAATTATATCTCAACGAAACTTGTTAAAAAATATTTAAAGATAATCTGGAAGGTCTTAAGCAAAAATTTACACATGTGCGTGCATGCACACACATACACATACACACACACACACACACACACACACACTAGACTGAGCTACTATAAATTGTTTTCACAAAATAAGAATGTAAGTAAAAGCATAAATATATATACCCAAACACCAAATATCAAACAAACAAAATCTTTCTAGCAATAGTCCTCCATTGTTTTTCCATCCACCAGATAAAAACTGTATCAGCATGAAGTTTTCTCCTCTAAAAGTGTTCAAATGTCCAGAAGGGGAAAAAAAAAAAAAGGGAAGGGTGCCTTTATTTACATAGCATCACCTCACCTCAAGAAAATCCCTCCCTTGCTTCTCTCTACTCTTCTTGGCTAGTGAAGTCCTTTGATTCCTGCTGCTACAGTTCCTGTTTGCTCTCAGAATTGTTTGATCACTCAGGGCACAGCGGAACAGCATGTAGCTATTGCCTTTTTGGCACAGGCTTGATATTCAACAGTAGGTGGTTTCTCACCAGTTTGGCTTTTGCTTTAAGACAATGAGTGACAAGATTTTAGTTCACACAGCACGACTTATGTAACTTACAAAAATAAAAAAAAAAAGGGGCTGTTCTGCAAATCAGCAAGATTTTCAAAACAATAGAATAAGGATTTTCCCAGGATCCCAAGATAAAGATGACTCGGCTAAACTTGGCAACTCAGTCAAGAAAACAAGTCAATGTAGAGAATGCCATTTTCAGGTTAATACCATTCAAAATAACCAGACTGATAACACTAAAAAAAAACAAAAAAATTCTTCTAAAGCCCTGGGGCACCTGGGTGGCTCAGTTGGTTAAGCGTCCAACTTCAACTCAAGTCATGATCTCATAGCTAATGAGTCCAAGCCTTGCGTTGGGCTCTGCCCTGACAGCTCAGAGCCTGGAACCTGCTTCAGATTCTGGGTCTCCCTCACTCTCTGCATCTCCCCTGTTTGTGTGCTTTCACTCTCTCTCTTCCTCTCTCTCAAAAACAAGTAAATAAACTTTTTAAAAAAGATGTCTTTTGGGGTGAAGGAAGTTGGAAACAGAAAATATTATTTATCAAGGTGTTCACTTATTAAAACAGTGGCCATGTTAATGTAAGGAATATAAACCTAGAAAATATATCTACCCTAGAATTTCAAGAAACCAAAAATTACATGGTATAATTTTGCATGATCCTGATAAAAGTCATGTAAGTGCTTGCCCCTTGCTTGGAGATTTTAGCTTCATAAAAAAATGTTTGTTATGGGGCGCCTGAGTGGCTCAGTTGATTAAGCGTCCAACTTCGACTCAGGTCATGATCTCATGGTTTGTGGGTTTGGGCCCTGCGTTGGGCTCTGTGCTGACAGCTCAGAGCCTGGAGCCTGCTTCAGATTCTCTCTCCCTCTCTCTCTGACCCTCCCCTGCTCATGCTGTCTCTCTCTCAGAAATAAATAAAACATTAAAAAAAATGTTTGTTATGAAGTCTTATTCCATAAGAGGAGAGCTCTAAAATAGTTGTTTCTTCAATTTAAGAACTAGTGTTTTTAAGGTTTCAGTTGTGATTTATTTTCATTGCTCACAGATAAACTTCCCGCGAAGTTAAACAATAATTGTTGCAGCTCTGGTTTATATTTCTCAAAGAATCATAACTCCTGCTTCCTAGGAATAATAGTCAAACCACATAAAAATTTTTCCAAAATTGCCCATCTTTGGCTACCATGTTTTTCGTGAATTTAAAGAACAAAACAAACTAACAAACAAAAGAGTCTGTGCATCCTTCCAAGATTTGGAATTCAAATCTCAATGTACCTTTCTATAATTATGTCTGAAAGGGGTGATTGCCTTCCCAAATTTAAGAAGGCAATATGGTTTTGCCAGGCAATATGGTTTTGCCAGGCAAATTAATGTCTAGTTCCTCTACCAGTCACACATATGTCCCTTTTTAATATTGCTTCCTATTGCAATGAATGGCCTATAAGATTCCTTCACCTCTACCTTTGAAAGTTAAAATTTTTCACATATCTTTGAAAATAAAGATATAATAACTTCCACAATTCTATCATCTATTTTTCAAAATATGACTGAAATGGAGATCCAATACATTAAAAAAAAAACATCCAAAAATGGTTTCAGTAACCTAAAAGCAAATAATCATCCTACATACTGCAAGGTTCTCTTCTTGAATTTATTTTTATTGAAGTATAGTTAACATACAATATATATTAGTTTCTGATATACATAATGATTCAACAGTTCCATACATTCCTCAGTGCTCAAGGGAAGGCTCTATTTATTTTAAGTCCAAAAAAGTTGTGGAAAGGTTATTAGCAATAAATAAAGCAGAGAAGTAGAGTTGTGCTGTGGAGCAGTTATTGTCCTGGCGATAAAAGAAATAGGTTCTTGCCAGATCAGCCACTAACCACCTTGACTTCTCTAACTTGACCTTCCTGAGACTCTGGACAAGAGCTGCTCTATTCACCTACTACACTAGGTGGTTGTAAAGTTCAAATCACATCATGTATAAAAGATGCTTAATAAATGCAATATACCCAGGAAAATGTTAAGTGGTGTTGTGCAAATGTAAAGTGTTACAATTTTGTTAAGGTCAGGGGAAAGCTATCATTCTTATCTTCTATGTCCCCTTTTATTCTTTATTATACAAAAAAGGATTACAAAAATCAAGTGCATAAGTATAAAGTCTCCATGAATCAAAGTAGCAAAACTTGCCACTTGTTATTTTAATCCTCATGTCCAACCTATGGTCAGTTTATCATATAATTGTACAATTTAAATATGGAAAGGACATCAATCAACTTCTAGTCCCAAATCATAAGTTTTATGGACAAAGAATACTGAGACACAGATAAGAAATTAGTGGTGGTGCCCGAAAGGACCCAACTGCAAGCAAAAGAAGTCAGACTTCACCCTTAGACCTCATCTCTTCTGGCTCCCTTCTGTGGTAGATGGCAATTTTAGGAAAGAATGAGAAGTCCTGGGGTCACCGAGGGCTAATAGGTGTCTACAAGAGCACAAGTACTGTAAATATCATTTCTATGAAAGTTAAAAATACAACCAAATTTGATCAACTGTATTTTTGTGTTTGAAAAGTGTCCATGCCGACTGAACAAACACATTCAGGCACTGCACATCTGTGCTCTGTAGAATCACAGGGCTTTCATCACACTAGGCCCATTCTTTGAGAGAGACTGGCTTCACGCTGCACTCAGCATGAGGACCACGGGGCAGGACACCAATTAGTGGAGGCATTTGCACCAACTTGACAGGACCACTGTGCAGGGAAGTTCGCCGGACCCCAAGCAGTGGTAGGAGCATGTCGTTTGGCAGTAAATAATTAAACTCGAAGTAAAAACTTTATCCTTCATAGATAGAGATTGGATTTATATTCAAGAAAATCTGCAGCCTTCAGAAAATCTGATCAGTTACCAATCCCACATGATCTAGATAGAGCCACTGGATATGGCACTGTTTTCCTGGAACATACTTCCTATGTGATCTAAATTCACTTTTTTGACCTTCAGCAGCATAGCCATGGAAGGGGGAGGTCACAACCGAGTTAGTATAGTATCAGGTAAAAGCTATCAGGACCCCTAATCCTGCTCCTGACGATAAAACCAGCTATAATTATCTGCCTCTCTGGCCAGCTGATGCCATCATCGCACTTTCACAGCTCACACGTTTCCATTTCATTATAATTTTTAAATATTATATTTTCTAGGTTTTTACATAATGAATTGTGTTTTAGGGGGAAAAAATGAGATAAGTAGCCCCGTGTTGGCTGTATTTTTTATAGCACATGTTTTGCTTTTAATCCCAATTTCCAGATCTAATTCCCTCTTGGTCTATTTCTATTCAGACTGATCTGCTAGAAATTACTAAGAAAAGATCACAAACCAAATCTTAGGATAATATCCTCAGAAATTTTAAACAGCTCTAAGAGGTTTGGCCTCAGACCCAAACATGAACATGATCGCTCAATTTTAATGAGGTCAAACAAGCTGCTGGGCATCTGGCCAGTGACCAAGGTCTAGGCCTGCTTGGGGAGGGCCATCTTGTTCTTACAAAGAACTTAAGAAATAGTGACAGGTGATAATGTAATGCATGAAGCTACTGCCCTAGGCCACTTCATCTTTTCACCCCACTGGGATCCGAGAGGCAACGACGCTTTAGCCAGATGTAAACAGTAGCTAGAGATCTGAAGAAGAAGCATATCCTTAACGAGAAAAATTTTCAGGGACTTAAATGAACCCCTAACAATTGTCACAATGAGTTCATCAACCTGAGGAGACAAGAAAGGAAATGATCGACAGAGATGAAGGCTAATAACGAGCTAAGGTAATACAGCTATATTTTCATCTTGATTTTAAACAGTAAACTCCAGGGCTTTAAAGACACATCAAAGATGTGTATTCCTTTATAACTCCTTCCTACTACATATTATCTTTGAAAAAATTAAGTCCTTCTTGAGCAGACTTCTTTCCTTTGAGTAACTGCACTATATTTAGGTCTGAATCATTTACTAATTATATAGGGAAACTCATTAGGGCCAAGACTGTAAAAGAAAGAAAAATATTTGAGCCTGAACTATCAAAACTCATTCACTTAACAAACAATTGTTTACATTTTTCCTTCTAAACATTTACATGAAATCTTCATCTTAGTATCATGGTCAACACAGAGCATGCCACGGCACCAGTGGGGACCATGTCACCAAACATGAGAGGAGGAAAAGCACTGTGTCACCAAGAGCATGTAGGCAGGAGATCGGGGCTGCTGTAATGTTGTAAATGTTCTAGAGTTTTGCTTTCCAAACACTGTAGCCATTAGCCATATGTAGTTACTGAGTATATGAAATGTAGCTATTATGACTAAAGAACTGAATTTTTTATTTTATTTTAATTGATTTCAACTCTGCCACATGTGGTGAGTGGCCACCTTTATTAGATGGGAAAGCTGTAGACAGTAAGCACGATGCTCACGGGCTGGTAATTGACTGGATCTACTCTACACACACAGTCTGCACTGTAAAGAAGAAACCTTATTCTTCTTGGATAGATCTATATTAGCTCCATCACCACTGTTTCAGTTCTCTAACATCACCTGCTGCTGGATTTCTGAAAACTAAGAAATTAAAAGCTAGGGTAGCTTAACTCTTGTTAAGTCAAAGCATTCCAGGTAATGGAAAATATTAACAACATGACCACTCACACACATACCCCACATATAAAGACTATGTCATATATTGCATTCTGCAGCCTACTTGTGCATATGGCAAATGTGTCCACCAGCAACTAGGAATGACAACAGATATTTCAGCTTAGAGAAAGAAGGATAAACCTGACTTAAGGGTCCTCAGGCCAATGGAGGCATTCTTTGAAGAATTAGCTGTTTTTCTTTCCCATACAGACAGTCTAAGCAGAAACAGCCCTAAATCGTATCAAGATACAAATCACACACTGAGAGCTTTCTTCAAACTTCAGGATTAGACAGCGGAATAGTCGCAAAGGGTGACTCTGGAATCTGTCACATAAGACACTCTCATACATGCCATGTGGTTTAATTTACTGGTGTCATTCACCATATGCTATTTCTAGATTCATATATTTTATTTTAACTAAATATGTTTAGCTGAGTATCTTACATAACGGTCTTGCTCTATCTTTTCCAGACTTGCAAGTCCCATGTAGTCGAGTGTGAATGCATAATTGCTTCTTAAAAGTATATGTCAAGTTAAAGTTAATAAGCTTTCCAATATGTTGTTACTAAGGTTGTTGTTAAGTTGTAAAAGGAAACAATGTGGTTGGCACTGTATTGAGGTACAAATGATGCAATTCTTAACCTGAGGGCATAATCTAAAATTTAGCCAAATGAAAAATAAAGAGATGGCTATTATTTGATTATTCAAAACGTTTGTTGGTAGGTAAACTCCAGGGGGGAAAATGAGTTTTTAGAAGCATTGCAGAGCAGTATGAAGTGATAGTAATGTCGACTTTTAAAAGTTAGGGAAAATAAAAAAGAAATAAGAAAACAAATGGACATATTGGACAAGAGTTTAGAACAAGTGATAGACTTGGTATGTATTCATTACCAGTCAACAATAAATTTAGAGGATTAATTATTTACTATGTTGCAGAGAATAAAATCCTGCTATGGGCTATATTCATTAAACATAGTTTTGACAAGCAATAATTCTATAAACACAACATTCCTTTTCAGAGCTTTTTTTTAGGCTTTCACCATTCACTATTTGCCCCCAAAATGTGAAGTGTAATATAATACCACAGATGCAAAACCTTCAGGTAGTCTGTGTGCATATTTTCAGACTTCTGCAAACATTTACACCCTGCTCTCAGCAATCAGTGAGTCTTTGTGATAAGATCTTCCTTACACCATTGCCCAACCCCCCACCTCACCCTGTAGGCAACAAGCAAAATGGAAGATACAAAAGGAAGTGATGCCATAGAATGAGAGAGAGCTAAGGAGGCTGAACAAAAAGAAAATGGATTTGAGAGACTGCAGGTGATCTCTCTCTCTCTCTCTCTCTCTCTCTCTCTCTCACACACACACACACACACACACACACACACACACACACACACACACACAACCTAAGACAAAGAGTAAGGAGGGTTGAAAACCCAGGATCCCTGCTTTCCTATCTTATACATGATTGGACTGAAAGTGTTAAGAAGTGATAGCAAGGGCTTGTCACAGATGACACCTTTGCAATACTTTCAACATATCATCTGACTCCTACCAACCAGTGTGGCAAAGACTGTGGGAAAGTCTGGCTACAAATCAGATCACCCAGCCTCTAACCTGTAAGGCTGCCATTATTAGATTCGCCCTAAGACTCTGGGATATTATTTACAGCAGATGCCTGCCCCTGGGTAACTCACTGGTAGGAACTGGGTTCTGGAGTCAGACTGAGTTCCAGCATCTCACCACTGACCAGCTGTGTGACCTTAAGCAAGTTAAGTAATCTCCCAGGCCTCACTCCGTTCCCCCATTGCAGAGGGCACAATGCCGATCTAAAAAGCCCTGTCAGGACTAAAAGATCATGCTCAGGAAGTCTATCGAACAGTGGCCAGCTTATAATAAACACTCAACAAAAATTACTTGTAATTATTACTTGTAGTTTTCCTACTGTGTTGGAATAGTTTAACTGTATTTTCCATAACAAACAAAATTATTGATATTTAATGGCTATTTAACAGATAGACATGGTGGTTTTAGTGGTTGGTAAATCTCATTAAATAGGTTTCTAATAGCCAGCTGGTATTTAGTGAGCATATTAATGGTCTTATTGCCTTTAAATGGAACCCTTATTTCAACCATTTAATTTCTGTTTATAACTTATACTTCCATCCTCTTAAAAGAAGCAAATAAAGCTTCTCTTATAAAAGAATAATGATGTCCATTGACTCCTTTTCTTTCCTGTTTTAATGACTACCTAAATCTTTAGAAGCATTTGGGCAAAGACACTTTGAGCTGTTTAATCCTGGTAAGTCATATGTTGTTGTGAAATTATTTTCTGCCTAACTACAAATACAATATGCTTGTATAACTTCCTCCTTTACATTTCAACAGTTTCTGATTCACAGAAAATCCTAACCTTACATGCAAACTTTCTTTCCATTTGGCAACACAGCTTCTGTCTTTATGCTCTTTTTTCTTACTTCCATGCTTTATTTTTGCTTTCTTTTTTCCCTTGTGGGTGACTCTAATCCCATCATTTCTGTTCCTGTCTACTTGCAATACCAATATTATTTTAACAATGTTTTAAACTGCACTATTTTCTGCCCGTACTTCCTACCAGTATAAACTCTTTCCCTAGATTGACTAACCAGAACAGTTTAAGGTATAGTTTCTTTTTTTTAAGATTTTTTAATGTTTATTTTTTAGAGAGAGGTAGAGAGCATGAGAAGAAGAGGGGCAGAGTAAGAGGGAGACAGAGGACCCGAAGAAGGCTCTGTGCAGACAGCAGAGAGCCCGATGTAGGGCTTGAACTCATGAATCAGCTACTGTTTCTTAGGTGCAGAAAACTCACAAAATCTCCCATAAAAGAGCCAGCTGTAAATACCTGTCATGATGCTAGATCACAACAAAAGAGGTAACTAATATCTTTCTTGACTTTCTTCCCACTCCTCTTTCCCTAGTCCCAACCTCTGAAGAGCTAAAATCTCTGCTGGCGAGCTAGAGAAGGAATAGATTAGGTAATAAATCCTCCCCCCTCCACTTTAACTTCAGGCTTCTCACTGAGTTACCAGACACAAAGAAGCATCAACTATAACTCAAAACTGAAGTTTTTATTAATTCAAGCAACTAACAGTTAAATCACTGAACTGAGGTCATTTTCTGTGACCTAAAGCTACCAGAAAACCATAGTATCTAAGAGTGACCAGAAAAGATGGAACTTCTTCATAGAGGGATGGGGGAAAAAGAATCCCACAGACTACACTTAAAAGGACAGAGGGAGACAAAATCACAATGGATTTATGACTATTCTCTGCAAACCATCTCTGTTCAATGTGTCCATTGCTTTTGGGAAGAGAAATGTGGATACTGGGGGCCAAAATGGCTTCCCCTGAAAGGAAGATGCCCAGGCCAAAGGAGAGAGGCAGAGCCTCGCTTTGTGACTATCTTGAAACTATGGAAACCATCCTGAGCAGGAAATATTTTATATGTCATCACTGGTTCAAGGATTGCTAGTCAATCCTTCACATTTCATCTCTACCTAGGGACATGGGAATGTACCAAACTATAAATACCTTCATTGTACTGAGCTGCTGAGAAGGAATCACATAAAATGCCTCTTTCTTGCCTACCAGGAAGGTGTTTTGAAATTGTCTCATGAAGAATTATTATAATTATCCTTTTAAATAATAACATAGGCATTAACAGAAATATTATTCTTCTGCATGATAATAATGCCATTACTTAAAGCTACAACTTATGACAGCATGGACTGCCCAGAGAAGGGGCTCTAAATCAATGCAAAGTAACAAAAGGATAAAACATATATCCCCAGAGACACACCAGGAAATGCACATTGTTTTGCACTTATTAAAATGCAGATGTAAGCATACAGCACAGAATGACAATATTAAACCAAGAACTTAAATTATGTAGAATATTTTAAGAGAATATAACTTCGCTTTCCTTTGGGGAAATAAGGGAGGTGAGAAATGCAGTTCCATGGGTCTGTTCACTGTTGATTTGAAGGTATTTAGTACAATATTTGGTATCTGTTTTTTCCATGAATGAAAGATAAAAGAAAGGGATCCAGTAACATTCAAGAAAAAGACCTACGGTATGATTATTTTGAAATAATATTTAAACTTCAACATGACATGTAACTCCCCCAACATAACCTAAGTAGTAGGCACCTTGTTGCAATCAAAGAAGCAAGACCCTTAAGTCTATTTCACTCCACTGAAACACTGATCTAAATTTAAACATTTTCCAGTGTATGCACAAGCTATGTGGGTATTTCCTCTGTTTAGGTACAAAAACTTATCATTGATTGCATTTTGTTTCTTAGGCCTTAAGGAACACACCACGAAGGCATTGTCCTACAGGATATAGAACTATCCTAGGGTGAAAGGCTTTAGTGATAAGTCTTGCTCTATCACATTTCAGTTGTGCAAGACATTTACCTTTCCACAGTTTATGTATCTTTAAAAATGCTTAAGGGGCGCCTGGGTGGCTTAGTTGGTTAAGCGTCTGACTTTCGCTTAGGTCATGATCTCGTGGTTGGTGTGTTCGAGCCCCGCATCGGGCTCTGTGCTGACTGCCAGCTCAGAGCCTGGAGCCTGTTTCAGAGTCTGTGACTCCCTCTCTCTCTGACCCTCCCCTGCTCACGCTGTCTCTCTCTCTCTCTCTCCTAGAAATAAATTTAAAAAAATAAAAATAAAAAATAAAAATGCTTAAATAATAGCAATTTAACTTAATGTGCAAGTTACTAAGAAGATCTAGCAAGACAATGAACATGAAATTATATGAAGATTTAAAGTAATCTAAACTAGTGATGGATTTTATTTCTTTTAATAGTATTTCAGTGAAGAGATTTAATCTTTGTAAAGGACAAGGGAAATATATAGAAAAATAAAAAGGGGAGAAAGAGGGTTAAATATTATGTATGAGGATGACATATCTCTCTATATGCTGCTTACTCTAAAATGTAAATAGAGAGAGGTACAAAGAACAAATGACAACAATTCAATGAAAAGGGGCAGGGACGCCTGAGTGGCTCAGTCGCTTAAGCATCCAGCTTCGGCTCGGGTCATGATCTCACGGTTCATGGGTTTGAGCCCAGCATTGGGCTCTGTGCTGACAGCTAACTCAGAGCCTGGAGGCTGTTTCAGATTCTGTGTCTCCCTCTCTCTGACCTTCCCCTGCTCATGCTGTCTTTCCTTCTCTCTCAGAAATAAATAAAAGAAAAGAAAAGAAAAGAAAGAAAAGAAAAGAAAAGAGGCATTTAAGATTGAATCACAAGGGCCTCCAGGAAATCCAGAACCCACCCACTTTAGCAAGCCTTGGGGTAATCTATCAGTTTCTCCGTGTAATGTACAATGGTAGCTCTTCCACATCCCCTCCTTTTTCACCTTGCTGTGGTCACTACTCCAAAGGAATGGCCAAGAATTTGCCATCAAATAATTTCTAATGTCAAGATTTATTCTCCAGATTCATGGTAGTTTGCTCCATATACTGATATTTTATTTTATTCTCCATTCCAATTTCTACATCAAAATAAAACTATGCCATTTCCTTCACTTCCATATTTGGAGCTTTTGCCTTACCTGTCTGGGCAGGAGTAAATTTTTCATCTGCCATTTGAGAATTCTTATCCTTTAACAGCACTTTGCAGTTTGGAGAAATCCTAGCAGAAAAAAAAAAATGTTTCTTAAATTTTTTTTCCTTATTTTTCAGATCTTAAAAACAGAAGGGGCAGTTTGAGAGGATAGCAAAGTACAAGGATACTGAGCTCACCTTGTCCCCATGGACACACTGAGGCAACAACTATATCTAAAGCAGTGAACTCTAAAAGCAACCTGAAGGCTGGCAGAACAGATCTTCCACAGTTAGTCATAGACAGAAGGCCACATTATAAAGGGTCGAAGGGTGAGATGTGGTCAGGAACCAATCCCCCAGCCTGATTACCTACAAACTGGAGAGATATCACAAGCCAGGAGGAGTAAAGGAATCAGACTCCACTCTCAGCACCCCAGACCCTGGGGACCTGCAGTGGAAAGAAGAGTTTCCCTAAAGCCTGGCTTTGAAAATCAGTAGGGTTGAACTCCAGGAGATCTGGAACGAGATAGGAAACTGAGCCCTGCCATTAAAGAGCCAGTATGCTAAACAACTGAGCACAAAACACAGCACAGAAGTAGCACTTTGAAAAGCATGTGGGGTACATGTGAAGAAGATTTATTGACTAATGTTAGGACATGTGCTGGCAGGGCAGGAATCTGCAGATTTCTCCTGAAACAAAAGTGCTCACTATTACCATTTTTCTTCCCTTCCCAAAGGCTAGATAGCTGGATACTTGTGGGGACCAGACTTAATACTCTGTATCTCCCTTGATAGCACCATAGGCTTGACTCAAACCACCCCACCTGCCTGCCCTGGAAGGCACACCTCCAAAGCATCTCCTGTCCTTCCACACTTGGCAGGCAGCCCCACCCTGGACCAGCACCACTACAAAGTGACTGTTAGCCTGGGGAAGCAGGGAGATAACCCCAAACACCAGCACCTCACAGCTCCTACAGCTGGACCTGTTAGCTGGTTGTGTAAGGAGCAAGCCTTGCCCTTCCATGTACCTCTAGCTGTAGCAGAGGCTAACTGCAGACAGCTACACTGACCTACCCACCCTTGTGGCTGCGTCTAGGCCTCTCAATAGCACAGGGAGCACACTCTGCCCAATGTATTCATAGCAGGTGAAGGTCATTGCAGCCGACTGGGCTGAGGACAAGCCCCACCCATGGACATGCCCACAATAATTGCAGCTCTGCCACAAAAGGAGAGCACATGCAGCCCAAACAGGATATAAGGATCCACAGGACCTCTTCTACATAAACCATTACTTTCAAGACCAGGAGTTGTGGCTGACCTACCTAATACAAAGAAACAGACAGATTAGAAAAAATGATGAGACAAAAGAATATATCTCAAATGAAAGAATGAGACAAAGGTAAAAAAAATAGAGCTAGACAAAATGGAGATAAGCAATATGCCTGATAAAGAGCTCAGAGCATCGTCATAAAAATGCTCACTGCACTTGAGAAGATGGATGAACTCAGTGAGAATTTCCACAAACAGAAAATACAAAAAAGAACCATTCAGAGGTCAAGAAATCAATAACTTAGGGGCACCTGGGTGGTTCAGTGGGTTGAGCATCTGAATTTGGCTCAGGTCATGATCTCAGGGTTTGAGAGTTTGAGCCTCACATCAGGCTTGCTGCTGTCAGCCTGTCAGTGCAGAGCCTGCTTTGGATCCTCTGGCCTCCTCCCTCTGCCCCTTCTCTGCTTGTGCTCTCCCAAATATAAATAAATATTTAAAAGATCAATAGGTTAAATTTTAAAAACACAGTACAGAGGCTCAACAGCAGATTAAAGGATGTAGATGGATGGATCAGCAGTCTGGAAGAGAAGGTAATGGAAAGCATTCAAGCTGAATAGCAAGTGGAAAAAGAATAATAAAAAATTAGAATAGGTTAAGGGGCCTCTGTGACATCATCAAATGTAATAACATTTGCACTATAGGGATCTCAGAAGGAGAAGAGAGAGGGGAGCAGAAAACTTATTTGAAGAAATAACAGCTGAACATTTCCCTAATCTGGGGAAGAAAATAGCTATCCAGACCCAGGGAGCACAGAAACAGAAAGCTCCATACAAGACGAACCAGTGAGGTCCACACAAAGACATATAATAACTAAAATGGCAAAAATTAATGATAAAGAGAGAATCTTAAAAGCAGCAACAGAAAACAGATATACAAGGAAACTAGTTACATACAACCCAATAAACTCTCAGTGGATTTTTCACCAGAAACTTTACAGGCCAGAAGGGAGTAGCATGACATATTCAAATTACTGAAAGGAAAAAACCCACAACTAAGAATACTCTATTCAGCAAGCTTACCATTTCAGAACTGCAGGAGACATAGGAGTTTCCCAAAAACAAAAGTTAAAGGATTTCATCACTATTAAACCAGCCTTATAAGAAATGTTAGAGGGAATCGTTTAAGTGGAATGAAAAGGCCATAATTAGAAGAAAATCATGAAAGGAAAACTTTACAGGTAAAAGCAAACATATAGTAAAGTGAATAGCTAGTCACTTATAAAGTATCTGGAGATTAAAACATAAAACAAAATCAATTTATATCTATAAAAACTAGTTAAAGGATACAAAAAGTTAAAAGATGAAAAATTATGACATCATCCCTATAAAATGGGGGGCAGTAAAAATTTAGTGCTTTAAGAATGTGTTCAAACTTAAGCAGCCATCAACTTGATATAGACTGCTATATACATAAGGTGTTATATGTGAACCCAATGGTAACCACAAACCAAAAATCTATAATAGAGTCACAATATTTAAAGAGAAAGGAATCCAAGTATAATACCAAAGAAAGCTATCACACCACAAGGGAAGCAATCAAGGAAAAAAAAGGAAAAGAACTATAAAAACACCCAGAAAACAGTTAACACAATAGCAATAGGTATATACCTATCAATAGGTATACTGCTTCAAATGTAAATGGACTAAATGCTCCAATAAACAGACAGAAGATGACTAAATGGATAAAACACCTCAGGCCTAAAGACACACACAGACTAAAAGTAAAGGGATAGAAAAAGATATTCCATGCAAATGAAAATGGAAAAAAAAGTCATGGTAGCAATACTTACATTGGACAAAATAGACATTTTAAAATAGGCCGTAGCTAGTGACAATTAAGAGTGTTACATAATAATAAGGGGATCAGCCCAATAAAAGGATAAAACAATTTTGAATATTTATGCCTACAACGTTGGACCACTTCAATACATAAAGCAAATATTAGCAGATATAAAGGGATAAATTGACTATAATATAATAATAGGGGATTTTAACACTCCACTGACATCAATGGATAGATCATCCTGACAGAAAATCTACAAAGAAACAATGGCTTTGAAAAACACCTTAAACAAGATGGACTAAATAGATATAGACAGAACATTCCATTGAAAAACAGCAGAATACGCATTTGTTTCAAGTGCACATGGAGCATTCTCTAGGAAAGATGTTAGGCCACAAAACAAGTGTCAACGAATTTAAGAAGACTGAAATCATATCAAGCATCTTTTCTGACCACAATGGTATGAAACTAGAAATCAACTACAGGAAAAATAAATGGACACAGAAAACAAACACATAAAGACTAACCAACATGTTACTAAAAACCCAGTGGGTTGACAGAAAAATCAGAAAGAAAACTAAAAATTACATGGACAAAAATGCAGATGGAAATACAGTGATCCAAAATATTTGAAATACAGCAAAAGCAGTTTGAAGACAAAAGTTTGCAGCAAGAAATTTAAAAAATGCAGGCAAATAATCTAACCTTACACCTAAAGGAACTAGAAAAAGAAGAACAAAGCCAAAAATTAGTATAAAGAAGAAAATGATAAAGACTACAGTTGAAATAATGAAAAAAGTGACTAAAAATAAATGGAAAAGATCAATAAACCCATGAGCTGATTCTTGGAAAAGATAAAGAAAATTAATAAATCTTTAGCCAGACTCATCAAGAAAAACAAAAGACCCAAATAAATAAAATCAGAAATAAGGAAAAAATAACAAATGCCACAGAAATACAAAGACTGATAAGAAACTATTGTGATAAACTATATGCTAACAAGGTGAACAACCTAGAAGAAATAGATAAATTCCTACAATCTTTCAAAATCAAATCAAGAAGAAATAGAAAGTCTGAACAGACCAATTACTAGAAGGAAAATTGAATCAGTAATCAAAAATCCCCCAACAAACAAAAGTCCAAGACCAGATGAATTCATAGCTAAATTCTACCCACCATTTAAATAATAGTTAATACCTACCGTTTCTTAAACAATTCCCAAAAAACAGAAAAAGGAAAAAAGAGTCCAAATTCATTCTATGGGGCCACCAAAACCAAAGATACCAAAAAAAGAAAAATTATAGGCCAATATTTTTGATAAGTATAGATGCAAAGGTCTTCAACAAAATATTAGTAAACGAAATCTAACAATACATTAAAAAAATTCACCACAATCAAGTAGAATTTATTCCTAGTTTTCAATGGTCATTCGATATTTGCAAATCAACTAACATGATACATCACATCATAAAAGAAAGGATAAGAACCATCTGATCATTTCAATAGACACAGAAAATGCATTTGACAAAGTACAATATGCATTCATGATAAAATGCCTCAGCAGAGGTGTTTGGGTGGCTCAGTCAGTTAAGTGTTAGACTCTTGATTTCAGCTCAGGTCACAATCATCTCATGGTTCATCATAAAGTTGAGCCCTGAGTCAGGTTCTGAGAAAAGAGCCCAAAGAGAGAAGTCTCTCTCTTCTCTCTCTCTCTCTCTCTCTGCCCCTCCCTCCACTTGAGCTCTCTCTCTTGTAAATAACTCTTAAAAAATCTTTCAACAACATACACTTAGAGGGAACATACCTGAACATAATGAAGGCCATATGTGAAAATCCCACAGCCAATACCATCCTCCACAGGGAAAAAATGAGAGCTTTTCCTCTATGGTCAGGAGCAAGACAGGGATATTCACTCTCACCACTGTTATTTAACATAGTACTGGAAGTCCTAGCCACAGAAATCAGATAAAAGAAATAAAAGGCATCCAAATCAGGAAGAAAGAGGTAAAATTCTCACTATCTGCAGATGACATGCTATATATAGAAAACCCAGGGGTACCTGGGTGGCTTAGTCAGTTCAGCAACTGACTCGATTTTGGCTCAGATCTTGATCCCACAGTTGTGAGATGGAGCCCCACGTTGGACTATGCACTGTGTGTGGAACCTGCTTAAGATTCTCTCTCTCCTTCTCCCTCTGCGCCTCTCCCCTGCTAGGGCTCTCTCTCTCAAAAAAAAAAAAAAACAAAAAAAAAAAACAAGAAAAAACAAAATACTTCACCAAAAAACTATTAGAACTGATACACAAATTCAATAAACTCATTGGATACAAAATTAATACCCATAAATCGTTTGCATTTCTATATGCTGATAACAAAATAGCAGAAAGAGAAATTTTCTAAAAATCTCATTTAAAATTGTACCAAAAATAATAAAATACCTAGAAATAAGCTTAACCAAGGAAGTGAAAGACCTGTACCCTGAAAGCTATAAAGCACTGATGTTAGAAATCCAAGATGATACAAACAGAATATTCCATGCTTATGGATTGGAGGAATTAATATTTTTAAGCTGTCCATTCTACCCAAAGCAATATACAGACTCAATGCAATCTCTATCAAATACCAAAGGTATTTTTCACAGAAATAGAACAAATAACACTAAAATGTATATGGAACCACAAAAGACCTGAACACCCAAAGTGATTTTGGTGAAGAAGAACAAAGCTGGAGATATTATAATCCCAGATTTCAAAATATACTACAGAGCTGTAATAATCAAACAGTACAGTCCTGGCACAAAAACAAACACAGAGGTTAGTGGAAGAGGATAGAGCACCCAGAAATAAATCCATGCTTGTAAGGTCAATTAATCTTTGACCAAGGACACTAAAAGATACAACAGGGGAAAGACAGCCTCTTCAACAAATGGTGTTAGGAATAATGGATGGCTACATGCAAAAGAATGAAACTGGACTGCATTCTTAAACCACATGCAAAAACAAACAAACAAACAAACAAAAAAACCTCAAAATGGATTAAAGACCTAAATGTGAATCCTGAAATGATAAAACTCCTAGAAGAAAATATAGGCAGTTACCTCTTTGACATTAGCTTCAGCAACATTTTTCTAGATAAGTATGCTGAGACAAGGGAAACAAAAGCAAAAATAAATTATTGGGACCACATCAAAATAAAAAGCTTTTACATGCTGGAAGAAACCGTTAGCAAAACAAAATGGCAACCTTACTGAATAGAAGATATTTACAGGGCGCATGGGTAGTTCAGTCCTTTAAACATCCAACTCTTAATTTCAGCTCACATCATGATTTCACAGTTTGTGAGATTGAGCCCCACATTGGGCTCAACACTGACAGCACAGAACCTTCTTGGGATTCTTTCTCTCTCTCTCTACTGGCCTCTCCCTCCCTCACTCTCTCTTAAAGAAGTAAACATTTTTTGTAAAAAAAGAAGGTATTTGCAAATGATATATCCAATAAGGGGTTAATATCCAAAATGTACAAAGAACTTACACAACTCAACACCAAAAAAGAAAGTAATCTAAATATAAAATGGGCAGAGGACATAAATCGATATTTCCCCAAAGACATTCAGATGGCCAACAGGCACATGAAAAGATGCTCAACATCACTAATCAGCAGAGAATGCAAATTAAAACTACAATGAGATATCACCTCATGGAAGTCAGAATGGCCAGAATAAAAAAAAAGGCAAGAAATAACAAGTGTTGGATGTGGTAGATATGGAGGAAAAGTAACACTCATGCACTGTTATGTTATGGGAACATATGTTATGGGAACATAAATTTGGGCAGCTACTGGGGAAAACAGTATGGAGGATTCTCAAATAAAAATAGACGTACCACATGATCCAATAATTCCACTACTAGGTATTTACCCAAAGAAAACAAAAATATTAATTTGAAAAAATATATATATACCCAATTTTTTGAGGTAGTATGTACAACAGCCAAGATAAGGAAATAACCCAACTTTCCAGTGAAGGATGAATGAATAAAGAAGAAATGATGGGGCACTTGGGTGGCTTAGTAGATTAAGTGTCTGACTTCAGCTCATGTCATGATCTCACAGTTCATGGATTCAAGGCCCATGTTGGGCTCTGTGCTGATAGCTCCAAACCCAGAGCCTGCTTTGGATTCTGTGTCTCCCTTTCTCTCTCTGCCCCTCATCCTCTTTCTCTCTCTCTCTCTCAAATATGAATAAACATTGAAAAATTAAAATGTTAAAAAAAGAAGAAATGGTAAGATGGTATGTGTGTATATACATTTATATAAACATATATACATATGCATATATACACACACATCAATATGTAATGGAATATTACTCAACCATAAAAATTATAAGATTTTGTCATTTGCGGCAACATGGATGTACCCAGAGGGTTTTATGCTAAGTGAAATAAGTCAGAGAAAGACAAATACCATATGATTTCACTTGCATGTGGCATCTAAAAAACCAAACATGAACAAACAAAAAGCAGGAACAGACGTATAAATACAGAAAACAAACTGATGGTTACTAGAGGGGAAGAAGGCGGGCGTAATGGGTAAAATGAGTGAAGGGTAATGGGAGATAATAGGCTTCCAGCTATGGAATGAATAAATCATGGGGATGAAAAGTACAGCATAGGGAACATAGTCAATGGTATTATAATAGTATTGTATGGTGACAGTAGCCACATTTGCAGTGAGCAGAGCATAACACATAAACTTGACAAATCACTATGTTGTACATGTGAAACTAATATTGTGTGTCAACTATACTTGAATAAAAAACTTTTTTAAGACACTGGAAAAGATATTCACTATAATCTAAAAAAAGGAAGAAAAAAGAAAAATGAAAGCAATGCAAGATGTGTGAGAAACACTCAATGATTATTACTGTGTATTTCTCTAATTCCATTTATCAATTAATGTTTCTATGTTATACACTAAATAGAGGCATCAAGCCTTGGACCTCTGAAGGTGAACATGTGAATAATCAAGATCACCAAATGGCAGATGATGTATACCACCGTTTAATTTTTCAGACTTTATTCTAAAGTTTTTTTTAATGTCATATTCTCTCAAGATGTCCTTCCTTTTCTACACAAATTTCCATTCCATAATCTTGACACCGGTTTCAAGTAGACTACTAATCCAACACTTTTGGGCTAAATAGCAAGTGACTGGTTAAGCTCATTCTGCAGGTTTCTTACAATGAGCTGGTCTTGGGTTTTACTGAGTATATTTCCGTTGTGAACAACATTTGTATTGGGAATTGTTCCTCTAATTTCTAAACCACTTACAAAACCAGTTTCCCTGAATAGAATAATTTTCTGGGCCATAAAACACACTAAATTTGGTTTAGTTGAGAGCATCAATGGAAGGCTTTGTCATGGATTCCACCAGCAGGGCACTCTTACACCATGTCATATAAATTTTTCTGAAATTTTACAAAGTTGAGCAGATGGTTCAGCTCTTTGGTATTGGCCATAATAGCCTCACAAAGCTTTTAAATTCATTTGTAAAATTTTAATCTTTAAACAATGAATCATGAAGGCGGGGGAAGGAGTCATTCAGAAGCATTTTTTAAAATTATCCAATGATATTTTTCTGTGTGTCTGTAAGTGGTCAGGCACTTGTTCTCAATCTTCCAATCTGGATTCAAAATGTTTGGGGCGAGAAACATGAAATTTCAAAATTTTAAAATAGTACTATGTCACTTGCTGAAGGAAGAAATAAAAGTGGAGATCAGCAGCCAGAACCAAGGCAACTAATACACTTCAGTGATCAATTGCATGATTCTCTTTGATATGAAGGCAGATCATAGCCCCTCCCCCTCCAGGAACTGCTTTGTGGTCCACTGGGATGAAGGGTAATGATATTCAAATGGCCTTTCTATTCACAAGTTAACACACATGGAAATGTTATTTGAAAGGGAAACTAATAACATATCTCTTTTAATAACAAACCTCTTTTTTAAAAGAGGTTACAACATTCTTTGAAGATCTATAAAGGAGTCACGATCTTTGTTCAAGGAAGTAAAAAATTAAGAAAATTTGTGTTCATGGCATTCTGAACTGAATGTGTGCTATGAAGTTCTTCTGATTATGAAAACTGCATTCCTATTCAAAAACAAAATTAAATTTTCTTAATTTGCAAAAGATTAGAATATCCTTTGGTATCAAATAGTTTCTAAATATAAACTCTGCAAACTGTCTCACAACTGTTTTTTTAAGGATACTATGGTCAAACTTCAAGGTGGAGACTGCAGGCAAATATTTACCCATGTTATCTGAAATAGAATTTTCATTGATCTCCATAATCCAGCTTTAATTTGTTAATTTCTATCATTCCATTTTATTTTTTAATAATTTATGAGTCTTGGGGCGCCTGGGTGGCTCAGTCGATTAAGTGTCGACTTCGGCTCAGGTCATGATCTCATGGTTCGTGGGTTCCAGCCCCACGTCAGGCTCTGTGCTGACAGCTCAGAGCCTGGAGCCTGCTTCGGATTCTGTATCTCCCTCTCTCTCTGACCCTCGCCCACTCATACTGTCTCTCTGTCTCTCTCTCAGAAATAAACAAAACATAAAACAATAATTTTTTTAATAATAATTTATGAATCTTGCCACAAGGAAATATTACAGTTAAGGCACCAAAACTAGTAATGGAATTCAAACTTTTCTAACAGTTAATAACTCTTCAACTAACTGTAGTGATGAGTCACACAGAGACTCGGGACACCAAGGCTTTTCTTCCCAGGAAGCAGCTTTATTTGTGCCATCATGAGCTTAGTGAGCTAAGACCCAAAAGGCTGAGCCCTGAGTGCACTGGGGGGGTGGCCTTTGGACCACTTTTCTCCTCCGTCTCCTGTATATGGTAACATAGAGTCTGATTGGGTGGTCTAGGTTACGGAGTCATGAGGAATGTCACCTACGCACATATAGTTCGGTTGCCTTCCTTTGTCTTGAGGTTTTCACCACATTCCTTGGGGAGGGCTCTAGCACATAACCACAATGAACTACCTTTAGTATACAAATAAACACAGAAGCTGTATTTCTCCAGACCACGTCAACCAAGACAGCATAACTGACCCAATAACAATCACACACACACACAAAAACTTGTTAGCTTAGAGAAAGAGCAAAAAGTATCTGAGAACTGGAGTTGTAAAACCTCTTCCACTACCTGAAAAAGGTTTCCAAGTTCTTTCACTTGATTTGACCACATGATTACGACCACCATCTATTCCGATTTCTATCCTCCATTTATTTCCTCTGTTGTTTCATCAAGTAGCTCTTTGTGCATACTACTGTATTCCAGTGAAAGCTATTGCTTCTCAAAAGAGCCCAGGAAGTCTTCCCTGCAGGGCTACATTCTGTCCTGAGGGCATAGCTGCTCTCCAACTCAGTGAAGTTGCTGTTTGAACTCTGTTACTAGGAAATAATGCCATGTGACCATGGATCCTGATTTCATATGGATATGTCTCTTCTGCTCAAATCACTTTCTGTGATAGTCTCTTCTCCCTGGGATCTGAGAGAAGTCTTAGGAAACTGGTATGGAAGAAAATTAGGATGATCAATGAGGTTTATAGAAAATTACTAATAATCCTCCATGGCAATGCCCCCATCCCACACCAAAGCTCAGTCAGAGACAATCCCTAAACCAAAAGAATTTATTCAAAGCTGGCACAATTCTGCCATAGAGAAAAAGAAGCAACATAGGATCATTAAAACATAGTGTAGTTCTTTTCTCAAGACCTAAGCCTCAGGCAGAGCCTGCAAGAGCCCATTGTTTGTCAACCATCCTTTATCTGAAGCTCCTAAGAGAATGATGCGCATTCTGCAGAAGCCTTGGGTGGTTAAAAGGCCACCTTCTGAAAATAGAAGTGGGTTTGATGGGTTTGAATTCCAATTCCTCTATTCCGTGAATACATTTTTAAGCTCTTTTGTTTTGAATAAGTGCCTAAAGGACTGGGGAATCTCCCTCTCAGAAAACTTTTAGAAATAGGGCATTTTTTTAAAAAAAGGAAAAACTTGTCTGAAACATGCTAGAAAACAGAAGAATGGATGACCCTTGAAGCCACAAATGAGAGAAGTATAATTTGAAATAAACCTTTTATTTTACATAAACCCTTGTTACCTTTCATTATATATCTGTAAATCAAAGCACTTATAAATTCATTACTTACTAACAAGATTTGTTTAATTTTAAAAATAATAACACCTTATCTTTAGATACATAGGTTTCAAACAAGGTCCCTCTAATTCTCATTTTTTTATAATTTCCCTCACCACATATTTGTGAGACATAAAATATTCTAAGTAGCCATTAGCAATTTTAAAACATGTGCAGAATTGTAAAACATGTGCTTCATGGCTGATTATTATTTTTCTACCTTTGTCTACTACTGTAATCCACTCTATAAATTTAACAACCTGCGTGTCATAATAGCTATGGCAGTGCTAGTGCCACATGGCATCCTTTGGGAGTAAGGAGCTTAGGAGGACACATAGGAGCAGGAGACAAAACAACAGGATAATATATCTGAAAGTATGTAGATCCTGACAGGATGACTTTAATTCTGGTTTATATGGATATTAAAATTATCAGACCATCAGTGATATCAAATGTGCAATGAATCAAATTCTATATGAATCAGCCTCTTAATGATGCTTAGAACTTTCATTTGAACTAAACCAGTTTGGGCAACTGGTTGATTAGGCTCCTGGTAGCTAATATGGTGTCTGCTGTGAATACTGCTGGACTATTAAACACACTCCAATATCTGAACCCTAAAACATAAAGAAGTTTTAAGACTATCCAAAAGACCACAATAACAAGAAGATTTCCAACAAATTATCTGCCAAAAGATTAGACACATCAGCAAGGGATTCCCCAAGGTTTGGAGGCACATTTATGAGATTAAAATTAGCCATGCATTGCCAAGTCCAAGGTCCACAGCAGACAATATCTAATCAATATTTATCAGGCTTCTCCAGAATGAGACAGGGAGGACTAAGGGCTAAGAGATCTTTCCAAGTTCTGCCACTAATGAGCTGTGTGGCTTTGGGAATGTCACTTAGTGTTTCCTGGCCTCGGTTTCTTCTGCTGTAAACTGGGCAAGATAATCTGTAGTTCTATCCAGAGAATTCCTCTGCTTAGTTAATAGGGTCATGGCCATTTACTGGAAAGTTTTATCTGAAAGTCTATGGGAGGCTAGAACATAAAACTTTATAATTTCAAGCACTTTTCTATATTAAGCATCATTATATTTGAGGGAAAATAGTCCCAAATGTTTTTAAACTAATTCTTCCTAGCAACTTTCTAACAGTTTCCAAATTATTCAAGTTACGCAGCAAATTGAGACATCGTAGAACAGATATACATTTACTTTTAAATGCTGCCTTTATATTTTACATATCATTGAATTTTCAAATAATACAATTAGCAACAGGGCAAAACTATAAGTGAAGTGAATTTAAACTGTGAAGCTATAGGGATAGAAGTTTTTAATCACCAGATGTTCTGTAGCATAACTGAATCAAGTTGTTTATGATAATTTTATTACCTTGGCCCTCTCTTTAACAGAGTTCTCATATTTTCTCCTGATGTATATCACACTTTCGAAGCCCTTCCACTAATTGGAACTCCACGAACCTGGCTTCCAAGACTCTTTAATGTGAAAAATTATTGTAAAAGTTAAGTATGTTTGCTTCATTTCAGCTTGGAACTTCTAGCTATGAAAGATACCTTCTATAGTTATGACGATATCTCTGGTTAGAGATCACCTACTTTGGTCAACACTGTATCTTCATGAATTTCATTTAAATTAGAACTTACTTGTAACAGGAGGATTTTAATTTTTCAGACAAAAAAATGCCAATGTGTACATTTTGCAAACACTGCAGATTGTGTTCAAGAAGCCCTACCAACAGTGACTTTGTCCTTGACTGCTCTTTAGAATCACCGTTAGGAATTTGGGAGGAAAATTCTATAGCTTGGCCCAGTCCCGAACATTTAAAGTAGAAAATTTGGAGGTGGGCAGCAGGTATTGGTATATTTTAAAAGAACCCCAGGGGGTATATAGTCAGGACTGAACTACTGACCTAGAATAACTACTTATCTCGTAGAACTTATATCAGTCTCTATTGTGTTTTACTATTGGCATTCCCACACTTACCACCTGCTGGACTACAATGCCTTCTATGTCTCCTGTCTTTAACAGTTCTTCAAAATGCTCTTGAAATAGTGGTTTACTTTTTCTTTTTTTCCTTTTCCTTTCTTTTTTTTTTTTTTTAATGTAGGCCCCATACCTAGCATGGAGCCCAATATGACGCTTGTACTCACAACCGTATGATCCAGACCTGAGCTGAAATCAAATCAAAGGCTAAACTGACTGAGCCACCCAGGCACACCAACTTTGTCTTTCTTTATGACAATTCAATAGAGTTGCCAGTACATGTAATATCTCATTTTACAGATGGGACAGTCTGGGTTTGCCCAAGGAAACACAAACAGTAAGTGATAATACTAAGTGCTAAAGCAAGACTAAGGACTCAAGTGTTCTTATGTCAGGTTTGGTGCGCTTCCTACGCTTGGAACCCCAATGCCTGCCTTTTATCACTCCTGGTGGTCTGCATACAAAACTACATCTTAAGACTATGCAGGCCACCTACTGAGAGGAGCATAGGGAGATGGATGAGGAGGACTCTGAGCTCACCCTGCACCACATTTACAAGTAGATGCCATCCACAACCAGGTCAATAAACCAGAAAGTGATCCAAATACTGGCAGAACAAATGCCACAACTAAATTCAGAAAAGAGCCTGCATCTGAAAGTGTAGGAAGATCAGAAATTCAAAGGGAGGCTGCCCACAGGAGGGAGGGAGCTGACCATATGGAGAGGGCAGAGAAATGGACCCTCATACCAGGGAGCTCACGCAGGGAAGACTAATCCCCAAAATGTTTGGCTTTAAAACCAGAGGGGCTGAATTCTGTGAGTTTGAAAACAAAAACAAACAAACAAGCAAAAAAACAGTGGAATGTGGAACCTGGGGCATCAAAAGTCAGATGACTCAGTACTGGGTGAGCTGGGAGGGCAAGTGATAGCTGGGCTGCTACCCTTAAAAAGATAGCAGGCTGTGTGGAGAGGCAACACAAAAAACAGCAGTTTACGTAACTCTGGGGGAAAATGGGAAATAGATCTGTTCATACTGGTTTTGGAGCATGTTGGGGACTTCTCTGAAAATGAGGGAGCTGGCAGGTGCCGGTGTCCTCCCCTAACCCCACCCCCACCCCAGAATAAACACAGAACCACCTGTGGGAGACAGAGATGCACAGACACTTGTAGCTTTGGCCCAGGGCTCAGGGCAGACTTTGTTAAAGCTGTACACACAGCCCACTCAGCCAGTGGATGCACAGCTGTCATTGTGTGCAGTGCTCAGCCTCCATGCAGCACCCAGCTACACACCCTCAGCCAGTGTCACACACTGGAGCCCACACCTAGCAATTGTTACACCCAACCTCGTGTCCCCAGCTGCCCTGGCATGTAGCTCCCAGCCACCATAGGACTTTGAGGAACCCAGACTAGGAATAGTGGCCCAACATAAATTTTGCTAACACCATCACTCTACTCCCAAGTTTCCCAGTGGGCATGCCCCCTCAAAGCTGGTCTACCTGGGTCCCACTAACACCACAGAGAGCAAGAACACCCCACAACAGGCAGAGAATCAGTGCATACGACTTCACTGAAAGAAAAGTGACTCAGACACAATAGTAGGGTATAAGCAAAACATATAGGATACTCTCCCAAAGTTCCACATTTTGGTGAACAGAGGACACTGCACTGCAGGGCACTCTAGGACCTCCTCTTCATAAAATCACTACTTTCAAGAACAGAAGATATAACTGACTTTCTTAACACACAGGAAAAGACACAGAGAGGCAGGCCAGGCAAATGAGGAGACAGACAAATGTATCCCATATGAAAGAACAGGATAGGGTCATAGTCAGAAATCAAGCAAAACAGATATATGTAATATGTTTGATAGAGAATTTAAGGCAGTGATCATAAAGATCTTCAGTGGATTTGATAAAAGAGTTGAAGACATGAGTGAGACCTTAACACAGATATAAGGAAAAACATAGAAGAGATAAAGGCCCAATAAACAAAATGAGAAACATGCTTAATGGAAGGAACAGCAGGATGGAAGGAGCAGAGGAATGAATTCATGACACAGAAGATAGAGTAATGGAAAGTAATCAAGCTAAAAAAAAGCAAGAAAAAAATAATTACACAAAATAAGACTAGACTTATGGAACTCAGTGATTCAATAAAAAGGAATAACATTCATATTATAGCAGTCCCAGAAAGAGAGAGAGAAAAGAGGGCAGAAAGTTTATTTGAAGAAATAATGCTGGCTGAAAACTTCCCTAATCTGGAGAAGGAAACAGATATCCAGATCTAGGAGGCACTCCAGGAGTTCCAGAGAACTCCCTTCAAAATCAACAAAAGCAGACCCACATCAAAACATATTGTAATTAAATTGACAAAATTTAGTGATAAACACGAAAATCTTCAAAGCAACAAGACAAAAGAAGTTAGTAACTTACAAGGGAAAACCCGTAAAATCAGTGGGAAATTCTTCAACAGAAATTTTGCAAGCCAGAAAGGAGTGGCATGATATAGTCAATGTGCTAAATGAGAAAAATCTGTAGCCAAGAATACTCTATCTAGCAAGGCTGTCATTCAGAATAGAAGATAGAGTTTCCCAGGCAAACAAAAACTAAAGGATTTTATGGCCACGAAACTAGCCCCACAAGAAATATTAAAGGGGACTGTTTGAGTAGAAAGGAGTGACCAAAAGTGACCATATAAAGGTAGAAAACACACATGCAGTAAAAATAAATATTTCTGTAAAAATGCAGTCAAGGAACTCACAAAGAAAAGGGTATAAAATGTGATAACATATATCTAAAACGTGAGAGAGAGAAGAGTGGGTTCAAATTTCAATGACCATCAACTTAATATAGATTGCTATATGCAGAAGAGGTTATATAGGAACCTAATAGTAACTGTATATCAAAAACCACTAATAAACAGGCAAAGAAAAAAGAAAATAAAATCCATCACTGAATAAAATACATCACTGAAGAAAATCAAAAAAACATGAAAGAAAGATAATAAAGGATCATAGAAAAATCTTCAGAAACAAGCACAAAACAAATAACAACATTCATATCTATCAATAATTACTTTGAATGTAAATGGACTAAATGCGCCAACCTTAAGACAGAGCATGTCAGAATGGATAAAAAGAACAAGAGGCATCTGTATACTGCCTATAAGAGATTCGTTTTAGACCTAAAGACACACAGATTGAACATGAGAGGATGGAGAAAAACTATCATGCAAATGGATTTCAAAAGAAATTCAGGATAGCAATACTGATATCAGAAAAAATAGACTTTAATGCTTTCTTTAAATTTGTTATTGAGAAATAGAGAGATAGAGCATGAGCATAGGAAGGGTAGAGAGAGGGGAGACAGAGAATCCAAAGGAGGCTCCAGGCTCTGAGCTATCAGCATGGAGTTTGAGCACAGGGCTTGAACTCACAAATCGAGACATCATGACCCGAGCCAAAGTTGAATGTTTAACGACTGAGCCACCCACGTGCCCCAGAAAAAATAGTCTTTAAAACAAAGACTATAACAAGAGACAAAGAAGAATTGAACATAATAATAATAAAGGGGACAATCTAACAAGAAGATATAGCAATTGTAAATATCTATGCACCCAATACAGAAACACTTAAATACATAAAACAGTTAATAACAAACATAAAATAACTAATTGACAATAATAAAATTATAGTAGGGGACCTTAACATTTCCCTTACATCACTGCGCAAATCATCTTAAAAGAAAATCAAATAAGAAAGGATGGCTTTGAATGACACATTAGAATAGATGGATTTAACAGGTATATTCAGAACATTCTATCCTGAAACAGCAGAATGCACATTCTTTTCAGTCCACATGGAATACTCTCCAAAATAGATCACATATTGGCCCACAAAACCAGCCTCAACAAATTTAAGCAGATCGAAGTCATACCATGCTTTGTTTTTGACAAGACAACTATGAAACTAGAAGTCAACCACAAGAAAATAACTGGAAAGACCACAAATATATAGAGGTTAAATAACATGCTACTAAACAATGAATGGGTCAACAAGGAAATAAAAGAAGAAATTAAAAAGTACATGGAGACAAAAAAAAAAAATGTAAGGCACCTGAGTGGCTAAGTTGGTTGAATGTCTAACTCTTGATTTTGGTTCAGGTCATGATCTTTTTTTTTTTTTTTTTTACAAATAGTTTATTGTCAAATTAGTTTCCACATAACACTCAGTGCTCATCCCCACAAGTGTCCTCCTCCATGCCCATCCCCCTCCCCCCCACATACATCAGTCCTCAGTTTTTGTCAGCATTCAAGAGTCTCTCATGGTTTGCCTCTCTCCCTTTCCCCCACCATTTCCGCCCTTCTTCTCCCCCTTGTTCCTCTGTCAAGTTCCTCCTAATCCTCCTATACGTGCACACATATGATATTTGTCCTTCTCTGCCTGACTTATTTTGCTCAGCATAACACCCTCAAGGTCCATCCATGTTGCTACACATGGCCAGATTTCATTCATTCTCATTGCCATGTAGTACTCCATGGTATAGATAAACCACATCTTCTTGATCCATTCATCTGTTGATGGACACTTAGGCTCTTTCCATGTTTTAGCTATTGTGGAGAGTGCTGCTATGAACATTGGGGTACATGTGCTCCTATGCCTCAGCATTTCTGTATCCCTTGGGTAAATTCCTAGCAGTGCTATTGCTGGGTCATAGGGGAGTTCTATTGTTAGTTTCCTGAGGAACCTCCACACTGTTTTCCAGAGGGGCTGTACCAGCTTACATTCCCACCAACAGTGTAGGAGGGTGCCCGTTTCTCCACATCCTCGCCAGCATCTAGAGTTCTCTGATTTGCTCATTTTAGCCACTCTGACTGGCGTGAGGTGGTATCTCAGTGTGGTTTTGATTTGTATTTCCCTGATGAGGAGGGATGCTGAGCATCGTTTCATGTGTCTGTTGGCCATCTGGATGTCCTCTTTGGAGAAGTGTCTGTTCATATCTTCTGCCCATTTCTTCACTGGGTTGTTTGTGTTTCAGGCGTGTAGTTTGGTGAGTTCCTTATAGATTCTGGATATTAACCCTTTATCCAATATGTCATTTGCAACTATCTTTTCCCATTCCGTTGGTTGCCTATTAGTTTTCTGGGTTGTTTCCTTGGCTGTGCAGAAGCTTTTAATCTTGATGAGGTCCCAATCATTTATTTTTGCTCTTGATTCCCTTGCTTTTGGGGATGTGTCAAGTAAGAAGTTGCTGCGGTGGAGGTCAAGGAGGCTGTTTCCTGCTTTCTCCTCTAGGGTGTTGATAGTTTCCTGTCTCACGTTCAGGTCCTTTATCCATTTTGAGTTTATTTTTGTGCATGGTGTGAGAAAATGATCTAGTTTCATTCTTCTGCATGTTGCTGTCCAATTCTCCCAACACCATCTGTTAAAAGGCTGTCTTTTTTCCATTGGATATTCTTTCCTGCTTTGTCAAAGATCAGTTGGCTGTATACTTTTGGGTCCACTTCTGAGTTCTCAAGTCTGTTCCATTGGTCTATGGGTCTATTTTTGTGCCAATACCATACTGTCTTGATGATGACAGCTTTGTAGTAGAGGCTAAAGTCTGGTATGGTGATCCCTCCCGTTTTGGTTTTATTTTTCAGTATTACTTTGGCTATTCAGGGTCTTCTGTGGTTCCATACAAATTTGAGGATAGTTTGTTCTAGTTTTGAGAAGTATGCTGGTGCAATTTTGATTGGAATTGCATTGAATGTGTAGAGTGCTTTAGGTAGTAATGACATCTTAACTATATTTATTCTTCCTATCCATGAGCATGGAATGTTTTTCCATTTCTTTGTGTCTTCTTCAATGTCCTTCATAAGTTTTCTATATTTTCCTCATACAGATCTCTTGTATCCTTGGTTAGGTTTATTCCGAGGTATTTTATGGTTTTTTGTGCAATTGTGAATGGGAGCAGTTTCTTGATTCCTCTTTCTGTTGCTTCATTGTTGGTGTATAAAAATGCAACCGATTTCTGTACGTTGATTTTGTACCCTGCAACTTGGCTGAATTCTTGGATCAGTTCTAGGAGGCTTCTGGTGGAGTCTGTCGGGTTTTCTATGTAGAGTATCATGTCATCTGCGAAGAGGGAAAGTTTGACTTCCTCTTTGCCAATTCTGATGCCTTTGATTTCCTTTTGTTGTCTGATGGCTGATGCTAGGACTTCCGGCACTATGTTAAACAACAGTGGTGAGAGTGGACATCTCTGTCGTGTTCCAGATCTCAGGGGGAAAGCTCTCAGTTTTTCCCCATTGAGGATGATGTTCGGTGAAGGCTTCTCATAGTTGGCTTTGATGATGTTTAAGTAGGTTCCTTCTATCCCAACTTTCTCTAGTCTTTATTAAGAAGCGATGCTGTATTTTGTCAAATGCTTTTTCTGCATCTATTGACAGGATCATATGTTTTTTATCTTTTCTTTTATTGATATGATGTATCACATTGATTGATTTGCAAATGTTGAACCAGCCCTGTAACCCAGGAATGAATCCCACTTGATCTTGGTGGATGATTCTTTTTATATGCTGCTGGATTCGATTTGCAAGGATCTTGTTGAGAATTTTTGCATCCGTATTCATCAAGGATATTGGCCTGTAGTTCTCCTTTTTTGCTGGATCTCTGTCTGGCTTGGGAATCAGAGTGATGCTGGCTTCATAAAATGAGTCCGGGAGTTTTCCTTCGATTTCTATGTTTTGGAATAGCTTGAGAAGAATTGGGATTAATTGTGTTTTAAATGTCTGGTAGAATTCCCCAGGGAAGCCATCAGATCCAGGGCTCTTATTTGTTGGGAGATATTTGATCACTGATTCGATTTCTTCACTCGTTATGGGTCTGTTCAGGTTTTCTATTTTTTCCTGTGTGAATTTTGGTAGTGAGTGTGTGTTTAGGAATTTGACCATTTCTTCTAAGTTGTCCAATTTGTTGGCATATAATTTTTCATAGTATTCCCTGATAATTGCTTGTGTTTCTGAGGGGTTGGTTGTAATAAGTCCTTTTTAATTCATAATTTTGTCTATTTGGGTGCTCTCTCTTTTCTTTTGGATAAGTCTGGCTAGAGGTTTGTCAATTTTGTTTACTTTTTCAAAAAACCAACTCTTGGTTTATTGATCTGTTCAATTGTTTCTTTGGTCTGTATGTTGTTTATTTCTGCTCTAATTTTTACTATCTCTTCTTCTACTGGGTTTAGGGTGTTCTTGTTGCTCTGCCTCTAGTTCCTTTAGGTGAGCTGTTCGATTTTGCACTTGCACTTTTTCTAATCTCTTGAAATAGGCCTGGAGAGCAATGTACTTTCCTCTTAGGACTGCCTTTGCCGTATCCCATAGATTTTGAGTTGTTGTGTTTTCATTTTCATTTGTTTCCATATATTTTTTAATTTCATCTCTAATTGCCTGATTGGCCCATTCATTCTTTAGAAGGGTGTTCTTTAACCTCCATGTTTTTGGAGGTTTTCCAGACTTATTCCTGTAATTGATTTCAAGTTTCAAAGCATTGTGATCTGACAGTGTGCATGGTATGATCTGTATTGAATTTATTGAGGGCTGCTTTATGTCCCAGTATGTGATCTATCTTGGAGAATGTGCCATGTGCACTTGAGAAGAAAGTAAATTCCCTGGCCTCAGGATGTAAAGTTCTAAATATGTCCGTCAGATCCATCTGGTCCAAGCCTCAGGTCATGATCTTATGATTCAGGAGATCAAGTCCTGCATTGGGCTCTGCCTGGCAGTGCAGAGCCTGCTTGCGATTCTCTGTCTTTCTGTCCATCCCTTGCTTGCTTGTTCTCTCTCTTTTTTTTTCCTCATTCTCCCAAAATAAATAAACATAAAATAATTAAATTAACAAAAGAAAAGAATATGAAAACACAATAGCTCAAAAGCTTTGGGATGAAGCAAAAGTGGTTCTAACAAGGAAGTTTAAAGCAATACAGGCCTTTATAAAGAAGTCAGAAAAAATCCAAATAAGCAACCTAAACTTATACCTAAGGGACCTAGAGAAAGAACAACTGACAAAGCCTAAAACCAACAGAAGGAAGGAAAAAATAAAAACTAGAGCAGAAATAAATGATACAGAAACTAAAAAATTAAAAAAAATATTGCTGAAACCAGGAGCTGGTTCTTTGAAAAAAATCAGAATTATTGATAAGCCTCTAGCCATCCTTATCAAGGAAAAAAAGAGAAAAGACTGAAATAAATAAAATCACAAATAAGAGAGGATTAGTAACCAACACCACAGAAATACAAACAAGTATAAAAGAATATTATGAAAACTACATGCCAACAAACTGGACAGCCTAGAAGAAATGGATAAATTCCTAGAAATACAAACAACCAAAACTGAAACAGAAAGAATCAGAAATTTGCACAGAGCAATAATCAGCAAAGAAATTGAATCAGTAATCAAAAACTCCTAACAAAGAAAAGTCTAGGACCAAATGACTTCACAGTTGAATCCTCCCAAACATTTAAAGAAGAGTTAATACCTATTCTAAAAACAAAACAAAACAGAAAAGGAAGGAAAACTTCCAAATGCATTCTGAAGCCACCATTATCTTGATACCAAAACTGGGTAAAGATACCACTAAAAAAAACAAATGATGGGCCAATATCTTTGATAAGCATAAATGCAAAAGTCTTCAATAATATACTAGCAAAGCAAAGCAAAGCAAATCCAACACACATTTTAAAAAATCATTCACCACAAACAAGTAGGTTTATTCCTGGGTTGCAAGGTGATTCCATATTCACAAATCAATCAACCTGATGACACATCACATCAATAAGATAAAAGATAAGAACCATATGATTCTTTCAATAAATACAAAAAAGTATTTGATGAAGTACAATATACATTCATGATAAAACCTTCAACAAAATAGGTTTAGAGGGAACAAACCTCAACATAACAAAGATCATATAAGAAAAACCCACAACTAATATCATCGTCAATGGGGAAAAACTTGGAGCTTTGGAATTTTTCTGTTAAGGTCAGGAATAAGATAAGGATGTCCACTCTCCCCGCTTCTATTCAACATACTGGAAGTCCTAGCCATAGCACCCCAAACAACAAAAAGAAAAACAAAGGCATCCAAATTGGCAAGGAAGTAGTTAAACTTCCACTATTTCCTAATGACATCCTACTATATTTAGAAAACCTGAAAGACCACCAAAAAACTGCTAGAACTGATACACAAATTCAGTAAAGTCACAGGATGCAAAATCAATGTACAGAAATCTGTTGCATTTATATGCACCAATAATAAAGAACCAGAAAGAAAAATTAAGAGAGCAATTCCATTTACAATTGCACCCAAATAGTAAGATACCTACAAATAAACCTAACCAAGAAGTAAAAGGCCTATACTCTGAAAATTATAAAACATTAATGAAAGAAATTGAACATGACAAAAAGAAATGGAAAGATATTCCGTGCTCATAGATCAGAACAAATATTGTTAAAATGTCTATACTATCTGGGGTGCCTGGGTGGCTCAGTCAGTTAAGTGTCCAACTTCAGCTTAGGTCATGATCTCATGGTTTGTGAGTTCAAGCCCTGTGTTGGGTTCTGTCCTGACAGCTCAGAGCTTGGAGCTTACTTAGGATTCTGTCTGTCTGTCTCCCTCTCTTTCTGTCCTTCGCGTGCCCATGTCTGTCTGTCTGTCTGTCTCTCTCAAAGATAAACATTTAAAAAAATTAATAAAATTTTTAAATGTCTATACTACCTAAAGCAATGTACATATTTCATGCAAGCCCTATTGAAATATCAACAGCATTTTTCACAGAACTAAAATCAATCATTTAAAAATTTGTATGGAACCACAAAAGCCCTTTATTACTAAAGCAGTCTTGAAAAAAGAAAAGTTGGAGGCATCACAATTCTGGACTTCAAGTTATATTACAAAGCTATAGTAATCGAAACAGTGTAGTACTGCACAAAGACACAGAGATCAATAGAACAGAATATAAAACCTAGAAATAAACCCACAACTATATGGTCAATTAGTCTTTGACAAAGCATAAAGAATATCAAATGGGAAAAAGTCTATTCAAATGGTATTGGGGAAACTGGAGACCAACATGAAAAAGAATGAAGCTGGATCACTTTCTTACACCACTCACAAAAATAAACTCAAAATAGGTTGAGGACCTAAATGTGAGACCTGAAACCAGAAAAATCATAGAAGAGAACATAGGCAGTATCTCTTTGACATTGCCCATAACAAATATTCTAGATCTATCTCCTGAGGCAAGGGAAACAAAATAAAAAAGAAACTATTGGGATAACATACAGAACAGGAGAAGATATTTGCAAATGACATTCACTAAAGAGTATACAAAATATATATACAGAACGGATATAATTCAACACCTCAAAAGTAAATAATCTAATTTAAAAATGGGCAGAAGACATGAACCTTTTGTCAAAGAAAACAGACAGATGACCAGCAGGTACGTGAAAAGATGTTCATTCATCACTCAACATCAGGGAAAAATGCAAATCAAAACTACCACAAGATATCACTTTACTCCTGTCAAAATGACTAAAATCAAAATCACAAGAAACAACAAGGGATGGCAAAGATGTGGAGAAAAAGGTACCCTCTTACAATGTTGCTGGGAATGCAAACTGGTACAGCCACAGTGGAAAACAATCTGAAGTTTCCTCATAAAGTTAAAAATAGAATTACCCTATGGTTTAGTAATCACAATACTGGGTATTCACTCAAAGAAAACAAAAAACACTAATTCAAAGGGATACTTGCACTCCTATGTTTACAGCAGCATTATTTACAATTACCAAGATATGGAAATAGCCCGTGTCCATCAGTTGGTGAACGGACTAAGAAGAGGTGATACACATACACACACACACACACACACACACACACTGGAATATTATTTAGCCATAAAGTAGAACAAAATCTTGCCATTTGCAATGACATGGATGGAGCTAGAGAATATAAGTCAGTCAGAGAAAGATAAATACCATATGATTTCACTCATATGTGGAACTTAAGAAACAAAACAAATGAACAAAGGGGAATAAAAGAGAAAGAAGCAAGCCAAGAAACAGATACTTAACTATAGAGAACAAACAGATGGTTACCAGAGGGAAGGTAGGTAGGGGATGGGTGAAATCGGCGATGATCAGGATTAAGGAGAGCATTTGTGATAAGCACCAGGTGTTGTATGAAAGTGCTGAATCACTATATTGTACATAGTGTACACATGAACCTAATATAACTCTGTATGTTTACTAAATGGAATTAAAATAGAAACTTTAGAAGAGAAAAAGACGATCCAAAGAAAATGGCAAAAAGGAAAGAGCTAATTCATGCGTGTACTTGAAACACACTGCCTGCCTGTATTCACCCTTTATGAGTTTTGGCAAGGCCTTCAATGTTTTGTTACTGAAATTTTATCTTACAAAAGGTGAATCTTTGGAATAAATAACTAATTCGCTAGTTTTTAGCCAATTATCAATTAGTTGAAAATTATTAGCCCGAATTATGTTCCAGCCTGTCTCTCTGTCACTTTATTATTGGTCTCCTAGCAGCTCTTCCCTAATTAAAGAAAATCACAGCTTTTTAACAGCTTCTTTCTGGCTTCCAGATCTGGAAAGAAAAATGAGAACCTTTCCATTCCGGTAACATATTTAAAATGTGTGTAATCGAAAGGCTAAAATTAAAGAAAAATAGCACATAGCAAATATTTTCAAAGCAAGGTATCTTGACTCCAAGATCTGCTAACTTAGCATCATGTGAATATGGTCAGCACCTTTGATTTGCATAATTCAACCCAAATCCAAATCCAGAAATGCATGATGAAAATAAGAGAGGCATGCAATCTCATTTATCTGAGCCATTAGGTTTACTGTATAGGACATGCAGAGCCCTGATCCACCAAAGATAAAGTAATTCTTGGGATCTCCACAACGAGTTCAGGACTCCTCAACTTACCTTAACATCAGCTCCTCCCTACCACCCGCACACACAGCCCACACACATGCATGCATATACTTCACTTCCTCACACAACACACACACACCAGACAACACACACACATACCACACAGCATACACACATTGCCAAAAATTCTTGTAGCAACGAAAAGGGAATGGACTAACACCCAGCACACAGACCTGTTGTACAAGTTTAACATCTCTACTGCTTTGGATTCCTATTACTTTATGTTGGGAGCCATTCTGAGTCCACTAGGCGAGAAAGCTCCTGGTGAGGTTAAAGCAAGTTTGCACGGTCTCTTGCCAATCAGATGATGACCGATATCCACCCCCACTCAATTATTCCTGCTTGAGCACTGACCCCCAAGGTACCTTGTTGATCAATATCAGGAGTGACTTGTCCCCTTATTCTGGCTCTGGTATGATGATTGCACCTTGTGAAGGAACTTACTGTGAGAACTTCTTCTTTCGATTATAGGAACAGATATCGTGTCTCCAGCAGGTCCTGTTTCCCTCCATACTTTCCCTTGGGCTATGAACAGGCTAATGATCCTTACTCATAAAAGATTGACCTTTACATGTAAATACAGTTCTGTTACTACTGTTGTGTTAGTCCAAGAGGTTCATACAGCTCAACATGTAAATCAGCTAACCAAAAATGTCTCTCATGCCCTAGCTATTCAAGAAATCATAAAACTAGACACAAAGGTAAATGCACTCGATGAGGCTACTCTATGTATTGGAAATGAGCTAAACTCTTTAAAGGTATGGTTGGCTCTCCGGTGCCATAAAACTTAACTGGAAAATCAAGTCTGGCCTGGAGACAAAGAGTCTAACTTAGAGAGAAGGAACAGATAAGAGCAGAACATAAGTTACCACATATACCTTTGCTAACTGATGATGTATAGCAGTCCCTTCCCTAAGGCCTACATTCCACAAACACCTTCCCTTACCCTGGCAGCTGTGATGAGGATGGATAAGAGTATCTACAGACCTATAACTTAATCTTAGTGTTATTAAAATGTGAACACCCTGTTATTTTCTTAGTTACTCAACCTCACTATATTTGAGGCAGTTCTGCAAGAAGACTTCTGTAAAACCTGTTTCTGTACATTTTCCAAAAACATCTTATCACAGAGAACTATCCATTGTAAAAATTCCATTTTCTGATGCCATGTTAACATTTGACCTATAAATAAAGACACCAAGAAGGACAGGACAGAGATGCCTGCCTGGTGATCAGAAAGATTCTCGGGGCTCTCTCACTCCCTCATTCGCCGACACCATCCATCCTTCAGGGACCCCTGGACGTGGCCAGAGCTGGACTCCGGCAACTTTAGTTGATATTAATTAGATACTCTTTAAGGCACATTCTCTCTTTGATACTCAAACATTCGTCTTCACACTTTATAATTCCAGAACATGTTGATCCTAATAAAGTTTTCTGATATCAAGTCCCTGGGACAGCCACTTTTGACCATTCTTTAAAAACTTACTAGAGAATTGAGGGGTGACTGGGTGGCTCAGCCGGTTAAGCATCTGACTCTTTTGGCTAGGTCATGATCTCACTGTTCGTGGGTTTGAGCCCCACATCAGGCTCTCCACTGATAGCGTGGGGCCTGCTTGGGATTCTGTCTCTCCCTCCTTCTCTGCCTCTCTCTGTCTCTGTCTCTCTCTCTGTTTCTCTCTCAAAACAAATAAAAATAAACTTAAAACTTTAAGAGAATTGACAGCATAAATATAAATAAATGATAATACTACTACTTACAAGCACTGTCTTAGTGCTTCACAAATGTTATTGAATTTAATCTTTGTAATTAATTCATCAAGGGCTACTTAATAAACCAAGTGAAGGTTGAACTCAGGGTGGCTTGATTGTACAAGCCCACATTTTTACCTACTGATAATAATTTGCTTTCCATAGCACAATTGGTAGAGAAAGTACAAAAGAACAGATCTCTTAACCATGATTTGGCTTATTTAGAATGATTAACTAAATAGTGAGAATAGAATTTTCCGCTTGAGACAGAGAACAACTTGATTCCTCATACCTTATACACAGACATATTACTCATTTGAAGCCTACAGTATCCTTTTCTTCCAAGAATTCTCCCAATTCTATCATTTGTAACTCATACCCCCTTTTTACTGCTTAAAATGAACAAAATAGATTTTTAAGTTTATACAAATTTAAAGTCTAGCAATAGAATTATAGTCCTTATACCTTTGGCAATGACCCGATTGCTGTATAAATGCCACCAGTGAATGAAAACTAATTACAGTTCTTTCAGGCTAAAAAGCGGCAGCTGAATACCACTAATTATGCAATGAAGCTAACAATAATACTAAAAACATTAACAATAAATATATTCACATGAAAGACAAATAAAGAATAAATGCAGCAAATCAGCCATTATAGAAAAAAATGGCAAATGCTGAAATCTTCCTGTATTGCACAATGGGTGTTTTTAAATGCTTAATTATCATACAATGATTACTTCTAGCTCTTCACAAAGGCAATTTTCATAGCTGTCACACACCCCAAGTGCATCTTTAACACATGTTAATGATTTTGAGTTTTGTATTAATGGATCTATATCTAAGCTCACAAGGCAAACAGCTAGAGCTGACATTCAGTTATGCCAACAACCATAGACCAATTTATAAGATCACAGTTGTCTAAATGACTGGGAAGGAAAAAGTAGGGTTTTGTTTGGATTTGGGAGAGGTAATTGCAATTCAACCAGTGTTAACCTGGCCAAATTGCTCTTCCACACGGACTTCTATTCTGGTCAAATTAGATGCTACATAAAGTCCTAAGGATTCAATTGGGAACATATGCCAATTTTATCCTTAAAGTGGTCTGATTCAGGAGAGACAGAGACTTACTGGACAGAGAAAGAGAGAGATTAATAATATGAATACAAACCGATCATAGCTGGCTATCTACTTTAATAGTGTCGTAAACGTCCCCACCATTCTTCTCAGTAGGTATTTGCCCCAGAACGGGCAACAAGTGAGAATCCTGAATCTCCTCTCCCCGGGCCTCAATTTTATTGTCTCTCATGGGGTGAGCAACTCACTTGCTTATGGGCTATTTAAAGAACTTTCAAGGGTAATTTAGTAAAGTTGACTAAATGTGATTTTTACCTTCCATGCTCTCTTTAGAATCTAATTGTCGTGAGGAAATTATTAACAGTGAAGGTGAGTTTTTCTGTGATAATGTATATTTTATGTAAATGAACTGAGGATTTTAATAAAGTCTTAATATCTTGAGCTTGGGTAAGTACTAAGCACTATAGAAAGAAGCGTGCATACATTTGTAATATTTTCAAGGAGGGGGAGCTAGAAATGCTGGAAGTAATATATTAGAATTAGAAACAAACTAGGTTCTAGAATTAACTCTGAAATTAGCTACAAATGGTCATGGAGTTATGATGGATGGTTCGGCTTACAATTTTTCTTAAATTCTTTTTAATGTTTATTTATTTTTGAGAGAGAGAGACAGAGAGCAAGCAGGGAAGGAACAGAGAGAGAGGGAGACACAGAATTGGGAACAGGCTCCATGCTCTTCTCCGACAGTCTGACAGTAGCAAGCCTGACGTTGGACTCCAACCCACTACCGTGAGATCATGACCTGAGCCGAAGTCAGATGCTTAACCAACTAAGCCATCTGGGTGCCCCTGCAATTTTTCAACTTTACCATGGTGCAAAAGCCATACACATTCACTAGAAACTGTACTATGAATTTTGAGTTATGGTCTTTTCCCAGGCTGGCAATATGTGGTATCATACTCTCTCCTGATGCTGGACAGCAACAACGAGCCAAGCTTCTAGTCAGCCACACTATCAACAGGGTAAACAACTGTATCAATTACAAACATTCTGTACTCACTACCACCATTTATTTACACTTTCTGTACAGTTCTCAATGAGTTACACGAGATGTTCGACATTTGATCAGGCCTTGCGTTGGAAGATTCTGCAAAACTGTAGGCTAACCTAAGTGTTCTGAACACGTTCCTGGTAGGCTAGGCTAAGCTTTGGTATTCAGTAGATTAGGAGCATTAAATGCATTTATGATGGTTTTGTTAACCCATAACCTCACAATGAGGCACCTGGGTGGCTCAGTTGGTTAAGTGTCCCATTTCAGCTCAGGACATGATCTCACACAAACTCTTTGTGAGTTCGAGCCCTGCATCAGGCTCTCTGCTGTCAGCACAAAGTCCTCAACAGATCCTTGGTGCCCCTCTCTCTGCCCCTCCCCCTCCCCCTCTCAAAAATAAATAAATATTTAAAAATTTTTTAATGTTTTATTTATTTCTAGGAGAGAGAGAGAGAGAGAGTGTGTGTGTGAGCAGGGGAGGGTCAGAGAGAGAGGAGTCACAGACTGAAACAGGCTCCAGGCTCTGAGCTGGCAGTCAGCACAGAGCCCGACACGGGGCTCGAACCCACGAACCCACTAACCGCGAGATCATGACCTAAGCGAAAGTCGAACGCTTAACCAACTAAGCCACCCAGATGCCCCAAAAATAAATAAATATTTAAAAAACATTTTTTAAATGATGTAACCCCACAGTGATAAAAGAAGTTCTGTATGTGCAACTTGGAAAAAATTCATTTATGGTTTACTTACTAAATGCTCTATGATTCTATTCCTTTTAGCATTCTTAGTACTAACCGTCTATCTGTAATACTTCTAAAACTTCTTGATCGTTCCAAAGAGGGGGAAAAAGAAACAATAAAATTTTTTTAAAGATATGAAGTAAAGATAAACAGAAGGGAAAAGTGAGGTTAAAAGAATATAATACCATCTATATGCTGGTGGAAATGATTAAATGAGATCCAGAATCTCCTGGACCTTAAGCAGAGGAGGGGCTCAGAGCAGAGCACAAAATTATGAAAACAAAGTAAGGTGCAAACTAAGTATTTTTAAAGAGCAAAAGATTACAACAAATTACAAATTTAAAAGCTTCTGAAGAGCGAACTAAAGATGAAAAAAAATTAAGTTATTTTGCTTGTAGGACAACGGGGGCCCTAGTGAAGCAAAAAATGAATTAAGCAGACTTAAAAAGCTCAAAAACAAAAAGCTGAGGTGTGCCTGGGTGGCTCAGTCAGTTAAGCATCTGACTTGGTCTCAGGTCAGGATCTCATGGTTCATGAGTTCGAGCCCCACGTATGGCTCTGTGCTAACAGTTCAGAGCCTGGAGCCTGCTTCGGATTCTGTGTCTCTCTCTTGCTCTGACCCTCCCCTGCTTACACTCTGTCTCTCTCTTTCAAAAATAAGTAAACATTTAAAAAAAAAAGTAGAGTTTGTTCTATACAATGAGGATTCTTATTGGTTATGAAAAAAACTGTACAATTCCCAGAATTTGCCATGGCTCTCTTTGCTGTTACAGGAGAGCCAGTATAATTTCAGAGGTTTAAGTAGCTCAGTCCAGAATCATGCAGGAGGCATTACATTGTTTGTACTTGGAGCTGATAAACTCTATCACAAATATCATGAAATCCATAATAAAAATAATAACACTTTTATTCATTCTATTCTATTCTATTCCATTCATTCTATCAGATTTTTTTTTTTTGGCTTCACACTCTTGATTGCTTTCCGTATGATAATTTCGCAACATGTATTCTTAAATCAGCATTTCCTCTCTTTTCTTCCATGCTTAAACAGTAATACAAATCTGTTGTACAACAATGTGAATCTACATAACACTACCAAATTGTACCTTTAAAAATGGTTTAGATGGCAAATTTTATATGTTTTTACCACAATTAAACATTTTTAAATTATGTTTTTTTAAAAATCAATAATATAATTTAGACAAGATTCAGCTTCACAATTCATTATCAGTATTGTACATTTTTAGGAGTATTATCAAATTGGGGAAATCACTTTGCAGATTAAGCTCTTCTAAATTTGCCTATCCAGTGAATAATATTAAATACTCTGAATTGTCAATCTTCCTTAATGAGTTTGTTGCTAATATCTTCAGTGTCACAGGACAGAAGTTTTATCTTATCTTCATCCATGTCAATATTTATGATAAAATACCAAGAAATTCAAGGTTTCTCCCAATATGTTTCATTCATTCATTCTTCTTCATTAATTGGGTTATCAAAAGTCTAAGATCTTATTCATTATCTCTACCAAAAACATATCCCTTCACCTACATCAATTATTGCTTTGGGTATGATTTTTTTAATGAGACACTGCAATTTCTTCAGTATGCCAATATCTCTGAATACCCTTAGCTCTTTAAAAATTAAATCTAAAGATTACAAAAGAGATTACTGAAACGTTACAAAGCATTTTTACAAAATCCAGTTCAAATAAAGTCTACAGGTTTTATCAAGGGTTTTGAATAAAGTTTCTTTTTTTTTTCATCTACTTATTGTTTGGGTTTCTCTTTAAAGTGTCATTAATATCATTAAACCCAAGGTTCTACGCTTGAACCACTTTAAAATTCAAACCATTCCATTACACATGACCTCTAAAGGAAAACCCAGTTGACATGCATGCTCAATCCAAGAGATGAACCAGAAAACAAAAAAGAACAAATTGTTTTTACTGAAATAGTCCCCAACCTCAAGGACAGTGGAGGCAGTAGGGTAGGGGAGAGAGAAGGCAAGCCAGCAGATGATGGGTTGGTCTGGCTTGGGTACCTACACCTACCACTCAACAAAGTTAGTTTAGGTTAGCACCAAGATTTGGGAGGCAGGAATAAGGGTGAGTATTTGCTATAGGGCATCTTGGGAAAGTGACTTTGAGGGAGGACTGTGAGAAGTGAAGAGACAATTAGCTATAGTCTGCTGATAATAAAAGGAATTATCTAAAGTTCTTTCCTTTTGAGATCAAGAGGCAGGCTGGGACCAGAGTAGTCTCCAGGGTGTCACTAGTGCCTTCTCAACAGATGTCCTTGCTGACTATCATTTAACCACTCATGCAATTATCTGCAAACCAAATATCTATATCCCAATAAACCCAAACTAATTGTATTCCCAATTCAGCTTCTCCTTAACCAAATGCAAACACAACCACAGCCACTCAACCACTCAAGAGGAGCAAAAGTTTTATGGAGAAGGAGTCAATGAAGAAGTCAAGTGTTCTTAATCAACTGAAGACAAACTGGCTTACTTTTACAAAATATTTTAAAATGTGTGACCATATAATCCCATTCCTAGCGCCCCTTCTGTAGCTGTGAATAGGACCTAGACAAGTGAGTGGCCCTAGAGCTCAAGTTTTATTCTCCTCACTGAAGATCCTGCTGCTTCAGACCCCAAGCTCCTAGAGGGCAAGAACTGCATCTTTGGTTTTTAATATTTGTGTACCCAACAGTGCATGATGCAGTGTGGGTGCATATAAAATATTTCATGAGCAGGGGTGTCTGGGTGGCTCAATCAGTTAAGCGTCCAACTCTTGGTTTCAGCTCAGGTCATGATCTCACAGCTTTTGAGTTCAAGCCCCACATCAGGCTCTGTTTTGACAGTGAGGATCCTGCTTTTGATTCTCTTTCTCACTCTCTCACTCTCTCTCTCTCTGACCCTCCCTCACTCACTCTCTCTCTCTGTCTCTTTCTCAAAAATAAAAAAACTTAAAAAAATTTTCATGGATAAATGGAGCAACTATGGTATGTACAAGAAAATGTTGGTAAAAGGAGGCCATTAAATCTTCATGCCAAGAAGAAGGGAAAGACCAGGTAAGCCTTCTGAGATTTCTGAAATAAAATGATATTTAGGAAGACTATATCGGACATTTCTGATTGATTTTTTTTTTTTTTTTGGTCATCCTTCATCTGATCTCTTCTTCCTAAATTTGGAAGCTTAGCCATTCGGTAAGTCATGTGGGAGGCAATGTCTGTCTCTCATTACAAAAGCATACAAAGCCAGCTATATGCTTCCTACCTCTAGGAGGCTAGGTTACAAGAATATGACCCTAAGAGGGGTGCCTGGTTGGCTAAGTTGGTTAAGCGTCCAACTTGGACGCTTGGGTCATGATCTCGTGGTTCGTGGGTTCAGGCCCTGTGTCGGGCTCTGTGCTGACTGCCAGCTCAGGGCCTGGAGCCTGTTTCGGAGTCTGTGTCTCCCTCTCTCTGTGACCCTCCCCTGCTCATGCTGTATCTCTCTCTCTCTCTCTCTCCTAGAAATAAATAAAAATATTTTAAAATTTTTTAATAAAAAAAAAAGAATATGACCCTAAGCTTTGCCAATTAGATATAACCACTAAGGACTTGCTTCAGGATTTAACGATGAGAATCCATCCATTCCAGGAGTGCCAAGAGTATCTAGTGTCCAATGGCAGAGGGTCAGCCACAATATATGGTTTCCAAAGTGTGCAGTGATGGTGGTATCAGGGCCAGAATTCATTGTGCAGCATCCTCTCTGGAGATTCAGAGCTGTACAGAAACTTATTGGGCTTATACTCCTTTGAGAACACACTGTGTTTTTTTCCTTTGTCTACTGTGATAACACACTGTTGTCCTCCTGTCTCTGTAACCATTTCGTCTCTGTCACCTTTGAAGGTTCCTTCTGATTTCATCAGTCTTTAAATGTTAGATCTTCGAAGTTCACCTGTAGGCCTTTTGTTTCCTGACTTTATAATCTTGTACTGGCAACCTCTTCCCCCTCTGGCTCTCTATCTAGCTCCAGGCACTGGCACTCTAGATTACCACATAACATTTGTTCTGTCCTTCTACATCCATTCCTGATATGTCCCTACCTTCCACACAGTTTATGTAATCGTCTCTATACTGAAATCAGAGTGGCCTTTCCAGTGGCAATCAGATGAGCCCTACTTGTAAACCCTTCACTGGATTACAAATGTCTTTAGCATATATATCAACATCCTTAGCATAGTTGACAAGGCTCTGCCCAGTCTTGTTCCTGCCTATCCTACACACACATGACATGATGCTTGGCTTTTGATGAAACCAACCCAGGCCCTCTCTCCTGACCTTCCCTTCACTGAACTATTTTCTGTTCATTTTCCAAATCTCAGCTCCAGTGTAATATCCTAAGGAAAATCTTCCCTGACCCAGACTAAGTGTGACCTCTGCATTAACTATTCTTATAGAAACAAATACCATTTCTTTATAAGACTTATCATTTGAAATGATATATTTTAGTATATGCCTATGGGACTTGATATCTAAATCCCCAATTAAATGGTAAAAACTATGAGGAAGGGACCCCATGTTCTTGTTGTTTTTCACCATCACATTCCAATGAGTGCATAGTCTTAAACCATAGAATTTTGTAATAAACATGTTAAAGGAACAACTGGAAAAAAGTTCAATGTTTAAAGAATTTAGGGGCACCTGGGTGGCTCAGTCAGTTAAGTGTCTGACTTCAGCTCAGGTCATGATCTCACAGTTTGTGGGTTCAAGCCTGGCGTCATGCTCTGTGCTGAACGCTTGCTCGGAGCCTGGAGCCTGCTTCAGATTCTGTGTCTCCTTCTATCTCTGCCCCTCCCCCCACTCACGCTCTGTCTCACTCTCTCCAAAATAAATAAATGTAAAAAAAAAAATTTTTAAGAATTTAATACTAACCTGCTAATAATACCCAATTCTCCCACACACCCCCAAACACTCAAGCCCTGGAAGCTGCAATTGACTCTTCCTTTCCTTCGTTCACTATTTAACCATCAAGTTTCATCATTCTTATTTGGATATTTTCTCCTCCATTTTCACTTCATATTCAACTGTCGACATTCTAGTACAAACATCATGCTTTCAGAAGTAAATGTTTATAATCACTGTTCTATATGCTTGAGCATTCCTTCTCATAGTGCATCCCTTCTCATAGTGCATCCCACATACTGCTGCAAAATTTAGTATCTGCCCCAATGATAAGTAAAATATCCATTATACTATAAGCTTATAGGGATAAGTATAAGGGAAGCCATCAGAGTTTTTGAGAATGTTAAAAGTTAGTTTCTTGGGGCACCTGGGTGGTTCAGTTAGTTTAAGCATCCAACTTCAGCTCAGGTCATGATCTCATAGTTCATGACTTGGACACCTGCATTGGGCTCTGTGCTTACAGTTCAGAGCCTGGAGCCGGTTTTGGATTCTGTGTCTCCCTCTCAATCTGTTCCTCCCCCGCTTGTGCTCTGTCTCTCAGAAATAAGTAAACATTAAAAAAAAAAATTTAAGTTAGTTTCTTAATCTAATCGTCTTAGTTCATCAGACCCTGTAATCAAGGTACCTACAAAACTTTGTTTCCCAAATGTTCCAATATAAAATATCACCTCTTGCTAAGATAGTCTGATCTCTTTCTAATTTGCATAATTTCTGACTCCCATCTTTTCTTCTTTTCTCAAGTTGCTCTCACTTCTTAGAATGTCTTTATCTTGTAGTTTTTCTGTTTTGTTTTGTTTTGTTTTAAGGCTAGTCAAATGAGGTAGTAGGAGTGGATAAGAAACAAAGAAATCTGTAACTGGATGTGATCAATTAATTGTAAACACTGCTGCAATCAGAGCAGCCTTCCCTCATCTTGTTTTGACTAATAAATCTATCACCGACATACAACTAAGGCTTCACCCAGCCCAGTCTATCATAACCTTCAAATGACAGAAAATTGTAAACGAAAGCAATTCCAGTTTTTACCATCTTCCAACAAGGGACAGAAGTGGGATCAAAAGATTTTCATTACATTGAAAAATATGATAAAACTTTCTCTACTTCAACACTTCCAATATAATTAACTCTTCCTTTCCCTTACTCTCCCAAACATTTTCCAAATTCAGCCCATAAATCCTTCCCTTTTTCCCCCAATGCTATCTGACTTGGATTTTTCTGCCTTTCCCGTGATGTTGATTCCTAATAGATAATTCATTTTATTCTAAATATCGTTGACTCTGCTGTTTATCTGGATTAACATCGTGCTATTCCAGTGTGAAGTGAGGCCTTTAACCCTCTTACATGAATAATTTTTTTCTTTGTTCCAAAATACTATGCATCCTTAAGAACAAGTCTTAAGAATTATTTCTCCCATAAAATCTTTCCTAATGGTTTCATCATATACTTTATATACCTACAGAATTAAATTCTATATCATAAAACTTTTAGCTCTTAAATACACACTCAATGATTAAATTTTAAATTGGGAAATGTTTGTGAAGATTATTTGGTTTCATTCTTCCCTTCTGCAAATGAGGACAGAAAAACTCCATTTCTCAACCCTGTTACAAATGTATGCCTTATTGTCACCCAACAGTCTGAAGTATCTGGATAGTGGAGAACAGTTATATACTGCTTTCATATCTCCCTCAGCCCAATGCATTGTACCATGTACAAAATAAACAAACACCTGTTTAATATCTAAATTGAATAAATAAGAGACACTATGTCAAAAAATTATAAGAGAGTCACTTGCCCAAATTCCTCAATTTCAAATAAGAAAACTAAAGCCTTGATAGAAGTGTTTTGTGCATGATAGCACATCTAGTTAGAAGCCAATTTAAAGTACTAAAATATATTAGTTTTCAACCATATTAAAAATATATTATTTTATTCTTAAAATATGATTTCACTGGACTTTTGGGAAAGATGGTGGAGTAGGAGGACTCTAAGCTCAACACGTCCCATGGATACAACTGGATGACAACCACATCATTGAAAATAACCCAGAAAATAAGCAAAAGATGGGGAAACCCCACCAACAACAAGCAAAGAGAGCCACTTCACAGTACTGGACTGAAGGCAAAAGTGGCTCAGCCACAACAGCACAGTGCCAGCGACACACACACACGAGACACCTCTAAAGTGCCAGGTTCTGGTAAATAATAGATGATGCACTGCAAGGCACTATAGGACCTTTTACTTTTAAGACTAGTATTTTCAAGAGCAAGAGACATAGCTGACTTTCCTAACACACAGAAACAGACACAGAGAGCTCAACAAAATGAGCAGACAGAGGAATATATCCTAAATGAAAGAAGACAAAAATGACAGTAAGATACCTAAGCAAAATGGAGATTAAAAAAATATGCCAGTAGAGAACTTAAAGTAAGGGTCATAAAGATACTCCCTGGACTTGAGAAAAGAGTGGAGGACCTCAGTGAGATCTTTAGCAAAGAGATGGAAAACTGTGGGGAATAAACTTAGGAATTCCCAGGGGCTTACACCAATGGGTTAACAAGGCATGAAGAAGTACAAAGTCATAGGATGCTCACACTCAAATTTGGGTAAACAAGATTAGGTACCCAGGATAGAGAGGGAGGGTACAAAGGCACCCAGGAAGGGGGCGGGGGATGCAAAGGTGCCCAAAAGAAACATATATGAGATAAGCAAGATTAGGCACTCAGGGCAAAACACCTCCTAATTTAGCATTATAGCAGAAAGCTGATTTCACAGGAAAGAAGGACCAGATCAGGTAAACAGAAAAATAGGGCTATAGACTGCTGCTGTGCTGTAGGTGATGCTGTCCAGAGTGGAGCTGATTTACAAAAGAAAGGGTGGCTTGTTAACCCTGAAGCTATTTGCTCTATCTGTCTTATCCTTATCCCCTAGCCTAGCTAAGATAAACAGACAGGGTGCCTCCTGTCTGATGTTAACAACCATCTGCCCATCTGCCCGGTGTCAGGATTTTGTTTTATATTGACCCAAACCCTAAATACTGTATACCTTCAAAACCCCCTTTCCCTCATGCCCATGAGTTGATGTTCAATGATTTATTGTCTCTCTGTGCGTGCCCATCACATTTGTAAGCCTTCTGATCTTAATAAATATGGGGCAAGAACCCTTTTTCAGGGCTCTTGTCTTTTCCGGGACATTAGCCATCTCTCACATTTTAATAGTGCGTCCACTCTCTTGCTGGCCAAGAGAGAACTTTAGACTTAGAGTCAACAACAGAAAACAGAAAAGGAACATATCAGAGATAAAGAATTCAATAAGTGAAATTGAAACACACTAGATTAAATAAAATCTTTATTTAAAAGTCTACTATTAAATAAATAGTAGACTAGAGGAAGCAGAGGAGAAATAACAACCAACACCACAGAAATAGAAAGGATTGTTAGAGAATATTATGAAATTATATGCCAGCAAATTGGACAACCTAGATGACATGGATAAGTTCCTAAAAACATGTAACCTCCCAAATCTTAATCAGAAAAGATAGATTATTTGGGCAGACCAGTTACTGGCAATGAAATTAAATTGGTAATCAAAAACTTCCCAATAAATAAAAGTCCAGGATCAGACAGCTTGACATTCTACCAAACGTTAAAGAGTTATTACCCTTTCTTCTCAGACTATTTCAAAAATAGAAGAGGAAGGAAAGCTTCCAAATCCAATCTATGAGGCCAGCATTACCCAGATACCAAAACCAGATAATGACACTATATAAAATGAGAACCCTAACCAATATTTCTGGTGAACATAGATCCAAAAATCCTTAACAAAAAATTAGCAAACCAAATCTAACAACACATTAAAAAAATCATTCGCTATGATCAAGTGGTATTTATTCACAGGATGCAAGAGTGGCTCCAATACTCACAAATCAATCAACATGGCACATCAAATCAACAAGAGAAAAGATAAGAACCATATGATTATCTCAATAAATGCAGAAAAAGCATTTAACAATGTATAATATCCATTCATGATAAAAACCCTCAACAAAATAGGTTTAGAGAGAACATACTGCAACATAATAAAGGCCATATATGGAAAAACCCACAGCTAATATTATACTCAAAGGGGGAAAAAAGTGAATGCTTTCCCGCTAAGATTCGGAACAAGACAAGGATGTCCACTCGCACCACTTCTATTCAACATATACTGGAAATCCTAGCCACAGCAAACAGACAACAAAAAGAAATAAAAGGAATGCAAATCAGTAAGGAGGAAGTAAGACTTTAACTATTTGTAGATGACATGATACTACAGAGAGCCCTTAAGATATCACTAAAAAATTACTAGAACTGATAAACAAATTCAGTGAAGTTGCAGGATACAAAACCAATGTACATAAATTTGATGCATTTCTGTACACTAATAATGAAGTAGGAGAAAAAGAAATTAAGAAAGCAATCCCATTTACAACTGAACCAAAAACAATGAAATACCTATGAATAAACTTAACCAAGGAGGTGAAAGACCTGTACTCTGAAAACTATAATGCTCTGCTGCAAGACATTGAAGATGACACACACACACACAAAACCCCCCCAAAAAAGAAAGACATTCCATGCTAATGGATTGGAAGAACAAATTTTGCTAAAATGTCCATACTACCCAAAGCAATCTACAGATTTAATGCAATCCCTGTCAAAGTACCAACAGCATTTTTCACAGAACTAGAATAATCCTAAAATTTGTATACCACCACAAAGGACCTAAATAGCCAAAACAATCTTTTTCTAACTTACAGTTTTTCATAATGTTTATTTATTTATTTTGAAAGAGAGAATGTCAAGTGTACACATGAGCAGGGGAGGGGCACAGAGGGTGGGAGAGAGAATCCCAAGTAGGCTCCATGCTGCCTGCAAAAACATGACTCTGGAATCATGACCTGAGCTGAAATCAAGACAGAATCCCCAAATTTTTAAATTTAAATTCTAGGTAACATATGCTAAAAATTCCTGAACAGAAAAATAAAGCTGGAGGTGTCACAATTCCAGATTTCAAGTTATACTACAAAGATATAGTAGTCAAACAGTAGAGTATTGCCACAAAAATAGACACATAGATCAATGGAACAGAATAGAAAACAACAGAAACAAACCTACAATTACATGGCCAATTAGTCTTTGACAAAAGGGGCAAGAATACGGAATGGGAAAAAAAGTGTTTTCAGCAAATGGCGTTGGGTAAACATGCAAAAGAAAGACACACTTTCTTACATCATACACAAAATAAATTCAAAATGGACTGAAGACCCAAATGTATGACCTCAAACCATAAAACCATAAAAAAACCTAAGAGACCATGGGCAGTAATTTTTTCTGACATTGGCGATAGCAATTTTATTCTAGATATGTCTCCTGAGAAAAGGGAATCAACTATTAGTACTACATCAAAATAAAAAGCTTCTGAACAATGAAAGAAACAATCAGCAAAACTAAAAGACAATCTACAGAATAGAAGAAGATATTTGCAAGTGACAAATTCAATGAAGGGTTAGTATCCAAAATATATACATAAAACTGATACAACTCAATGCCCCAAAACCAAATGATCCGATTAAAAAATGGGCAGAGGACACGAATAGGCATTTCTCCAAAGAAGACATATAGATGGCCAACAGACACATTAAAAGATGTTCAAAATCACTCATTATTAGAAAAATGCAAATTAAAACTACCATGAGATATCATTTCACATCCGCCAGAAAGGCTAAAATCAAAAACACAAGAAGCAACAAGTGTTGACAAGGATATGGAGGCAAAAGAACCCTATTGCACTGTTGCTGGGAATGCAAACTGGTACAGCCCCTGTGGAAAACAGTAGGGAGGTTCTTCAAAAAATTAAAAATAGAGAGGCACCTGGCTCGATCAGTTAGAGTCTGACTCTTGATTTTGGCTCAGATCACGATCTCATGGTCATATGAGATCGAGCCCTGTTTGGTGGTTGGGTTTCTCTCTCTCCCTCTCTCTGCCCCTCCCCTGCTCTCTCTCTCTCAAAATAAATCTGCATTTTTTAAAAACTAAAAGTAGAGCTACCCTAAAATCCAGTAATCATAGTACTAGGTATTTACCCAAAGAGTATAAAAACACGAATTCAAAGGGATACACACATGCCTATGTTTATTGCAGCATTAGTTACAATAGCCAAACTATGGAAGGAGCCCAAAAGTCCATTAGTAGATGAATGAATAAAAAAGTGCTATGTATATACAGTGGAATATTATTCATCCATAAAAAGAATGAAATCTTGCCATTTGCAACAACTTGGATGAAGCTAGTGAGTATAATGCTATGTGAAATAAGGTCAATCAAAGAAAGACAAATATGTAATTTCACGTATATGTGGAATTTAAGAAACAAAGCAGACGGGGGAAAAAAGAAACAAACCAAAAAAAATAGATTTTTAATTATAGAGAACAAACAGATGGTTACCAGAGAGTAGGTGGATAGGAGGAAGAGTAAAATAGGTAAAGGGGGTCAAGAGTACACTTATGAGCAGAGTCATGCTTAGAATTGTTGAGTCACTATATTCTACACCTAAAACTAATATAACACTGTATGTTAACTGGAATTAAAATAAAAACATTACCATTAAAAACAAAAAGAAATAGGTGACGGGATGGGGATTAAGAGCACACTTATCAAGATGAGCACTGAGTAGTGTATAGAATTGTTGAATCACTATATTAAACACCTGAAATTAATATAACACTGTATGCCAATTATACTGGAGTTAAAGTTAAAAAACATTTAATGTAAAGTATTTAAGTATATGATTTTTATTTTTTTAAATGTTTTTTTAATTAATTTATTTATTTCTAGGAGAGAGAAAGAGAGAGAGACAGCATGAGCAGGGAGGGTCAGAGAGAGAGGGAGTCACAGACTGAAACAGGCTCCAGGCTCTGAGCTTGCAGTCAGCACAGTGCCCGATGCGGGGCTCGAACCCACAAACCGCGGGATCATGACCTAAGCGAAAGTCGGACGCTTAACCGACTAAGCCACTCAGGCACCCCTTAAATATATGATTTTTAAATCAATCGTGTATAATGTAAACCACAAAGACAGGTAAAAATAAATGCCAATTCAAGATAAAAGTTTTAGGCAATAAACCCAGCAATCCTGCAGATCTGTCTCTTGCTTCAACAGCGTTTCAATAGAACAAACCCAAAGAATTTTCTTCTTTCAGCCTCAAACCACCCTCCATTTTTTTCTTTTTTGTAACCGGTTGCAACCTTCAGAAACACCCTTTTTGTCATCCCTGGCCTCTGAGACCAGCCAACATATGTGGAGCTCCTTATTGCCCACCAACTGTGAGCTCCCATATTTCTCAGAATTATGCCATCCAGGTGGAGGCCACTGTCACCAGCCTGGTCAGCTTGTATCTGTACACTTACCTCTCTCTGGGCTTCTATTTCCACTCTGACAGGGTTTCTCTAGAGGGTGCAGACTGCTTTTCTGCAGCTTGGCTGAGGAAAAGCTCCAGGGTGCCAGCTCCTTAAGACACAGATCAGCGATCTACACCCTGCACAGGAGATGCAGAAACTGTCCCAAGATGAGTGAGGTAAAACCCTGGATGTCATGGAAGTTGCCATGATTCTGGAGAAGACCCTGAACCAGACCATTTTGTGTCTGTAGGCCCAGCATTCTAGACCCTCATCTCTGACTTCCTGGAGATCCACTTCCTGGAGGAGGAGGTGAAGCTCATTAAGAAGATGGCCACCACCTGACTGGCTTTCTGGGCTGGCTGGTCTCCTGGCTGGTTTGGGCAAGTTTCTTTTGGAAAAGCTCATCTTCAGTCACAGCTTAGGGTCTCTGGAGCCCAGAGGACCTCATGCCAGAGCTTCTACTTGAGTTCTTCCTGCAGCCACTGGGCAGCTTTTTAACCACCCTGGAGCACTTTCTCAAGCCAGAAACTGAATGGAAAAAAATAAAGCTTTTTTCAGGAAGAAAAAAAGAAAGAAAGAAAAAACGGGGGCGGGGGAAGCAAAGGTAATAGTTTTATTTGAGGGGTAAGGGAAGATTAAAATAAAGGGGGAAAGCAGAAAGAGTATCAAAGGTAATGGTATTCTTACAATACATGGTGGGTCCATGGGTGTACAAGACCATTGTACTGGTGTTCTTTCAGCCCTGTGATTATTTTTATAATGAATGCTTTATATTAAACTTTAACATTCATGTAGAAAATTACATAAATATTAAGCAAATGGATTAATGATCATTAAGTGAACACTAATCTGTGTTACACAGCACCCATATTAGGATACAGAAATTTACAAGAACCCAGAAGCTTTCTTGTGCTCCCTTCCAGTCATCACCCTCCAAAACTACTAACAGCACAGATTAGTTTTTTTTTTTTTTAATGTTTTATTTATTTACGAGAGAGAGAGAGAGACAGCATGAGCAGGAAGGGTCTGAGAGAGAGGGAGACACAGAATTTGAAACAGGCTCCAGGCTCTGACCTGGCAGTCAGCACAGAGCCCGACGTGGGGCTCAAACCCAACAACCATGAGATCATGACCTGAGCCAAAGTCGGACGCTCAACTGACTAAGCTACCGAGGCGCCCCAGCACAGATTAGTTTTGTCTCTTGTTGACATTCACAAGTGGAATCATGCATTAAGTACTCGTTCGTGTTCTGGTTGCTTTTGTACAATATGTCTATAAGATCCAACCATGTCACTACTTAGAATTCCGGTTTGTTCTTTCTGATTATTGAATAATCTAAGAGTGCTGCAATTTATTCTTTCTACTGTTGATAATCATGCATTTTTTCCAGTGTTTGGCTCTTATAAATAGTGCTGCTATAGATATTTCTGTTCACATATAAGTACATATTTCTGACAGAAATATAGAAACTTCCTGAGCATAAGGAATATACCTTGCTTGTTCATAAGATAAATACATACTTAGCTTTAGAAAATATTAGGAAATGGTTTTACAAATTACCAACTTATATTCCTACAAATGGTACATAAGAGTTCTAATTGCTCAATATCTTCATTAATACTTGGCATTATCAGTTTTTATTTCATTCATTCTTGTGGATGTCTTACTCATATTTTTTAAAAATATTTTTTATCTAGGGGTGCCTGGATGGCTCATTCAGTTAAGCATCCAACTCTTGATTTGGCTCAAGTCATGATCTCATGGCTGGTGAACTAGACTCCCATGTCAAGCTCTGCATTGACATCATGGAGCCTACTTGGGATTCTCTCTCTCTTCCTCTCTTTCTGCCCCTCCTCTGCTTGTGTGCACATGCTTGCTCTCTCTCTCTCAAAATAAATATACATTAAATAAATAAATAATAAATAATATTTTGTATCTAGTCAAAATTTAATAAAGTTTAATAAATGTTTTCATGATTTAAGAGTTTGTGTTTCATTGAATTCATTGTATCAAGAAAACCCACTCTTCTGCTATCATATCTAAAAGATTGATGGTTTGATTGATAGATATTAGTGTAAACACAGCTTATGATAATCATTAAAGAGGCAGGTTAGCATAATAGTTAAGATCTAAACTCTGAACACAGACCATCTGAATTAAATCTTGAATCACCCATTTAGTAGCTATGTCATCTTGGCCAAGTTACTTAAATATGTTCACCTTAGATCCCACCATCCACAGAATTCCATTAAAAATACTATATACTTTGAAAAACTGCTATGATTAAACAAGCTAGTATATACAAAAGTAAAAATAATGAGGAATACAGCAAATAGTAAATAAATATTAGTTGTTGTTATAGTAGCTAAACCTACATGAGATTATTTACGTATACACCTATTACTACATTGATAGCCATTACCTAAACTTGTGTGAATTGGTGGAAATTAACCTTCTTCTCTCCCATTTCAGTTACACACCTAGGAAAAAACATCCCATGTTAGAAAAGAATAGAAAGAAAGAAAGAAAGAAAGAAAGAAAGAAAGAAAGAAAGAAAGAAAGAAAGAAAGAAAGAAAGGCAAAGATGGAAGGAAGGAAGGAAGGAAGGAAGGAAGGAAGGAAGGAAGGAAGGAAGGAAAATAGGATAAAAAAAACACCATTACACCAAACTTCTACTTAGATTTACCATAGATTCTTTAAAAAAAAAAATTCAAGGGCACCCGGGTGGCAAATTAAGTTAAGCATCAGACTCTTAGTTTCCACTCAGGTCATGATCTTGCAACTTTGTGGGTTCAAGCCTGGCATCAGGCTCTGCGCTGACAGCACAGAGCCTGCTTGGAATTCTCTCTCTCTCCCTGTCTCTTTGCTCCTCCCCCACTTTTGCGACCTTTATCAAAATAAATAAAATAAACAAATCATAAAATCCATTAAAGTCAACTTGTTCTAACTTCTCAATTTCAAATAAAGAAAATGAAGCCTGGAGATGTCAAGTACTTTGTGCAAGAACACATATCTAATTAATAACCAATATAAAGCCCAAGATTTGTAGCAAGATTTAAGATGCTAAATCAATCAGGGTCCATAGATCAGTGTCAGAATAATTAAATACATTCAAAACTAACGACTTGGGAACGAAGGTAGAAACTTAATATTAATTGAAAATGTACAAACATTCTATCATTAAAACCCAAACTTATTTACTTCAAGATATCAAATAATTTATAAATAATTTATGCAGTACATAAAGACAAATTTATATCATTCCATTGAATCAAAACTGAGAAAATCAATCACATTGCTTAATACAAAAATACTATCAGATTTGCAAAACTTTGTGTATTTCCCAAACTAATTGATACATCTCTCAATTCTGAAAGATATTACTACCTTATTCCATATAGTTTTCAATTATTTATATTTACTTTTAGTGGGATCTCAAGTGAATAAAATTAATCATAAAGATCATTGATTTTTATTCTTTTGAACTTAATAGAAGATACTTTATTGCAAAATGCTTTGTTTTTATGGAGTGTTTTTTTTTTATGAAGTGAAATTGGGTTTGCAAATCTGAAACCTAGATATCAGCAAAAGTTAAGATCTCTCTGTAGTTCAAATATTTTGTTTTACATTGGCCAAGTTATGAATCAATTAATAAGCATATAGTTTATTTAGACAACTTTATCTTCATCTCTGAACTACATGCCATAAGCAAATACACAGCAAAGCCATTCCAAGAACAAAGATTTTAGTAAGATCATAAGTTTCAAGATTTATCCTCAACACCTCTGTGCTATTTAAATATCCTTCATCTTTTATCTCCATTGTCCTTACCATTTGGCTTAATTTATCCATCCATGAAATTTACTGAGATAGAACACATTCCTTCCATAGCTCAAAAGGTATGAAAACAAACTGCCAATCTATCCATGAGTCAAGATTCTGGTTTTTAAGGTAGTACCCATGAAGCAAGGGCCTGGCACATGGTAAGCATTCAATTTGCTGAGGGAATGACCACATGAACAACATAGTAGCTACACTACTGATATAGTGTCTTTTTTCCAACATTTAATTATGAAAATTTTCAAACCTAGAGTAAAGTTGAAAGAATTATGATATTCACCTATGTATTTACCCTCTAGCCTCTAATGGTTGCTTACATTTTTTAGAATTGCCTTATCATATATTTATCCAGCCATTCCATTAATCCTGCTTCTTTTTTTATGCATTTCAAAGTAAGTTGTAGATACTATTTTCCAACACCCTAAAACTTTTCAATATAATTTTTTTGAAGTTAAAGTTTTATGTTATGTGAAATATAGAAAACTTAAACTTATCATTTGAGAAGTTGTGAGAAATGCATACTCCCAAGTAACCAAAACCACAATCCATCAACCCAGGAAGTTCTCTTGTGCCACTCTGCCGTCAATTTCCACCCTATATACATAGAGGCAAATATTGTTCTGACTTTTTTTTAGCATAGATTAGGTTTACCTAACATAAAACTTCATATAAATGGAAGAATACAATAGTCACAATATACACAAAAGTATATAACACAAAGGTATATAGCACATGCTCAGTCAGTATCTTCTTGACTGCTTTTCAGAATGATAGATACTGCTGAGAGCTGACTTGGTTTCATTTCTTTTTGCTCATATAGTTTTTACTTCTAAAATTTCATCCAATCTCATAGCTCCAATTCTCATCACCAATTCTAATATCTCCCCTAAGTTCTAGCTCTATGTTCCCAAAACACTGCTGCACATCACATCCATATTTGGTAAAACCCACCAAGCCTTCATATTCAGTGTGTCTAAAACTAAATGGACTCATTTCATTTCTAATGGAAGCACCACACACCCAAACAATTTGTAAGCTTTATCCCTCCATCTTCTTCTTAGACATTTGCTTGTCAAATCCAATAAACTCTCCCTAATGACATATATTTACGTTTTATTTCCATTCCCTTCCCCATTCCATATGCTAATACCTTATTTCAGATCATGACCCATGAATTGTAGTATTAAAGTGGCCCCCCAATAAACTCCCTTGTCTCTAATCTCTTCTATCTTTCATCCATTTCACATTTTGCCATGATAAATCTCCTTACAGCACTCCTAAACTTGCAATTTTATTTCCCATTACTCTTTTAAATCCTGATCAAAAAAACATCAGAAGCTATTGCCCATCAATGACCTATCACTTCTATCACTTTGTAACTACTAATATTGGCTCTCATGCCGGGAATGCATCTCCTCTCCTCTCACATCCAAATTCTATTTTTCAGTCAAGGCCCAGAGAAAATGTCACCAATCTTTTCATGAATCACTAACTGAACAATCTCGTTTTACTCTTACCAGGTAGTACTATATTTATACTGGGATTATAGCACTTATGCTTTCTGGTTACATAATAGATTTTTATGCTACTCATTAAATGCTGAGGTGGGCCTTCACACTGAATCTATATGTGCTCTAGAGTCTGGTAGACAGAGGTCCAAATCTTAACCCAGCTACTCACTAGGTAAGTGACCTCAGGCCAAGTAGTTAATCTCACACAGAAGATCTATAAAAGCAGGGATAAAATTAACTTCACCTATTTTTTTAAAGATTGTCCATATAAAGTGCTTATCACACAGGTGACATTGAAAGAATAGTAGGTATTTGCTCAAGCTTCATATATGCCAACAGATTTCACAAATTCATCTTACTCAGTGTTCAGAACAATGCTGTAAAATAAGCTCCATGCCGTTTAGCATTTGAAGAATTTGAGGATCTGGTCACATATATGGTAAGTGACAGAGAGATGATGGGCTCTTTATTCATGTTTATTTCCTCATAGTAACATGCCTTGTACATAATAGGTGTTCAGTTAACAACAACAACAAAAATTGTGAATGATTTAAATTGTTCAGAAACAAACAAAACATATCTAATAGCCAAAGCCAAATAATAAAGTAGCTATAGTAATAAGTCAGTACTACTTTATGTTACATTTCTTTATGATGTGGAAAAAAGGTAATCAGAACATCTATTTAAAAGTGATTCTAAATTTGGAAGTCATGCTGAGAAAAGAGGAAGAAAATAGCACGGTAATATCCTGCTGCAGACAAAGCAAACTTAATTTATCTTGGGTAAAATAATCCAAAACACCTGGAAGGCAGTAATGACAAAAAAAGACCTGAAGAAAAAACGGATAGCAGATGATATATGGGCTTGCATTACAATACAGAAACAGAAGGATGAAAGAAAAAAACAAGTCTAATGTAATTTTGCTGTAAGCTCAGAGGAATCATGATACTGAACAGAATTTCACCTAGAAAGCTCTGGTCACTTCTGAATATCATGGTGTGTAATAGTTGTAAAACACTGGAGGCACTTCCAAGGAAAGCAATAAAAGTGAGCCTAAGAATAGTTGGATGTGGGCTGAATCTACACAATGTTTCTGTGCGCAAGTGGACTGTAAAATTCAGTACCAACCATTTCTTTCCATTAACACCGCAGCAGAGAACAGATCGGCCTGAGGAATTGAACAATTTTGCAAATGTCTACATCTGTGTGTGCAAGCATACTACATCTCTGAAAAATCAGTATATAGTCTCTTTTTGTAACTTGAAATCTAGACAAAAAAGAGGGGCCACTTTCTAGTTTTCTCTAGACACAGAACAAGTAAACTCAAATAAAAACAAATAGATATTGTCTCTAATGAAAGTTTAACCTGCTACAAGGAAGGGGCCAATCAGGCAAAACTAACATGAACAAGGAGAGAATGAAGGACTTGCTCTAGAAGAAACACAGTACCTTTGTGATTAAGAGACTGGGTTCTCTAGCCTATAGGTCTGGGTTCAAATCCCAGTTCTACTAACCACTTAGCTATGTTCACATTGGGCAAAGTATTCAACCTCACTGGACCCCAGTTTATGAAAACAGGCCTAATTATAGCACTTACCACAAAGAAAGGTAATAAAAATTGAATGAACTAATACAGCTAGTGCACTTAGAACAGCATCCAACACACACTTTGCATTCATTAAATGTGAGTTATTACAGATTATTTTCAAAAAGCAGGCTTGAAATCAAATGATAAAGGCAGGTAAAAATGAAAGGAAATCTCTAAAATTTATAGTCAGAAATTCTGGGTTCAAATTGGAGTCACAGGACTGATCTGATGTGGTGTGATCAATAAAACACTCTAGCTCTCTGTGTCTCAGTTTTCTCAGATGTGATCATATTTTTTTTTACATCAAATGATTTCTATGATACTCAAATCATATAAAAGAAGAAGGCCTACAAAAACTTTCAGGTGTAGGATTTAGTGATTCAACACTTACCTATAACACCCAGTGCTTCACAAGTGCCCTCCTTACCCGCCATCATCTATTTAACCCATTACCATCACCACTACCACCACCACCACCACCACCACCCTGCCCACCTCACCTCTGGAAACCATCAATTTGTTCTCTATAGTTGAGTCTGTTTCTTGGTTTTACTCTTTTCTCTCCACCCCCGCCCCCTATATTTGTTTTGTTTCTTAAATTCCACATATAAGTGAAAACATATATTTGTCTTTCTCTGACTGACTTCTTTTACTTAGCATAATACGCTGTAGCTCCATCCATGTCATTGCAAATGGCAAGATTTCATTCTTTCCAATGACTGAGTAACATTCCATTGTATATCTACCACATTTTATTCATCTATTCATCAGTTGATGGACATTTGGGCTCTTTCCATAATTTGGCTATTATTGATAATTCTGCTATAAATTCTGGGGTGCGTGTATCCCTTTGAATCAGTATTTTTGTATCCTTTGAGTAAATGCCTCATAATGCAACTGCTGAATCATAGGGTAGTTCTGCATTTATCTTATTAAATGTCTTTATATATAATATTTTAAAGTTAAGTATTTTTCTCATTAGGAAAAGCAAAACAATTTGGAGAGTTATTAAATTTAAATTATATTCAATGTATTGTATGTCAGGCTACCAGATCATAGGTTTCACCTACTTCAGAAATGAGATCAATGGGTAACATCCAGACTATATTTTAAGTCAAAAGATTTAATTTATTACCTCACAGGTCTTTTCTGGAACTAATTGCAAGGAGCAAAATGGACTAGTTTTAAAAGGAGTATATCTTCTATGGAACATTAATAATAGCATATTTTTTGAGGTACAGTAAAAGATTTTTTAAAATAAAGTCACACCTTGCCTCCACACACACAAAAAAATAGCAAATACACAAATTACTTCTCTAAGAACAGACTGGAAATATGACAAGGTGAAAGAATCTATATAAATCCACAGTAGATGTGTTCTGAGGGCAGTTTTGGAAGAAGGGGAGCAGGTGCATATGAGGAGAAGACTTTCTTTAGGACTAAATTACATGTGTGGTGACCTAATACTTTGGGTGGTAACTGAGGTAAATTGACCATCCATCAAACAACTTCATAAAATAGACTTAAGTATACTTTCCAAACATGAGTCTCATTCCTTGAGAACTATCCCTATCTTGAAATTATTACTTCTTTTCAAAACTTCAATCTCAGGGCTCCTGGGTGGCTTAGTCGGTTAAGCATCCGACTTCGGTTCAGGTCATGACCTCACAGTTTGTGGGTTCCAGCCCTGTGTCCGGCTCTGTGTTGACAGATAGCTCAGAGCCTGGAGCCTGTTTCGGATTCTGTGTCTCCCTCTCTCTCCGACCCTCCCCTGCTCACGCTGTCTCTCTCTCAAAAATAAATAAAAAACATTAAAATTTAAAAAAAAAAACCTTTAATCTCTATAATTTTTCTTTGTAGTGGGAAATAGCTATTTCTTTTCTAACTTTTGGCCCTAATATTAAGACATAAAAAGTTACTTAATGATCCATTAGACCCAGCTTATTTCTGTACAGTGGCACCAAAGAGATATTTTATAGAATACCCAATTCTTCATGACATTAAAGTTATTAATTATTAAAAACAATAAAGCTGAAAATATTTGTTGACTATATCTCTATGCCAAACCTGGTGTAGCTTTCAACAGTTACATGGCATTTTTATACTTATTAGTGCATTTGACCTTTGTAATAATTCTATAAAATAAACAGATACTATTATCCCCCTTTTAAATTTGAAGAATCTCCACAGCCAACACCATACTTCATAATAAAACTGTAACAGCATTCACATTAAAGTCAAGAATAAGAGAAGAATGCCTCTTTTGTCATTCTTATATAACATTGTTCTGAAATTTCTAGGGAACGAGGTATAAACTGCAGAGAAGAAAAAATTATTTTATTTGCATGTGGCTTTATTGCTCAACATATAAAACTCAGCAAAATTAACTTAAAAACCTGAGCAAAAAAGGAAAAAGGAAAAATACTATAGCAATTGTGTTTTGCTCCAAATGATAAAACAACTGCAATAAAAACAATGACTTAAATATGCAAAGATTATTCTCTTATGTAAAAGGTATGGAGGTAGATGACAATTCTACAGAATCATCAGGGAGTCAGCTTCTTGGCGCTTTCTACTCTGCCTTCACTAGGGAATATCCTCGTGGCTCCTGAATGTAGAATCATCGCATTCCAGCCAGAAAGAAGGAAGAAACAAAGAAAGTCATATACCTCCCCTTATAGAACCGCTGTCTGGAAGTCACACAGTATATGTCTGCTTATATGCCGTTGTTCACAACTTACTCACGTGGCTACAACTAATGTCAAAGGAGGCTGAGCAATATCTTTATTCAAGGTGGCCATGTGTCGAACTAAAAATCAAAAGTTCTCTTAAAGAAGGGGATCTGGGCATCAGATCTGGGTTGATCTGGGCATCAACTCCAAGTGACTGTCCCCAATACAGTTCAAAATATCCACATTAAAAAAGTGATTATGAAGGAATGAAATTAATAAAATTGCACTAGACCTTAGAAACTTTGCCGCAATTTTAAAAATGAGCTTTAAATAAACAAAAATAAATATTGGGGTGCCTGGGTGGATCACTTGGTTAAGCGTCTGACTTTGGTTCAGATCATGATCTCACGGTTCATGAGTTTAAACCCCATGTGGGGCTCAGTGTTGATGATACAGAGCCTGCTTGGGATTCTCTTTCCCTCTTTCTCTGCCCCTCTCTGACTCATGCACTCTTTCTCTCAAAATAAATAAATAAACGTATAAATAACGAAATAAACAAATATTATCTTTCTGGATTGAAAGATTCCATAATGTAAATATCTGAACTTTCCCCAGATACATCAACAAGCAGTATGTAATTAAAATAAAATCTGAAAGAAATTGTTTGGACGTTAGGAAAATGATTCTGAAGTGTTAGAAAATAAATGGATGAAAACTGGTGAGAAATTTTAGGGGTAAAAAGAGAAGGGAGCTGCTGACTTACTCCATCAAATACTAAAGCATACTATGAAGTTATAGTAATTAAGGCAGTATGAGATCTCACAAGAATAAAGATAACAATGAACTGAATATTAAAACTAAAGAGACAACTATTTATTGATATTTAGTAAATGGTAAAACTGGTAATCTAGCTACACAATACAGCACCACACACCAAAAAAAGAGAAATCACCCCCAAACATCTAACCCTTTATTTCACCTACTAAAATGACCTTTTGCTCTTTTCTTCTCAGCAACAGTTTAATTATGTTATGAACATTATAAATTCTAGTGACTAAAACCTCAGATTCTAGAACTCAAGAAGGCCCAGATTTAAATTCTGCCCCTACTACAACTTGGTTGGATTACCTAGAGGAAAGTCCCTCCCTTTCTAAGTCTCAGGGCAATATAGGATTTACCTTGCCCAGTTTCTAGAAGTTACCCTGTGAGATTTCCTGCTTGGTAAGAGTGTCTTGGCTTACCTGAAAATTTGACGCCATGTCAAATAATCTATAACTATGTGATTTATGGTGGGGCCTTGGGACATACAGTAACAGTCTGACTTCTGGAGAGGCTGGAAAATAAGGTCAGCCATGTGGGGAGTCAGTTATATCTACATGATTGACCCCAAGTAAGAACTCTGAACACCAAGGCTCAGCTGAGATTCTCTGGCGCCATGCATGTTGCCACCCATCACTGTTGGGAGAGACAAGCTCTGCCCATATGCAGGTACAAAGTCTGTACCTGGCATCTTCTGGATTCTACCTTATTTTCTCCTTCCCTTTGCTGATTTTAATCTGTATCCTTTTTGTGGAAGAAACCATCACCATGAGCCTAACAGCTTTTATAAGGTCTGTGACTGCTTCTAGTGTATCATTGAAACTAAGGGTGGTCTGAGGGACTCCCAAACTGTAGTCTCTGTCTTTTACTTTATTAATAATATTACAACCTCATGCCTTATCCTGAAGATAAATGAGACAATGTCCATAAAGTATTTGGCCCAAAACCTGTCAACATTATTCAACAATATTAAATTTATTAATTTAACTTCGTGGAAGAAAATAGATCATTCAATGAATCATATTGAGACAATTGTATGGCAATTGATGAGAAAAGTAAAGATAAAGCAATATATCACATTTTATTTCCAGATAAGTCTAGAATAAATAAAACTAAAGTGGTCAAGAATTTCAGGAAGTTATAGATGAATATGTATCTGTTCTTATGAAGAGAGTGTTCTTTCTAAGCACAGACTGGAGAATACCCCAAAGGGCTATTATAAATAATTTAAAAATACATACAAATTTAAAAATATTTATATTCTCCAAAAAGTACCTTGAACAAAATTAAAATGAGGAAACAAAATGTGAAAATATTTGATACATATAGAGGAGGCAAAGGATTATTACCCTTCATATACATTTTAAATAGTTCTTATAAATCAGTCAAAATGCAAGTAAATGAGTAAAGACTTTAAAAGGCAATTATAAAATATTTTATTTTTTATATTATTTATATAATATATATATAATTATATAATATATATATTCCTCAAGCTTAAAAAGTGTTCCCTCTTATTAGTAAACAAAGAAATGCACTTTTTCAAAATGTGGTATCATTTTTATCTCATTTAAGTCAAAAGTCTACTTACTTTTTTAATGATAATACCCAATGTTGACAATGGTAGGTGTAATAGACAATCTTGTACCATAAATGGAATACAAGTTGACATAATCTTTCTGGTAGTGCTTTCTCCACTATCATCAAAACTCTAACAACCATTTCCCCAACCTCCCCTTCTTCTACTTCACAGAAAAAAAAAATTTTAAAGAAATTATAAAGCAAAATTTCTTCTCCCAAATCTACAACATTATCTATATCTATACTTAATTCTCTCCTTTTCTTTTCCTCTGGCAATCAAGGCTATGACCCTCTCTCTGGATGGAGTGAATCCCATTCCCTTGATGCAGCTACTAATTCCTACTCCTCACATTCATAAAGTTTAAACCATCATTTATATCTTCTCCCATTTAGAGCTCTTCTCTGGTATCTATACCCTTCTGGCTTATCTACTACTTGAGTGACTTCATTTCTGTGCTGGTTTTTTTTTTTTTTAATCCTACTTTATGCCATACACCAAGTATTTTTTCTTTATAGGTGATTTCATCTATCCTTATGGATTTAATATTATTTCTATACCAGTGACTCCTGAAATTATGTCTCCATATATATCTCTTCCCTGAAACCAATATTTACATAATCCAACTGTCTTCTTGTTATCTCCACTAGAATATCCAATAGGAATCTTGAAGTTAATAAATCCCAAACAGAACTCTTCATTTACAACCTCTGTAAACTTCTGTCTGTGGATTCTTTGCCTACTCTAGCATTAACTCCTGTCAGTTCTACTCTATAAGAATATCTCCTTTCAGCATTCATTGTGATCAAAATGACTCCTGAACATCCAATAGGATGAGAGGGAAGAGCATCCACATCTGTACTATGGGGTTGAACAAACCACTTGCTTGGAAATTCTTCAACTGGGATGGTGGAGCATGAACACCTCCTTTCTTATGGGCCTCTCTATATAAATATCATTACAAAGATACAGAAAGAGAAACACATCTTCATATTAAATAAGCAGTGGTTACTTTGGAGGGGTATAATCATATGAAAGCAATGTTTACACTGTGTGTTTTTATAGTTTTTACATTTTATATTTTTTAATATTTTTAATGCAAAACCTATTACTAAACAATAGAAAGATGTTCCTAATATAATTGCCTTGAAATCTAAAAATGCTAGAACTAGTAGAAATTGAGAAATCTACTACTATAATAGAAGATTTCAATACCCATCTCTCAATAATAATTCAAGCAGATGAAAAAAGTAAAAAATATATATATAAGATTTGAATAGGAGAACAAGCATGATCTGATTGGACAGAGAGAGCACTCCAAACCCAACAATTACAGAACATACATTTTTCTCAAGCACAAACAAAACATCTATGAATGTTGACCACATGTTTGTCCAGAAAGCATATCTTAACAACTTTCAAAGAAATGGTACAATATAGATCATGTTTACTGACTAAAAATGTAATCAAATTAGAAATCAGTAACCAATAAACAAGTGAAAACCTAATATCCACATATACTGGGAAATTAAACACTTCTAAATACCCAAGAAACAAATAAGAACTTTTAATATGTATTAACACTATATTTTGGGGCACCTGGATGGCTCAGTTGGTTAAGCATCTGATTCTTGATTTCGGCTCAGGTCATGATCTCAGGGTCGTGAGATCAAGCTCTATGTCAAGCCTTGCACTGATCTTGGAGGCTGCTTAAAATTCTTTCCCTCTCCATCTGCTCCTCCCCACCATCTATCTAAATTTTTAAGTGTATTTCAATCTTCAGAATTCTAAAACTCCAGCCTGTTGATGAAACTATTAGGAAATAGACATTCTCATACTCTGATGGTAGTAGTACAAAACAATTCCCCTAGGGATGGCAATTTGATAATGTTAATCAAAATAGACATGCATCTATTCCTTGACCCAGCAATTCTGTTCCTAAAAATTTCTATTATGAATATGCTATGTACAAAATGACATATATGCAGATATTCATTACAACAATGATTATGATAGCAACAGATAGGAAATAATGCCTGTCCCTCAATAGAATACTGGAGAAACAATTTTTGGTTCTTGCTCACAATAGAATATTTTGTAGCCATCAGAAGAATGAAATTTCTAGGATACTTTTTTTAACAATTAAAATTTAATCTATTGTTTATAAAGTATGTTCAAGTAAGTTTATAACTAAAAGTTTAATTTTAATTAGTTTGCCAAATTAATGGACCCCTATATGCCTTCTCACTCCTTTTTGACTAGAATCTTCTTCCTTGGGTGCTCTTTTATTTATTTTTTTTAATTTTATTTGAATCCATGTTAGTTAATATATAGTGTAATAAAGATTTCAGGAGTTGATCTTAGTGATTCATCACTTATGTATAACACCCTGTGCTCTTCCCAACAAGTTCCTTCCTTAAGGCTCTAGGATACTTTCTATCCGTAGGGTACAGTGTCTAGAACAGGGGAAGGAAGTATATAATATATGTTCTCTTTTGTGTATAAAAAGGGGAAATTAAGAAAAGTTACATAAAAAAACAAACAATAGACCGTCTCACCACTCCTTTTCTCCTTTTCTATATCATATTGGATACACTTGCTAATGCAAGTAGGCAAGAAAGAGCAATAAAAGAAAGATTAGGAAAGAAGATATAAAATTGTCTTTGTTTTCAGAAAACATGGTTCTGTAAAAAATCCAAAGGAATTAACAAAAATATGGAATGAAGAATAAGTGACTATAGCAAGATGGTAGAATACTAGACTAATATATAAAAGTTGATTGCTTTCCTATATACTAAAAATGAACACGAGGAATATGAAATTAAAAATACAACACCATTCATATTAGCATCCCCCCAAATAAAAACTTCTATATAAATCTAACAAAATATGTATAAGACATATATGAGTAAAACCATAAAACTCCTGTGAACAAAATCAAAGAACTAAATAATTGGAAAGAAATTCCATATTCAAAGACAGAAAGATAATATTGTCAAATGCCAGTTGTTGTTGTTGTTGTAATTTTAAGACTTTATTTGAACAAAAATCTACTTCAATCAGCAGTGCCAAACTGGAAGAGATTAGGAGTGCTCCATCTATGGGGAGGAAGAGTGGAGGGTAGCGGAGGAGAAAAATTTTTACAGAGAAAAGTCAGAAGCAAACTAAGGAAATCATTGATTGGCTATAGTTTAAAGTCTAGTTAACTATTTGTGATTGGTCATTTCTAGAGTTTTGATTTTGTAACCTTGAAGCATTTGTAGGCTTAGTCTTTGGTTTGCTTACGTAGGCTACCACAGCATTACAGTCATGAATGATTTAAGACATGAATGACTCAATCAATAATTATTGGCTTGGATAGAGAGAAGGAAAAACTAGTCAAGTACTTAATTTTATTCTCTCAGGCTGCTTCTCATTCTTTGTATATATTTTATCCACTTCTTGGCAAGGAATGTGGAGGTGTGAAGATGTGACAGCCATACAAACTAGAATTCCAGCAACTGCCTGGTCTTTCTCCTTAGAAATTAAAAGTCCTCAAGGCCAAATCTGGAACTTGAAAGGAAAGAAAATCCTTAATATAAACATAATATTGAATAACTTGACATCTACTAACTCATTCTTGTTGCTGTTACAGCAACACATATGCCACAGATATTCACTCCAAGAATTCATTGGGCCATGTCACTTGTGTCATTTTGCACTGGCCCTTCATGCCTCTGAACCCACCATGTCATTAACAGAATCATTGGTATTGGTGTGGGTACTCTGTAAATTTCCTTCCACTCTATCATTCTGTGTGTGTGATTCCAGGAATATAAGAGATAGCTGAAGGATACATTTCAGAGATCTAGACTGCAGTCACATTTGCATGAGATTAATTTTACCCCTGAGCAAATCAAGATGAGACTCTCAAAACCTAATACAGATTGCTAAAGCTGAATATTTACCATAAGCCAGATACTCATATATTCTCTACTCTTCTTGATCTGCAAATTAAAAGATAAAACACCAAGGAAAGTTGTATAAAAACAATGGTCAGTAGATCCATATACTGCCAAGTTTTCAAGTTTCACACATAAATTCCAACCTGATTCTGGAGGAAAAGAGCTACCTAGAGGTTTTAGCAAAACCTGTGATACTTATAACTTATCTTTATATTCAGATCTATTGTTCATTTTTAAAAAAATATTTTGCTCTTCTTGGTTGCATTTTCTTTTCCATTAAAAAGGAAGCAAGTCGCCTAAAGATCTCATTCAAAGGATTGGATTATTAGTCTTAGTTCTTTCATCCCCTAAAATAATAGTACACATCACCCCTTTGATATAGCTGATGATTCTGCATCACCATACCTTGATTTGGACTTGGCCATGTGACTTACCTTGGCCAGTTGGATGTTAGCAAATGGATGCAATAAGAGAGGTACAAGCGATCTTGCACTCTTGTGCTCCTGCCTTGGCCATGAGAACAATATCCCTCAGGAAGCCGCTGACCCAGAAAAGGAACAGATATGCATAAGACAAACCAGGACCCAACCTTCAGCCTGAATCCAGCTGAACCTAGCAGAGATCATCTGAGCACCAGCCATTTTTATAAGTGAGAAATATATGATTTTGTTTTATGACACTGAGATTTTTATCACTGTTGGTTACATAACATTATTATAGCAATATTTGACTAATACACTTACCTACCAGACATATATGAAGATGACCATAATTATAAAGCACTTTGCCAAAAGAAAACATGCTTAACAATTTCACAACACTATCAAAAAGGGAACAGAACATTTTTTTAAAGTAGCTGCTGGGAGGAAGGAGTGAGACTGAATGGCACCGTGCTAGCGTATTACTGTAACAAAGCCCTTTTCAGTGTTATTAGTACATCTATTTCGGAGATCAGAAAACAGAAGCCTCAATAATTTATCAGAAAATGGTAAAAATATGATTTCTGCTTAGGTTTTCTGATTCTAAATCCTGTGTGCTCCCAGTAAGAAAAGCTCTTCTCAAATCTGCTAACAAATAGAAAGTATACAAAGTAGTTTCTACAGTTTTGAAAATGCTATTCATCACTCGGAAATTAAATAAGGATATGTTCTAAAGCAGGAGACTTCAGATTCATTTCAAGTTGCTGAGCCATTGATGAGTTTCTTTCCTCAACTAAAACATCTAAAAGCAGAGTGAAGTACATTTATAAAGGACTTTCTAAGAAAAGCTTTAGAGACTAGATGAAACAGAAGTTCCTTTTAGAGAGAGAGAAGTGAAATCTCCATGTCAAAAGACCCCCCTTTAAGAAATGAACTTATTCTCTTTCCAAAACAGAAATTAGAGTTTTCTCATGGATGTTGGTTTATGAAAACTCTCTTTTATCTAAAACATATGCTCTGCAGCTGCTTCAGATATACATCCTGCCATTGGATGTATATCATTACATAAAACTCATGATCTCCACCTCCCTGGAGCCATATCCCATTTTCTCTTTTATTCTTGTATCTCAAGAGGAGAATACAGAGACATTACATGAGTTACTCTTTCACCAGCATGAAAATCTGGCAGGGATGATATCATTTCCAGATGCTTTCTTATTTTTCATTTGTTTAAAGACCTCATTCATCAGAGAGTTGGAAAGCTTCTAAGTTTGGCTCCATCTGGGTATCATGGGGAAGAATGTTGAAAGCATTGTCACCAGCAGCATCTCCATTCTGACTGTCAAATGAGGCTTCCTATATGTAAAATGGCTCCCTCTCTCCATCCTGTTCAGTTATGAAAGAATCTATATGTAAAGTAATAGAAGTAGTAACATCTATCCAGACCAATAAGAGGGAGTTTAAGTACCACTTCATGATTCTACAGTGCAGGTAGCAGTGGATTGTTTTGTGAACATCAGCAGCTGTCTTAGGGACTGCAGACTTCAGATTTATCCATTATTGAAATACTTAGATGAGTACGCAATGATGAACATGTTGGACATAGACTACTCCAGAAAACACATGCCTTGAATACTTTTTAGCGTTACTGATTTCTCCGTGTGGTTATCATCTCAATTCTGTTGAGAATTCTGCAAATGATGCTTAGGTATCTTATTGTTGTGTACTGGATCAAAAGTTATTTCCAATAAATTAATATAAAACTCTGTACGCTAATCTAACATCAAGTGGTATGGAAAGAACTTACCTATACTGAATTCAGATACACCATGGTCTCATTGAGCCAGAATATCTAACAAAACTGGAAATGAGCAGAAAAGACCTAATTTCAGGGAAACTGAAATAAGTGTGACAAAACCAATCCTCTTCTCAGAGCCCATTTATTCATATTTTCAAACATTTTCAAAAAGTCTAATTTTCCCATTCTCTGTAGCTAAAGTTGGCCACTTCAAATGATTTAGAACCCAACTTGGAATATCTTATCTCTTTTAAAAATATAACTTTTAAAATTTGGTGTTAATGTTTTCTTGGAACTTGTAAGACTGCATAATGAAAGATTATGTTCTCTTATTCAGAAGACTTTGAAGACTTTCATTCCAAAAGCAACATACCAACCATCTGACTAGTTTTCGAGGACTAAAATATGTTGTTATGCTTTCCTTCAGCCAGAAGAGAGGTGACCCTGACTCTCCCATCTCTGGATAGAGCTATGAAAGCAAGGGCTGTGGACTTCCCTCTGTGCACACCTAGTACCACATCGAGTTAGTTAGGCATTTGTATTTTTTATGCCAGCACTGACAATACTGAAGAAGTTTGGGGTGGACATTTTAGCCCATCTACAAACCTTTACAATTCTATTACTTTCCATGGAACTATCATGATTTAGGGAAAATCGTATGAAATAATCTTTTCTTCATGCCTTCATTTTAGATGTGGGAGTATCCTGTTTATACCAAAGTGTTTGTCTTTCAAGTATTTGAGAAATGCACGTAACTTTCATATCATGTGATAACTATGTCTTTACTTGGAACCCAAGGAAAGTGTAATATCTAATACAACGTACGTAATGTCTTTGATGTAGGATACCCCATGTATGGCTCGGAACATTAGGAGGGTGAGCTGGAAGTCCTTTTCCCTTGGTTCTCTCGCTCCCACTCTATTTCTCTCTTCCAGGGTCCAGGCTTTATCCAGCAGCTGGTCCTTTGATCTCTTCCCAGTTCCTGCCAGAGGAGTACAGTGACTCTTTCTTCTTCAGAGCTTAACACTTAAAAAAATAAAAACAAGGTCATCTCCTGTTAATACTGATGGCATTTATACACTAAAATGTCTCTCCTCACCAAGGGTGAAGTTGAAAAGATTAAAAAAATGAAAGACGGAGTAACCATGTTCTAATTACATCAATTTTCACCAAAAATTTCAAGGTATGAAAACGACAAGGGTCTTACTATAGTCAAGCCGTTTTGCATTCTATACGGTACAGCATGAATCTGGTAGAACTTATTTCAACAGCAGCTTTTGTTATTTGTCATTAAAGACAGGAAAGCCATGGCCTCAAGACTATAGCATCAAATGGAGGCGGAGGTGATAAGCCTTTCCTGTGAAATGAGATATATTTCCAAATGTAGAGATGTCCTTTATATTTGCAGACTGACATATATAATTGTCTCCTGCAATAGAGCATAAAGCAATCTCTTGTTGCTGTTGTTGTTTAAAAGGTTTACTTTCTTTTCTTAAAAAACATATATAAAGTTACATTTTTGAAAAGCTTTGATTTCTTGGTGAAAGTCCCTAGCCTAAGAAAATTTGAATTAACAGTGAAAATTGACTTCTAAATAGGTCCCCATTTTAAGTATTTATTCTGATCAAAACTATCAAGCTTAAAAATTTATAATTACTACATAAACCTGAAATTTAATAGCCAATATAATCTTCTCAAAAAGAATTCCTAGTGTGAACCACTTGGCATTGTCTTCACAATGTTCTATGCTAAAGGAATTTTTCTCCTTATTTAGAACAAGTGAGATGAAATAGTTGTTATTCTTATTTTGATGTGTTTGAAGGGCAGATCAAATGAAGCTTATCCACAATAAGAGTGATTGACGAGCTTCATCTAATGGTAATCCTTAATACCTTTGAGAACAATCCCAATAGATGCAAACAGCAACAAAGTTCCTGCTCAATGAAGGGCATTGTGAGTACACACAAACGTGTGCAATTAGTAATGTGTTGGAAAAAAAAAGTATTTATGTCAATCCCAGCACAGCATAAAGGAAAGACAGCTGACATTGTAATTTTTAATTCCTGGGAGTTTCTCCCAACTATGCCACTTAAGAAAAGTGGACATTGGAGAATTTCGCTAATCTCTGTAAAACTTAGAGTCCACATGTATAACATGAGCACTTGTTTAATTGTTTCTTTTCTCTCTTTATTTTAAATTCCATAAGGTTAGAGACTTTGTCTTTCTGGTTCATTCTGGTTTTACAAGTGTCCAACATCATGCCTGGCTTTTAGTAAATGCTGAATAAATACATGATGACTGAAAGAATAAAATTATTCAGCTTTCATTAAGTACTTACTGTTTATGTCCTGTGGTCCAGGTCCTGTTCTAGTTGCCTACTGCTGGGTATAGTGTTGTAGAGCGCATGGTTAGAAAACAGAGAAAAATCCTTGCCTTTGTGGGGCTTACATTTTAATCAGCAAAGTAAGTAGGTAAAAGAGATGCCAAAAAACATAAAAAGTTGGAAGGGAAGATAGGAAATGTTGGACAATAAAGAGGGTTGGTGAAACTTCAGTCACGACTGCTAAGGAAGTCCTTGGTGAGAAGGTGACTTTCAAATAAAAAGCTGAAGAAAGTGGACTGCTACCAACATGGCCATCTTGGAAGTGAGAATTCCAAGAGAAGCGACAGGAACAGAAAATCCTGAAATAGGATTTTCAAGAGAAAGTACACAGGCCAATGTAGTTTATGGAGCAACATGCATGGAGGGAGAAAGGATGAAGTCAGAGAGGTAAAGGGGAGGCAACAAATCATAGGACTTGTAAGTTATAGCAAGGGCTTTGGCTTTTATTGTGAGAGACAGGAAGCTGCTGGAAGGTTCTGAGCAGAGGAGTGACATGATCTGACCCATATTTGAGTAGGATCACTCTGGATGCTGTGTTAGTAATAGACTACAGGAAGACAAGGGGAAATGTAATATAAACACCTACCTCATAGCATTTTTGTAACGATTACTCAGAAATACATGTGGAGGGCCCTGTGCAGACCAGGCCCTAACTGTTCTTCCTCACTAAAGAAGAGCTGTTACCATCCTCACAGATAATGTTCATTCTCTACCTGCAGACACACCTCCTGGAGTTCTGTGTGCTCACTGTTAACAGTCCCAAGAGACCATCCTTCCTTATTGGCAGCCTGGGTGGTGGGTTATCAAATTTAAAATGAGCAACAATAATCAATGGATTTCCCCCAAAAAATGACCCTAAAATCTAATCTAATAGAATTATTCCGGCAATGTGAGATAGTCACCTTATTTACCATCCTTGCCCCAAACCAAAGGATCTCATTCACTTAATGGTGTGGCATCAAAGGGTTGTGAGGATGCTGGGAATTTAGCTTTTATCAAATGTTTATATCTAAATTCCATGGTGCTAACATCAAAGAGCAGCCATTCACATCAACATCTACAAAGAAAACACACAGAGGTCCTTTATACTCACTCCATGTCTAACACGTTTTCCTCAAGAAAAGCTAAAAGCTACACGCAACAGGACAAAATCCATGAACCTTAATTAAATTTCTCTTTAAAATCCCATCACTGAACTTTAGGGATACTTTATTCTTAGAAGATATAACTGCTTAGTTTTATTTCTGTTTAATAAAAAAAGAACCCAGAAATTTGAGGGGACCTGTTCAAGCGGTCCTGACCTTTCAAATAACCAACTGAGCAGGTGGTGTTTCCCTTCACTGTCTCTCCCCTCTGCTCATAGAAGTTAAGACTCCTTTTTCCTATAGCTGCCCTCACTTCAGTGCTACTCCTGGGAGGGTTTGTAGCAATTAATTCAATACCAGTTTACCCAGTATCTATTTTGTATCAGGTGCTATTCTAGGTGCTAATGATACAGGAGGGAACTAAACAAGACACTGTTTTCTGGGAGTTTACCTTCAAGTGCCAACTTGAGATTAAAGAAGAGGAGATGAAGGTAAGAAAGAATAACTCACATCCACATCCTCCCTCACATCCACATCCTCCCTTTTACTACATCTCTCCATCCCCAAACACTTTCATCTGGTGGCCTATGGCAGATGTCAACAATAGCACTGTTTGGGAGGGAAAACACTTGAGGATAAGTCAGGGCTTTCCTCTGAAATGTTGACAAATCATATTTTACCTTTAGGGGACTCAAGCACATACCACATCATGTATGTGAACTTGTGTCTGAATATGAAGTACTGAGCAAAAAAGGAAGAAATATTTGTTCAAAGGAAATAAGTAAATCTCAGTAATACAGGCTTTTAATTTTTTAATAAAACTTTTGAAACCTTGTAATTTTAAATAAAATTTTTGAAACGTTGTAATTTCCCTTTAATTATATTTCTACCTAACTTAGTTTGTTTCTGTAGTTACTACATTATCCAGAGCTACTGTTTTTCAGATGTTTACTAGAGTTACCCAGTATAAAAGGCATTTTGCAGTTACTGTCTCAGCATCTTTTCTCCATTCTACTTTCCTAATGCAACTCAAATTTTATTCAGTTATTCCACCCCAAAATGATGGCAGGCAAGGTGACATCCCTGACTTCAGGGGTAATTCACAGTCAGCCTCAGCCAATCAAGTTAGGGCACTTCATGGAGGTTCCATGCTCTAGGAATAGACATGTGGCCTAAACTGGCTTAATCAGACTGAATGGAAGGTGTCCATGATTAAGGGAGAAGTTATTTCCTCTCTCTCTTCTGCTAGATAAAAGAGATTAGAATTAACTCTGTAAGATACAGAAGCTGAGCCCACCACTGAGTTCTTAAATGAATCAAACCTGAGGCTACCAGAGATGATCAATTTCTTTATTGTCTAAGCCAACCTGAGTAGGTACTCTGTTACTTGCAGCCCAAAGCATTATATCAGGTACACATTGGAATTGTCACAACTCTGGGCAAATGCAGGCTTTTTGTAGATCAGATTCCAAGCAGGAAGAAATCCTTCACATCAGTCTTTTTAAACCACTCTTGTTTCTATGGCATGGAGAATGAAAGCTGTGCCCGAATACAAAAGTCTGATCCTGGCAGAGAACATATACACAGAACTTTAACACTACAGTACTATGGGCTTACTTTCAGTCCTCAAGGATGGAATTTTAAACAAGTGCATAAGTAAAGATCATATTATAGCAACAGTGTTTTGAAGCAGAAGTCCTAAGGACAGCTTAACTATGTAGGATGAGAACAATGTAGGGCATAGAGATCTAGATGGAATTATACTCGTTCTGTTCCTTAGCAAAGAGGAATGGGAGACAGATAACAGAAACCCCTGTGTATCTTGTATATTCTATTATGCTATAAAATACACCCAACATGTATGTGTAGTAAACTGCATTGTTTTTCTTACAGTCTACTCAATCATTCTCAGCAGATCCTTAAACCTGCAAATAAATTCCAAGTATTGCTATCTTTAGACACATTAATAGAAGAGAGTAAATTCTCTCTCTAGTACATTGTTTGCAAAAATGTTTGCATCAATTCCTCCCATTTGTGGAAGCATATGCCTTTATAAAAGTGACTTTGCTGCTTTTCTTCTCAAGGTGGAGATATTTTCCCTCCTCCTTCCATGCCTGATCCTGTCCTATGATTTGTTAGAACCAATGGAATGTAGCAGAAGTGGTGTTGTAGGACTGAGAACCTCAACTTTAAGCATCCTTGCAGCTTTCTCCCTTATCCTTTTGCTGCTCTGAGACTTCCAGGCAGGGAAGCCCCCCTAGCTTCCTTGGGGTTGGCCCATGATGAGAAAGAGAGAAGGAGATCTGTGGGGAAATGCCCAGTCATCTCTACCGGGACCCAGACATGTTCCAGAGACCATGTGGACTATCAGTCCCCGTCAAAACACCACTGACAGACATCTCATGAGCCCTGACACCATACCACTCAGCTGAGCCCAGCCTGGATTGTAGATTTGTGAGTAATTGAATTATTGACATCTCAGGTTTGTGGCTGAAACTGATTCAACCTCCCTGTCTGTTGAAGTTGAGATTCTGGTGCATAATCAAGTAAAGTACACTGCTTGTATGATTCTTTTTTTTTTTTTAACATTTTATATATTTTTGAGAGACGAAACTCGAATCAGGGACAGGAAGAGGGAGGGAGACACAGAATCTGAAGCAGGCTCCAGGCTCTGAGCTGTCAGCACAGAGCCCGACGCGGGGCTCGAACCCACGAACTGAGAGATCATGACCTAAGCCTAAGTCAGATGCCTAACGGACTGAGCCACCCAGATGCCCCTGTGCGATTCTATCCTAAGGAAGCTTTTCTTCTTCTACTCGTATATGCAATGTTTATATTACAAAAGTGTCTCAGAAACACTGAGAGGTATTTTTGTCTTTTAGGAAAGGGTCATCCTGGAAGGAAAACAACCTCTGTTTCAGTGGAAGGTCCAGTTCTTTCTACTCTATATCTATGACACTTTCCCTAGCTCTCACACCTATGTCCCACTTGCCTGCCATAGGTCACAGGAAATATAGTCCTTGATTGGAACTAGAATGGTAAATAGACACACTTCCATTCCATGAGACACAAGTATCTAGCATGGCCTGGTACCATATTCTATCAGTACAATCATTTAAGCACATTGCCTGGAGGGCTTTGGGTAAGCTGGTCTGCAGACCTAATCCCCATATGCAGAATTAGTTATAAGCACCAAACCACTAACTTACAGACCCATTTTGTTATCATTGTAATCAAATTGATTTAAAAAGTGAACTCAGGAGAATCCAATCAGGAGATAGCTCTACTTTCCCACACTACCTTTTGGCTCACTCCATCCCATCTCCTTCTTTTGCCCTGGGATACCACTGGGTTCAGACTCCATAGTTTTCTAATCATTTTCATGTTTTTCAAAACTCCATTCAATTCCAAAGAAAATGTATCTCTGAGCAGGTTCAAAGCTTCTTCCCTCCTTTTAGCATAGCCTTACTCTGGATGCACCATCTAGAAGTTCCAGACTCTGTGCTAGGATTTCTCAACCCTACCACCATCAGCATTTTGGATTAGATAATTCTTTGTTGTGGGAGACTGCCCTGTGCATTGTAGGATGTTTAACAGAATCCCTGTCCTCTACCCAACTGGTGCCAGCATCCCTTCCTCAGTTGCATAACCAAAAATGTCTCCAGATATGAAGACATTCAGTGTCCTCTGGAGGCAATATCACCGTGCTAGACCATACATTCTTAATGGAAATGATATTACACCCAAGAAGATGAAAACTGGTTCTTAAATAGGTGAAAAAAATGTTAGGTCTTCCAATGGTTCATGGCCTTCTAAAGGGCCACAGTACATAAGCAAACAGTATATCCATGGTATTAATAACTTGTGGGGGTAGGGACAAAATTAGGAGAAAAAGGTAACAAATGGCTCCATCAATAATTTTAAAAAGTGTGAGAAGTACTGCTATAGACCAACAGTAAGGTGTAAGCTTTGCTCTTTCCCTCTTCTATCATAGTCTTATTTACTCTGCTGGAACAAAAGGTCAAGCGCTAAAGAGCTAGGTCTTTTTACTTACCTGGTGTTATGTAATTGTCCCTTGGCTGTTGAATTCCCTCTGCCATGGAAAGCATCCACAGGAGGGTCTCCTTGAATGTATGGACCCAGGTGGTTTTTAATAGATCCCAGTCCCCACTCTGTGCCACTCTCTGATGTGGGCAGTATACCTTCTAGCTGCCTTCAAGCAGTTAACCATCTATAGTATCTTTCTCAGTGTTCGGCCAGTCTCTTGAGTGCAATTATTTCAAGATGGCTTTAATTTGACTACCTATATTGATTCCATTAACCCAGGGGAATTCACTGAGGCTCACCCTGCCCAGAAGTAAAAGCTGTTCTTGCCTCCTACAACCTTCACACTTCTTCCAAACAAAGTCACCAGTGTCTGTATTCCTAGACTTCAGGAAAGTCATGTCAGGTCTACAAAGAGTCCAGCTTTCTACTCTGGTAGCAGTATATGGGGCAGCCTCAGAAAATACAACATAAGCCTCCAGGCTAGGAGTCAAACATAGGAGTCCTACACTAAGGGCCTTAGAGTACCCCTCAGACACCCAATGGGGAAAGCCTCTCTCCCCTCTCCCTCATCCACAGTTCTCTCAACTCCAGTGAGAGGGAACATGGGCTGAAGGTGGGAAAGCAGAGTTGATAGTTTGGCTTTAAAATTTATTAAGTATATTTATTTTTGAGAAAGCGCATGCAAACAGTGGAGAGGCAGAGAGAGAGTGAGACAGAGAATCAGAAGAAGGCTCCATGCTGTCAGCACAAAGCCAACTTGAAACTCAGACTCATGAACCATGAGATCATGACCTGAGCCAAAGTCAGACAGACACTCAACCAACTGAGCCACCCACGCATCCCTTGGTCTCCTTTTAATAAGTGCTTTAGGGATCTATGTAAAATTTCTCTGTGGAATATTTTGTCCTCAACTTTAGGACTTCATTAAAAATTATGAGACAGTAGGATAATATTCATTAAATATATAGTTATATGTTTATTAGTCAATTGGGACATTATGTGAAAAGAAGAATCTAATCCAATATTTCCCAGTTTGTAGGCTGAAAAATTTGATTGAGGTCCACAAACTGATTCACATTGTCTTTCATTCATTCAACAAATACTGAAGAGTATTTATCAGGAACACCTTGGTTATTGCATAAACAACTCAGGCAAGGTCTCTCCTCTTGTAGAGAATAGTCTAGCAAAGGAGCATGGCCAGTATATAATGGTATGCCCCTAATTGCAATAAGTGCTATGGAAAAACTGGGAAGGGGGTAATGTAACTGGGAGTGATTGGAGAAGGTAGGGATGGGAATGTCATTCTGGATTGAGTGGACACAGAAAGGGTTCTTTGTAGAGGAAACATCTGAGCTGCATCCAGAGTAGCAAGAAAGAGTTAGTCTTCTGAAGAAGAGAGACTCTCCTCTCTTTGGGGGAGAATTCTGAGGAGAGAAAGTGCAAGGACCATGAGCAAGGGTGAGTTGGACATGTTCCAGAGAGAATTCAGCCATAGAGATGGATGTGATGATGCTGGGAAAATGCTATTTTAAGTCACACTGCTTGTAGCCCAAGTCTGTTTTGTACCTATGTGTGTTGCTATTGTCCATTTACACACAAATCTTGAAAATGATGTAGACATGTGTTGAATGTGTTACTAAATGTCTAGTAGGTTTCTATCATGGCGGAAGGATAGTGAGATTTGCTGATGTTAAAAGTCATTTTCTCTGAAAATAGTAGGAATCACCACCTGCTCTGACTTTCTGATACAAGATTTATATGTACAAAATTTAGTTTCCATTCTTGTATTCTGGGGAGGAACCAAACTTTGCAAAGAAGAAAATGTTCAGATTCAATCTATATCCTTCTTTAAAGGACCAAAGTCTGTATATAACAGATAGACCTACGGATAGTTGATGGTACGAACAGAAAAGACAGCTATCACCTTCAGGCAAGTATCTCCACATTCTTGTTACAAAAATCCCTCTCATATAAGCACAGCATTTGATATCTCCAGAGATTTCTGCATATTTACATTTAAAATTATTCTAAGTAAAACAAAAATTGTATACCTTATCAACTTTACGGGCATAGAGTTTTACTAATAGAGATAATAAACAGAGTTATTTGCAATATAAATTGAAAGCAGACTGTTTTTAATGGCTGGTGCCAAAATCATCATGGAACTACCTTTAACTTACTATCAGAGACTTGTTTACCATAATTGACTTTCTCGTTGTTTTACCTTGTCTTTGACCCTGCACACCTAGCATGATGCTCCTGAATGTAAAAGAGAAAATGATTAATGTGGTTAGAGCAGAGACAGTCAAGCTCGTATACACCAATGAGGACCTGGAAGAAGCCTGATAAATAATAAACACTGCCACTTCTCACACTCTGACTCTCCCTTTCACTGCAGCTTTCAGGCAGCTTTTTAAATGAGAGGTCACTTATTTTAAACCAAATATACCTCTGCACTATTCGAAACCTATTTATGCCATGGTCAGGAAAAAATATTTACATTTAAAAATGCTGAACCATAAAACTCTAGCCACAGGAAAGGTTACCTGTATTTAAAAAAAGAAGTTTGTATCAACATAATTTCCATAATCATTTTTTCCTCTCATAAAACAATTCTCACCACTGCTCTGCCTTGAGAGACTAACTCATGGGTATCCCTTCTGCTCAAATTTCTCTGAAACAATTCCCAAATCAAAAATCTTTGAGGTTGAATGCAAAAATCCTTTAACTACAAGGGGAAATAACAAAGGAAATCAATTCTGGAAATATAGATGATTGAAGAACAATGATTTTGTGAAATTAAAGAACATTAATAGAATTCAAAATAACTCTGTGTAAGATGTACAGACTTAGAAATGGAATATCCAGTTTCCAACACTTTGGTAATCAGGAGTTAATGAATACCATATTTCACTTTTGTTTCCAAGGATCATTTATATCTCCCTCCGACTATTACCTATTATCTTTTTATCCTATTGCTGTTCCTTCGATCTATTCTGATAGCTGTTTACTAGAAATTGTGCTCTCTCTTCTCATAAGCAGTAAAGTTAGTTAAGGCACAGGGAATTAGGAGCTGTGGAAAATACAACTAACATAGCATTGAGTATATTAACAGGAAAATGTAATAAATGGCATATGGAGGAAGAAAGTCGGGGAATGAGGAGCTGAGAGAGCACCATTGTAAGGGTCTCATTGACACCTAGATAACTGGGCTGGAGGTAACACTTCCGTTTTGTTAGCTTCCTACTTCATTCGAAGATATCAAGATTATTCTATTTCAGTGGTGGCTGAGTTGTAATTTGCCTTCTCCCCCATCCTGATGGGAAGTTGCAAATCTGAATCTCTATGAATAAATTTATAATAACCGTGAAAATGCATTGGGTTTAAATCTCAAATCTTCTGTGTAATATCAAGTCATTTAAACCCATTGAATTTCAGCTTCTCTGTCTATAACATGAAATCACAATGCAATACAAGAACACGGGTGGCAACCCTCACTCTTGACGCAAAGTTAATACTTCACCAGTGCTTGTGGGATGGTCATGGTACACACTATGTCTCTGTTTGAGGAAATTATTTCATGTAGTCTTTCTTTTATCCTTCTAATCATGTAAGTATTTACTGAGCATCAAATATATAGCAGAATTTGAACCATGTGTTAGAGATACATGACATAACACTAGTCCCTAATGTCAAGGAACTCTCAGTCGAACAGGATGCTCCCAAGAGATCTTCACAATTTGTTAAGACTTCTTATCTCATTCGTACCTTCATACTTGAGACTTGTGGATCACTAGCAGATTTTAAGGCAATATTCATTTTCTCAGAATTACTCCAGTCAAAACTTAGTTTTTATTCTATAACAGCCAATATAAATAAAACACAGAGTATAGAACAAAGGAATTTAATGTTCAAAACAAATAATGGAATATGTGTATTTACACCAACGTTTTGAATCTTCAGATATAATAAAAAAGAATCCCATTTTTGACAATCCTTTCTTAGGACAGTACCCAATTCCCTCCAGTTCCCCTTGGGTATGATTTTAGGCCCACCTATGTCAAAGTTAATATCACTAAGGGGATACCAATAGAAAGAAACAGAAAAAGAAGAGAGCAACATAATATTTTGTGATATTAGAAGATAAATGATGGACACCCTTCCAATATCTTTTAGGTGGCTGAATTCAGGTAGAAAGAATTATTGCTTATCTATTTATTTCCTGCTTTGCCCCTACAAAATAGATTGACGTATGAATTCCAGGAGGACATCATGTTTGGCTCAACGAGTATAGAAAGAAACAAGGAATCTGAAAAGAACATAAACAAACCTCCATAAATATACCCATCTGATTTTTGACAAAGAAACAAAACAATAAAATGAAGCAAAGATAGTTTACTCAATAAAGAGTGCTGGAACAACTGGAAATTCACATGCAAAAGAAGATAAATCTAGACAAAGACCTTAACACCCTTCACAAAAATTAACTCAATATGTTAAACTAAATGTAAAATGCAAAACTATAAAACCTCTAGAAGATAACACAGGAGAAAATATAGATGATCTTGGGTTTGGTGATTCCTTTTTAGACAGTACACCAAAGACATAATTCATAAAAGATTTATAAGCTAGACTTTATTATAATATTTTTTAAAATCTATTTAGTCAAAGACAATGTCAAGAGTATTAGAAGATAAACCATAGACTAATAGAAAATATTTCTAAAATATTTATCTGATAAAGGACTTACCTAACTCTGAAAATTCAACAATAAGAAAGGAAACAATTTAATTAAAAATGGGCCAAAGACATTTACAGACACTCCACCAAAGATGATATGCAGATGGAAAATAACCATTTAAAAAGATGCTCCACATGATCTGTCATTAAAAAAATAAATATTAACATAATGAATTACCACTACATATCTATTCAAATGGCCCAGATCCAAAATACTGACAACGCCAAATGCTGATAAGGATATGGAGCAACAGGAACTCTCATACATTGCTTGTGGGAATGCAAAATGATACAGCCATTTTAGGATACACTTTGGTGGTTTCTTACAGCATAAAATATCCCTATACCATGTAATCCAGGGTTGTGATCCTTGGTATTTACCCAAAGGAGTTGAAATCTTATGTTTACACACACAAAAAAAAAACTGCACATGAATGTTTATAGCAAATTTATTCATAATTGTCCAAACCAAGAAGCAACCAAGATGTCCTTCAGTCAGTGAATGGATAAACTGTTGTATATCCAGAAAATGGAATATTTATTATTCACCACCAAAGAGAAATGAGCTATCAAGCCATGAAAAGACATGGTGGAATCTTAAATGCAAACTACTAAGTGAAAGAAGCCTATTTGAAAAGTCTACATGCTATATGATTCTAACTATATGACATTCTAGAAAAAACAAAACTGTGTAGACAACAGAAAGATCAGTGTTGCCAGGGCAGGAGGGAGAGATAAGCAGGTAACAGAGGATTTTTTTTAGACTGTAAAAATACTCTGTATGATATTATAATAATGGATATGTCATTATACATTTATCCAAATCCATAAAATATACACCAGCAAGAATGAATGCTAAGTAAACTATAGACTTCGGGTGATTATGTGTCAATGTGGTTTCTATCTTGTTAAAAATGTACCATTCTGGTGAGTGATGTCAATAATGGAGGACACTATGCATGTGTGGGGGCAGAGGGTATATAGGAAATCTCTGTACCTTCCTCCAATTTTACTGTAATCTAAAACTGCTTAAAAATTGAACTATTTAATTTTTTAAAAAAAGGACATAAATATAACAAATCTACTCAGTTTGGTATATGTTCAACAAACTCACTACATATTTTGAACTTTATTAGACATTAAGTTTTAGTATTTACTAAATATTTGGAACTAAGACTCATAAGTTTTGGACGCCTGGGTGGCTCAGTCGATTAAGCGTCCAACATTGGCTCAGGTCATAATCTTGTGGTTTGTGGATTCAAGCCTTACCTCAAGCTCTGTACTGACAACTCAGATTCTGGAGACTACTTTGGATTCTGTGTGTGTCTCTCTCTCTGCCCCTCTCTGCTCATGCTCTGTCTGTCTCTCTCAACAATAAAACAAACAATAAAATTAAAAAAAAAACCCTCATTAGTTTTTAGTTTTAAATGAAATAACTGATAACTTACATTTAAATATGTAATATTAATGAAGAAGGCATGCAGGGGAGTGCCTTACTAACCCTAGTCTCTTAATTTATTGTTCTTTTTTTTTAATGTTTTTTTTTTATTTATTTCTAGGAGAGAGAGAGAGAGAGACAGCGTGAGCAGGGGGAGGGTCAGAGAGAGAGGGAGTCACAGACTGAAACAGACTCCAGGCTCTGAGCTGGCAGTCAGCACAGAGCCCGACGTGGGGCCCGAACCCACGAACCATGAGATCATGACCCAAGCGAAAGTCGGACGCTTAACCGACTAAGCCACCCAGGCGCCCCTCATTGTTCTAATTAGACATCACATCTCATCACTTTTTGCACCAACTACTAATTTTTCAAATGCTGTCCACAGGGAAATCTGAATGATATCCAGCACATGTTGAAAAAGCTAAGATTGACTAGATAATTTTAAGTCACTGGGGCAGAGACAGGGAGACTGTTCCAAAGCAACAAAATTAGAAAATTCATTGACACAAAACTCAATGTTCCTGAACTGAAACTCTAACGCAGACTAGACTCCAACAAGGAAGATATGGATTAAAGGCATGAGGCTTTCTTTTTGGAACCACAATAATCGGTTGATTCAGTCATGAAGTGGTGGGAAAGGCCAATTGTGTCATTTATTGATCTGGAATGGAGTTAAGTCAAACAAAACAATCAATCCTGTTAGTCTACACACTAAGTGAGGGGAAAAGCAGAGATAATTACCAGGGACTATATATTAAAAACATAACAAACTTTTGTTCTAATATGGATAGTTCTAATATGCAAGTATTTTTTCATGATCTATTCTAAAATATGCATTCAGTTAGAATGAAGAGAGGCAATTAAAACTATTAGTGAACAAACCTTACTTTCATCTAAATGAACCATATGGGCTTCATCCCCTTTCTCTATTGTACATAAACACAAACAGAAATACACACATACTAGTCAACTATGTCAACCTGAGGAAAAATTAGTCGCTCAAATCAATTTTGCAAATTCAACAAATTTTTATCCAATGTTTCCATCAGTAACCCTTGACTTCCTTTTAAGCCCTATAGTCCACTTTCAGAATCTGATGAAATTTGGTATTCTCCTAAAAAAAAAATATAACATATACACTCACTCTCAAATGCACAAAATCACATATCCATTTCAGGGACTTCACAGATTCTGATTCATTTACTCTGGTTAAGAACCCCTGTGTTATGTACTTGGAACTGAGCTAGACACTGAAGTCCTGAACAAGCAAGATAGGGCCCCATGTTTGAAGGCATGAAACAAAATGGTACGGTCAGGGAAAATAATGTTTGATTACCCTGGAACAGAATGCGAAGTCAAAAGACAAATGGTGGGCAGGAGTCAGGGCACATACGAGGCACATGAAGGCCATATATGTCATGCTAAGGAATTTAGACAAGATTCTCTAGTCTAGTGTTTCTTAGTGTGATCCAATAACATTTACAATCACTGGGGTGATTTGTCAAAATCTTTGAGGAGGGGGGGGCGCCTGGGTGGCTTAGTCGGTTAAGCGTCCGACTTTCGCTTAGGTCATGATCTCGCGGTTCGTGGGTTCGAGCCCCGCGTCGGGCTCTGTGCTGACTGCCAGCTCAGAGCCTGGAGCCTGTTTCAGTCTGTGACTCCCTCTCTCTCTGATCCTCCCCTGCTCACGCTGTCTCTCTCTCTCCTGGAAATAAATAAAACATTAAAAAAAAAAAATAAAAAAAAAAATCTTTGAGGAGGGGCCCAGGCATACGCATTTATTCAATTTATGTTGATGCATATTAAATTTTAGAACCATTGCTTTGGGCTGAGAGAGGAGACATGGCTGGTGAGGATAAGGTAATGTCAGCACAAAAGGTTCTGAAAGGGGCTGGAGATGATGACAAGATTTTCATTTTAGAATACCCTGCAGGCTGCAGAGGATAGGTTTAATGATGCCAGATTAAAAGGGGGAGACTAGTTTAAGGTCACCATGGTCATAGGCCTGGAAAGAGATGCTGTTACATAAATCAAAGCAGGAGTTGTTAGGAATAAAAAGACATGGAAGATTCTCAGGCAGCAAAAATTAGCAACTATACCATTGAGCAGTTGAGAGAGGGAATCAGTGACCATTCAGGTTATTTGGCTTGGGGCACTAACTACATGGCATAATTGCCACTCGGATAGGAAACCTGTATGAAGAACAGATTTTGGATGAAAAAAAATAACTCTGGGATTTGGATTTTGAGATGCTTGAGAAAATCTAAGTGGAGAAACGCAGATTTGGACTTTGGTAGAAGCATCGATGCATAAATAACTTCAGATAACTAGCTCAGGAAGTCTTTTCTCCTGGGATGATTCCCTCTGAGGAATACACCTTCTCTCTGGGCAGCACATGGCAGGCATGCTAGGAACTCAGTGGGGGAGATGGTGGGGCTCTCATCAGTCACCTAATCCTCCTGTGTTCAGGCCAGATCTTACTCTATGTTCATGTTGCCCAGGTCCCAAAGTCCAAAGCCACTTTGGCTCAGCTCTCCTGTGGCTACTCCAAGACTTTCTGGACTCAGCTTTCTTTTTTCACCATTTTCTACGCCAATATTGTCTTCCTCATCTTTGGCAACTCAGTTTCCACTGCTCTGCCACCTGTTCATCCCCAAATTGTATGGTTCAGGTTCCGGGCATCTCCTAGTATTATAGAGAAAAGTGCTTGTGTCTTTCTGTTCCTTCCTCTTTGTTATTCAGGAAGTGGGTTCTGAAAGGAAGGGTGGAGGGGGCAGAAAAATCTTTGCCATTTTAAATTTAATTGGAATTGTCTTTAAAATAACATGTACATTTATTTCATTAGTATTCCATTAGTAAAATAAGAAAATAAAATATTTCCTTCATTGACTCAACACCTTCATTTCTAAGAATCTATCCCCAAAAGTTCTCATTTTAAGGACATAATAAGGCCTGCACACTGATGCTTATTCTATCATTGTTTGGTAAAGAAAAAAGGAGGAGGCGGGGAGAAGCAATCATAACAATCACCAAAAAGGGAGTGGTTAAGTAAATTATGAAACATTCATACTATGCCCTATTACACAGCAGGTAAAAAGAAAGAAGTAAACCTAACAATTAAAACTAAGGAAACCATATTTTGTGAAAAATGTTCCTGCATGCAACCTAAAGAATAATTATTAATGTCTCAATTAATAAAAAACTCAGAGGGAAAGAAGGACACCTTATGCCCAGTAGTACCAGTTCAACAAGTAAATCAACAAGAGAAAGTATTAAGCATTGGTGACAATTGAATAAGACCAAAAAACTGGAAAATATGATCATATTAAAAAACCAAAAATAATGTTTTTAGACTTGGACTATGAAGACAGAATGAAATCAAGAGAAAGTCTAAATCAATACTACATCCACAGTCATCACCCTATCAGATAGGAAAACACACTAAAATACTCTACTAATTAAGACAGTATAGTATGCAGAAATACAAAACAAGCTAATAGAATAGAACACGGTTTGGAAGCATACTCACATATAATGAGGATTCTAGTTATACAATTTATAATGAAGTTGATATTTCAAATTAGTGGGGAACATGAGCTATTCAATAATTGACATAGGAGAAAATCATCTCTTTGTAAGGAAAATATAAGTTCCAGAAGTAGAGCTGCAATATTGCACACAGCTTTTGCAAACCGCAGATGGATTAAAGAACTAAATTTGTATGGGCATGTGTTAGAAGAAAATACAGGGGAATACTTATAAAATTTTAGAATGTAAAGGGCCTTCCTACGTAAACCATAAAAAAAGAGAAAAAACATTTTTTCTAAGAGAAAAACTGACAATTTTGAGCTCATGAAAATTAAAAGCTTTTTCATTTTGTTGATTGTTTGCTTTTCTATGCAAAAGCTTTTTAGTTTGATGTAGTCTCATGTGTCTATTTTTGCTTTTTTGCTTGCGCTTTGGTGTCACGTCCAAGAAAACATTGCCAAGACTGGTGTCAAGAAACTTTTTTCTCTCTCGGGGTGCCTGGGTGGCTTAGTCGGTTAAGCGTCCGACTTTCGCTTAGGTCATGATCTCGCGGTTCGTGGGTTCGAGCCGCGTCGGGCTCTGTGCTGACTGCCAGCTCAGAGCCTGGAGCCTGTTTCAGTCTGTGACTCCCTCTCTCTCTGACCCTCCCCTGCTCACGCTGTCTCTCTCTCTCTCTAGAAATAAATTTAAAAAAAACATTAAAAAAAAAAAAAGAAACTTTTCTCTGACCTTTTCCTTTAGAAGTTATACACTTTCAGGTCTTACCTTTAAGTCTCTAATCCTTTTGGGGTTAATGTTTTGTGTACGGTGTCAAATAGGGTCTGATTTCATTCTTTTGCATGTATATATCCAATTTTCTCATTTATTGAAGAGACTATCAGTAGTATCACTTCCTCATTGTATCTTTGTCAAACATCAAATATACATGTGTAGGCTTTGGAGGGGTACATTCATTCTGTTCCATTAGTCTATATATCATTTTATGCCAGTATCATATTGTTTATATTATTGTTACTCTGTAATATATTTTGAAATCAGAAAGCACGATGCCTCAAGCTTTGTTCTTCTTACTAAAATAGTTTTGGCTAAAAGTAATATTGAAGAAGAAAACCAAAATGGGAGACATCACAATCTCAGACTTTAGTCTCTACTACAAAGCTGTCATCATCAAGACAGTATGGTTTTGGGACAAAAACAGACACATAGGCCAGTGGAATAGAATTGAGAACTCAGAATTGGACCCACAAATGTACGGCCAACTAATCTTTGACAAAGCAGGAAAGAGTATCCAATGGAAAAAGGACAGCCTCTTTAACAGATGGTGCTGGGAGAACTGGACAGCAAAATGCAGAAGAATGAAACTAGATCATTTTCTCACACCATGCACAAAAATAAACTCAAAATGGATAAAGGACCTGAACATGAGACAGGAAACTATCAACACCCTAGAGGAGAAAGCAGGAAACAACCTCCTTGACCTCCACCGCATTCTTACTTGCCATATCCCCAAAGGCAAGAGAATCAAGAGCAAAAATGAATTACTGGGGCCTCATCAAGATAGAAAGCTTCTGCATGGCAAAGGAAACAATCAATAAAACTAATAGGGAATTGACAGAATGGGAAAAGATAGTTGCAAATGACATATCAGATAAACGCTAGTATCCAAAATCTATAAGGAACTCACCAAACTCCACACCCAAAAAGCAAATAATCCAGTGAAGAAATGGGTAGAAGATATAAACAGACACTTCTCCAAAGAGGACATCCAGATGGCCAACAGACACATGAAACGATGTTCAACGTCCCTCATCATCAGGGAAATACAAATCAAAACCACACTGAGATACCACCTCACACCAGTCAGAGTGGATAAAATGAACAAATCAGGAGATTCTAGATGCTGGCGAGGATGTGGAGAAATGGATACCCTCCCTACTTTGTTGGGAATGTAAACTGGTGCAGCACCTCTGGAAAACAGTGTGGAGGTTCCTCAAAAAATTAACAATAGAACTCCTCTATGACCCAGCAATAGTACTACTAGGAATTTACCCAAGGCATACAGGAGTGCTGATGCAGAGGGGTACATGTACCCCAATGTTCATAGCAGCACTCTCAACAATAGTCAAAACATGGAAAGAGCCTAAGTGTCCACCAACTGATGAATGGATCAAGAAGATATGGTTTATTTATACAATGGAACACTACATGGCAATGAGAAAGAGTGAAATCCGGCCATGTGTAGCAACATGGATGGAACTTGACAGTGTTACGCTAAGCGAAATAAGTCAGGCAGAGAAGGACAGATACCATATGTTTGCACGTATAGGCGGATTAGGAGGAATTTAATGAAGGACCATTGGGGAGAAGAAGGGGAAAATAGTTGGGGAGAGGAAGGGAATCAAACCATGAGAGACTCCAGAATGCTGAGAACAAACTAAGGGCTGATGGGGGAGGGGGGTTAAGGGCATGGAGGAGGGCACTTGTGCGGATGAGCACTGGGTAATATATGGAAACCAACTTGACAATAAACTGTTTAAAAAAACAAAACAAACCAACAACAAAATAATAAAATTAAAAAGTTTGGCTATATAGAATCTTTTATGGCTCCATATGAATTCTAGGATTATTTTTTGTTTCTATAAAAAATGCATTTTGATTTTGATAGGGATTGCATGAATATGTAGATCACTAGTTCTTCCAATCCATGAGCATGGAATATCTTCCCATTTATTTGTTGTTCACTTTAATCTCTTTCACCAATTTATTGTTTTTAATGGTCAGGACTTTCACCTCCTTGGTTAAGTTTATTCCAGAGTAATTTAATTTTTATACCATTGTACATGGGATTTTTCTCTTAATTTCCTTTTTGGATAGTACACTATAGGTATATAGAAGTACAAGTAAAAATCTTCTGCACAACAAAGGAAGAAATCGACAAAATGAAAAGCAATTTATGCAATGTGAAATATACCTGTAAGCCATATATCTAATAAAAAGTTAGTATTGCAAAACATATAGAGAACTCCTAAGAATCAATAGTGAAAAACCAAATAACCTAATTTAAAAACGGGCAAATGACCTGAACAGACATTTTGCCAAAGAAGATATACAAAGTGGCCAACAGGTACATGAAAACACTGAAATATCACTGAACATCAGGGAAATGCAGATCAAAACCACAATGAGATATCATCTCACATTTGTTAGAATGGATATATATATATATATATATATATATATATACTTTATAAAATTATGAATTTTATAAAAATATAAATAAATAAATAAATAAATAAAATAGAAATAAATTTTAATTTTCACAAAGTTTGGGAAAAAGAGAACCCTAGTGCACTATTGGTGGGGATGTAAATTTGTTCAGGCATTATGGAAAACAGTATGAAATTTCCTAAAAAATAATTAAAAATAGAACCACCATATGACCCCGCAATCCCACTTTTGGTTATACACATATATATCCAAAGGAATTGAAATCAAGATCCTGGAAGGGGTAACTGCTTCCATGTTCATTGCAGCATTGTTCACAATAGTCAAGGTATGGAAGAATCTAAATGCCCATCAATTAATGATTGGATAGTGATATTTACATACAATGGAACATTATTCAGCCTTAAAAAAAAGAAGAAAGAGCAGCCATTTGCAGCAACAGAGATGAACCTGAAAGACATTATGCTAATGTGAAATAAGTCAGATACAGAAGGATAAATACTACGTGATACCACTTATTGATTAATAGAAAAAAATCAAACTCACAGAAGCAGACGGTGGAATGGTAGTTGCCAGGGGCTGAGAGCAATGGGAAACAGGGAGTTATTAATCAAAGGGTACAAAGTTTCAGTTATGCAAGATGAATAAATCCTACAGATCAACTGCACAGCATAGTTCCTATAGTTAACAACACCATATTATATACTTAAAAATTTGCCAAGAGAATAATTCTTATATTCTGTGCTTATCACTAATAATAGTAATAATAAGGAAGACAGGCAAAAACTTTTGGAGGTGATAGATATGTTTATGGCACGGATTGTGGTGGTTTCACAGGTATATACTTATCTCCTAACTCATCAAGTTATATACGTTAAATACATACAGCTTTTTGTATATCAATCATATCTCAACAAAGAAGGTTTAAAAAAAATTTAGGGGCACCTGGGTAGCTCAGTCGGTTAAGCGCCCAACTGACTTTGGCTCAGGTCATGATCTCATGGCTCCTGGGTTCAAGTCTTACATCAGGCTCTGTGCTAACAGCTAGCTCAGAGCCTGGAGACTGTTTCAGATTCTTTGTCTCCCCCTTTCTCTGATCTTCCCCTGCTCACACTGTCTCTCTCTCTCAGAAAAAAAAATAGAAAATTTTAAGTATCTTTACAACAAAAGTCTCTGAAAACTAAGTTGTATATATGCAGCTGATGGAGAGAAAACATCCAGAACATATTTTATTAAAGTGTAATGTCTACAATATATAAAAGTTATTTGCCCATCAATTAAGAAACATCAAACAACCCGATAGAATTTAAACATAGCAAATAAAGACACAATTCCCAGAAGAACCAAAAATGGCCACTAAAGTTATGAAAAGACACCATCTCACTGGTGGTCAGGGAACTATGAAGTTTTAAAATAGAATATTTGTTTATTATGGTTGGAGCAGTTAACATGAGATCTTCCCTCTCTTTCAAATTTTTAAGTACACGATACAGTATCATTAACAGACACAATGTTGTGCAGCAGATCTAGAATTTATTCAGTTTGTGTAGCTGAAATGTTATATCCTCTGAAAAGCAACTCTCCATTTCTTAATTTCTCATCTTGGATTGGCAACTGTTACAAAGACATCTTAAGTGGGGCTGAGGAAGGCAAGTCCTTATTCACTTCTGAGTATAAATTAATGAAATATTTTAGGAAGGTAATTTCAAGGATGAAACTCAAGTTATTTAGCAGCCAATGTGGCACAGGCTTTGACTCATCAAACCACATGCCAGGTATAATCAGTTGATAATGTCCTGGCAGTATAGTCTTCCCCATACACACCAGCTGAGTATCAACCCCAAGAGGATTTACCTAGCCTTAAAGTGCACATGTCCTTTGATGTAACATTTCCATTTCTAGGAATCTATTGCAGAGACATTCTCCTTTAAATTCACAAAGTTGTATGTATATTGATGCTTATTTCATCTTCTTTCAAATAGCTTAAAAAAAATAGAAGCAATCTTGGGGATGCCTGGGTGGCTCAGTTGGTTGGGATTCCAACTTCGGCTCAGGTCATGATCTCACAGCTCATGAGTTCGAGCCCCACATCAGGTTCTGTGCTGACAGTCCAGAGCCCTCTCAGATCCTCTGTCCCTCTCTCACTGCCTCTCCCCCACTCATGTTCTCTCTCTCTAAATAAATTAAATAATTAATTAATCAATGAAAGCAATCTTTATGATCACCAAAAATGGAGTGGTTAAATAAATTATGGCACATTCACACCATGAAATATTATATGGCCATTAAGAAGAATGAAGTGAACCTAAATGGACCAATATAGAAAAATATAGCAATATATTGGGGTGGGGGTAAGTAACTTGGAAGTCATTTTTAAATATGTAATCCCCTGTATTTTAAAAATATGTGTGTGTTTGGATGCATAAGTATGCGTACAGATTGGTGTGTATGAATACATTCTAAGGCACAGAAATGAAGATGCAAGGATGTGTAACACTAACTAAAGGAAAGAATATAGAAAAGAAGGATGGAAGCAGAAGAAAGGCATAACATTTTCCTGTTTACTTGGCATTGTTTGAATCATCTACAATAGAATACATACAATTTTTTAAGATACAAAAACATATATAGAAAGTCCTCCAAATATTAGGCACAGTCTTCAAAATTACAGCATGACTGAAATGCACATTTGCCTTTAGAAGTGAAAGTCAGTGTCACTTCTTAACATATAACGTAAAATATTCAAAGCATATAGAATAAGCCACACCTCATGGGTACCGTTTTAAATAAGATTTATTGGACCGTTTTTAAATTAGCTAATTTTTAGTTTTAAATATTTGACCTCTGGGTTTTATCCAATGTCCTTATACCCTTTTATATTCCTAACTCTGTGTTTTTCTTTAAAGGGAATTCCTAGAAGCACTTAGGGAAAACAGGCTAGCTCACTTGTTAAACATAGAATAATCTGAACGAAAAGTCCAAATGCATAATCGTCTCCATATTTTTTAGAGCAGAACATCATTTCCAGTTGATATTCCTCTCCATAGTTATGGTACTTTATTTCATATTCCGTATCACTAACTCCACAAGGTGAATGGCCAGGCTTCCAATTATTAATGTCTAAGCCTAACTCTTTAAAGTCTATTATACCAACTGTACAATGTGCCATAAATGTGAAACTCGGTTTTTAAAATATTAGTTAAACAGAATTTTGAAATATCCAACAAAAGCCTGAACACACCAGATCTTATCCTGGAATTCAAGAATACAACCACTTAGAGGATTTTTTATTGGGCAGCCTTCAATAGTAAGGAAAAAGCCATGCAGGTGAGGGAGGGGTCTCTGCCCTGGGAAACCTAGAACTACAAATCCTTACCATCTGTGCCCTGTGAGGTCACACAAAATGACAAGGGGCTCCAGGGCTGGAGTTCACAGTTGGTGCCAGAACATATTTTCTAGTTATGTTTATTAAGTTTCTGTCATTTTTATTATCACTTATTCACCAAATGAATGCTTTTAAAAGAGTTTCAGAAAGGACTTAAAGAACTGCAAGACTCTCATCTCAATTCTACATCATATTCTCTCACAATGCCTTGAACAGAAGAGTAATTTGGATAAATGGGGTATATTTTCCTTTGGTAATTAGATTGTGCTTTCATTTAACTTGTCGGTTGTATATTCTTCTTCCGTTCCTACAAGACATATGAACCATTGTTCCCAAGGTGACAAGAATATTCAATGAACTTGGGAAAACCTAATGAGGTGATGGTTCAAGTCTAAATATGAGCCAATCAAACCTCCGTTATTCCTGCCATGATTTTGGCACACTGGGATTTTGTCTCTAGTTTTAATTGTGAATTTGACTTTTTGGTGGATTTACGATGTGAGGTTACAGTTATTCAAATAAAGGAGTTCGAATGGTGTTAATGCAGACATCTTTATGTCCTTTAGGGAAGAACGTTTTCATGGTTATTAAATGTGATGTGGCTCTGTAAGGCAGAATCCAATACTTCTCTCTTTCCCAAGCTGCTAACATCACAGAAAATTTAAATAACCAGATATTCTGAAACCAGAAATATTTACAATGTAGGTCAATTTTTTATTTTTCTGTTGTTCCATCCTAATCCTTAAGAAACTTTGTATAGCGTCTCAGCTCATCAGATCTTTTGAGAACAAAATGTACTTTTACTGAATGCCATAAAGAGGCCTTTTGTTTCCACTGCAATTTGAAACACGATGTTCCAGAAATCAAAACTGCATAACAGAGCAAATGCTCATACCTTCTCAGCTGTTTCAGGTTATTTCTTTCAAGAGGTCATGGCTTTAAACACTCACAGGCAGAAAGCAATGTGCATATTCAGATGATCAAATGGGGACGGACAAGTATACAGAAAACAAGGCATGAACCGCCTACCTAACCCAAATTATTCAGAAGAGAGAAGGAGGAAAAGGACATGCACACTGCTACCTTGCTAAATCAAAGATGATTACATTTCAGATCTGGCGTGAGTCTGAGCACTGGAGGTCTATATCTTCTCAAGTGTCTTGGCAACGAATCTGGCAGGTGGCTAGCAAAGTCTGGGAAAGTGAAGACTGACTGTTTGAACCCACCTTCTTGACATAGCTAGCAAAATGCTGCATCACTGAGATTCTTTCAGTCAGCCCTTGGAAGACCTGGTCCCCCATTTCTCCTTCACCCAGTCTTTCCAGGCTATGGCTCTTATATGGCATCAAAGCCAGTAAAAGCACATTTGAAAATGAAAGGGCTATCACATTCTGCGCTTCTTTTGAAACATAAAAAAGCCACATAAAGAAGCGGTAGGGCCAGAAAAAGCTGACAAGGAGCAAGACAGTGCCTGTTAGGATGGCAAGAATAGCTGGAGGTGAACCAACGTGAGGTCTATGAAAAGGCGAGTGAGAGAAAACCAGAAATTTGCTGCTGACAAGATGAAACAGCCCACAGCTGTGTCATGCTAATAAAAAGTTAATTTCAACTTTCAGACACTCTTCATGGTACTTTACAGTTCAATGGCACCAAGCTCATCCATTGCGCTACATCATCTGTGCAGGCAGGGTCTATTTACAAGCTTTTGGGATCCAAACAGAGTCTGAGGAATCTATTTTCCTTCTGAAAGATGTACACGGGAATAAAAACATTCGTGATCAGGTTGGGCAGCTACCTCAGAGTCCTTGCAAACTTGAGCTTTAGTCTTAAAATAAGTCCTGAACATCTTCACGGGTGAATCAGGAGCTTTTCCTTAGCTATAGTTCATGCCATCGCTGTCAGAATCTGGGGATAAGCACAGTTTCATATGAAATAAAAAACATCTTAAGTTTCTCGATAAATCTGTGGTCACCCTCATGACCTACTTCCTTCAAGCTGAAATAGACAACCTACAAAACTTTTTTAAAGGCGTGTCACTAAGTTTTCTGCTATGTTATTTCCTGAAACCATAAATCCAAGCTGTTATGTACAAAGAGAAGCTGCCTCTAGTAATCTTATACTTGGTGATGTTTAAGAAATATGAGTAGGAAACAAAAATCGAATAACTCTTCACATGCACATCTTAGTGCCATTGTGCCCTGACTTTAGAAAAAGTCATAGTGACGATTTCACCTTAAGAAGTGGGATAAGCTTGGGATAGCTTACAGAGACCATGTGATTTAGAAGTGCTATACATTTGGAATTAAAAAATCCTGATGAACCTCAGCTTTGCCCCTGATTGTTTCATTGTAAGCGAAATATTCAACTCTATCCCAAACCACAATTTTCTGAGATATAAGAAAGTCTGCTCTGCCATGCTCACCTTACATGGGTGCTTTGAAAAACAAATGGGAAAACACTTTCCGAATAGTAGAGAAAAGTATACAATTGTTAGACCTAGCAACATCTAGTAGTACCTGACCTATTGGTTGAATTAGCAGAAGATTTAACTACTAATAAAAAAGCTTACCATATGACTTTATTTCAAAACACATATTTTAATGAAAGATGATTTATGGTTCATGGTGGTAACATCCTTAATATTCAATTGCATATCAATTGATCATTTATACTTATTGTAATAGATCTGTTGGCTATATGAACTCTTTTTCTTTGGATATTAGCTCTTCTACTCATTGGATTTAGTGTCTTACTTTTATAGAAATGCTTGTCTTCAAATGTTTGTTGAGTCTTTGCTGTTTGAGCACCTTTGTTTTTGAAAATGGCAGCTCTATAATCTTTCTGCTTCAGCCTGCTCGAGGTCATAGCACAGGAAAGGTGAGACATGGGGCTTTGTGAGCTATTTTGATAGACTCTTTTCTGTGAAGATTCATAGACCTAGATTCAAGACTTCTAGGTCTTGGCAACTACCAATGGTGCTGTTCTGCCTCTGCAGACCCAGCACACTGCTCTGAGCACATAACTCTACTGAACCATTCTAGAAAATGACCCAGGGAAGAGGCAACTGGCCCAGCTGTTCCAACCGATGCTACACGCTGGTTGTTCCCAGGCCCTTTCTTCCTGCTCCCTGTGGACTGTGAGCTGAGAGGACTTGCAGAGAAGTCTCTGCCTCATGTGCATTGGGTGTAAATTGTTGAATCCATCTACTTTCTATTTTTCAGAAATGTTTCAATTGCTTGTCCTTCAGTAAGAATCTATTCTTGTTTTTGATTCAGTGAGATGAGAAAGGTTCTAAGTATAGTATGGACAGAAGAAAATAGCTGGAAAATTTCCTATGCATTTGGTTTTCTTATCACTCTGTGTGCCCATCAACCCCATCCATTTATTATGAAAATAACACACCCCTTTGGTCAGAAGTTATATAGTACGAAAAAGTGTCCAAAGGTTAGTGACTCTTCCTCCCAGCTTCAGAGTTACTCCCAGAGGTAACACAGTCAACAGTTTCTTATATGACCTTCCAGAACTTTTTTATGTATACATGTCTTTAGACACTGTTAAGTGACTTCCTTTTGTTTGACCTAATGAGACATCTTTCTGATCTGTCCAAATTAGCACATGTAGATACACTCTTTTTAAAGGGTATGTAACAATTTATTATATGTCTCCATCAAAATATTTTAGTCAGTCTCTTGTTAATCGACATGGAGGTTATATCCAGTTCTTTTTAACTATTATAAATAATACTGCAATGAAAAATTTTTGTAAAGAGATGCAAATAAAACCAGAGGGCAAATTTCTAGAAGACTTGCAAGATGTATACATTTTAAATTTTGATGTCCTGTTGCATTCCAAAGATGCTGTACTAACTTTTACCATTTCTGCATGATATATATGCCTATACTCTCATACTGCCATCCACTATGAATTTCCAAATTTTAAAACTATCACCAAGCAGATAGTTTCATGTTCTGTTTCATGTTCTGAACTTATATTTCTTTAAATATGAATAATATTGCATATTTCTCATATACTTAAAAAGATATTGTTTCTCTGAACTTTTTTTCATATCCTTTTCTTATTTTGTGAAATCCATATATATATATTTTGTTGTTGTTGTTGATATATAAGAACCCTATAGGGGTGCCTAGGCTTAGTCAGTTAGGTGACTGACTTGATCTCACAGTTCATGAGTTTGAGCTCTGCATCAGGCTCTGTGCTGATAGCTCAGAGCCTGGGCCTGCTTTGGATTCTGTATCTCCCTCTTTTTCTGTCCCATCCTTGCTCATGCTTGCTCTCTCTCTCTCACTCTCTCTCTCTTTCTCTCCCTCAAAATAAATAAATAAGCACTGAAGAAAAAGAACTCTGCATATACATTTTGAAGATACGGGTGCATGTACACTGAAGGTGTAGTAAAAGTTGGTATAGCCTTTTTGGAACACAATTGCACATGTATAGATTTTTTAGTTTTGCCCTTTGCCTTTAATTATTGCATTTTTCTGAACAAGTTATAATATTTTTATAGCAAAATTTATCTCTATCACTCTTGTTTTTAAATGTCTACTACTTAGATTGTTTCTTACTTGAGAGGTCTTACTCCAAGATTACTTAAATTTTGGGGGGCACCTGGGTGGCTTAGTCGGTTAAGCGTCCGACTTTCGCTTAGGTCATGATCTCGCGGTTCTTGGGTTCGAGCCCCGCGTCGGGCTCTGTGTGCTGACTGCCAGCTCAGAGCCTGGAGCCTGTTTCAGTCTGTGACTCCCTCTCTCTCTGACCCTCCCCTGCTCATGCTGTCTCTCTCTCTCTCCTAGAAATAAATAAAAATATATTTTAAAAAAAAAGATTACTTAAAATTTTTTTTTCTGTGACTCCTTATAAAACTTCTTTAGTTTTGTATTTTCTATCTAAAGCATACAGGCCCATTTCCCCCTAAATGGCCAAAAAGTTTTTTAATACTGTTTACTAAATAATGTATCTTTCTTCACTGATTTAAAATGCCACCTCTATCATACACTAGATTCCCTGAAGTATTTGGACCTACCTAAGATTGTATTCTGTTCCACTAATCTGCTTGTCTATACAGATATTTTAAATGTGAATACAATTATGGAGCTATAATTTAGCATATGTGGGTATATTTCCAGGCTTTAGTTATTTGTATTCTACAGTATGTTTATTTGTCACTGTGTTTCTCTGGTTTGACTTCCTCAAGGGCAAAGATTATGGATTCTCCTCCCTCTGTAATTCCCTAAAATACTAGTCTCTGCCAAGTTTGACATTCAGGAAACTAAAATCAAGCCGTGTCTTTAGATAGAACCAAGTATGGTCTGAGGTGTTTAAAAAATGAAGCCCCAGGGGCGCCTGGGTGGCTTAGTCGGTTAAGCCTCCGACTTTCACTTAGGTCATGATCTTGCAGTTCATGGGTTCAAGCCCCGCATCGGGCTCTGTGCTGACTGCCAGCTCAGAGCCTGGAGCCTGTTTCAGAGTCTGTCACTCCCTCTCTCTCTGGCCCTCCCCTGCTCACGCTGTCTCTCTCTCTCCTAGAAATAAATAAAACATTAAAAAAAAATTTTTTAATGAAGTCCCAGCTTAAGACAGTTGATCTCTAAATACAACATAAAATTCTACAGCAATTAATTCATTTTATTAAAGGGTTTTTTTTTAATGTAAATATTCTTGCATATTACTGAGAATAAATTCATCATATAGTCATCTTGGTCTAGGTTTTGATAGACAGGCAACATGAACTCATATTCAGAAAGCCAAGCAATCTGGTAAGACTAGTATATGTTCCATCTCATTTAATATTACCAAACAGCCTAGGAAATTGGTATCATTAATCTCACTTTACAAAGAAGTAAGCTCAGAGAAGTAAGCTAACTTGCCAAGTTAGTGGCAAAGCCAGGATTCCAACCCAAGCTTGTCTGATTCCTAATATGTCTGATTCAAAGCAGAGTTACTTGTTTGATATATAGTTCTAGAACGTTCCGCCACTCTCCCATGCTTCCTCTCAGACACAGAGTTCCCTGAGCAAGGATGTGAAATAATTTCCACTTGTGCCAGCTCTGCAGCGGCTGCCTTGAGCACTGAATGGAGAATAATTTCTAGCTGCAACCATGCTCAGCAAGAAAGAGGACCATGATAAATGACCGATGTCTGCCATGGAAACCGGAGGCAAAAGTGGCAGTACAGGACACTGTATTTGCCACCACTGCCCAAAGCACAACGCTGGGCAGACCAAAGAAATGTTTTACCAACTTCCCAGTTGTGTTCAGGAAAGACCCTAAAATCAGTCAACAAAATTTCACTCCCTAAATAAAGCTCCAGGAGCCAATGACAAAAATAAATGTTGAGAAATATAACAAATAGAGTAGAGCATTATATATGGTCGAAAGTAGATTAGGCCTGCAAGCTTGACGTACTACACGTTCAGCCTCACTGTGTAAAGATCAACTTGGCTTGACCAGTCTTGGGAAGGCCCACTTGACCTTCTGCCTTTGCTTCACCAAGGCCACTGCTTCAAACCAGTTTTGGCCAGAATAAGGGAGATCAGAAATTTTAGGCAGATGAGTAAATGTGGCACAGCATCTAATTCACCTTGCTTATAGCTCCATTCTAGAAATACATATTAAATCAAGAAACTGAGCTCTGAATCAGGCTCTTCCCTGATTTACCAGTTCTAAGAAGTGGGTCCCTGGATTTATATGATAATCAATAGATCCAAGACCAATATGTAGCCACTCTGGAATAGTCATTGTCAGCGTTCACCTCCCTCCCATCCTCTTCCTTTCCTTCAGAGATCTGCAATTCTATTTAGATATCCAGTTGTCTCCCCAAGTTCATGTGGCTCAGGAAAGTTAGCCCCACCTGAGCCCCTAACAGTCTACATGCAATCCCATGCCCCTTGTCAGTGACTAGATTAGCAACGGGCAGGCGACTGAGTTCAGAGTCCTGAGATACAGGCAGAGATTTGTGCTAACCATCTGAGGAACTTCTTCCTTGTTCCTCTGAGACAGCATCAGAGAACAGCTATTTCCTTTCTTCCAGCCAGTATTCTGTGCTGATAGGAGATTCAAAATTGCGGCAGCTACCTCTTTACCAGCTGTCTTTGAGAGGAGGGCAGAGTCCAAAGAATCACAGACAAATGAATCAGGGCTCAGCCCTGACAATCACAATTAACTCTGAACTTGCAGTTGCTGAGTCAATAAATGTATTTAAATCATATGCCATTACTTGCCACCAAATGCTTCCCAGATAACCTCACTCATAGACCTCCACCTCGAGTCTCTGAGGGAGTCATTCTCAAGATGCTAGGCTAGGTCTCTTTGAAGCTATTTGCCTACTTGAAGGACAGTGTAGGAGTGAAGAGCACAGGTTTCAACTTTGACTCTGGCTCTTATTTCCTGTGTGAACCTCAGGCAAGTTACTTCAAACCTCTCTGCTCAGTTTCTTCATCTGTGAAGTCCAGACAACAGTCATAGCCCATAGTTGTTTGAGGACAATGAAATAAATCATGTAAAGTGCTTAGAACTGGGACTGGCATATAATTACTGGCATTATTACATGAATTTTGTCAGTGCTTACTGCCTGATCCCTCCTCCCTGACAGCAAGACCCCAATTGCACCCTCCCTGTGCCCATTTGGATCACTACCTGTAATCTCCATCCCTGAATCAAATCCAAGGGTCTTTTTAACCACCACACCCGTTATTCTGATTTTGGACTGACCCTCTTTACATCCAGCTCTAGTCCCTGGGACTTGGCCATCAGGAATCCCAGAAACGACACAGCTAATATAATCTCATAACCTAAATAAATACAAATCTAGTGCCAGGAGGAATCTTATAGATTTTAACCAGTCTTTCCTGCCACAGCACTACTTCTTAAGGGCTTGTTCTTGTACGTTGGTGTGAACAGAAACCTAAGTTACTAATTACTATTCATATTTGGCCTTGTTTCCCCGCGGACAATTGTCCTGCTCAGTGGCCCTCTCTTCCCATGTGGCCTCAGCTGTTTAATTCATTTGGTATTACTTTTTTTTCCCCTTGCTATGTGTGCTGAATTTCAAAAGGAGATTGACCAGGGAAATTTTCAAATACATCTTTCAAATTTCTTTTCTCCTAGAAAACGAAGCTGGACAGTCCTTATGCCACTGAATGTGGCAGTTGAGCTGATGGGACATCTCCTTAAAAAGCACATACCTACGGCTGTTTTCCATACCCTGCCATCAGCTCGTCTGCCACTTTCCATGCCGCTTCCCTGGGAACTCTGCCATATCCAGCTATCATTTTCTGCTTATAAAAAGGAAGTGAGAGATCGGGATCGTTAGATTCTATAAACACTTGAATGGTGGAGAAATGCAAAGCAATGAGCTATTTTACAGGGCTGCTGGAGACAAGGAATAGAGAGAGGAGACAAGAAATTCTGTCCTCAAACTCCAATGGGTACCATTCTTACATGATGTTTAAAGAGACGAGAATTCAAGTCGAACATTTAAATGTTAAAACAAAATTGACAATGCAATGTTCTTTCCAGCAAAATTGCTGCCACACATGTACTGCCCTGAATGGGAAGGGAAGAAAAAAGAAGGAGATAAAATGAGACACAGGGAAGAAAGAGAGATGGATTATCCAGGGAGAGTGCAGTTAGGATGCCTGCATTTTACATGAAAAATCATTCTGCTACATAAAGGGGGCTAAAACAAGGGAAATAGGAAAAAGTCAGCCTGAACTTCAGAATGTATGATTGGCTGACATAGCATATATCCTGACCTGATCCCAGCAATTTCAGGTGGCCAATTCAATACTATATAATCTCCAAAATGATCCATGGAGCTAAAAAGGCAACTCTGGAGAATCTAAATTCCCTGGTTCCAATCAGAGAACATGATCTCCATATTTTTCTCCACATGCCCCACAGCCAAAATTAACAGAAAGCCAATAAGATCTTTAATGTGTGGGCAGGGCACCTGGATTGCTCAGTCGGTTAAGCATCTGACTTTGGCTGAGATCATGACCTCACGGTTTGTGAGTTCAAGCTCCACCTCGGAGCCCACACGTGGTACTCTGTGCTGACAGCTCAGAGCCTGGAGCCTGCTTCAGATCCCATGTCTCTCTCTCTCTCTCTCTCTCTCTCTCTCTCTCTCTCTCTCTCTCACTCTGTCTCTCTCTTTCAAAAATAAATAAACATTTTTTAAAAATGGTTAATGTGTGGGCTGCACTGCTCTTTTCTCAATGTGGTCTGTAAAACCTTTCTCCATCTGCACAGACACAGGGTGTGGGGGGCTGTTTTGGTGTGTTTTTCAAGTTTTCTGTTCTTCTACATAATGGAATGTTCCTGAAAAACCAGGGTGGCAAAGAACTTAGAACAAGTGATAAAAGTTTGACTTCAACTCAGGTTAAGAGTTTGACTTCAACTCAGGTCATGATCTCATGGTTCATGGGTTCAAGCCACAAACCATGCATCGGGCTCTGTGTTGACAGCTAGTTCAGAGCCTGGGGCCTGCTTCGGATTCTGTATCTCCCTCTCTCTCTGACCTTCCCCTGCTCATGCTCTCTCTCTCTCTCTCTCTCTCTCTCTATCAGAAGTAAACAAAACATTTAAGAATAAGAAAAAAGAAAAAACAAAAAAGAAATAAAGATAGCATACCACAGCCATCAAACACCTAGTGCATTTTTAAGTTCAATAAATGCCTAATAACCATAATTGAGCCTGAAACACAGAGTAGAAAAATGAGCAAATACGTAAAGAATAATTTTAAGGCAGAAGGATAATATTTTTTTAAATAAGCATAAGGTGGCATAGTTTTACATAAAGGCACATATCACAAGTATAATTAGGAATATAATATAAGCAGAAATTCCTCACTCAGGTGTTCCACAAATGTTAATGGGCACCTACTTTGAGCTAGTATCTGTTCTGTGTGCTGTGGGTCCAGCTATGAACAAGACATTTCTACCAACATTCCCAGTTTGTGTAGGACTTATTTTTCTCATTGGAGAAAAACAAATATACACAAGTATATTTATGTAACTATAATCAATGTCTAAAGGATCAAAATCAGCCATTTCCCTCAACACTTACACCAGCTACACAGTAAGAAAGAAATGTAAAAACATTTTGGGACCATGGCACACTTTCATAGACATCAAAAGCATGACTTCTTTAAGAGTAGCATAATTATACTGGTGAAATATACATTCTTTATTGTTTTCTTATCTCAGTTGATACATAGAAGCTGTCTTAAGGTCAATGAGTATCTGAACTGAAGATGTGTCACTTTCAGCAGCTCAAAGAACTTCCATTTCTGCCTTCTTATCGTTATGTTTAATGGTTTCAGATTTTAATTTTCAAATAATATTTTAAATAAGCAAATAAAAAGCAATCAAATAGCCAAATAACTGAACAGACAACCATACAGGAAGACAACACTGTGACAAGAGAGTTGTTGTCTGGCACATAGCTTCATGATGTGATTTAGAAGGGTGAAAATGTAATATAGGGTAGTTTGTATGGAATCTGAATTCAAGGAGGTCTGTACTTTTTTTTTTTTTTTTGAGAGAGAGCGAGAGAGAGAAAGAGAGCATGAGCAGGGGAGAGGGGCAGAGGGAGAGAGAATCTTAAACAGGCTTCATACCCAGTGTAGAGCTTGATGTGGGGCTCAATCTCGAGACCTCAAGATCATGACCTGAGCAGTCAAGAGTCGGACACTTAACCAACAGAGTCACCCAGGCACCCCAGTTCCTTCCTTAAGGTACTCATGCTGTGTCACCCACACAAGCTGAGTTGCAATAATTACCATAGGGCCTTCCACAATTAGAAGGATATCCTGGAACCCAACATTCCATGTCTTCCCCTTTCTGGGGTAGGATAGATGGGGACCTGAGTCTCTGAATCAGGTCAAAAGGCACCATTAACAGTTTCATTCATCCAAAAGGTGAAACTTTTTGGTGCATTAGTCTTCTCAGAATAAAGGAATGAGAGAATGGGGACCAGATGATTGGTACTCTTTCTCTATTTTCCTTCATATCCACATATAATGACATAGGTGGCCTAATGAGAATTGAAATAGGCTGTATATTTTGTAAGGTAGCCCACAGAAGCAATCTGCCACAGTGTTCTTCAGTGATTTCCTTAAACTCTCCAAAGCTCAGTTCCCTCATCTCTGAAATGAAGAAGGATGATTAAATGAAGTAACTCCTTTAAAAAGAACATACTATTATGAAAGGACATAGAAAACATTCCATGTGGGTTACTGAATAAATAAGCTAAGATCACCACTGACAGGTAACCAAAACTGCATATCTTGGTGAGTAAAAATTCATCCAACCCTTGATACATCTACAATCAATCACTAAGGTAACATAGTAATAAAAAATAATCTTTAAATTAACATTAGACTTTAAGAACAAATTTCTATAAGATACACTGAAATGGATATGATCAGTGACTACAGGGATTTAAGGTGTCTTATAGGGAGGTGTGGGTGGCCAGTCAGTTGAGCGCATAACTCTTGTTTTCAGCTCAGGTCATGATCTCACAGTTCATGAGACTGAGCCTCATTTTGGGCTCTGTGCCGACAGCACAAAGCCTCCTTAGGATTCTCTCGTTCCCTCTCTCGCTGCCCCTCCCCTGCTCACACTCATTCTCTAGTTCTCTCTCTCTCTCCAAACAAATATATCAACTTAAAAAATTAAAAATATAGGGGCGCCTGGGTGGCTTAGTCGGTTAAGCATCTGACTTTTGCTTAGGTCATGATCTCACGGTTCGTGGGTTCGAGCCCCGCATCGGGCTCTGTGCTGACTACCAGCTCAGAGCCTGAAGCCTATTTGAGTCTGTGACTCCCTCTCTCTCTGACCCTACCCTGCTCATGCTGTCTCTCTCTCTCTCTCCTAGAAATAAATAAAACATTAAAAAAATTTTTTTAAAAATTAAAAATATAAATAAGTAAATAAATATATAAATAGTCATGGAATACAGAATTTAATTTCTGATAAATCAATTGCCTGCTTTCCTTTTCATATTCTCGATTTGGTTCTTGAAAACATATTAATTTCTCATATTACTTATGTTTATTTTCCTAATCAAAGTTGGTTTAGCAGAGAAATTATTGGTTACAAATCTGTGATTTTTTTTCTATTTCTACTTTCCAATCAGCCATGCAACAATATTTTTAAAGTATACAAAATACAAATTTTCTATCTACAATATAATCGAACAATACCTTCATTGTTTTCTAAACAGGTTAATATTCTCCTAATCCCATTAGTCTCTTAGTAGCCGTGTATTACACTTCCTAGTTTTCAAAGGTTCTTTGTCAGATACTTTCTGGTTTTCTATAAAGCAGGTTGAATAGCATTCAAAACATAGCGATCATTGCTGCATTCCATGTCTGTCACCTTCATACTACACCATAAATAATATGCAAAAATCAATAATAATCTTGCATTGGTTCAATGCCATTGCATAGGACCTTTGGGTAGATTTTTAATATTCTTCCAAGAAAATTAGCTGGTAACTTTGTAGTCTTTTACCCCCAAAAATTATCAGATAATTTTTACTCAAGTTTCTTTAAAAATGAATGGAATTGAGAATAGGACATAGAAACTTGTTCTACCTCAGTTCCTCTTCATAAGGCTAGACTTAACTAGGAAAGATTAATTTGTTAAAGAACATGTGTTGATTTTTAAGAAAACGAATGATTGATATTTGAATAAGTAATGTTTACTATTTATTACCATGTGTTCAAAATATATAACTAGATGATTTGTTATATTTATCTATATTTATCATTTTATTTTATTTTATTTAACGTTTATTTATTTTTGAGAGAGAGAGACAGACAGAGTATGAATGGGGGAGGAGCAGAGAGAGAGACACAGTAACCAAAGCAGGTTCCAGCCTCTGAGCTGTCAGCACAGAGCCTGATGTGGGGCTTGAACCCACGGACCGTGAGATCATGACCTGAGCTGAAGTTGGATGCTCAACCAATTGAGCCACCCAGGTGCCCCTATGTTTATTATTTTAAAAAATCAGAAAATTACTACTTTCTTGGAGCACCACACATTGTCACAGGCACAGAGTCTGCGGCTCATAGAGCACCCCTCAGAGGCAGCACAGTGATGCTCTCACAAGGCTCCTCGGAAAACTCAAGGTGGATAGGTGATGCCACATCGACAAGAAACCTCCAGCATCGCAGTGGCTGGAGACCATAAGGTCTTGGATCTGGCTGAGGCTCTGTGTCTATCGCAGGCTGGTGGGGGCTTCTGCTCCCTACAGCCTGGCAGGGATCCAAGCCACAGGCTGCTCCATCTGAACTCATGCTTCTACAATCACTAAAGCAGGAGGGAGCAAGAGCTTAATTAACCAAGCACCCAGCATTAAAGACTCTTCCTCAAAGTCACCAACATCCCGTTCTCTCACAGTTCCTTAGCTAAAGCAAGCCCATGGATCACCCAGGTTTATGTGGGCAGGGATACATGATTCCTTGATATGCTGAAGATAACCAGAAACATTGAGAGGGCAGAACTCACAGTCCCACTCATCCTGTCATCAAGAAAAGAAGTGAAAAGGCAGGAGTTTTAATAGTAGGTGCAACAAAAACCCAAAATCCTTTCAGTGAAATTCATTCTGGTCCTTCTTTTTTTTTTTTTTAAATTACTTTTAGTGCTTATTTATTTTTGAGAGACAGGGACAGAGAACGAGCAGGGAAGGAGTTAGAGAGAGACACACAGAACCTGAAACAGGCTTCAGGCTCCGAGCTGACAGTACAGAGTCTGATGCAGGGCTCGAACTTACGAATAGTGAGATCATGACCTGAGCTGAAGTTGGACACTTAATTGACCCCCAGATCTGGTCCTTCTAACTCAGACTCCAGAGGACAGGAATAAATAGTGTAAGGGTTACGATTTTTCCTCAGAGCATCACCTCCCTGTAAATGTAAATATGTACCTTAGAGTGAGCCTTTCCTATTTATGTTTCCAAGATATTGCTAAATGGGAATCTGGCTAGCTTCCAAAACTCCCAGAAAATTTAGGAAGAGGTCAGTATGGACTTTAAAAGATTAAAATGAGATGTATGGTCCTTAATATTTATTTAGACTCTATGCCAGATGCTATACTTAGTGAGGTTTATGTCACCTCCTATAATCTTCAGAGCAACTGTATGAAGTGTAGATACTACAATCAGCCCCATGATTCCAATGAAAAAGGTTAAGAAGATGGCAGAACTCAGTGGTGAAAGAGGAAGGATTCTGTCCCAGCTGTAGACTCCCAACACTCCCACCAGCATATGACTGTGAGTAACACTGGTGAAGTGTTTTCCTTATAAATACCATTTGAACTTGTGCATTTGAATCATTGCCAGTTTACAATCTCAACTTTAAGAAAAGGGTTCCAAACCAGCATCCAGCACATTTTCTCGTTAAAAAAATAGTTGGGGCCCCTGGGTGGCTCAGTCGGTTAAGCATCCAACTTCAGCTCAGGTCATGATCTCAGTTCGTGAGTTCAAGCTCCACATCAGGCTCTGTGCTGACACCTCCGAGCCTGGAGCCTGCTGCAGATTCTGTGCCTCCCTCTCTCTCTGCGCATCCCCTGCTCACACTCTGTCTCTCTCTCAAAAACAAATAAACTGTAAAAAAAATTCTTTAATGATAGCACTACCTTTTAACTTTGTCAGACTCCTCTCATATATCAAATGGCAAGATATGTAAAGAGTGTTTTTGGAGCTACTCTATAAACTTTACGTGACTCCAGGCTAGAGAATTTTAAATATTACCAAAAATGAGTGATACTAAAGTTTATGAGGAGGATGTTGGGCACATGACAAGATTCATAACTACTGCATCTTGTGGAAGGGCATTCAGGGAGGTATGTACATGTCACCTCCTGTATTGTACAGAGTACAGTATGTGTGATCATATGTTGAGGTTATAATGTTTTCTATAGGAAATGTACTTTTATCTATGTTCCTATCCCAAGCTGTTGTGTCTTGACAGGGAGTCTTGTCTTATTTGGTTTTCCAAATATCCTTAAAGAATTTAATACCTCAGGGGCACCTAAGTGGCTCAGTCATTAAGCAGATGACTCTTGGTTTTGGCTCAGGTCATGATCTTATGGTTGTGAGTTCAAGCCCAGCATAGGGCTCCATGCTGACAGTGCTTGCCTAGGATTCTCTGTCTCTCTCTGCCCCTCTCTCAGTGGTGATCTCTCTCTCTCCCAAAATAAATAAATAAACTTAAAAAAAGAACTTAATACCTTAAATTAATTCTCCAAATTGAGAGTAGAAAATACTGATATGACAACCATTATGAGGCCCAGTCTCTAAATAAGCACATCTTGCATTGTCATCGGTTGTGAGAAGAGTCAGTGTCTGGATCTGCATATAGAAATTATATTAGTTGAGGGGCACCTGGGTGGCTCAGTCGGTTAAGCGTCTGACTTTGGCTCAGGTCATGATCTCACAGTTCATGGGTTCAAGCCCCATGTTGGGCTCATTGCTGACAGCCAACTCAGAGCCTGAAGCCTGTTTCAGATTCTGTGTCTCCCTCTCTCTCTGACCCTCCCCTGCTCATGCTGTCTCTCTCTCTCTGTCTCTCTCTCAGAAATAAATAAAACATTAAAAAAATTTTTTAAAGGAAATTATATTAGTTGAACTGGGAAACCTCAAAACCAATTTGATTTTAAGGAACTACATTTGCTTACCTCTAGGATGAGTTATTCAACTTAGCTATTTTCCTACTTTGTAACAACGTACTGTGTGGCATTATAAACTTAGTCTGTTTACTGATATCTATGAGGGTAAATCATAATTAGTTTCAAGAATACAAGAAAGCAACACCACTTCAGCCCATCAACTTCAACAGCTTCCTAGCCCAATCTGCATAAAACTGCTGGTTTATTCCTCTCCTTCCAGAGGACCCCATTACAGGCCCACAAGGATCTCTCCACTACTGCTGATGTGTCTTAATTGTGTTTTAATCATTTCTCCCAATCCCCCAACCCACTCTAGTGTCAGCAAGCCGCTGCTGATCTCGAGAAGTCCTTTGTTGCAAATCCCGGTGAGCTGCGTTCTGCAGAGAATTGTCCCCTTTGAAGCCTTGCCCCAGTGGTCTTTGTGTGAGCTGCTTCAGCGAAGGAACAGAGAGCTATGCCTTAGGTAAGAATTTTTGCAATGCCTTTTCAAACGGTATTTGTAAACTTTAGTAGTCATCATAGACTCTCTGCTGACCTAAGAGATTTGCAGCTTTATAAAGGCTGTAGCAGACGTTAAGAATATTCGTCAATCCTTTTCTTCTTTTGAAACAGGCCCGAAAAGGAATGACTTGTGGGCAAATATTGATTTCTTTTCCGAAAGATCAACTATTAAGTTTAAAAGGACACCGAAACATGAAATCAAAAGGTTTACATTGTCAGACCAGGACAGAAGGCAGAGCAGGAAGAGTATAGTTCCCTACCTGGGAACAGAAGTCAGAAATGTAATGTCTGTGGCACTTCCTTAGGGACTCTTTTCTGGAAGCTGATGGGGAAATAAATGAAGCAATTTAGGGGTGTCCTCTCATGCATATGAATAATCAAGGATCTTGTCAACATGGAGATTTTGATTCATTGGGTCTGGGTGGGAACCTCAGATTTTACATTTCTAACCAACCTCCACACGATGCTGATTCTGCATCCAAAGATGATACATCATCCAGAGATAATCCTGAGATCATACTTCATGTACCAAGGACTTAGGCCACTTGCCACTGACCACGATGACCTCTCACACCGAACGTCAGCATTCTTTCCAGTAAAAAAGGCAAAAGCAGGCACTGATGTCGCATCTGCATTGCCTGCCTCAGAGAATAAAAAAAGCATGAGCAACACCCCCCCTCCCTCCACCCAGTGGCATTCTCTGTCCCTAAAAAGCTTACATGCACAATGAAAAAAAGGATTGAGGGAGGTGATGGGGTTGGTGCAGTGAGCTCAGCAATCCCTGGGCTGATCGGGGGCACTTGGTTTGGTTTTCACATTACCAGCCTCAGTGAGGTGGAACAGAGGATTACAAAGGGATAAGCTAAATGGCAATTGCAAGTGTATTGTTGTGGTCACCAGCACCTTTTCCATCAGTATTTTCCATTTCTCCAAAGCCACATGGAGCACTTAATCTATTTAGGTGATTTCTTAAGAGCAAATGAACAATGCGGGTTCCCAAGTGGCAAGTGTAGTGAACGTTAAAAACGATATTTTCTTTTATCCCAAAGCCTCCAAAATGTTCACAGACCTTATTATTATCATAAAAATAAATGACAATAGGGATTTAGTTCAGTTAGAAATCACCCTGCCCTTGTCCATGTAGTGAAACTTAAAATAAAACACACTGCCTTCTAGCCTTCAGTATCAGGATGAAAGTCGAATATGAAAGCTCCTAATGATCTATGAGTTGAAGAGCTGGCTGTTTTAACAGAGATCATGGCCAAAGAGTTAGCAAAAGAGGAATTTCAAATCCAATACTAGAAATACTAGATTTATGCTTAGATGGGTTTGTTCCTTCAAAGAATGCTCCATTGATCTTACTGAAATTCATCCAGGTATGAGTTACTTGTTCTGTCCAAGAGCAGTTGCTATCTAAAAAATAATAAGGTATTTGTAAGCTAACAGTTCTCTCTGGTTGAGTCAGAGGCTTGAGCCAAATGTACGAAGATATATTTTTCATTGACTTTTCAAAACCATCTATCAATTTCTAAGTAAAAATTTGAAGTAAATTAAACACAAACATTTAAGAGCCAAACGTAACTGCCCCAAATCTATAGTAACGGTCTGGGTCAGACTCTAATTAGAAGGATAATGGTCAAACATAACCTGAACTGATTTATAATATGACACTCAAGGCAAGGAAACTCTAATTGGTGAGCTGTGGAAGGGGGCCACTTAGATAAAATGAAAGTGTTTCCAGGAACTCTGCCTCTGTCCGAGGTCCAAAATACCTTTTGCTTAAAATTCCAAATGAAACACCCTATTCCTATTAACTGAAATCCATGGGAAGTACACATCAAACTGTTTTTTTATTTTTTGATATATTTGCATGGATTTGATTATTAGGGCCTCTCCTCATTACCCAGCCAGGGATAGATTCTGTTTTCACAATGGGGTTCAGAGTGAGGAGCAAAGGAAAAGCCAGGTCCAGAACCAACTCAGGACTGATTAGCAAGGCATCCAGGGGTAGGGGTGAGGGTATTCAGGTATCTGATGCCTGAGCACTAGATCGGTCCTTTGCCAAAGGCAAACTTAATACGCTTTCTATTTTTGCCTGCGATGGGTTGAAAGCACTGACAGAAAGCAGGCCACAGCTGGCACCACCCACCTCAAGCTAAATGTCCACGGAACCCAAAGAGTGGTTCTTTTCAGTTAGAAACACAAAAGGGCTGACACTCATTATTTCACAAAATTTGGATCAAACAACTTAACTGAATATTGTCAACTCTATCTATAGTCGAGGTATTCGTAATAGGCAGCAAATAAAGTTCCCACTATACAGGATCACTTACATGCACTTAGGAAACATGTTTTCCCCTCTGGCAGGATAGCATTTCTGGTATTAAACAGCTGTTTCCATCTCCCCCTTAAAAATGGCTGTGATTCACCCTCCTTCAAGTTATCCAACCAAAGCCTGTCAGGAGTTGCTTGAGGCTGAAAAGTATGCATGTTGCTTTTTATGTAAATGGAGGGGGAATGGGTGCCACAGGTGACGCTGTCACACACACAAAAAAGACTTTAAATGGATGCCAGAAACAAATTCTCCTGGTCCTCTGAGTCTCTTTTTCTGCTTAACCACATTGTTCCCCCCCTCGGGTGTCCTTGATGCAACTCTGAACATCCTGAGAATGATTATCAAACCCAATACATTTCGACAAGTGTGGAATGGATGCCTCTGTGAAATAAAGATGAGCTCAAAAGAAATGATGAAATTTGCACATGTGCCTTTGCAACCGGGGCTTTCCAGTGAATTGCTTGATTCAGAAGATAATTCTCCCTGTTTTTCAGTGTTTGAAGTGTAGCATGTGCTCAAGCAGCTAACGGATCCTAACGGATCCGGCTCTTGGCCACAATGCCATCTTTGAGATGCAAAACTTGTAGAGTGGGCATCAGATTGACCTTTGCTTCCCAAATGCTCTTGATCTTGCTGCATACTGATTTGTTCTTCCAGAAAGAGGACAGACATAAAGGTTAGACAGCTCAGCACAGATTAAATGAAAACAGAAATAAATTTTTAGTTTTATTCGGGTAACTGACTAAAGTCTCTCCAAGGCTTCAGACTACTTCACTCTCATACAACACACAACACACACACACACACACACACACACACACACACACACACACACCACCTTGAACTTTTCTAAGCACAGAAGATAAAAAAGTAAGCAACACAAAACCTCTGCCATCATGGAACTTACACTGGAAGAGAGACAGACAATAAAGAAACCAAAAATTCCTGTGTACGCGTAATGCTATGTTGTGTGAGTTAAAATAACCCTATGTAAGGGGGTCAATGTGAAGATGGAGTGCATACCCAGAGAAGGCCCATCTGAGAAGGTGATATCAGAATGAAGACTTGTGTAAAGTGGGAAAACTATCCTTACAGACATCTGGGAACAGAGCTTTCCAAGCAGAGGAAATAATGTATTCAAAGGTCCTGATGTGGCAGCAACGTTGGTATTTTTGAGGAACTGAAAAGTCAGTATGGTAGAGCTGATAACCCTGAAATTTATGACTAGGGGTGGACAAGTTTAGAAGCAGAAAAACCAATTAGGAGCAAAATTGGGGTTTTAGACTAGGAAAAGTAAAGGTGAACATGATGAAACTGATCAAGCCCTGGATCTACTTTGAGATTAGAGATTATGCTTTTCTGAGTTACTAAACGTGAGGTTTATGAGATAGGCATCAAAGATCACTCCCAGTTTCTGAACTGATCCATTTAGTAAATGATGGTGCTGTTGACTAAAATGCAGAAGAAATGCTTGGGAAGACGAGAATCGAGAGTTCTGCTTTGAAGATGTTAAATTTGAAAATGCTTTTTAGACATCCAGTGGGAAGATGTTGAGGAGGGAGTTAGATGTACAACTCTGGAGCCCACAGAAAAGGAAAAGGCTGAAGATGTGAATTCAGAACCACCTAGGTACAGATGATATTGAAAGACATCATAGTGAATGGGATCACCTAGAGGGAAAGCATAAGAAAAAAAAGAAAAGAAAAGAAAAAGAAGACAACCAAGAGGCTGAGCCCTAGAGCACCCTCAAAATTACTATGTCAGGGAGAGGAGAACCAGCAAAGAATAGGAAGGCATGTCCACTGCATAGGAAGAAAACAAAGAGAGTAATAGAGCTACCCAAGCCAAGTAAAGAATATGCATCCAGAGAGCAGAAGTGAACAATTGGGTCAAGTGCTACTGACAGGTCAAGTAAGATCAAGGTTGAGAAATGCCCATAGATTATGGCAAGATGGGAAGCATTGGTAGCCTCAACCAGAAGGATTTTGGTGGTGTGCTAGAGATGAAGGGCTGAGTAGAAAGAGCCAAGGAGTGGATATAAAACATAAAACCCCCCTTCCAATGAGAAAAGGAAATACCTGAAAGGGTATATGAAATCTCTAGAGTGGGTGATCTTTTAGGGGAGATTTTAGAATATCTTTGAATATTGGTAGGAATGAGTGTATTAAGAAAGAGAAAATGGGGGCGCCTGAGTGGCTCAGTTGGTTAAGCGTCCAACTTCAGCTCAGGTCATGATCTCACGGTTCGTGGGTTCGAGCTACACGTCGGGCTCTGTGCTGACAGCTAGCTCAGAGCCTGGAGCCTATCTTCAGATTCTGTATCTCCCTCTCTCTGACCCTCCCCTGCTCATGCTGTCTCTCTCTCTCTCTCTCTCAAAAATAAATAAAACATTTAAGAAAAAAAGAAAGAGAAAATGATGCTAAGAAAAGAGAACATAATTGCAGCAGCAAAGTTCTTGGATAAGCAAGAACGGATGGGATCTAAGCATGAGTGTACAGCTGGGCTTCAAAAGAAATGGGACTGTTCATCCATTAGAATGAAAGGGAAGGCCAAGTGTATGGACCCAGCGATAGGTTGGATCTGTGATAGTAGGAACTGACAGAAATTCTCCTGTGTTTGTCTTTATTCTCTCAGTGAAATAGTGAGGCCATCAGCTGACACTGAAGGGAAAAACTATCAAATGCTAGGAGAGTGAGAAAAGGCATGGGAAACAGTTTTTCAGAGTGGTGGAGTGAGTTGGCCAAGGGACCTAACAGCTCTCCAGGCAGTGCTCAGTGTACATTTGAGACCTGTTGTCACAAGTTAAGTGACTCTTGTCATCACAAGTTAGGTTCTTTTTGCTTCACCAGTGTTATTGGATAGGAAATTTGAATATCATCTCTACATTCTAGGATTTTTTTTTCCTATTTTAAACTGGAAAGAGTTAAACTGAATAGAATAGGAATCTTGTTATAATAGGCAAAAATGCATAGGGGAAAGAATGCTTAAACCAAACTTTCCAATCCAACTTTAAATCATAATGGCCTTTATTCTCATTTCTCTCTATACATAAATTGTTCATTTTGAGCTTAGGTTATTTTCTTTTTTTTTTTTATGTTTATTCATTTTTGAGAGAAAGAGAGACAGGGCGTGAGCAGGGGAGGGGCAGAGAGAGAAAGAGGGAGACACAAAATCAGAAGCAGGTTCCAGGCTCCAAGCTGTCAGCACAGAACCAGACACGAGGCTCAAACTCACGAACCCTGAGATCATGACCTGAGCCGAAGTCAGACGCTTAACAGACTGAGCCACCCAGGTGCCCCAAAGGTCATTTTCTTTGATTCAAAGAGCACTGTACCATCAGGAGACCTACTTCTAATCTCTACAATTAGCAAACTGTGTGATCCTAAGCAATTATTGAACCCCACTGCAAATGAGATAAGAGTTACCACCCCAATATCCTTTCTTCCCTTTTGACCAGTAACAGAACTTTTAATTTTTAGCTGAGCAGAAGACTTCCAGAATTAAGACTGTTTCCCAACTTCCTTCACAGGTATGTGTGATGGTAGAATTAATTTGGGCCAGTGGGATGTAAAGAAAAATTGTGTGAGGCAGTAGGAAAATCCATTAAAACATGTCATAAGCTCTTTAGCTGCTCTTTCATTCCTTTCTCCATGTTAGCTAGAGTTCTAGCCACCATCTTGAACCATCCTAAGAAAGGCAAAGCAGTTAGCTAAAGAGAACCTGAGTTCCTAACAATTCTGTAGTTCTCTCACAGCCCTGGAATACAAACTTCCAGCCTTCAACAAGAACTATGTCTCTTTCATGCCATCTGAACTTAGTCATGACTGATAGACCCTCAGCCTCCAGTTTCCTTTTTTTAAACTAAAGCTATCATCAAGTTTCCTGTGCAAATGCAAATTTCTCATTGAAAATGCCATCTCTATTTTCAGAGGTCACAGTAGTAGAATCGACAATAGCTAGAATCCAAAATTTGTGGCTTCAATCCCTTAGTTTAATGCTATCCTGAAGTTTGTTGGTATTGCCAAGTGGGTTGATAGCCAGAGTTTTAACGCCTCTCCTCACACTTACATTTCCACAGAGGTAGACGATCACAATGCTTGATCTCTCTGGTTCAACAATGCAGTTCTGATGTCAGGATTAGTTTGGAGCAAAGAGGCATTGCTGAGTACTTTCTATAATCCTCTGGAACCCTCAGCCCCCCACCCTCACAATTTCAATGGCTTGAGCAGTCTACTGTACTACGCAGAATACAAAAACTGAAACTGAAAATGATAGCTCTTTTGAAAAATGACTCCCCACATTACGATTGTTTTTGTTTTACTAGCCTGAAGAAAATGAACACTATTTGCCTATGGAATTTACTCATTAACCTGGGGCACCATTATTTTCATTTGTGAAGTGCTACCAACAAAAGAATGGAAGGAAATAAGTCAGACAAAAACACTTATTTGAAACAAGTTTTGTGAAAATTCTGTCTTCAAGAACTAAAATTTTGAGCTATTTTGATCATTTGTAAGTAACTTTTTAAATTTTTTTTCCACTGGAGTAGAACATTTTCCCTTGAGTTATCATTTATTATAAATCTCCCCAGATTTTTAGGCAATTTAGGGAAACGTAACTTGCAAGAGAAAAAACTTATAAAATATAACGTTTTAACAAAATTTCTCCTTCGGAGAAGCAATTGAGCCTTCTGCACTCTATGCAAATAGCATTGAGCCAACAGAACCTGCTGTAAATGCTAGCAGTGGAAGTCTGTGTCTGTATTTTCTTTTGATCTCTCCCTGGATTTAATGCCCTCATGAAGCTCGAATGGAATATATGCATGTCACAGCATGGCAGAGGGATAATATATTTCCCCCTGCTTCGCTGAGCATGAGTTGTGTATCTTGCCATCTTGAGAGCCCACAGTGCGGTACATTTATCCCCATTAGAAAAGCTCACTCCAATAATATATGGATGCTGCAGCCATTTATGACAAATATGTAAAATCATAACTTCATACATTCTGAAGATGGGGTGATTACACATTGAATCTATTAAACACGTATTGACACATTTTTGTTAAAACTAGACTTTCAAGTCCAAAGACTAACAGGGCAAATATATTGATTATATTTGTATATTTATGTACCCTCAAACGGCTATAACTTTAATTTGAAGACAAAAAAATAAGAACAGTGCTTCCCGGCTTTGGCCGTATATGAATTCTCTTTGCCCATTCTGAGCAAAAAGCTGTATGGATCAGGGTGTGTGTTTATAAGTACTGCTTGGTTAATTTGTGATAATATGTTCAGCTCTTTCTAATGTCGTACTTGGGGCCAAAGATTACAGCAGTGAAAGAGTACATTCATAAAAGTGACTTAAAAGTCAAAAGATATATATATTGATGGTCCAAATCCTAATGTTTACTATTCTGTACACTTGGGTAAGTTTACTTACCCCAAGTCTCCATTTGCTCACCTGTAAAATGGGGATAATAATAATACCTACCTTATATGATTGTATGGAAAGAGCCAGCATACCATTGGCACTCAAGAAATGGCTATTTTCATCTTGATGATTCCCACAGGATCCTCACCAGTATACCAGTGGATAAAACTGAGCATAACATGTGAAAAAGGAAAGGCAGAGGAGTTGCCATTAACAGTGCTCTCTGGTTTCTACTGCCCACTCTCCCAGGGGGGATAATATGATGATGTCCCTGAACACAACTGAGAAATAGACACAGATGCTGAGAACTACACACGACCTGATAAGCCCAGGAAAAAAATCTGGGTTCTAAAACCATAAGATCCAAAATGTAAATCTGGGCCAACATCTCCTTAGTACACAGAACACCCTTTAGCAGCCTTACAGCCAAGAAAAACTAATGGCCCAAGGGGCCTTGGGAGAGAACAGTAGGGTTAGTTCTCTCTCCTCTATAACCAGGGGTTATAGCATTTGCATCTTTCCAATCTCAAGTTTAGCATTTCTTGGAACAAACTGCATAAAAATATCTGTCAATTAGTTGTTAGTTCTCTGTGTTGATAAAGCTATAAACTCACTGCTCAAATTCTCTGGCTCTGAGGATAAAAGTCATGGCGTGGAAAAATTGTGTTTCACACCATTTTCCATTAGAGTTAAGGATACAAATACGTTACCAGTGTTAAAAGTCCCACCGACATTCCTTTTTTTTTTTTCCTTGTTGCTTGATACATTTTATTATAAACTTACTTCTTTATTAAAGCCCATACCATAGCCTTAAACCTTATAAACATATATATATATTGAATTCTGGTGGGAGAAAAAACACGATTATATGCAATAGCAATTACATGGCTAAGAGTTAGGTAGATCATTAGAGTTGAGGTTTATCCTTTGTAAAGATGGATCTGCGCAGAGATCTGTTCTCTATACATCACCAGGAAACGATTATTCCCTATTTCACAGGTGAAGAAACAAAGGTTAAGTTACTTGCCCAAATAACTTTTTAATTATGGAAAAGATTCTTCTTTAGGATTAAAATATCTTTTGCAATTTATGAGACTTATAAGACCTGGAAACACTGTTACATAAAGTAATATATAGGAAAGAGCCTTATTAAAATAACAAATTTCTATATAGAATTTGACAGTTAATACATATTCTTAATATACCTGTTTCTCCAATTAACCTAGCACAATCATTAATATACTATATTATGTTATGAAGTCATAATTGCAGTCAAGCAGAAAATAATTACCATATATCAACTTTCATGTTTTACAAAAGCAAAATTATTTTCCCTTTGTTTTAAAAGTTCCCCAGAACAAATAATACTTTTACATCAGCAACCTTTTCATTTCATGACCCAACTGCCACATGTCTCTCTAAAGCTATCATATATCTTTCTGGGCTCAACTCACATGTAGCTGTTTCAATTTTAAAATCTAATCCAAAGGCAAATCCTCCTGATTCTATTGTGCACACCTGGTATGAACAACAGTGAAAAATAGTGGGTCTCTTTCAAATGTGAAAGAAAAAAGTGATTTCACACATCTCTTAGATCAGACTTGCAAACAATTCATTGCAATTGATTGATGTCAGCAAACCGATACCGAATACCCACTCTCGCATGCACTGATGGGCAGTCTGCTCTTGAAGGTATAGAGCCCTTGTCCCCAGGCAGCTTACAGATTATGGGAGAACAAGACAAGTAAGGCCACAAATAAGTAGAATGAATGCAAGGCAAAATATGAAAAAATTTGAAAGAAGGATAAAAGAATAATTATGAGGTTCAGAGGCAAGATGGCTTGAGATCATCTAATTAGATAGATGGACATCATGGAAAAAATGCAACATAAAGTTGGTAGAACTCCATCCAACAGACATGAGGCTGGACATTCCTGGCAGAGGGAACAGCGGTATCAAAGACTCTGATGCGAAAAAAACCACATGGTGTTTGGGAATCAACAAGTGGCCCTGTTTGCTTGAGTCAAGAATAATCTCTGTAATGGACTTTATTGTTTCTGCTGCCCAAGAGTTAATTTGACATTTTTAGCAGATACATGCAGCAGTGCAACTATTACCACAATCAAAAATATTTCCTTCACCTCCAAATTTTCACTAATGCCCATTTACAGTCAGTCATTCCCTCCTCCACCTCTGGCCCCAGGCAACCACGGATAGCCTTTCTAGCACGATAGATTGGTTTTGTCCATTCTTAAGTATTACAGAAATGCAATCATACAGCTTGTACTCATAATATCTGGTTTCTTTCTCTCAGAATACTGCTTCAAGGTCAGCCATGCCAGTGGGTATGTATGTAAGTAGTTTCTTTTCATTCCTGAGAAATATTTCATTCATTGGCTATACTACGATTTGTTTATCCATTTTCCTATTGAGGAACATTTGGGTTACTTGAAGTTTTTGACTACTGTGACTAAATCTGCTAGGAACACGTGTGTACAAATCTTTGGGAGGATAGATATTTTCATTTCTCTTGGGTAAATAACTAGAAGTAGAATGGCTGGGTCTTAGGGGAAAGGATATATTTAATCCTATAAGAAATGGCCAAGCTGTTCTCCAAAATGACTACCATTTTATATTCCCAGCAGCAGTGCATGAGGGTTCACTTGTTCTGCCTCCTCACCAGCCAGCACTTGGAATTTAATTCTTTTTAACCTTAGCCATTCAAGTGGGTTCATAGAGATGTCCCACTTTGATTTTAATTTGCCTTTTCCTCATGTCTAATGATGTTGAGCATCTTTGCATGTATTATTGGCCATTCCTACATCCTCTTTCTTGAAATATCTCTTCAAATCATTTGCCAGTTGTATTGTTTGTCTTCCTATATTCTTCAAAAAATAACTTTATATCTTCCTGGTTTGTCCCATGTAATGTAATCCACTATGCATTAGATGACCTTTCCTTCTCTCTCTATTTAATATATCTTTTAAAGTCTGGCTCATAGACACCCTTCTCTGCATACTTTCCTCCTCTTTCCCTGGGCTCTCACAGGATCTCATTCCCTCATCCCACACCATTGCCATTGACCATACCACATCGTAATTAACAGTTACAGATACTCTATCCCCACACTGGGAGCTCCTCAAAATTTCAAAATGAGGGCTTTTTTCCTTTGAATCTTCCCAGGACTTCATACAGTACCTGCCACATCTACATACTCAGACTCACTCAGATAATATTTCAGATACATAGGAGAAGGAATAGCAACTTATTCAGACTACAGTCATGGATTTGTAAGGGTAAGTTCAGAATCCTGGGAGAGTCACCTATTCACTCATGCATTGAACAAATATTTCTTGGGGCGCCTGGGTGGCTCAGTCGGTTGGGCTTCCAACTTCAGCTTAGGTCATGATCTCACTGTTCCAGGGTTCAAGCCCCACGTTGGGCTCTGTGCTGACAGCTCAGAGCTGGGAGCCTGCTTCAGATTCTCGATCTCCCTCTCTCGGCCCCTCCCCCACTCGTGCTCTGTCTCTTTCTCTCTCCAAAGGAAATAAACATTAACAATATTTTTTTAAAAACGCAAATATTTCTTGAGCTCTTGTTATATACCAGGCACTTTTGATGCTAAGATACAGAGATAAACAAGATAAACAAAATCTCTGCCCGGATGGAACTAAGCCTAAGTCAAAGGAGACTGATTCATCCATCAAAAGTTAAAATGCCATGCAACAAGTGCTAAGAGAAATCGGGGGTATTAAGGAAGCTTGGAGCAGAATCCCTAACCGAGGCATTGAAATCAGAGGAGAGTTTCTGGAGAAGTGTTATCTCAACTTGGATGTAAAAGATACATCAGAGTGACCCAAGTCAAAAAATAGAGGCCAGCATCTCAGGCAAAGGCCCAGAGATAAAAAGAAAAAAGGCTCATTCAGAGAACTACAACAAATGGACAGATATATTAACACCCAAAATTGATGTGACAGGGGTCTGCCACTGAGGCAGTTCTGGACTAAGGCAGTTAAGAGCAGGTGTGTCTTTCTTGTGATCTCTCCTTTCCCTTATCTCCTTTCCCACGTGTTGAACATGGGTCTCTGAATGACCACATGAAGCAGAACCCCTTAACGCTGCCACATACCTATCCTCTGCTTACCTGATTGGGCTGTCTCATGTAGTGACCAACTAAACCCCTCAAAATTGTATCGTGTTATAACACTCAGAACTTGGGGTTGTTTGTTACAGTAGTTACCCTCTCCTTATTTATTCAAATATCGAGCCCAATGTTTAGCACAAAGTTACGTACTGAACTGCTGAGGATGCTAGAATTGTTACTTGTGGTTTTGTTATTATTAATACATGAGACAATATGGCATGGTAGTTCAAGCTCAAGCTCTGGAATCAGACAAAATTGGGTGTAACTCAGCACCATGTTTACCAACTTTGTTTCCCAGTTACCCAGCCTCCCATGCCTTCCTTTACTCATCTATAAAATGTAGACCTGCCTCAGACGGTCGCTATGAGTATTGAATAAAACAGAGCATGTAAATCCTTTGGCACACCTTCACCTAGAAAGCACTCAACAGTAGAAGCTACTAATAATATTATCTCCTGAGTAAAATCTGATATTAGGAAAGTTTGAAAATTTGCTACCACATCATCTTTGGAAAAATCTCCAGGGAGCCTATTTCCCTCGTATTTTAACACCTCAGAAAGTTCAGAATGTCTTCCTTTCTCCTCCAGGACATGAGCAAGAGCAGACTGGTCACTTTGGCAACCTGAAAACTCTACTCCCCTGCTATCACCCCAGGAATGTCGGTTCCTCTGAATGTATATCCATAATAGTGTCAGGTCAATAATTACTCTACCTGACAAAAAAAATAATAATAATGTGTTAACAGATCAGCCTCCAGTGCTCATAAATTATTCTTTCTTTCCTTCCTCAGCAAGTATCTCTGGGATCCAGGGAACATAAGCTGTTGTTGGTCTCAGAGGTTTTCTGACCGCTGAATCTCTCACTGCTGATGCGACTGGCTTGCTCCATTTTCCCAGCACCACAAGGTACAGACGACTCATGCTGGCAGTTGACATCTTTTAATATTTGTTGCTCTCTTTCTGCCTAGCACTTGTGGCTCATCTTGACATGAAGTCGTTTCTGTTATTGCCATTACTAACTAAATAGCCCCTGGACTCTAGCTGGAAAACAGTGCTATAAATTGCTTAGAGTTATCCTATTTCCTGCAAACAAAAATCCCAGCAGTTTGGAGTCCATTTTTACTTTATTATTTATACGGCCAGGCCATTTATTGCAAGATACTGCCTCTCTCTGGGTCGGAGTAAGCAAATTATTCCATTTTCTATTGTACATGGTGTAACTCCCGATTCAGTAGCCTCAATAGGAGGTGGACTTAGGATGGAAATATTTGCACATTTGTTGCTGAGAGCATGAAATCATTATCTGTGCCCTACCCTCACTTGGCACTTAAAACAGAGTGGGATTTGAAGAGCAGGATTTTCATATTTCTTTAGCCATTGGGTCAAGTTATTGCCAGAGAAAGAAAGATGGAGAGACCGAGCTTGGACAGCACAAATTCATTTTAATGGTCTATTGGTTCCACTTAGTGAAGGCCTATTAATTGCATAACATGCATCTGTATCTGTGTCTTTCAAATAACATTTCTAACCACCTCGGGAACTGCTAAGAAGGCACAGAGGGATATATAAAGAATGGGTGCAATTAGGCAATTATGATCAAGGATAGAGAAAGGTTTGAAGGGAGAGAAGAAAAAATGCTCCTATTTCAATGCCATAGGATATTCTTTTTTTTTTTAATGTTTTTTTTTTATTTATTTCTAGGAGAGAGAGAGACAGCGTGAGCAGGGGAGGGTCAGAGAGAGAGGGAGTCACAGACTGAAACAGGCTCCAGGCTCTGAGCTGGCAGTCAGCACAGAGCCCGACGCGGGGCTCGAACCCACGAACCGCGAGATCATGACCTGAGCGAAAGTCGGACGCTTAACTGACTAAGCCACCCAGGCGCCCCTCAATGCCATAGGATATTCTTATAGGGGGAAAAATGACTAATTGTAGAAATCTTTTTTTTGTAAATTGCTACACAAGTGGCACAGAGACTGAGAGTAGTAAATTCCTCAGTGAAGGGATCAGGTGTGTCAGGGAAAGTAGGAGAACTAGGAAGTTTCTGATTGAAAAGAAACTTTTTTTTCTAAATTGTATTTTTCATTCTTTTTTCTTATTTCACAGTGAAATTCCATTTTCATAAAATGTGGAAATTAGAAACTACCTGGTATATGTTAGACCCTACCTCGTGTCTTGTGCCCCCTTAGGAACCTCCAAGTGCATCTCTGAGGAAGACGAAACGTCCTGATCCTCTGTAAGAGGAGTCACCGACTCGTGGCTGCTTGTCACTTTCTGACAGCACCGTTCATCAGGCATTGATCATCATAACTGTGCCACCTCCATTAACAGATCCTGGGCTATTTAGGGGACAAGGGAATGTCTTTATCCTATTTTGATTATCTTACCTTAGGAAAAAGTAAAACAAGTACCTTGAGATTTTTGAAATTTTTAGGCTTTTCATATATTTGAGAGAAGGAAATGAATGGCAATAGATATTTTCTCTTTGTGTGTGAGCATTCATTACATTTTGTTTTGCTAGGGAAAGACAAAGCATCCAATAAGAAGTTCCTCTGCTTCTAGAATGTTCTCAGGTAGAAGGAATAAGCCAGGTAAGGAGTTGGCCCCTTTCTGATGAGGCCACCTTGAGAGAGGCAGATTAGCAAGGATCAGGCTCTCACCGTGATGTTGGAGGGACTGAAAAATCACAGTAAGAGGAGCAGAAACTGGTCTCTGGCAGTAGCACACACTTGGCTCCTGTGGAGGATGTCTGAAAATCAACTCAAGTCCTTATCTTTTGGATAGAAGTCCAGAGCAGACAAGCTGAAGTCCCAGGGCATGACTGATATGGTGCCCACTGCCAGCCAGTCTTGGCCCAGAGAACGACATCCAGAGAGCAAATATATCTTGTCTTTGGGCCTATAGGTGACTGTTAAGGGGGTAAGTGGTTGGCCCCTCTGCTTTAATCTTGGTCCACCATATGCCCCGAAAATGGGCCTCTGCTTTAAAAGTCTAAATACTGTCAGGAGTAACTAATTCCATTTTCTTTCCTGACAGGTGAGGCACTACGATGAGCTATTTCTCTGCTAAAATGGGCCTTCTTCTGGGTCCAGGTCAAGATCTAGCAGTTACAGTGTGGTGAAACGTCCCAGGAAGGAAAAGATAGTGCTCTCTTCAGAACCACCAAAAGCAATTATGAACAGCAACACCTCTGACATTCAGGACACCACCAGCGTTTCACAGGTAATAGGATTCAGACTGGAATTGGGTTTTGCTAATGGTATCATACACAGACACCCAGAATGTCTTTTTTAGTCTAAACTCCAAAGATTTTGGTTAAAGCTAATTCCAGAGATCACTTCTCTTGTTCTACATCATAATTACAGACCATCGAACATGACAGTCACACATGACTTTATTATGCCTGAACCACCAATCTTAGTGTCTTAGAGCTAGCAACCCAAAAGTCCTTATTAAATAAAAAAAAAAAAGGATGAACTTCTAAAGAGACTAGATTTTCAACAGTTTAGTGTATTTCCCTGCATATGATCCTACTTTGTGTGACCTTGTTACAAAGGAATGATGCACTTAATTAGAAAAGAAATAGGCTTTGCCCTCTACCTACTGCAGGGGTGATCGAAATTGTCACTTTTAAGAAACAACTTTCCAAGGCAGTTTGTCTCTCCTTATACACAAGACCAGGTGGAAAATCATAACTAACTCAGAGTATCATTGATTCGACAATATATTTCATGGGTATGAAGAAGTATGCTTGATGGTAGTTTGATTTAAACCAATCTTGTAAGATATAAATCCCTAGGTTTTAACTTCTTATTATGAGGACCCATTACCAATAAATAGTTCACATATTTTGTCTGCCTGTTCTTAACATGTGAAAAAGGATATGAAAGACAGAGTAGTCTTCTACCACCTTGTCCTCAAAATCTCAAACTGTTCTGGCCATTGATAAGAGAGATCCACCTCCACTAGCTAATGGCCAGGAAAAAAGGAAATAATTAATACTGTTTAAATGCAAAGTTGTGTCAAAAAAAAAAACCCTTTCCTAGGGAAAAGGTAAAACTAAACAACGTGGGCTTAAAAATACTGAGAAGATGGGGCACCTGGATGGCTCAGTGGGTTAAGCATCCAACTTCAGCTCAGGTCATGATCTCGTGGTTCATGAGTTTGATCCCCACGTCGGGCTCTGTGCTGATAGCTCAGAGCCTGGAACTGCTTTGGATTCTGTGTGTGTGTGTCTCTCTCTCTGCCTTTCCCATCCTCGTACTCTGTCTCTCTCAAAAATAAATTTAAAGGAACTTTAAAAAATACTGAGAAGAAATATTCCCAAAATATTCCATAAGAATTACATAATTTACTGCCGTTAATATATTAGGAAATTTAAGGCCAGCTCTGGGCTTTTTCATCTTTTCATGGCATGGGACATGCAGAAAATAATATAAATAATAATAATAACAATACATGCAAAGCAAACTTATTTGGTAAATACTTACTTTGGACAGAGATAACCTGCAGGGATTGAGGTTCACATCTCAAGGCATGTGTATCCCAAACACTGTCCCCTCTAGAAGAGAGATCTGCAAATTTCTTTCTGGAAAGGGCCAGAGAGAAAATATTCTATTTAGACTCTGTCTAAGTAGCTTTTTGTCTGAACTTCTCAACTCTGCTGTTGTAGCACAAAAGCAGCCATAGACAATACAGTTTAAAAATGGACATGGCTATTTGTATTCAAGAAAACGTGATTTGCAAAAACAAGAAGTGGTAGGATTTAGCCCATGGACCATAGTTTGCTGACTTTTACTCTAGGAGATGAAATGACTGAATGAGTAGGCTCTGGGCCTCACTACCCCCAACACACATATACACACACACACACACACATGCACGCACATGTGCACTTCAATCAAGGAGTTTTGTTTTTATCTTATGTTGCATGTTGAATTTCCATGTGAGATGTTGCTTAAAACTAATTTTAGTTTTGAAAACTATTTTAATGTTTATTATAAAAATATAAATCTTTGGGGCACCTGTGTGGCTCAGTTGGTTAAGTGTCCAATATCAGCTCAGGTCATGATCTGGTAGTCCTTGAGTTTGAGCCCCACGTTGGGCTCACGGCTGTGAGTCCTCTGTCCATGCCCCCCTCCCCCCGCTTCCTCCTTTTGCGTGTATGTGCATATACATACTCTCTCTCTCTCAAAAATAAATAAACTTTATATATATATATATATATATATATATGTGTGTGTGTGTGTGTGTGTGTGTGTGTGTGTGTGTGTGTGCTGATTAAAAGGATAGTATTATTTAACTAAATTCTACTACTGTTTTTGGAAGTAAGTCAAGATTCAAGTGACAATAATGCTTGAAGAAATATGAACACCAACACACAAAGAAAGTATGTTACTCATTAAATGTAAAATGACATCTATTCTCTTTTGTTAAATATAAATCCTTTTTAATTTCAAAGAGAAAAAATTGCTTATTTTTTATTATTGATATATTACAAGTACTGGAAAATTCTAAGACCCATGGGATCCTCATGAGCTCTGAATAATTGCTTATGACTTAAGCATGAAAATGAGTTTTGGGGTCATTATTTACTTTCTTAACCAATTGATAAATTTTAGAAGCAAATCCTCATGGTATGCCCAGATACAAGGAGAGTTTCTGGGAATTTCAGGTGGGAAAGAGAGAGAGATGACCCTTTCGTGTAATTTTTACCTATCATTCTTGAAAGAGCTTCCTTTCTAATCTCAGGGAAACCTTCAAGTAGTCTTTTCCCTTCAACCTAATTTGCTAGTAGCTTTCAAACTTTAGTTGCAAATATTTAATTAGAGATGCTCATTAAAAATCCAGAGTCCAATTCTGATTCAGAAGATCTGAAGTTAGGTCCAGGGATCTGTAGTTTTAACAAATATCCCGAGCTGGTGGACCACACTTTGGAAAACACCACAGCAAAGTGAAATGACATAAACTTCATTGACTTACAGCAGTAGGCTCTTACCATCCTGAAAGGTGGATGAATAGGTTAATCGTATATTTTTTAGACAAGTGTTCTCCTTATTGTGATTTTTTCCCCAATGACATATATTTGCCCTAGGTGTCTGAAAAATATTTTCTTTGTTGTTCTACTCTTTGGTGTTCACTGATGTCTACTCCTGAAGGAAATGTTTTTAAAGGGTACAAGATCACAACTACACACAGATATGATCTATATTTTAAAGCAGCACTTGGTGTGAGACCGCTCTTAGATGTCTTTGGGGAGTTGAGTTCATATTCAGTTCTAAAAGTCCAACCCCCAGTAGGCGTGAGTGTTGCAGTCAACCAAGTTCAGATTGTTGTACAAGGACATATTTTTAGCCAGTTCCAGATTTTGTTCAAGTAGTGTTAAAACTTTCTTGTATTGTATTTTGTTTTCATGAAAAGTATCTACTATGACTTCTAAGGAAAAATTCAAAAAAGAAATCACAGGAACTAGAAGTATTGGATTTAAAGTGAAAAAAAAAAAGGAATACAAGAGAAAAGGAGCAAATATGTTGAGTGTGCCGAGTACAAGCGTGATAACAATCTGTATACATTTAGAAAATATAGTAAATGCTTCCTTAGGAGGGAGAGTCATTATTTGTTGAGCACAGAGCAATGGTCCTGATTTCTGTGTAGTTTTCTGTCAAACTCAAAGTTGCTGATTACATAGTTTCAGCCATTTTTAAAAAGTTGTTTTTGGCACACAGAAGTAAAGCTCTTAACTAATCCAGGACTGCTGATGTGAATGCACCAAGAGTTTATTTACAATTAGGCCTCACATTCCTAAAGGTAAATCCATTTTTAAAAATCTTTAGGAAACTTACCTCTGTGAAAACTCTGTGCTCCTCCCCCCCAAGGATGTCAACTTGGGATGGGTGAATCAAATCATAAACTTGCTGAGTAGCACAGATATTAGTAAATATTTGCAACTCTCACAATTTCTGCTACTCTTTAAAAGCTTACAAGTTCAATGTTTCCCTTTGAGTAAACCACGTTAGCCAAAAAAACCAGGAAAACACTGAAATTTGCTGGCCTAGAAGATAATTCACATCCCCAGAGTAAAAACTGCTACTTATCCACTCTCATCTTCAGGCCACATGCTACAGCTGCATTCATGTTTTGATACTGATTCAAAATACCACCTGCCTCTTTCATCTCGGTGTCCTCTCTGAGATCTATGTCCTTGGAAAAGTCAGTTCAGTACCATACTTACTTGTATCTGAGACTATATCTTTCTACCCTCTCATGATATTTTTTTCTTTGCGTGTGTATGTGTGTGCTTTTACTACATTATGTCCTACCAATAGAAATCAACACCCCTCTAGAAAAGAACCGGTTTGAAGTGTTGTATGGAGGAATCAGGTGCTTGTTTAAGGATATCTACAAACAGTGAGAATCTTTTGAGTATGCTCTGAAGTGGGATCATTAACATCATGAGAAGAAATGTAGCAATGCAGAATCTCAACACCCATCCCAGACCTAAGGAATCTAAATCTTCCTTTTAATAAGATCCCAAGGAGATTCTTATATTTGAAATGTATTTCTAGGCCCAAGATGGAGCTATTCCTGCCCATGGTGCCACATCAGCAAACCAAGACTTAGACAACTTGCATATCCCAGCAAATGTTCTGCTTGACCAGAAATGGACTCTATCCAGTCAGCCAGTCCCAAACATGAAGAACTCTGGGCTCTATACTTACTTTCTTGTTCCTTCTCACCCCAAACCAGGCTATGTGACCCTGGCCAATCAAATATTTTCCATTTTTCTCTTCCTTGTTCTTGATTCTTCATTCTATAAAACTTCCCATTTTGCAGTTCTCTGGAGGCCGTCCACTTCATGAAGTGTTAAATAAAGTTTGTTTGCATTACCTAAATTGTCTACTTTAAAGTTTGAAGAGTAATTCTTACCCAAGCAAGGAATATGGAGAGGAGCAAGAGAGAATCAGAATCACCAGGGAAGGCGGGTTATGCACACATCTAGCTCACTTTGCTCCCAGGATTCAGATTCAGCCATGTCTTAAGAGACTGCCCTCTATGGATAGATGGAAGATGAGATATTTCTCCCATGTTTTTCTCTAGTGGTAAGAGTAGTAGGGTGTCAGTTAATACTTACAGGCAGGTCACATAGATGGTAAAATTTTAGAGAAACGACTAACTGTTCTCAACCATTATTTCTCCAGTGCAGAAGGCAGTGCCTGGCATATAATAGGTGTTAAGTAATAAATTGCAAATGGAGGAGTGCCTGGATGGCTCAGTCGATTAAGCATCCGATTTTGGCTCAGGTCTTGATCTTATAGTTTGTGGGTTCAAGCCCTGCGTTGTGACTCAAAGCTACTCTCTGACATAATGGAGTACATATTCTAAACTTTTGAGGGCTTGTTGAAACCTAATTATATGGTATGCAAATGGTGGGAACCCCATTAATGTTGCTGACAGACTGACAAGATTCACTCACCCCTGGCTTGAGTCTTTGTGACTCAGTTCCACCTCAAAGGAAAAGAATTCACTGTCTTCACCATCCTTTCTGAAGCAGGGCAGCCTTTCACTAATGCGGAGAACTAATTGCTTCTTTTCTCTGGATTGCATATTGCTTATCACTGGCATGACATTCCAGTACCCAAGAAGAACAAATACTGATCCCTGAAGCTGCTTTAACCTTTTCAGACTATAGTGACTTGATTGTTCGCCTCATTACACTCTACAGACCTCCTCTGGGATGACAGCCCAAAATGGAGGGTTCCACTGGCATCCTTCATTAGCACTTTCGTCACCATATCTCAGCACAGCAAATGTCCCGGGAGCACAGGCAAGATCTTCAGCAACCATCTCTCAGTATTTTAGTCCTCCAAGTCCCTGGGCACATTTCTTAACTATTAAATCATGTGTGTGCTTTCAAAAACATGAGTTTAATGAGCTTTGCCCACCCCAGCTGGCCCCAGGACAAACCCTTCACTAGAACATTCCTCTCTATCTGGTTTTCCTATCATAAAGCAGGAACACTAGCGAAAATTCTAAAGCTTACAAAACTAAGTTAAGGGATATAAAAAGGAAAACAGTTTGAAAAGGGTTAGGAAGGTATCCTGAAATTACAATTACTATCATATTGGGTATCAGATGCAAAGCTCCTGCTATTCTGATCCCAGCTGTTTTGCAGACTCATCTCCCTGTACCATCCACAGCACCCACTCCCTGACCCCAAGCCATGCACTGCATCCCCAGCCGGCTACACATCATTGCAAAGACACACCACAGTTTTGCCCACTTGGATCCTCTACTCCATTTGGTAAATGTCTATTCATCTGTCATGGCTTTGTTTAAATAACTTTTCCATCGACCCTACTTGGACTGCAGGTTATTTGCTATCCTGCAAGTAACCTCTAACTTCGTAGAAACCCTATTTAGTGCATATCACATTAATGGTAATTATGTACCTATGTCTCCACCCTAGCATGTAAGATCTTTTAGAAAAAGGATGGGCCTTAGTCAGCAGTATATATATCCAGGGTCCAGCTAAATAAGTACTTGACTCTGTGTAAACAAGAAAACTAAAAGCAATCAGTAGTTCATGCCCAAAATTAGAGACCTCTTAGGAAAACATGTTAAGAACCATTTAAAAGCCAGTAATGTGCATCCATCTTTTCAAAAACCTTATTGATAAAGTAAATGTAAAAATATATACTATCATGAAGAGCCTATAAACACAAATGTATGAAACCAGTGGGCCTCTATCCTTTGAGAAGTTTAAAAAGAAGAAAACTCCAACTCAGTAGGAGTTTATCTAAACTAACCTAAAAGCAATTATCCTGTTAATTTGGATGACTGAGAAGCATCTCAATCCTTACATGGGCCAATTTCCTCATATGGTTCCATAACCATATTATTTGTTGAAAATGCTGTTTAAATACCAATGCAAGAGTAACCCAAAGCAAGCCAAAAGGTATATACTTTTATCATCTTTCAATATAACAATATAGAAGAAAGAAAGAAAGAAAGAAAGAAAGAAAGAAAGAAAGAAAGAAAGAAAGAAAGAAGGAAAGAGAGAGAGAGGGAGGGAAAGGGAAAGGAAGGGGTAGGGAGGGGAAGGAATGGGAGGGGAAAGAAAGGGAAGGAAAACAAAGAAAATTAGGGTCCAGAAAAACATATTAAGAAGATAAAATTTTCTTTTCAAAAATTACCTTTCTGTTAGTCATTTCAATTTCAAATCTTTTCTATGAGAAAAGCCTGTGCTGTGTTATCTAGCCATGAGTTCTGAGTACTGAGGATATTCTTCACATAGTCACAGTGTACATAAAATGGAACATTTTCAGCCTAAGAAATACAAAGCATGTCCTTTGATAAACAGGGATAAAAAAAAAAGGTAGAAGAAAATGTTATTCCTTTATGTGCTTTATCTTCTAATTAAACAGCCACAAGAGCATCAAAGAAAAGGCCCTTTTCTTCAAAGAAAAATATGATTCTAAAGTATTTGAAAATGTTTCTGGCAAAAGCATGACGAGAGGAGCCTAACATAGGACACAGAGTTTCTGATTCTAATTGCTTTCTTTTTATACCTAAGAAATCCATTCTGATTCTGATTCTCTATCCTTGTATATGGAATTTCCTTCCTGACATAACTAATATACATAATCATTTCCTCACACATATCATCCATCCACCAAACTATCATAAACTTCTGGAAGGAGTCAGGTTCAGGGGCTGAGAGTACAGCCTCTGTATCCAAGCTGCTCTTTCACTTAATAAATTTAGACAAGTAACTTCACCTCTCTGCCTCATTTTTCTCATCTATAAAAATGGAGCAGATAAAAATACCCTATTTCGTGAACTAGAAGACAAAAGCTTTCACATTTTAACATTTTTGAAATTGAAAAGTGTGTTACAGTTGCTGTTGGGCCAAAGAGAAGTTAAATTCTGAAGATCTTCACATATTCCTGCCGAGAGAATTTTCTACCCTCCCCTCACCCGGTGCCAGGACCAAGCCATGCAAACTTTCTTTGCTGACTCTTCTGGATGATGAATTTATTTTCGTTTATCCTGGGGTAGAGGTCCCAGCTTTATGTGAAGGCCTCCTACCTTATGACTTTGCAGTTGAAGACGTCTGAGATGTGATAACTATCTCAGAGAGCAGAGGTGAGCTAATGCATGGATAGAGCCTCAAACAGTGCATAGCGCAAAAAAAGCACTGACAACTGGTAACTACCACTGTTGTACTATCAATATCCACTTGTCACTAAACCGATCAACAAGCTAATTACTTAATGTTCCTAATCCATGTCAAAAATGCAAGCATCAAAGTGAAGAGAGAAGGCCGTTTGAAATGGCCTTTGCAACACTTAGGTAGCTGTGGCCTGTGGCTGGCTGTGGCCTCAGTGGACCAAGACTCAGGATTCAGCCTATTTTTCAGAAATGATCTTGCCAAATGTTTCAAATCCATCTGCTGGTTAAGACAGGCTTTGCAGAAAGCGTTCCCTTTTTGTTCATGGAAAAAGGAGTTTAATCTCGTGGAGTTCCTTCTTAACACACTCAGAATGGACTCCCCGGAGTTCCACAGATGCTGCATCAGCAGGGCGGGCAGGCTGGCTGGCAAAGACGCAATTCTCCTGGAAACCTAAAGACTAGCTCGAAGGTCATGCTACTTTGGCTAATTCAGTAAAACATAATTACACCACAGAAAGCTAGTTCCCTTTCAATTCCCCTTACTGATGATATACAAAGCTTTTGCAATGTAAATGCTTACATGTCAGGGTCTTCACCCACATATCCAGGGGCAGTGTGTCCACACTTACTTGAAGGCTCCCGATTTGTGCTTTAGACTGGAGAAGGAGCCTGTCAATATTGGCAATCTACAGCCAATGGCAATATGTCTCTCTCTTTCCTGGGTCCAAGCGCTTTTCCTCTGCTGTTTGGGAATGTGGGAAACAGCCAGGTGATGGTAGATTGTGTATTGCTTTCCAAGCCACTTCCTTGCACAATTCCAGAGGCACTTTCACATCAAACTCTGTGTAAACAGTACCCCTAAGAATCATGGAGGCACAATCCATGGGGTCCTAAATGGCAGCCCTGGTCCCAGTAAGTGGAACCAAGGCAAGGTCTTGAACAAATTCTTTGTAATAAGGACATTCATTTTGACTCTTTGATACTATTACAACTGATACAACCTACAAGAAAATAAATAGCTTCAATTACTGTAATTATGGTTTTATAATTATTATCTTTATCAAAATGTATTCCTTGTGTATATAGCAAATGGCTTAATGGATAACATATATGAGGCTTCCAGGGGTTAAAATAAACCAGATTTTTTTTGTTTGTAAGTACCAAACTGGTGTTCACTTTAGTAATACAAAACACCAGAGGGCTCCAGCTTGTTCTCTGAGTCCTATCTCTTCTCAAAAATCTCCACAGAAGGAAGATCTTTACCTTCGGTGGTTACTTACCCATTCCAATAATTACATTCTTAAAGTCATGATTTCATCTTGTTCTCTAACAAAATCCATCCTTTTACCAACAAAGGCATTGTCTGAAGGTGGATTCTTAGAGCAGAAAAGAAGGGTTTTTCTTGTCAGCATAAGTCATTCACACTCCCAAATTTGAAGTCTTCTTTAAGGAACTTTGATATTATGAAATATCTCATGCCCCAAGACCTCTCTTTGGAAATGTTTTCTCTGTAATCCTAAATCAAATGTGGTCTTTTTGGAGTTACAATGAACTTAAAAATATTGCTCAAATATAATGAAATTTTGCCTATCAAGCATTGACTATTCAAATCCATATATAATTTTAAGTATTATTATTACTCCAGATTATTTGATATTCTGATTCACTTTTTAAAATGTCTTTATTTAATGCCCCATACCCCAAATCCTTAATTGGGGGTGAATGAAGTCTATATTACCTAATTTTCCTCTTTCTTTGTTAAAATGAAAATGCAGAAAAGGAGTACCTTTTCCTTTTTGGCAGAACAAGTAGGCACCCATGTTGGGGTAGGAGCAGCCCCCATGGTCCAGAGAAGGGTGTCAGAGCCTAAGCAGGGCAAGGATGTATTCCCATGAGGGGCAGTCTCTATGGAGTGTCTGAGCTCAAGTAGGGTGAGCTGAGCCTCATGTGAGGATCAGCCTGGAATGGGGGTTCAGGGCCTGAGAAGTGTGAAGAGGGTGCCCACACTGGGAGATGACCCCATGATGAATGTCTGAGCCTCAGCCAAGAGAGGATGGGATCCATATGGGGGATGGTATGGTAAAGACCATGATAAGGGGTGATAAGGGCTTCTACCAGGTGGAAGAAAGAGAGTGGCATAGTGTAAGGTGTCAGATCCCAAGCAGGGTGAGGAGGCTTTCAATGTGTGAAAACAAATGACACCAGAGATGGAAAATTGGCTAATACAGGAAATGACCAAATACATAAATAGATAAGGATAGTTCATACAGGTTTCTCACTGTTGGACAAGGGGGTCATAAATATGGAAAGTAAGAAAAGTGGAATGACACTGTGGTATTTTGTATTGAGTAAGAACTAAAGGTATCAGTATGAACTTGTGTTTTTCAACATATAGATAGAAAGAGAAGTAAATATACATGGAAATATGTGTCTGGATAATTGCATATGTGTGTGAGATGTTGGTGAGTTGATATTTGTGCTTATATATCAATACATATATATACATATATGTATACATAGATGTATATATATGTTTTATATCATATCACACACACACACACACACACACTCTAGGCCTGGTAGCAGCGATATGTCAATAGCAATGAGCACACCAACAGCCCACATCTGGGCTCCTGAACATTTTTCTCCAATTAAAGGAACCAAGGCTACTTGAAGAGCTATCTGGATCCAGGACTGGAAAGAATAAGTACAAGATGATCCTAGAACATCCTTTAATAACAGAGAACAAGGAAGTACTCAAAGAATGATAAGGACATATGTCAAAACCTGAAGCAGCTTCTGCTGCCAAATCAGAAGTTTTGAGTATCAAAATAAATAATGATGGTAATGGAGTATAACCCATTGAATAAAACAGGAAACTATAAGCCCATGAATGAGTAAATTGAATGTCTTATGATGAATGAGGCATTTATATAGTTTCAAAGTAGCTCCCCTCACAATAGTCATTCATTAGAAAGGGGGAAAGAGTAATTTTGCAGTGGACGTGCCTGGAAGGCATCACCCTCATCAGGTAAGAAGATCAAAATTGTGCAACACCTAATAAGCTCCAGGGAGAAGAACACAGTATCACATCTGCAATATCCCTGACAAACATGTGTAACCTGAATCATGAGGGAACATCCAACAAACTCATATAGAGGGCATTCTACAAAATAAGAGGCATGTAATCATTAAAAATATCAAAGTCATAGAAGTCAAGGAAGTCAGAGAAACTATGTCAGACTGAGAAAGACAAAAGAAATTTGACAACTAAATGTAACACATGATTCTGAACTGCATAATTTCTATGAGGATATTATTGAAATAACTCGCAAAACTGAGGGCTAGATAAGAGTCATGTATCAATATTATATGATTGTCCTGTTGTCACAGAGAAAGTCTTTGTAGGAAACATGCATGAGAGCATTAGGGGAACACAGCAACAGAGCATTGATTGGTAACTTACTCTCAAATTGTTCAGGAACATAATTCTTCATACTATACTTTCAACTCCTCTGTAAGTTTGTGAATATTTCAAACTTTTAAAACTGTATTTAAAAATCAACTATTTCAAAGACAGTATAGGGAAAATAGGCAAATTATCAGATTATATGCTAGATATTATTGACCCACCATTAAATTTCCTGAAATTGATCTCTATACTGTGATTATAAAAGAGAATTTCCTTTGTCTAAGAAGATTCACACTGAAGTATTTTGAGGTAAAGGATCGTGATTTTTGAAATTTATCTCCAACAGTTCACAAAAAATATTAATAATAAAACTGCACATACAGAAAGAGTGAGAATGTAAGTGTGGCAGGGTTAACAATGGTGGTGGGGGGTGTCTAGGTGAAGAATACATGCTATTTCAATGCTCTCTTTGGAATTTCTTTAGGTTTGAGAATTTTTCCAAAAGAGCTTTGAAAATAAAATAAAATAGAATAAAACAAAATATAAATCATGGGAACCATGGTTATCAATCTTAGCTGCAGACCTGAATCCCCAGGGTAGCTTTACAAACTAAAGATTCTTGACATACACACTCCAGTCTTACAAGCTAAACTCTCTGCTGCCCAGTAGGTTTTCCAAATTTTCAGGGGTTTGAATGCATCTCCTCCACTGACCAGCATTGAAGACCCATTAATCTGTTCTGTCGCCCTTATTTTATAAATGAAGAAACTGAGGCCCCGAGAGGTTAAGGGACTTGCTTAAGGTCGCACTGATAGGTAGTGGCAGAGAAAAGACCAGAATCCAGCTCTTCTGACTCCCAGTTCAGCTTTCTTTGATCACAATTCATAAACGGTTGACTCTCAGTAGGATTGTTTTTTTAAAAAAAATCTTGATCTTCAAAGCATTCTCAACTTAAAATGCCACCGTATTCAACCCCGAAGCTTCCCATGGTGCTCTGCAATGCAGCTGTGACTGTCCTCAGAGCTCAGGGCTAAATTGGAGACCCGGTCTTTGAAAACACAGACACTGCCTTGTAATCATACCTTTCAAGTCAAAGAGTCAAGTCTCTTAATGTTTGCTGGAGTTTATGGGTTTTAACCCTGAAGGAAATAAAAGCAGTTGGAAGAAAGAATTAGGGGAAGCAAGCAAAGAGCCTTTGTTGGAGGAGATAATTTCTGATGAAGTCTCAACTAGCTTGACTGGAGTGTTCCCTCTCCCCCCATCTCTAGAATGCAGAAGCGGTTCTCTAAAACAAAGAAATTGTGTGAGTTTGCACTGGTGCAGTATGGGGAAATCTCTATGTGTTTCCTACCAAGCATCTCCCCTTAAAAGAAAAAGGAAAAGGATAAATTATATCAGGTTATTCTTTTGATTCTCTTTGCTGAGCCAGTTCCTGCTGCAGTGAGGGAAGCCTTATAATCAGATTTGTGCAAGTATTTCTGTCTGGGCTTGCTGAGCTTTGTCAGCATAAAATGTTTATAAACTGCTAACATACAGTCTTTTTTTTCAGTCTATTTGTATGGTTTCATTTAATTTCACTTTTCTCCACCTATAGACCAAATATTTCATTCCCAGACAGAGGAAAGAAAAAACTTCTCACCTTTGAAACCCACTATCCTCCCATCACATGAAAAAATTGGGAGATCACAGAGCACCGTTAACATGAATATAACTAAAGGATTCAAACCTTCTTAACAGTCTAAGGATAGGTATGGAATTCACATGAGAAGATTTCTACCTAACATGAATGCCCTGGATGTAATCTACTAAATAGGATTTGTAAGCATTACCTTTGAGCCAGAATGAAGTCCACCAGCCCATTCCACTGCCTACTTACCCTGCCATGCCACAATCTTCAGCTCTCCTAGATACTACCGTTAACTGGGATATTTACAACATGGTAATGGAACAATGCCATGCCCGTAGTTGTGATAGCCCACATTTCCAAAAAGTACTATATTTTTTGAGATTATTTATTTACTTTGAGAGAGAGAGAAGGGGCAAAGAAGAGAGAGAAGAGAGAGAATCCCAAGGAGGCTCTGCACTGCCAGCCCAGAGTCTGATGTGGGGCTTGAACCCACAAACCATGAGATCATGACCTGAGCCAATACCAAGAGTTGAAAGCCCAACCAACTGACCTCCCCAGGTATTCCTCTAAGAAAGTATTACAAACCCATCAAAATAGTCTTCTAGTCAAAATATCCTTGTAGTCACCCATGTCAGAAGCCTAGGAGTTATCTCTGATTCCTTTTCCCTCTTCTCTCCTATGCACTAAGTGTTCAAGTCCTGTAAAGCGTATCTTCTCCTTTCCTTTTGGGTCTATTCTCTCCCTTCTGTTTCCAATGCTTGGGCCAATCTCTCAACTATCTTTGTCTTAAACATTTACAACAGTATTCTAATTTGTTTCCACATAATTGATTTCTCAGTTTTCCATTCATTTTTATGGTGCTATCAAGTTCGTCCCTTAAAAATACAGAATTTGTCATGCTATATACTTATTCAAAAGTCTTTTGTGCCCTCCCCCTTGGTCTATAGAATGAAGCCAGTCTGTTCACATGGCTTCTCTAGAACCACTCTACCATTCTAGCCACATAATCCCCTCTACTTATTTACATAACATGTTCCATCCACACACAAGAAATCATTCATTCTGGGCATCTATGCTTTGGAACTTTGGGTAACATGACTGAGATGGTATAATGGGCTTACCTCTCACAATAAACTCAGGGAAATTCTGAATACAATAAAACACACCAAAAATTTCAAATACATGGCCACCTCAAAAGAAAGCAAAGCATGGTCTAGATTATAGAAACTGTAAGCAGAGGATGATGCCCAGAAGAGTTCTAGCTCCAGAGAAGGGCTTGAGAAAGTGGAGGCTTGGTTCTAACATCTGACTGTGGAAAAAAACATGTAGCTTTCGGCCTGTTTAAAAGGAAACTGGCTAAAACCCTGAATGAATCCAACAACCTCAAAGATCTGGCCCATCAATGAAAGTGAGACCTCTGACCTTTAACCAGAGAAAGCTGCAAGGAAGACCACCATTTGAAAGTCCTGCTGGGAGAATGGGCAAGAGTGGAGGTAGAGGCAGAAAGGTTCCAATCAGAACTCAAAGCCTGAGGCTCATACCAGAATGGATTTGAGTCTAAATTTGTATTACCTATTTCATAAAGAAACCCCCAAATAAAAATGGGTCTCTGCTGTTAAATCCATTGATCCCAGGCAGATGCAAAAGGAAATCTATTCAGTGCAGATGCTTCCACAGTTCAGTGTTTGAGAGTTCCCAGAACACACACACACACACACAGAAGATACAAATAAAAATTACACAATCCAAGAAAAGAAACAACCCACCATGACCCAAGGAAGATACAACAAACAAGAGAGCACTTATCAAACACTACAAATAATAGAACAATCTGACAAATTTTGGAAGGAGAGGATACAGAGTTCAACTGGGCCTCAAGGGACTAGTCTCTGAAACCAAAAACCATCAACAAAGACAATGGCTCTTGGCAAAATTGTCTTTTTTAGGAGCTACATACCACCTTGATATGGCTTCTTACTATACATTTCTTTAATTCTCTGTTCTTTTCAGATTACTTTTATCCATTTACAATACTAAATACTATACTCACATCACAAATAACTTCTTACTTCCATTTGAAAGTACTATTCCATATGCCATATGGAAGCCAGAATAGCTTCGTGCTTGTAATATTATATCTGCAATTAAAAGTCCTGAGTTCATCCTGATTCTGCCATTTACTGACTACATGACTTTAAGTTTACCCTTTTTTTAAAGTTCCTCATGTGTAACAGGAGGATGATCATTTGTATCTAACAGAATTGGTGAAGCGATCCAGTGAGAGAGCACTGTAAAACTCCGAGGCTAGGGCCTGGCACAGAGGAGTATTAAATAAATGCTATTCATTATCTTTTAGGCTAATTACATCACATGCATTATGATATATCCTTAAAACAATCTTGTAAAAGATTTTATTACCTCCATGTGACATACTGGGAAAGCGAGTTCATAGAGGTTAAGCAGTTTGCCTAAGGTAACAGTGCTAATAAGAAGTTAAGTATTTAAGAGAAGTCTTTGACTCCAAAAGCTTACGTGGTCAGCCTTTCCATGATTTTGCCAAGTTTACTTAGGACCCCAAAATGTTGACCCTCAAGCAAGAGCATTATTATCTGCTAACTCCAGGATTCCCCACTGAAGGCAATTTCTGTGGGTCTTAATGTAAATCTATTTATTCACTGAACATATTTATTGTGCTTCTTACACAGATGTATTGTGTAAGGTACAGGAATTATAGTAGGGAATAATGCTATTTACAATCTAACAAGATGATCAGTCAGTACCTAAATAAGAATGTATGTGTGTGTGTGTAAGTGTGTACTTGAAAGATAAAATAAAATAAAAAGTTTTGTGAAGAAAATCATAGGATGCAGTGAGAGTCATAAGTGGAACGTAACTTAGCAAGGATGTTGTGGAAAGGCATCTGCTAGAAGATAAAATTTAAGCTTGGACTGAAAGTATCCGAAGAAGCCAGCATGTAGAGAGGACAGAAGAGTAATGTGTTATGTGAAGAGGGGATCATGTGCAGAGGCCTCAATGCAGAAATCACCTAGCATGTGGGAGGAAGTGAAACAAGGCCAGAGTGTCAGGAAGATAGAGAGGAAGTCAACCAGAGCAATGACGACAGAAAAGGAGCCCAGGGACTAATCATGGGCCATGTGATGGATGGCAGGGTGGTCATGTTGTGACACGTTGTTTTCAAGTGAAGTGGGAAAGCATGGAAATTCTTTAAGTATAAGGATGACATGATCTGATCATGTCATTTGTTTTTAAAACATTACTCTAGCTAGAGAATGAACTGAACAGAAAACATGCTGCAAATGAAGAAACCAAGTAGGACTATGGCAACATCTTGGTATGGATAGGATGGTAGCAGAGAGAGGTGAGCAGAGGTGAGATATACTTTTGAGGGAAAATGAAGAACATTGCTGATAGATTGGAGAGATTCTGATAATAGCCTCACTCATTAAAGTCACTCCTTAGTCAATGGATTGACTTCCTTTGGACTCTGCACCAGTGATGATTAGGGACAGGCACCAGGGACAGAGTGAGGGCTAACCCTTGGAGAACTTGATCACATTCCTTCTATTCAACCTCTCACACTAGAGAATGAGCTTCTTGATAACATAGATTTTCATCGTGTCTAATTTGTACCCGCGTATCAATTAACAATGTCTATTATATAGTACATGCTCAATAAATATATTTTCAGTTAAACTAAATTACTCAGGACTAAAATCAATGCCATAGGAAATTGAAAGGTTGTCCATTTTCTCCCTTATCTCTCTTAATTTGTTTCCTTTCCCTATCCATGTTCCTTTCTCTTTCACATACCTAGTATTATTTTTACTTGCTGTCAGACTTTACCATTCAGAGACGACCAAAACAAAAGGAAAAAGAAATGGCACAAAAAGAAAATCAGCAGTTCTGTTCAATAATAGCCAATTGTTTCCCTGACAGCATCTAGACAAATACTCTAAATCACAAATGCATTTGTGACCCTAATTTTGGAAGGGCTGCTCTAATCTTAGTGACTGGAATTGAACTTCAAAAATGGGTATCAAGGTCTTTGGGGGCCCCTCAATTTGCTGTTCTAACACCCCAGTGGCTGAACTGCTACCATCCGTTTTCATTCTCTTAATAAAAATAACAAGAAAAACCATAATAGCCAAATTTTTCTCTCAAATGCCAATGTAGAGAGCAATCATTCCCAAACTTTAAGGCATTATAAAGGTTGGTTTGAGCAATGCTTTATTCTTATCTCATTTATTTCTCAATTTTTTGCTCCAGGTTAGATGCATACTATAGAAGAGGAGATAGTGCTTCAAGCTGCAGAAGAGTTTAAAATTAAAAAGCAGATTAAGGAAAGAATTATGTATAATCACTATTGAATCCCTATGTCCATCATCCTCCTTTCACACCTGTATGGAAGAAAGTCAAAGGTAGCCTAGATTTCAAATGAAAAAGAAAAATCACAGCATGACTGGAGATGGGTTCCAGGAGCTCCTTTTTAGAAAACAGTAGATCATGAAGCAGCCCTCATTGGATAAAATAAACTTTGGGTAAAACTCCAGCTAAAATGCTATGGAGATTCAGAGGTATTATCAACTTATTTTACACTATGATTGCTTTCAGATTTTTACTGGACAAAATTTTCAAAAATGTGCAAATTTGTTAGTCTTCCATACACACATGAGCACTAATACATGCATAAAGACGAGGTGCAGATGTTCAGTAAAAAGGCTAAAAATATATTTCTGTAAATATTATCCCTCAGGAATATGTTATACAACTCAGTTTGAATGACTTGTATGATTAGACAACTAAGTTCTTCAGCTAAAAATGCTTACATATTTATGGTCTGAATAATGAAATATTTTAATGGGCATATTCTTTGCATAGTGAATGTTTCAATGAATAATATATGTGCCTCTTTCAAAAGAAAAGGTTCTCATGTGCTCACAACATGGACTTTATTTTGTTCCAATGTCAATTTAAGATGCACACTGAAAATTAAATGTAAATAAAATGTATAGACAAATCTTACTATTCTTACATAATATAAAAATTATACTAATTTCCAATGACAAATGATGTTGTTTTGCTGAAACTAAATTGCAGTTTTAATGAGAAAGGTATATTTTAGGTCTGGTTCCCATTAATTGTGTCTACAATTTAACTTCGACAATAATACAAAGATTGACTTTCACATAGGTGTTTCCCCCCCCACCCAAAAAAGTTGTTAATAACCTCAAATCTTTGTGTCCTATTCCAGGATATTCAGGTCACACCTTTATACAAACCAGCAACTAAGAAAGGAGGTTTCTCTTGATAATTCTGCAGAGATATCTTATCTCCTTAAACATAAGATTAGACTTGTGGCATTATTAAAATTTGAATTATAATTGGCATCTGGTCCAATTATGGCAGGAACCAGGAAAAGAAATTTCCTCATTTGTGCGTGTGTGTGTGTGTGTGTGTGTGTGTGCGCGCACGTGCACGTGTGTGTGTGTACTACTATACATAACTTCTGATAAATTGTTGCAAAATGGTGTGAACAAATACTCTCACCCCAAATCATAATATGTCACTAATTTCTATGGTATAGAGGCTTTTGAATTTTGAATACTTGTACTGAAACCTGCTACAGTACAAAGTTGACCCTTCAACAAATGGGTTTGAACTATGCAATCCATTTGCATACATAATTTTTATAGTACAGTACTAAAAATGCATTATTTTTTCTTCCTTATGACTTTCTTAATGACATTTTCTTTTCCTGAGCTTACTTTAAGAATACAGCATATAATATACATAACATACAAAATATGTATTAGTTGGCTGTTGATTTTACTGGTACGGCTTCCAGTCAACACTAGGCTATTAGTAGTTAAGATTTGGAGGATTCAAAAGTTGCATACGGATTTTCAACTGTGCAGGGGGTCAGTGCCTCTAACTCCAGCATTGTTTAAGGGTCAGCTGTGTTCATCCATTGTTTTTCTGTATTTGAACAACTATGAAAGACCTCCATGTGTACAATATGCTAAGATACTATTTAGTCTTTACATAGTATGAAACAGAATCATAAATATACACACAGGCACCAACAATCATCTGAAATGCATTTCATCCAGAATGTTTATACTAAAATTTAAGTTATAATCCAAATAAAACATGAAATGTAAAATACCTCCTACATAACTCAAATCCCCAAGAATCCACTCAGACACACACACCAATTTGATAAACACTAGTCTTTTACAACAATGATAGTCAACATTTTTTACTCCTTCACTCACATGTAATGGAACTGTAGCATTCTTAAAAGGTTGCTAAATAATTCGGTCATTTCCCTGTGGTTCAAAAACACTGGTGGCAGAGAGAACTGCCTTCCTGAAAAGTTTCCTGCAGCTCCCTGATCTTTCAGGCTTCCTCATGAGACACAATTATCAATGACATAAAAGAGACCACTTTTCTAGTAAGCAGGAATGCTTGGGCCAACCAGAATTGAGGATTTATTCTAAGTTTTCAATAGAGATTTTATTTCTAAGTTCAGGGACATATATATTTACATTGACGACTGGTCCTTCTATTTAGAAAAAGCCACATTCTCCTACTAAACATCCAGAGCCAGAGGGATGAGGGGCACCTGGGTGGCTTGGTGGGTAAGCATCTGACTCTCGATTTTGGCTCAGATCATGATCTCATGGTTCATGAATTCAAGCCCCTCATCTGGCTCCAGGCTGACAGTGCAGAGCCTGCTTGGGATTCTCTCATCCTCTCTCTCTGCCCCTTCACTGCTTGCTCTCTATTTCTCTCTCAAAATAAATAAATAAATATTTAAAAAAGAAAAAAGTGGGGCACCTGGGTGGTTCAGTCCATTAAGTGTCTGACTTCAACTCAGGTCATGATCCCACTGTTCCTGAGTTGGAGCCCCACTGTCAGACTGAACTGACAGCTCAGAGCCTGGAGCCTGCTTTGGATTCCTTGTCTCCTTCTCTCTCTGCTCCTTCCCCCACTTGCGCTCTGTCTCTGTCTCTCTCTCAAAAATAAATAAACATTTTTTAAAAAACGGAGGGACACAGGAAAAGGAGGGAACACCCTTCTTTCAAGGCTCATCAACCATTATAGGTGACAACTGTCAAGCCCAGGTTGTCCCTAAACCTGACTAAAATGATCAGCCAAGGCCTCTTGCCAGGGAACCCCAGAAAATCCATAGGGAAGATCATGCAGTTTCTTTTACTTTGTGAAATCCTCCGGGTATATCATTAAGGCTCCATAGGAGAGATTCAAATTTAAGGTACTTATTTTCTTTAAACAGTTTAGGTGTGAGATGCCTGCGTACTGAGGATGTAAGGTTGCATTTATAATTATATAAATTACAAAAAATTACTGATGTTCAGAGGCTAGTAGTGAATGTGGATGAAAGGCTATGATGAGTTTTTCTATCCAGAGGTTATTTAATTCTTTCAGCCACCTCACTCCGCCCATAGCTTTATAAATTCTTAAATTAGAGAGTCTTAAAACAGAAGCTTTTATTCTGGCAAAGATTTACTAATATTATTTTATGTCTAAGTTCTCATACCTGGCTAAGTTACACATAATGTTTTAATTCTGGCTCGTAAAAAAAAAAAATTTAAAGATACATTCTTTATACCTGTATCATGCATAATATAATTATAGACTAGAGGGTGCTATTTTGGACATCAGGTACTGGGTTTTATCTTAATCATACTGTTCAGTTCACAGTACATTATTAGACAGCACCGGTCTGTACAAGGCACTACCTTGTTTTGCTTCACTCCCTTTTAATTCTATAACCCACTCACATTCCTCTTTCTCCCCTTAGCCAACGACTGTAATGTGTTTGATGTGTATCTTTCTGTTTGCATGTGCTTGCAACATGCACATTGTTCTTTTTTTTTTTTTTTTTTTTTTTGCATGTATTTTATTTTATAAAATACTACACATTTCAGTCTGGCTAGCTCCTTTCTGACTGAGCAACATGTTGCTTTCTTTTGTTTTTTTGTTTTTTTTGTTTTTTCTTTTTTAAAGATTAACCTATAGTAAGAAACATTTGATTCTGCTGCTTAAAACTTACTCCATGTGTGTTTCATTATGTTTTCCCTACTGTCTGATCCCATGAAGAATGCTCTCTACCACTGCAATGAATGCCCTCATACATGCACACTTATGAGCTATCCATAATAAGTGATGATATTGTCCAAGGTCGGTCACTTCTGAGAGTGAACAGAGGCAGTATTCTTTGACCTGCTCAGGAAAGTCAGGCCGTATGGTCACTCTCTGTATGGATGCACGTGTGGCTCTTTAGGACCTATGCCAAAAAGCAGTGTTCAAATATTCTAATCTCACTACTACCCGAATGCTCACCAGAATGCATTATTAGTCTGCATTTCATCAGCCCAAACACAATTTCCATTTTTATATTATTTTCACTGTAATATTGCCTACATATGTGTTAAGATGCTTTTAAATTTATAGAATGTTCTTTTAAAGCAATGTCAAGCAAAATGAAGCCAAATATCTAAACACATTTAAAGTCATAAAAAACAGAGTAGTCTGAGATATAGCCAGGAGTCAAATGCATTCTCACAACCATTTACTCATTTCTTTGCACATTTGATATTCTCTGCACACAGGCATATTGGTAAAATCTTATATATCAGCATTGCCAAATCTTTTCTTCCACGTGGATACACTTGATGATGTTCACATTTGGAAAATACTAAGATTATTTATCTAGGGTTCATAATATATGCCCACAAGCTGAAAAATCATCTCTTCATCTCCCACTGAACATCACCAAACAATGTGTCAGAACACAAATTTTGAAAACCAGCACAATTTATTTCAATATGTAAATACACAATGCATAAGCCCACTATGTAAGGAAACCTTCCAAGCTACTAAAGTGCCCAAACTTTATTTTAATTCTTAACCATACTTCCACACATGACTTAAAAGCACAGCCAGGCACAGAAAACAAAGTGCTTTAGAATATTTCCTTATACCACCCATCCCACCCCAACCTTCTCTATTTTTATGGTTCCCAGATATTTTCTTTTCCACTGTTTGTTGCATGAAATCAATGAAATAAAGGAATTTTTCTATACAAATCAAAGATTTAATATACCATAGGGTACCAGGAAATCTAGAATCACTGTTAATGTAATACTTATTCATTCAAAGTATTATAGACCAGGATCAACAACAACAACAACAACAACAACAACAACAACAACAACAAAGCCAAAACCCAGCAATATAAATTTTAAGTGTTTCCCATCCCATGAACATTTTGGCACATGACAGGTCATGATGATGAGAGGAAGTAAAATATAGGAAGGGCAGAGAATACTGAAATATTAGGATATATGGCATCTTGGTGAACGTTTCTTCCTTTGAAACAAACCAGGAACATGATATGTTATGATCACTTGGTGCACCTGCTGTCACGAGGGCAATGAACTCTCTTAAAGTCTATGAGCCAGACCAGCCATCTCTTCTCTATACTGTTCAGAACTTTAAAGGGCCATAACAGTTACTATAAGAGGGTCCAAGTAAGAATGAAAAATAGGGGGCGCCTGGGTGGCTTAGTCGGTTAAGCGTCCGACTTTCGCTTAGGTCATGATCTCGCGGTTCGTGGGTTCGAGCCCCGCGTCGGGCTCTGTGCTGACTGCCAGCTCAGAGCCTGGAGCCTGTTTCAGCTCACAGACTCTCTCTCTGACCCTCCCCTGCTCACGCTGTCTCTCTCTCCTAGAAATAAATAAAACATTAAAAAAAAATTAAAAAAAAAAAGAATGAAAAATAGGTATAATTATAATATTTGGCAATAGCAGGAAAAGCAAAAAGTTTGTTTCTGCTTTATGACCCTAAAAACAATAAATTTTTATTTTTTTTAATATTGCTAAAGAATGAGACCACAAACATGTTCTCCATGCTTCTCTCCTTCACTTTGGCTACATGTCTTTGACCTCCACCTTATCCTTCATATACTTCCTTTAAAAAAAAGCTTATTTATTTTGAGAGAAAGATAGAGAGCAGGAGGGGGCAGAAGAGGAAGAGAAAGAATCTCAAACAGGCTCCACACCATCAGCACAGAGCCTGAAGCAGAGCTCAATTCCATGAACCATGAGATCATGACCTGAGTCAAAAATCCAAGAGTTGGGCACTTAACCAACTGAACCACCCAGGTGCACCCTTTCGTATTCTTCTTTTTGATTAGCCCAAATCATGACACCACCTTTTATGAACAGCAACTTGTCTGAGTATGGATGTAGTCAACAACAGAAAATAAGGTCTTTGTGAATAGACTACTTTTGCTGTTTCCATTTCTAGTTATATAATGCTTACGCAAAAAGGTATCAATTTTTCATTTTGTATCCAAATGCGACACCAACTTTTCTTACCAATACTAGCAGTTTTTGCTTTGGCTTGGTTTGGTTGTGTCTTATTTCATTTTGTTCTTGTTACACTGTTTATACTTGGTTTGGGATTCTGTTTGTTTCAACAGAGTCTTTTGATTTCTCCAGATATATTATTTGCCCAAAGAGATGTCTTCTATTTTCTAGTTTATACTCATTTGTGATAGTATTATTTGTCTACATTTGCAAGCCTCTCCAAAGTACTGTTGAATCATATGAGTATGGCAGCAACCTCTATGAGTTCTTGATTTAGGTTGAAATGGTTTTAATGGTTCCATATTATTTGGAGGTTTCAACAAATATGATTTATCATGTGTAAGTAATAGCTCTCCATTACTTGTTTAGAAATGACTACTGACTTTCTAAATCCCTTTCCAGCATCTATCTATCAGTGGTGTGCCTGAGCCAGCTCACCAGGTTGAGGAGACCCACTTGTGAAATCTCTTTCAACTCCATTCAGTGGAATCATGTTGATTAATGGCTGAAGTTTTGAAATGGCAGTAGTGGGAGTATATGCACCTGGAAATCACAAATACAACAAATCAGGATTGTTTTTATTTTTTGGAAAGTCAGTTGTTAAACACTGACCACCCCACTGGATATAATTATATAGTCTTTCTCCTTTGACAAATTAACATAATCATTCATTCAACAAACACTCATTGAGCAGACACTATATAATAGGTATTCTTCTAAGTACTGGGAATATAGCAGTGAAGAAAACATGCAAAATTCTTGCTCTCATGCAGCTTAACAACTAGTAAAGTTAATATTCTATGATGTGGTTATTTTGGCAGATTTTCTGATATTTAAGTATATTTTTATTATGGAATAAACAATTAGTTGGTCAGAAAGCATATTATTTTGTTGTAGTGATTTTGATGTAGTGAATTTGCTTATATAGAATGCTTACATCTATATTAATCAGTGATAATTGTCTTTAGTTGAGGGGTTATTTTTGTGTTATGTTTATCAGTTTTTGCTATTAATGTTATTCTATATACATAAAATTAACTGAGGAAATTTCACTCTAAATCTGATGTCTGGAATAGTATAAATAACATTGGAATCATCTGTTCTTTAAAGGTTGGCTAGAAACTCTGCTGTGAAACCATCTGGACCTGGGTGTCTGTTTTGTTTTGTTTTTTTAAGTTTTTTAACATTTATTTATTATTGAGAGACAGAGAGAGACAGAGCATGAGTGAGGGAGGGGCAGAGAAGAGGGAGACACAGAATCTGAAGCTGGCTCCAGGCTCTGAGCTGTCAGCAGAGAGCCTGACGTGGGGCTCAAACTCACAAACCAGGAGATCATGACCTGAGCCAAAGTCAGACACTTAACTGACTGAGGCATCCAGGAGTCCCCTGGGTGCCTGTTTTAAAGGTAGATCTTCAACTGCCTTTCCAATCCTTTCTATGACAATGTGTTCATTCATTTAAAAAAAATTTTTTTAATGTTTATTTGTTTTTGAGAGAGACAAAGAGGGAGAGTACAAGCAAGGAGGGGCAGAAAGAGAGGGAGACATAGAATCTGAAGCAGGCTCCAGGCTCTGAGCTGTCAGCACAGAGCTGACATGGGGCTTGAACTCAGGAGCCATAAGATCATGACCTAAACAAGTCAGATGCTTAACTGCCCGGGCACCCCATCATTCAAACTTTTTATTCCATGGCATAATATACCTTTTGATGAAAAATAGCCATTTTGTGTAGATTTTCAAATGTATTACCAAAGAACATCACTAAGTATTATTTCATAATTTTTAAATCCCTTCCATACCTGTATTTGTTATGCTCTGTATATTTTCTCTCTTACTTTTCATTCGGACTTCTGGAGAATTGTCTCTATTTGGTTAGTCTCTCCAAAGAACAAGCCCTTGGATTTATTTTTACTTTCTACTCTTTTCTGTTGTTTCTACATCAGTTTCAGCTTCTGTCTTTATTATGTTTCTCCCCAGTATCTTGTGGTTAATTTCATTGCTCCTTTTTCTAATTTCTAAAACTGTGTATCAAGTTCCTTTATTTTTAGCATCCTTTAATAATTATGGCATTTCGTGTTCTGCTTTCCTCTTAATATAACTTCAACTGCAAACATATTTTTATATGCAGTTAACTTTTGTTGATTTCAAGACAATTTATAATACCAGTTTGAAATTCCTTTTTAATCTCAGAGTTAATTATGGACAATTTCTTAATTTCAAGTAGTTAACACTTTCTGGTCATCATATTTCTTTAACTGAGTTATCATTAACCTTATTGGCTCTCCACTTTGTCGAATGTGTTAAATTTTTCTTTTGCAGTCAAGTACACAATTTTTATAAATGTTCTATGAAAATAAAAATTTAGATATTCCATATGTAGATTTAAAACATGAGAGTGTTGTGGACTGAATTGTGTTCCCCTAAATTTCATAGGTTAAAGCCCTAGCCCCCAGTGTGACTCTATTTGGAGATTAGGACTTTAAGGAGGCAATTAAGGTTAAATGAGGTCGTAAGGGTGAGCCCCTAGTCCAACAGGACTAGTGTTCTTGAGAAAGAGACACCAGGAGCCCACAGAAACAGAGAAGAGACTATGAAGCCGTAGCAAGAAAGCAATTGTCTGCAACAAGGAGAGAAGCCTGGAGAAAAACCAACCTGCCAACATTTTAATGTTGGACTTACACACTCCAGAACTGGGAGAAAATAAATTTCTTTGCAGTACATAAAGATAAAAGATAAAATAAAAAATTTGTTAATTATTTTTTCTCTATTTTGTATTTTCTTGCTTATTTGGGGGCTATTAGATTTAGCCTGTTTGCATAAGATGTATGGAAATTTTCCAATATAATTACATATTTATCAGGTTTTCCTTGTATTTCTAACAGTGTTTGCTTAATTTTACTTAATTGTTCTGATGCTGAGTGCATACAGGTGTATAGTTTAATCATAAATGTTTCCTTCCATAATTGCATATCCCTATTTATTGTTACTGTTTTTAAATCTTGTTTAGTGTGTTAAAGTTTTATTAATTATGGTCTAATATTAACATTGCCACTACTGCTTTTTGTTTGCTTTTCCCTTTATCCAGCTTACATTTCAAATATTTTTTCTATCATTCTGCTTTTAGCGTTTCTTGTGAAGACAATATATTCTAAGATTTTGTTTTTTAACCCAATACAACTATCTTTGACAGCCTACTTACATTTAATTTGCTAGGTTTTATTTTTTCCATAACATTTAGTACTCATTTAATTTTGCTGCTTCTTGTCTTTCTGTGATGTTGAGCTAGTTTAATAACATTGTTATTCGTTCATTCTTTTTATTTAGACATTTTACCTCCTCTTTACTTCTAGCAGGGCAACTTTCCTTCATGGAAGTAATAATATGCCAGTGAGATAGATGTTCTGTGTCCCAAGTACTTCCACCTTAACTCAACTGAATTAGATTTTTAGAATATTTTTTCTCGTCTACTCTCCCAACCAATGAAATCTTTAGACTGATTTTACTTCCCTACTCCCACAGTACGTAACAAATTCCTAAGCTTTACTTCATTTAATATTATTTAGTATTCATTTGACACTGTTATTGGTTCCATTGCAACATGACTCTTATATTTCAATAATTTTTGTTTTATAATTTATTTTCAGGTATTCTGTCATTAAATTTAGCTACGTATGTTGCAAGTTTCCTTGATACCATTTGCCTCTTCACCTTCCCTACATTAAAATTTCTCTTCCATGCTTTTGCTGTTGGAGCAGATGGGCAAGTGGATAGCACATATTCAAAATCCTTCTATGTATCTGAATAGATTTCTTTCATCCTAACAGATGATTATGAGTGCTTTTCCCTCAGGCATCTCATGTGATCTAGCTTTCAATTTGCTGATGTGAAGTCTGATGTCAGTCTAATTCTTTCTTATTTCAGAAGTATCTTGTTCTTTCTGCCTAGAAGATCAGAAAACATTATCTTTATTCTTGAAGTTTAGGAATATTCCCAGGATATCTGTTCAAGTTTTATCTTCAACTTTGTAAGCTCCTTTAATCTGCAGACCCTGTCTTTTGTCAGATCAGAGAAAATTTAATTTATTGTTTACTTCCTTTTCATCTGTTTTGTTTTCGCCTTCTGAAGTTCCTGTAATTTGATTGTTGGAAAATACAAATAGGTCAACTAAATCAGTTATATTTCCCCTTATGATTTCTAGTTCTTTTTATTTTTACCCTGGTATTCAGATTATTTCTTCCACTTGATCTTCCAGACCTGCAGTTCTGGTTTCACTAATCCCCTTTCATTTATCTACCAAATTTTAAATTGAGAAATCATGGTTTGTTTGTCTTAGGTCAAATGTGTCTCTTTATTCAATAACTGAATCTAATGCTCTAATATATTCTAGTTCATGTCATTATCTGTCTCTTCCAGAAGTTCTGATTCATTAGATTTTTGTTCTTGGTGTGCATTCACTTATTTATTCACTGATCTAGTCAACAAATGTGTTGTATGCCCACTGTGTTCTAGGCACTTTCATAAATGCTGGGGATAGAGTGATAGAAAAAAAAAAAAAAAGTAAAAGATCTCTTCCATCATGGAGAGATGGAATAGACACATGGAATATATAGTATATCATACTGATAAATGACCTAAGGGAAATAAAGTAAGAAAGTGGAATGAGAAATTTAGGTTAAGATGTAAAAGGAAGAAGAAAAAGAAGAAGGAAGGAACTATAAGTAGAGCAAAGACCTATAGAAAGTGGAAGCCTTGGAAGAAGAGTGTCCTTGGCAGAGGATACTCAGGGTCAGGGTGATTAGAGCAGAGACATAAGCCTGTCTGAGTCTCGCCACTTTGTACAACTCTAGAGAACTATTTATATTATTTGCACTGACAGTGCAGAGCCTCCTTGGGATTCTCTCTCTCTCTCTCTCTCTTTCTCAATAAATAGATAAATAAATAAACAAATAAATAAACATTTTTTAAAGTAAGATATTGCAGCATTTGGGCAAGTTGTACCAAGTTGGTAATAGTAGTGGTGATGAACAGTACTCAGATTCTGCTGGTATTCTGAAAATAAGCCACCAATTCTTTCATTCATTCATAGACATGGTTTCATGGACATGCAATCTTTTTGGGAGCAGAGGGCCTCATGCTTAGTATGATGCTTGGGTCGTAACTATTTGAATAGTTCTTAAACAAGGAGACTTAAATTTTCACTTCACACTAGACCCACAAATCGTGTAGCCAATCTTATATGCAGCCAATATTTACTGAGGATTTATTACTATAGAATCTGTCATTACATCATAGAAGAAAAAAACAGAACTACTCTCATGGTGTTTATATGAATGAAGCAGATAATGGACAATAGCATAATAATAAGCCAATTATTTAGTGTGTTTAAAGTCTTTTGGTGCTATAGAGAAAAAAGAAGCTGGTAAAGGGACTTGGGAGGTGCGGAGCTCAAATTACATGATTTAATGGCATAGTCAAGATAGGCCTTGTTAAGAAGGTGAGGTGTCTGAAAATACTTAAAGGAAGTAAGGGCTTTAACAAAGGAATGCCTGGGAAATGAGGCGCCTTAGGAGCAGCTCACAAAAGACCCTATGATGGGAATGTTCTCACTATGTTCCAAGACTAGCATAAGCAAAGAAGAAATAGATGAAGAGGAACCACATTGTAGGGGAGGGGAGAAGAGAGCAAATACTATAGGACTTTGTAGTCCACTGAAGCACTTTGAAGTTTACTAAGTGAAATGGGAGCCACTGTAGAGATTTGAACAAAGGGGTCATATCTGGCTATGTTCAACAGGATTAATCCTGTATAGAAAATCAGCTGTAGGAAGGGAAGATTCTAACTAGTTGGAAAACCATTACAATAATCCCAGGTGAGAAACAAATAGTAATTTAGATCCGAGTGATATCAGAAGTGGTAAAATGTTATCAGAGTTTTAGAAATACATTGCAACTGGAACCAACAGAATCTCTTAAACGATCGGATGTAGGGTGTGAGAGAGTAGACAAGAATGGCTCTGGGATTTGGGTCCTGAGAAACTAAAAAAATGAAGCTGCTGAGAAACCTGATGGATGAAACAAAACAAGCCTAGAGATCATGAATTCAGTTTTGGACTTGAATTTGGAATGTCTCTGATACATCCAGGTAGATATGGGGTAGAGCTTTGTCTAGCGATCAGACTGGAGCTCTGTGCTGGGGATATAGAGTCATGGAATATAAATGGTATTTAAAGCACTGAGACTGTATGAGATGACAAAAATAAATAAATAAATAAATAAATGAGTGTGGATGGAGAAAAGGGCCAAGCATGGAGCCCTGGGACTTTCAACATTAAAGAAAAGAAAGGGGAAGAACCAGCAAAGAAAAGTAAGGAACAGCAGGCCATGACATGAAGCACAATCAGAAAATAATGGGAGAAATTGAATTGGAGACAGTCAGTGTAGACAATTTTTCAAGAATCATCACTCCAAAGTGGAAGAAAAAAAATGAGCAGAAGCTGGTAAGGAAGAGAGATTTTTGTAAAAAGTTCAAGGTGTTAAAAACAGCATGTTTGTATGCTGGAGAGATTGATTCAGTAGATTTAGGAGATGAGAATAATTGCTGAAGCAGTGGTCTTGAGTAATTGAGAAGAAATGTGATCTATTCCACAAATGAGAGTTAGCTTTAGATAGGAGCATGAATTGTTCAGAATCATGTTATAATAGGAAGACAGAAGAGAATACAGGTACAGATACAGGTAGTAAGTTAATGTAGTGCTTTCAGTATGTGCATGTTTTCTTCTCATTTCTTTCCTTTCTAACATAGAAAAGCAAGGCACTAAGTCAACAGGATTGCTAAACAATTGGGTGTGGAGCACACAAAGAAGAGAGTAGACCTGACTCCATGTTTTTTGGCATGAACAATGGGAAAGATGGAGTTGCCATATCTAGGCTGGATATAGAGCTGGCTCATACCAGCTCATGAGAGCCAATTGTTTAATTTCCAGTGACTCAGTAAGCCAGTTGTTAAATACAGCCATTATTAAAATTTAAGTTATATAAACTTCCAATCAAATACAATATTAAAAACAAAATTAATGCATATTCAAAACTGACTATCTTACTGTGTTTTTATCATATTGATGTTTTTGAAGTTATTTACATCTATTCTATCCATAGGATGTAAACACTATATGTTGGTGTGTGACTATATATATCTTCACAATTGTACATTTAGTGATGTCACACTGGTAGCTGGAAATCAGCCATGATAGGAATATTCACACCACAGAAATCAGAAAATGCTAAAGATCAGAGATTAATTTATTGTCCCATTGCTTTTTTAGACTTAAGAAAGTGATGGAGATAACATCAATATTATAGATTAAATGTAAAGTATATAATGTCTGTCACACTGTGAAAACAGAAAGTTGGAGAAATATTCTTTTAGTATTCAAAACATTCAACTGACTCAGCAAAGTCTCTGTGTCATTGACAAATGAGTGAAGCTCTAACACATGTTTGTTGTTTCACTTTCATCTTACCAAAGTAAATAAAAATAGTAACCAACATTCATGTTGGGATGATGCTTGTTCATCAACTGCAACCAGAGGTTGGCTACAAGGAGAAGGGTTTGTCAGACATCAACAAAAGCATTCTGTGAAATCAATTGGCTGTCAGTAAAATGTATAGTAAAGGTGTGTATACGCTTCTTTTTCCAGAAAGGCAATTGTTAACTGTTTAGCAGCTCACCATCGCCTTTACTAAAATAGAAACAAAAGGTAAGAGCCAGTAGGTGGAGGTTTATCATCAGTACTGCCTGTTCTTTCTCTACCCTGGGGCTCTAATTTTAGGTGCTTTGTTAGTTTCCTTTGTCTATTCATCACTCACTTCTGGGATTGCAGTAACCTAAAGAATAGTAACAGATAGAGTCAGGAACTCAACTAATCTCTTAGTTCCCGTTGTGGGCCACACAATGCCTCACCATTCCTAGTCCTCCACAAGATTCCTTGAATCTCTAGGACCAGTGTAGACAGAAAGAAAACACCAAGGGTGATGGTGGCCTCAAGGAAAAGCCTCGGGCCTAATCAATCCTCAACTCAGTCTGCAAGGTTAGCTATCTAGGTCACCTGACTTTCAGAGGCAAGTGTAGAATGATTAGGCTTCACGCACTCATCCACATGTACTGTGCTCTTGGTAAGAGCATATGGGGATGGAAGGAGCACTGGACTTATAAGTCACAGACTTAGGTTCTGGCACCCTCACTGACACTGGGCAACTAGCTAACTATTGACTAGGGAGTTTGGTCTAAATGAACTTTACATCCTTATAACTCTAAATTTCTATTCTCATTTACTTATAGCAGGCCAGGAACACCAAGAAGTAGTAGCCAGCTAACAACTGACTCCAAAAGTCTATAGCACATACCTATAAAATAGAATTTTAAAAAACCTAACATGGATTATTTTTTCAATGAGACTCTCACTTTGTAAATAAAAAAGTTAATTAGCAGCAGAGAGAAAATTTGAGACAAGAATTGACCATATACTCAATCAACATTAAAAATTTTTAGAGTAACATACCTTATTTCAAGTATATTGAAGACAATTAGAGTGATTACCTCACTATCCCTATAACAGACACAGCAAAGAACATCCTCTTTATGGCAGAGACCATTAGCGCTCACAAAATATTCATGTGATCCTTTACATTTCTCAGCTTCCCTTGAAGCTAGTTGACTGTTGACAAGATTCTAGACAATGGCATGTTGGTCAAGGTGATGAAAACCGCCTCCTGGCATGGCCTTTAAAAACATCCTACAGGATATCATCCTTACCATGGAAAGCCACTGAGATTTCATGAGTTCGACTATTGAAGTAGGTAGCATTAATTACCCAGATTAATAGATTTCCCATTTCCCAGAAGACTGAAGTTCCCATTAATCCATGGATCTATCAAGTGGTAACCTCCTTCCATATTAAACACTGTTCTTACTCCTTTCCTCTTACTCCCAAGAAGACAGACATTGAAAATATTGTTCTGCTTCATGTGACAAGGCAAATATGAGAGTCTAATATATTTTGATTGTCAGTTTCATTTCACCAAATTAAGCCATAATATATTTATAAGTAATTCTCTATTGTGGTTTAAGGCATAGAATGGTTGTATTGTACAAATTTTCTTTAACACATACTATTCTAAAGAATTTTCTATGCAGCATACTATTGAAATGACTAGCTAATATTTTAAGTTACCTAGTACTCATTTTTTAAACTTTTTACCTTAAAATTATTGTAGATTCATGAAAAGTTACTAAAACCGGTTATAGAATTAATACATAGAGTTCCCAGAAACCTTTCCCCAGCTTCCCTAATGGTGACACCTTATATAATTGTAGTACAGTATCAAAATCAGGAAATTTACATTGGAGTAATACTGTCAACTAGACCACAGAACTTACCCAGTTTTCATTTTTGACACATTTTTAAATTTAATGCAGTTTTTAATGCATTCATGTGTGCACGTGCATACGTATGTAATTAGGTCCCATGTAAAGAGTCACATAAGCACAATCACCACCAGGAAGCTGTTCCATCACCACAGAAGAACTCACTCACGTGACTCCTTTACATTTGCACTTACTTCCTCTCACCCTGTCCTTGTACGGTAGCAACCACTGTTCTCTAGCTCTATAGGTTTATCGTTTCAAGAATGTTATATAAATGTAATCAGGCAGTATGTAACCTTGGAATTGGCTTTTATTTTCACTAAGCATAATGCCCTTCAGATGCATTCAAGTTATTGTACGTATCAGTGTGGATGTACCAAATCTGTTTAACCATTCACTCACTGACGGACATTTGGGTTGTTTCCAGTTTGGAGCTATTTAAAAAAAAAAAAAAAAAAAAAAAAAAAACGCTGCTGTAAACATTCATGTATCAATTTTTATTTCCATGCCATAAATGTCAAGAGTGCAATTCCTGGGGCTTATGCTAAATACAGGTTTAGTTTTATAAGAAATCATCAGACAATTTTCCAGAATGGCTGTATCAATTTATATTTCTATCAGTAATGTGTGACTGATTCAGTTTCTCCATGTCCTTGCCAGCATTCGACAGTCATTAGTTTTAATTTTAACTGTTCTAATAGGTGTGTGGTGAGATCTCATTGTGGTTTTAATTTGCATTTCCCTAGTGGCTAATGATGTTGAACAACTTTTCACGTATGTGTTTATTTGCCTTTCATATATCCTCTTTGGTGAAATGTCTGTTGATGTCTTTTGTCCATTTTCTAATGAGTTGTTTGGTTATTTACTTTTGAGTTTTGAGAGTCCCTTACATATTCTAGCTCCAAGGCTTTTGTTGGTTATATGCTTTGCAAATATTTTCTCTCACTACTCTTATTATTAATCCCCAAAAAGGTTTGCCAAAGAACAGCTAAGGTTCTCACAAATTCAAGTGAGTTTGAATGGAGATGTTGAAAAAGTGGGGATACTTCAAGAGACTGTCATTAATAGTCATTTCCCAACTTTTTCTGAAATGATGAGAAATTATTATTGCATTTTAGCAGATGCATGAAGGTTATTGAGACCCAGTAGGGCAAAGTTACATTTTAGTGCACCTACAGCAGATTGATTAATTTTCATTACCTTAAATTGAAGACAGAAGGATAAGAACATCAAGGTGATTTACTAAGAAGTTTATCAAGCATATGCCAATATAATTATTTTTTTAATCCAACAAGAAAATAGATGTCAATAAATAAGCCATTAATAAGCTAAGGGGACTTATTTCCAGTGTATTGAAATTGAAAGAGAAGCTTATTTAAAGATTAAGAAAGACATCAAGTAATACATTTCAGAAAGATTAACGAGTACTGTTAATGAGCTAAGTATTTGTAAATAAGAGAAAGGCCTAGAAACAAGAAAAACTAGGAGAAAGAAAAACATGTTATTAACATAGTGCAATATGCTAAGTAAATAGGAAGAACAATTACCATTATCACTAAATTAAAAAAAAAACTGATAGGAAAAGCAAGTCATCTTAATAAGAGTGAGAAATGTGTATTCACTTACTACCTGAGAAAACAAAATAACCCTCCAGGGTAGTTTTAAAAATAAAACGCTTTAGTAATTAAAATAAAATTGGAATCAGAATTAATGGATTAGATTCTGTATATATGCAGATAAAGCAGTAATATAATAAAGCATAATGATGAAAATGGAAAAAAGTGTTATTGGCGAGAACTTGCCTTGCATTACCAACTTCTAGAAAAACACTGGGCAATCAAGATAATAACTTTTAATAGATATTGTCACTTTGTATTAATATTAATATAGTTTTTAAAATTGTACCAAAACCATCTGCGAACTTGTCTAACCTAGACTGCTTTAAATGCTTTAAGTTCTGAAAAATCGCATTTTAAATGAGAATTCCACTTTGAAAAAAAAAAAAATTAGTCCTACAGAACAACCCCTATGTTGAGGGCAACACCAGACTGCAAAATTTGATCTAGTTTCTTACCTCCCCAGCCTAAAATGAAAAGGCATTTTATGTATGTTATATACTAATGACAAGAAAACACTGCATGACTCTTCATGTCTGCTGCTAGCTTTGGAAACAATCAAAGCTAGCTTTTCCAATTCCACATCTGGGAATTGGAGTTGGAAAAAAAAAAAGCTATCAAATAATATATGAACCCCAAGTTTTGTTATCACCCAAACCCAACCTCCCTTCTTAGCATCACTTGTCCATCAATAGCCTACGGTATTCTGTCATCTACCCAGGTCTGAGAACTTTAATCTTTCTCCCACTATAATTACTATATCAGGTAGCCATGTGTTCTCTCAGAACTTACATATGGGAAAGGATTTATTCTATTACCTAGGACTGGATACCAGAGCTTTTGAAGCCTTAATGAGCAGAAGCCAAAAACTGTTATTCCAAAGCCTCCAGGTCTTTTTAAGCCTCCTGAGTGGTGAAAGCAGACACACACCTGTGCACACAATTTCTTCGGGAGAAGTCAACAGAATGGGTCTTTTACTACACAAATGTCAACAATTGATCCACTGATCCTGAGGGAAGCTTTGAAGTCATCATCAACCTGTTTAATGTTTCAGAAACAATGATTTTAGACAAGTTGAGTGTGTTGTTTAAAAATGCAACTAGGACTCTGTCTAGGAGCTGGCTGTCCCTGTTCTGGGTAGGAGAGAAAATAGAGAGGTAAGGGGCCAGAGGTATTAGTTCAGTTTCCGTATGACTGAGGCAGTGCACTGTATTTCAAATTATTTCTTATTACTGTGGAGGGGATTTTTGTTCGCTTGTTTTGTGTTGTGGTTGTTTCACTCCCTTTTTACAATCAGCAGAGATCTGACATTGAAAAGCTTGCCAGAAAAACTTGCAGACTTTGTCTTCAATTCACATTGGAGCACAGGCTGTAAAAAGGAGCTACGCTGGACCGTTGTTAGCTCTCATGCTGTGGTATTGCAAAAGGCACCAAAGCCAGAATGCACAGATTTCGGCCTGCTGCGCACTCTCCTACAAGACCCTGTGTGGCTTCCTCTGAAGGGAGAGGACATTCCCATATCCAATAGTGTTGAACCAGAAAATAGTTTGAGGAGCTCCTCTCCCTCTCTGAGTGGCATGGTCATTGGACTTAGGCTCCGAAGCAGCTTGCTCAGAGCCCTGGAAGGGGAACTGAATGGCATCAGGTGAGGAGTTCAGGCCAAAGACCAAACTGGGATTGTGAGATGTAGAAGTTTCATAGCTGGTCACACATTAATTCCCATGGTGTTTTCCCCCCATTATCCCTGAACTGCTAGTAAAGTCTTAATAGAATTCATGGTGTGGTGTCAGCTCTTTGCAGAGTTGGGTAAAGATCCTCCTAACTTAATTGGGAATGATGAGATGAAAGAAAAAGCAGGGCCAGAACAGGCTGTACAAGTGGGTTAGAACTGAAGAAGGTAACAGATGGAGGCCCTGGTGGGTCTGTTTGACAAGGAGCCTGGAGTAGAAGAGCTGGAGAGATGAGCCACCAAGCAGACAGAAGGCAGGACTGTCAGAGAAAAAGGAGGGGGTGGTTATGAGAGGATCTAACACCCAAAAATCACAGTGACTGCTCACTCAACATCAATGACCAATAATGCTTATGTAGAAAATTCTGACTGCTATGGGCTGGAAATGCGAGAAATGATAGAATAGATTTTGAGTTCATCCCTTCCCACTCTATTCCCAGGGCCATCAGCACTGTGGCTCAGAGTCCAGATTCCCAAGGATTCTGATTAGGAGTCAGAAGCCCATTCTCCCTGTCGTATGGCCTGAACAACACCATGAAGTTAACCTTCACACAACATTGACTTCACCATAGGACTGCTCCACCCACAAAAATGATATGCAATGGCACAAAATTCCACAGCCCAGATCAGCAACAATGACCCCAAGGACAAGAAGCAGGGCAACAGACTTTGAAGAACATGAAGGAATTAACCAAATACCTGGGCTGAGACCCTCACATGAGAGGGAGAGAGTAGGAACACACTTCCACATCTCTGTCCAATGACACCAGCAGGAAGGAAAGCCAGAACAAGAGCCCCCGTCACTAAGCAGCATAGGGATGTACAGGGGAGAGCTGTCCTCGAACCTACCAGGCAAGCCTACCAGGTTTCTGATGCCTTAGCTGAGAACCAGGCCTCGGTGCCCTACCCTCCCTATACCCCCTCGGGGGGATACAACGTAAATTTGCCTAGGAATCCTAAAACCAGAGTATGTGATTAATCTTCTCAGTCAGAAATGGAAAAGAAAATATGACATGGTAACACTGTATTCCAGCTGGAATTGTGGAGGCTAATAGGATGGTAGAAGTCACGTGCAATCGTGTATTCAACCAATATTTATGAACAACCTGTAGTATAAAGGAAGGGAGAAGCAAAAGCCACAGACCTTGTTCTCAGGTTGTCAAGACTTAGGGGTGATATAAACACAGTAAAAAGTCATGGGTTCTTTAATAAAAGTGAGCACAAACTACTGTGGGAACATGCAAGGGGTCCATCTAACTGGAACCTGAAGTGGATACAGGAGACTTTCATAGAGAAGTTAACAAGAGATGTCAAGATTAAGCAGGTGCTAGCCCAGTAAGAAAGAGGGTATATTGGTTTCTTTTGGCTAAGGCAAAAAATTACCATAAGGTTGTTGGCCTAAAGAAACAAAAACATATTCCCTCATGGTTCTGAAGGCGAGAAGTCTGAAATCAGTATCACTGGACCAAAGTTGGCAGAGCCATACTTCTGGATGCTTTCAAGGGAAGCCATTCCTGGATACTTTTAACTTCGGAGGCTGCTATATGGCCCCAAACTCTGCCTGCATCTTCACAGCACCTTCTCCTATGAGTGGGTCAAACTGTCCTCCACCTCTCTCATAAAAGGATACATCTGAGTGTATTTAGGATCCATCCAGATAATCCACAATAACCTCCCCATTTTAAGATCCTTAACTTCCTCACATATCCAAAGATCCTTGGCTTCTTTCTCTATAGAAGGTAACAGTCATAGGTTCAAGGATTAGAACATGGAAATGTTGGCGGGGACCACTTTTCAACCTTCCATTGAAGAGCTAAGGGAGGGGCACTCCAGGAAAAATCTGAGACATGTGCAAAAGGCTCAGCCGTGTGAGAGCACCGGGGCTTTAGAGAGAACAAGGAGTTTAACGTAGCCTCCGTGTTGGCTGCAAGTTGGGAGTAGAGAGGAAGATAGCTGGATGGAGTAAGAAATGCCTACGATAGGAGGGTTTTAGGGCTTATTCTCTTGCAATTTAAAGAAGTGCACAGGAGAGCTTGAATGCTTCTGAGAAGAACCCCTATGTGTCATGGAGTTCAAGAAACTGCTCTGGGACATGAGAGACAGGAAAACATAGCTCTTAAGGAACATGAAGGAAACAGAAACCTTTGCAAGGACTAGGGCTGTCCTGCACCAAAAAGCCAAGCAGGCCTCTTCTGCAGAGAACCTTGTGCCCACAGGGTGACAGTTCCCTTTTGGGGGAACTTGGACACAGAAGGTAACTGCAGGGGCTCCTTATCAGAGCCCCACAGGCATCCTCTGAAACATCCCAAAGTGGGATTTGTGGTTGGGATTAAAATAGCTTAGATTAATCTTTTTTTCTCTAGGAATTCTTGCTCACAAAAAAACCATATAGATTGCTGGAGAAATACCTCTCCCAGAAGCTCCTTCCTCTTGTCTAGAACACACCATCATCAAAATCATCCATTTTTCTGGTCAATCACCGGTGACTGAAGAAGGGCCCCTGTATCAATCTCCTCTTTCCCTTAATAGCATGGGTCTCTTAAAGTGAGAGAGAGAGGTAGATACTCAGAAAGACGGAAGATAGACACACAGAGATAGAAGAGAGGGCGAGAGGAGACATGAACAAGTTCACTAAATATTTACCCACTACCTACTATGCACCAAGCACCATTGTAGGTGCACAGAAATAGTAGTAATCAAGACACAAGAAACTCACGTTGTAGAATTTGTGGAAAGGCATTCTTGGGCTCCTCCTCCATGCTTAACAGTATGCTAAACTCTGTGCATTATCTCTTTAAGCCCAAAGAAATGGGGATGAAACAAGAGGTTGGAGGCAGAGATGCCCTCAAGACAGAGGTAGAAATGGAGAAGATTTATACAAAATTATCTAGATCCTGTCTTTCCTATAGAACCCAAGTTTCTACACTTATTCACTTCAGATTCTATTCTGGAATCACATGGCCTTCCAAAAACCTCAGCCAAGCAAAGCAAATGAGTTCCAAGGATAAATAAAGGAAAAAGTTCCTAAGTTTGCCCAGCACTTAGGCCCTGTTAGAGTAGGATGGACTTGGCTGGATAGTCCCAGTTATTTATAGAGCAAGTGAACACTAAAACATGCTGCAATCGCAGATGGCTGGGCCAGACGATCTGTCACAGTCCCTTCCAACTCCATTTATTTCGTGATTCTTTATTTTTGCCTTAGTACCTATCATAAGCGCTAACAAGTGAACCATTATTAAGTGGGAGAAAAGAAGTTATACAAAAGATTTTGGGGTTTGTATGGTAAAATCAATTAAGTAATATAAGAGGGGAGGACTGCATTTCTAATTTGAGAAAACCTAACCAGTAGGGATATCTTCCAGGGACCAGTGATTAATGTGATTTCCTATAGTCTCAACATAAAGGGCCTGAGAGGCCATCAAAAGAACCTTGTTTTAAGGGCAAATCTACTCTGGCCATGGTGGTGACATGCATGCTCAGGTCCTCTGCTCCTTGCCCAAATGGCTTACAGCCAAATCACAGTGCAAGTCATTTTCCTAGAGAGATTGCCATCTCAGTTAAGGAACTTCTAAACAACTCCAGTCGTAGGAAAAGTTAAAATAGATACATCTGATACATTTGATATGCTAATGTGTGTGATTTTTGATTATGATATAATTTTACATATACATTTGAATAAAGTTTAATGATTATCTATAGAGACAAGTTCTCCTAACTCATAAGCTGTGCTCAGAAGCTATTTAACTCTTTTACAATAAGAACATAATACTTAAGTAAATTATAGCCTCAGTGGTACATTATATTACATCTTACTTAAATAATTTCCAAAGAGACCGAACTTATTTCTGGGGTTTGACTCATATCTGAGTTTCCCCTGGGGTTGTGAAGAATAATCTGGCAATGAAATATCCTAGGTAGAAACTGTTACTCATCTGCATAAACATAAGGAAAATATTTTATTTCAGGTACTATAGGATTCAAGGTTTTTTTCCAAGCCCCTTTGTTTCTAAGAGGAATATGAGATTTCCAGTCAAGTAATATTTTTGTGAGTTTCAAGAACAGGAGGAAATCATCAAGATGTCTGACCTCTATCTAGAGTGAAAAAACCATGACAATGCCTGCTGAGAAATCTAGTCTATCAATGGCTGTTTCCCATGACAGTATCTCCACTTACAAATTACTGAATCAATCCAATGGCTCGTTGTCTGAGATTTTAATATATTGACTTTAGGCTTTCTTCTTGCCATTAAGCAAAACAAAATTCCACTCATCCCATAAAAAAAAATGTGAAACATCTTCCAGAACAAGACGAGAGAGAGAGCTGTTTTCGATTTCTCCAGTAGCCTCTGTCAAATGGCAAAGCTAAAAAACAATTTAGCAATGAATTTGATATCTTTTATTCAAAGGAAATAATGGCTGAGTGGAGTACAGTGTCTCAGAAGCAGTGAAGCCCTGCTCGCGAGGGATCTGGGACAAGGAGCCAGTTTCACAGGGCCTTACAGGGGGCAGTGCAGAAACAGGGCATGCTTGGCTAAGGCTGCACATTTGACTTAGAAATATCAAAGAGATGGGTACAAAGCCCAGAGCTGGCTTGGTGCTTAGGGATTGGCTGACCAGAAATACTTAATTTCTGGTCAGAATGCTTACAAAAACATGAATGTTCGGTGGCTTGATATGGCACCCAGGCAAGGGCAGCTCCATCTCCTGCCTAGAAATTACTTCAGTATCTTCTCCTGGTCATCTTTATGACCTCATTGTCCTTCCTCAACCTACTTTTTGTTCATCCAGTGCAAAAAGCAGAAGAAAAGCCTCATGATCAGCCTTATGGCAAATCTATTATCACCTATATAGAAAGCATCAGTCCTTATTTTTATTTTTTTTAATGTTTATATATATTTTTTTAATATTTTTATTTATTTCTAGGAAAGAGAGAGACAGCGTGAGCAGGGGAGGGTCAGAGAGAGAGGGAGACACGACTGCGAAATAGGCTCCAGGCTCTGAGCTGGCAGTCAGCACAGAGCCCGTCGCAGAGCTCAAACCCACGAACCGTGAGATCATGACCTAAGCAAAAGTTGGACGCTTAACCGACTAAGCCACCCAGGCGCTCCAATGTTTATATATTTTTGAGAGAAAGACAGAGAGTGACAGAGTGCAAGTGGGGGAGGGGCAGAGAGAGAGGGGGACACAGAATCCGAAGCAGGCTCCAGGCTCTGAGCTGTCAGCACAGAGCCCCATGCGGGGCTTGAACCCACAAACTGTGATATCATGACCCGAGCCAAAGTCAGAGGCTTAACCAACTGAGCCACCCAGGTGCCCCTCAGTCCTTATTTATGAGGAAAATAAGTAAGATTGATTAAGGCTCACAAAAGCCTCTTAATGAAAACTTTACGAGAGAAAGATGCATTCCTACTATTATAAAATAATTTTGTATTGAGTTAGAATTGTAAAGATATTAACATTTATGGATTACTTACAATTAACTAAGTACTTAAATTACTTATCTCATTTCCTCCTCACAAAAAAACCTTTAAAGGTGCCCATTTGGAAATAGAAACAAAAACAACAAAAAAAATGAGCCCATAATAGTTAAAAACCCAAGGCCATAGATGGTAAAACCTATGGATAGAAAGAAACTCAGTTCTCCCTTCCCTCAAGTTTGTGTCCCTGTATCACCCAGAGATTTTTCTTGTCAAATAATGTGAAAGGAGTACTGGAATAAACGTTTCAGAATAGGAGCTAAGGGAATTTATTTCAATACAAGAAAAGAAATTGTGAATGAAAAGATGTGTAATTCCTTTGGTTTTTAGCAGTATTTACTCAAGAATTTGAGGATTCTGCAGTCATGAATCCACAGAAATCATAAGGAACATCCCTGATGATTGCTTTTGCCTCAGATTCTGTAGCCCTAGCCAAGTAAAACCTTTTGGGTATCATTGGAGAAAACCAATGTTTGTTTCCAGTTCTCCGGAGGCCATAAGAGTTAAATAAGGTATGTGAGTATGTTCTCTAAATAGATTTTACTCTACAATAACGGAACACCTAACAAGACAGCAAGAACTTGTGATTTATGGGAGTTTCTAACTGATGGGAAGTCTGTTGACATCCACACAGGTTCTGAAATGGAGGAAATTGTGCAGTATCTGTCATAGGGTGATATGCACTATTTTAAGCACTTGTGATGAGGGAGATTTTCTGCCAAATACGATGCACCCATGAGAGATGAAAATCTATCAGATTTTTTGGTTGCTTTAAATAATCCTATTTTGTACTACTTTAAAATAAGCTATCACTGAAAAGAGTAACCACTTCTTAGAAATTATAGCTTACGTGTAAATGTATTTATGGGGCCATTTCAGAAAAGTTGTATAATCAATCAGAACAGGTCAATATCATGTATGTGGGGGGTTTTACATGGGGGGAACAGCTTTCCTCCCATCTTCGTTTGTCCCATAACTATGTCTATGAAATAAACTGACAATAAGCAGATTAAGGTATACAAATTCACTCATTTGTAATATCATGTGCATGGAAGCATCACTAGAAAAAAAAATGACTACCCAAAGAAGTGGTAAGATTAGAGAGTTTATATTCTGCCTTAGTAGGGGAAGGGGAGTGGATATGTAAGCCACTTAAGGGGGTAGGAGGGTAAATTATTTTTAGGAAAAATAAATGGACCCTGAAAGGAATAGATGGGAAGTTTGATAGTTTCTGACAAAGTTTGTCAGTTTGTTACAAAGAAGTCAAAATCGTGTGATTTCTAGACTCCTTTCCTGTGGTAAGAGTCAATGTTTCCTACTTGATGAAATTCCCAGAGAGGGGATTTATGACAATTACATCCCTTTTGGAGGATCTGTCTGTAGGCAGATAAGTGGAATTCAGCAAAAGCCTCACCTGCCATTTGCTGTTGTTCAAGTGCCTTCAGCTCAAAATGATCCTTATGCCAAAGATGTTAGAGTGGCATATTCTGCCACCCTTCACTTACATAATTAGTCTGTTGGATTATGCAATGTCGAATTGATTAAAAATGGAAACTATGCTTCTCAAAATATCCTTCTCTGTATGGTTCCAGGTTAGAGTTGGCCAAAATAAAGGGATTTTTGTATGTGACTTTGGAATGCAGAAGTAAAACAGCAAACATTGTCAGATGTGGTCATGGTCCAGAGGCAAAGTGCCCCAGGGGTCCCAGCCCTCCCTCACTGTCGCCTATTCTGCACTCAGCCCTTCTTCTTCTTCTTTTAAGTCTATTTATTCATTGAGGGAGAGAGAGAGCAAGCAGCAACAGAGGAGGGGTAGAGTGACAGGGGCTAGAGAGAAGCAAGCAGGCTCCTTGCTGTCAGCTCAGAGCCCGAAGCGGTGCTCGATCTCATGATCCATGCGATTGTGATCTGAGCAAAATCAAGAGGAAAACACTTAAACAACTGAGCCACCCAAGCACCCCTGCCTCTAGCTCTTTTTCTTGATTGCTGGCCTTGCTGCCTAACGGCAGCACCAGGCTCACAACCAAACATGTAGCTGTGGACCCTCAGCACCAAAGTAGCTTCTCAAAGGCATCTCCACGAGCTTCACCAGTGCCAGAGCCTGACGTGGCAGCTCTGGTTTGTCCACCCATGCCAGGAGAAGGACACTTCCCTGATCTGACTCTAACTTCCAGACCTTCACCTCCCCAGCTCATCTCATAGTATTGTAAGGACTTATTCCTATAATTTAGTCTTCATTCCATACTACATAGACTAACTCTGATTTTGCAAATAAATTCTGACTGATAACAGTTATACACACTGCATACGCACATATATACACACATATGTTATATAATTATTCATTTTATTTCTTACATTTAATACAGTTCTTATACATAAGTTCCTGAGTCCTTTGCTATATTCTCAACACCTAGCACAATACCTACATATAAAATTTATGTTCAATGTTTGTCTAATGCAAAATGGATGGCAAGTTAATTTTTAAATTACTTACAAGTATTTTTCCACCCAACGAAAGTCAATGCTCAGTAATTCTGAGAAATTGCATCAAACATCAAAAGGCTCTTCAATTCAATTTTCAAATGTAGAAGTGAATATAATAGGCTTATTAAAAGAAATATTCAGAGATGATAGATTCCAGACCTGATCAACTGTTGTTTTTCTGTAATACCATGTCACCTCTTATTCTTCTCTTTAAAAGCAGCAAATTTCAAGTATATACTTGTGAAGTGACACCTCACCATAACCCCATTCTGTGTTATATATCTAGGGTTCCAATACATGTATCCTTTGGAAATACGCTAGGACAATGCCAGACACCTGTGAGTAGAGAGGGTTGGCCTGGGGAAGAAAAATGTCTTCAAAGAGGAAACTAAACCCAATAAGGCTAACTCACAGAAGCAACAGGAAGATCAAGTCTGGCATCTTCTCTCTTAAGCCTGGATTATTTTGAGGAAAGTGGTTGTCCACATAGTTGAGAATAAATAAGGCACGCTCCTCCACCTAGAAGAAGGCCAGGAGCAAAAAAATCTGTATAATAGAACACAGGATGGTGAGCAAGCCATGTATAGGAATCAGGATTATCTGGTTTATATCATCTTGTATTGACGAGCCCTGGAATAGTACCAGAAAGGCAGGGACTCTGTCCATTTTGTTCACTAATAAATCTCTAACCCTAGCACAAACCTTGGCATATAGAAAGAACCAATAAATGTTTGTTAAATTATACATGAACAAATATTTTCTCATGGCATCACCCAAGTCTTACTTAAACAGGACAGCCTTGTGATATGAACACAAAGGAAAGGGGTTTGGACTCACATTTGGTCTAGAGCATTAATGTTGCCCATTAGCTAGCCCTGAGCTAGGTAGGGTGGACAACACAGTGGTCGTGAGCAAGTACTCCAAAAAAAAGGACAGGTTCATAGCAAAAAGGAAAGGATCCTGTAGTCCAGTCATTTCCTCCCATGAAGACATTTTCCTTCTCTGGTCGATTTTAAAGATTTTAATTTTTTGTCCAATGTAGAAAAGTCATTCATTAAAAATCTACTGTATCATGGTATTGAAAAATTCCATATGTTTTATTTTAATCTGCTATAGATTTATCAGAAATAAGTTAAATGTATCTCTTCCCTCCCCAGGAGAATAGTAAGTCATTTAATTTTTCCTCCTAATATTTGGGTTTTTCCTGACCCCAGGGAATAGGAAGATGTCTTTTTAGTGTCAGGGTTGAAAAGGAAACATCAGGCAAGTCTTCACCCTTGTAGAGAAGACCTAACTAGGCATTTTTGGTTTCCAGAGTCTGCTCGAGATCTCAAACTGGTGGCCCAACGACATGTTTTGTTTTGTTTGTTAGGAATATTCAGTTTTCCAAAATTTGTGAATTAGCTGCAGTGGAGAGAAACAAACAGGATTATCCAATGAAGGACAACAGAGCTCAAGTTCTTAGCAATGAGCTGACCAGCATCTGGAGAGCACAACATTCCCTGAGACCAGGGATGGCTTCTCTCAGGAAGCCAAATCCAACTTCTTGTGTCTTTGCCAGATAGCAGCTGGCATTCCCAAACAACTGTCTGCATAGCTGGTGTTTACTCTTGGTAAATAAGAGTTCACTCTTGATAAGCTGAAGTTGGCTGCTTGATGTCTAAAGTCAAAATATTATCCCCTCCCTGTGGGTGATTTTCTACACTTGGCATTATTAGAAGGTAAAATGGCAGGTGTGCACAGTCCTCCCCAGGGAAAGTGCACATGCAGCAGCTTCACCAGACCCCAGCCTGCTCCACTATGTGGCAGTGAAAGGACAGGGGACTAAACTCCTGTTATTCTCAATCCTCAGCCTTGTAACCCACCTCCCTTACATAGCTAATTTGTTAACCTCTTCCATGTGACACTGTAGTATTTGTCTCCATGCCTTGTCATAGTCCCCCCGAGCCAGAATTTAAAAATTGAGATTTTATATGAAAATCTCAATACCAGTATATCTTAAAACAGCCTACATTCCCCCAATGACAGCCAACAGCTAAAGCAGAGAAGCCAGTCCTCACTACTTCTTGACTTGGACTTCAGCTGTCATTTAGTGTCATGTTTGCCCTGTGATTTACCTGATTATGGAGTAAGAGGAATGTGAAAGACTTCTTGGACTCCAGCTCTACCTTATACTTACCCCCATACACCCATTTGATGCACCTATCTGGTCCCTGCAGAGATGTATTAAAATACACGTAAGTGGATCCAAGTCCACTAAGAGATGGAGCCAGATTGTCGAAAGAGGGAAGTAAAGGAGACCTTGTGTTTCAAGTGTAGGCTAAGGGACCACTGTAGGAAAATTAGGAGAAGGTTCATAGGTTCCAAGTAGAGGACCTGTGAACTGTGGGAAGGAACTCTCAGCACATGGTGCAGCCTCCTGTCCTGAGCAGCAATTCCAGAGAGGCAGTAGAAGACCCCTCTCTGTGGGGCATCATGTGGAGCTGGAAGTGACAGACAAGGACATCTTGGAACAGAAGTTGTTCTGTATGTAATCTAAAATAAGGAGCCCTAAAAACAGACGATATTGGGTTTCCTACCCATAGTGGTAAGGCTTATGTGATATCTAACCATAACTTAGATGAAAAAAGACTTGTAAACCTTAATCCTTGGACCCAATGGCTCCTGTTTTTCCCTGCAGAGCCACTCTCCTTTTTCACTATATTGGTCTCTGCTCCTATACAACTACTTTGAGGATGGCATCAATAGGCTTTCAAGTCCTGTGGCTTGAACTGGAATCTGGTTAATAGTTAACCAGATATAACTGTGAAGGATAGTAGAGGCTCTCAATCCCTGCAAGGTCACCTCAAGCTGGATATATCTCCCCAAAAGTTGCTCTTTTCCCCCCAGGAAGCCAAAGCAACACCACTCTTTCCAAGTTCTGCAGGCCTGAAAGTAGTAACCCCTCTGCTTCTTCTAACACTGGGTGATGTCACTATTCCTTGTGGTTCTTCTATACCAGACCTTTTTAATTAGAACCCTTATTGAATTACCCATTTCAAGTATTCCATCTTTATCCTCCTGGGACCTTAACTGATACAACCCCAAAATAACTGGACAGTTTCCACCTGTCACACTAAGAGAAGCAGATCTGGCAATAGGAGTAGCAATGTTGGGATCAGAGCCCTCCTACCGAATGAGATTGCTCCCAGGTGATTTTGTTCTGCCCAGAACAAAACTCGCTCTCCTCGAGACCAGAGAGCTTCATAACCAGAGGCACACACTTGCTTATGACAGAAAAAACATTCCACAAACTATATTACAGTCAAAGCTGCCCCCATTATGTTTAAGCATTTGAAAGGTAGAATTCTATTCTATATATGGGTGTGGCTACTGAAAGATTTCTTCTACATCACAGGTGTATCTTAAGACAGAACATGGGCTTTGAGGCTCTGTCTTCAGTGCACAGACCTGGTATCCCACCAGACGCTGCACTCATAGTAACACTTGAGCAGGGCATGCTGAGTGGGGTACAAGCCAGGGTCCGAGATCTTCCAATGCACATCTGCAAGAGGGAAGCAAGAGAAGGGATATCTCCCTGTTTATGACCTGAACTGCTTGAGAAGTTTCCTGGAACCATCCTAGATTTATACTCAGAGTATGGTGATGGCATAAGAAGAGCCAAACCCATCTTCCATCTAGTTCCCTTCCCTGCAGGATGCTGCTTCCAAGCCATGGTCTACAGCTGGATTTGTTCTGCCCCACGGAGGGCAGCATATGGAAGTTTGTGAAACCGGTGTCAGCTAATGTGGGGAAATGTCCATTAAATAGTATGGGGCCACTGTGGCAGTTAAAAATACAACTGCATGAGGTGCTTGCTTTGTGTGAAGTTTTGAGAAATAAGCTGATATAAGAAGATGGAGTCAAAAGGAGGTCAACAGCCTTGTTGCCCTGAAAATAGAAAGTAGGGCATCTGTGTTATTGCACTGGTATACAGTTTGGGCATTCTTCATGACTACTGGCCAGAAACTAGTGTTTGGGAATAATATGTGGACTTGGACTATAGCATCTGCCATAGAGCCTTCCAAAATCTAGAGAGGACTTGCAGTTATTTTTACTCATGAGATGATCAGAAGGACTATAGACTCAGTTCTCACTGGCCCACCCAGCCCTCTGGTTCCAAACTTCACACAGAATTCACACCCTTTTCCCAGAATGAATATATATGCAACTTAGTATGGACCACAAATATCATATTTGTGCTGTGATTAAGTGGTAAAAGAACTCAACTCTTATGTTGTTTAAGATAAATCCTCCTGGAATGAATTCAGGGGCCAGGATGGGGGTCAGCTCAGGCACTGATCCCTCACTTTGGAGAGGTATTTGCCACTATTCCCCATTGGTGAGCATTGCCCCAGGAAATAACTCCCAAAACTCCCACTTCAGGGCTCCCTTCAGCTCTCATGCTGTGTCATTGGAGAAGCCCTCAGGCCAAAAGTAAAAGTCACACAATGCATGCTTAGGGCATGATACTGTCAGCATAATATGAGTCAAAGCCTATACAGATCATAGCTCACTCCTTTAGCTGTAGTTAAAATCAGAAGTTTGTGCAAAAAGATGTGAGGCAAAGTGCAAGGGGTTTGAGGCACCCAAGGTGTCTCAAGAAACCAATTCATTATTGGAAGTGTGTTTAGTGAATGTAGAATTAGAGCAGAAAGACCTAAAAAGTCTTGTGGTATATTTGGTCCTAGCTTCAATAGACCTTGAAGAATCAGATTTGCTTAAGCACAGCATACATATTTCTAAAGACCAGGATATTTTTGCCCATAAAATAAAGATTTTTCTTTATTGATTACTAGATAATTACACACCTTGGCTATATTGACTCTATTTTTTGTTGTATCCTTGTTTCTTGCATTTTTCATTATTTTTTTCATAGGTGATGCATTCAAAGATCATAAAGTCTAACAGGAGCTGTTTTAGAAACTATTTAGCAGGATCTACTAAACCTGAACAGATACATACCCCATGATCCAACAGCAGTTCCTCCCCTAGATAGATTCCCAGCAGGAATGTATGCATATGTTACCTAAAGACACCCACGAGAATGTTTATCACAGAACTACTCATAAGAGCCCCATCAGATGCTGGCTTCCCCAAAATACCTCCACACAATCTATTGATAAAACAAAGCTGAGTCAATTGCTTACCCACAGTAAAGGAGAGCATTATCTTGCCAGAGTGTTACTAGCACTTCATTCGGGGGAAGGGTATTTATGAAGCTTTTGCTTAGATTTAAGGTGGATCTTTCAATGTAAGAAGCTTAATTAGGATTTTTTTAAATATCAGGTGTAACAGTTCGGGATTGATGGACACAGGAAGGTGAGTACTTGGAGGTAAAGGTTTCAAAGAGTCTCGAAAAGTAAACTGCCTTTTGGTGCTATTTACTGATTTTTGTTTAAATGGGACTTTTGATAACTTCCTTAAACCATAAAGTTATTTGCAACTTATACTTACATGGTCAAACATTTCCTGAAATAGTTAAGTTATGCTAAAATGGACAGTACGTACATACGTTAGATCAGAGGTCAGCAAACTACAATCTGTTCGCCAAATCCAGCCCTCTCTTTGTTTTTGTAAATAAAGATTTATTGGAACACAGTTACATCTATTCAACTACATATTGGCTAAGACTGCTTTCCAGCCACAATAGCGGAGTTGAGAGGTTGCAACTAAAACTTACAGGCCTATAAAGTCAAGCATATTTATTATCTGTTCCTTTATAGAAAAATTTTGCTGACCTGAGGTTTAGTTTCTCAACCCAAAACAGAAGAATATCTGAATGCCCATGAACAATGGAATTAATAAATAAGCTGTGGTATATCCACACAATGAAAATGAATTTACAAAAACTGCATATGATTAAATAAATGAACTTAATAAACACAATATTGAGAGAAAGAGGTCAGAATTTTTATGTATGAGTCTATTTACACAATATTCAAAAACAGACAAAATTAATGCATGATGTATCAGAAAAAATAATGAATGATTTTGAAATAGGCAGAAAAGATTACTGAGTGTCTTTTGAAAGTAATGTACATGAAAGAATGTGCATTGTCCAACACACCCTTCTGGGTTATCTGACTGTACAGGGCCTGTACCTTTCATTATCTTTGAGCTACTTTACAGAAATGTAGATAAAGGATAGTAATGCAAATTATTCTAGTTTAATCATAGACCAATTTTGTCAAGTGAAGATGTAATTGATTATGGCCCTGTGGATATTGGCTAATTTTGCATTTATTAGCAAATTCATTTCAACATTCCTAATTACCTATACATGTGTTGGTTCTTTGCATTCTCTTTGAACTGTTCTGGGGTTTTTGATATTTGGTTTTTCCGGGTTTTTTAAAATATTTTATCAGTGTCCTCATTAATTAATGAGTTAAAATCATTGGCCCATATGCAGTTTATATTTGTGTGAGAGTCATGATTTTACTTCTTTTTAAAGACGAATTTTTAATAGGAGCAGCAGTGGGAACAGATAATGACTAGAGGGCACCTGAGGCAAATAAGCTGCCTGGAATCCATGGGACTGTTGATGTGGTAGCACGTTCTCTTTCTAGATATGGTTGCTGATTGCACAGATGAACACTTCGAGGTATGGAAGAAGGCTCTTTGGAATTTTTTGAATGTATGTTATACTTAAGTGAAAAGCTCATTTTAAATGTAAAAATATACAATTAAATGAATAGCCAAAGGGAAATAATGACCTCTCTCTCCCCAGATAACCCCCTTCTACCTCAGCATTAGCCACTGGTATTCATTCGTTGTTGTTATTTTAATGCATTATTCCAGATGGGTTTTTTTATAACGCATATACAAGTAAGTAAGGGTACAGACTCTTATTCTCCCATCACTTTTTTTGCACAAAAGAAAGCATAAAAGATGTGATATACACACTGTCCTAAAGTCTTTTATTTTTCTCTTAACAATGCATCTTGGAGATCTCTTCTTATCAGTACATGGAGCTCCTCCATTCTTTATTACAGCTCCATTGTATTTCATTAAATGGATGTGCCACACTTTATTTAGCCGGCCCTCTCTATTAATGGGCATTTGGATTGTTTCTAATCTTTTGCCTCAAAAATAGATCACGCTCCTAGATAATAATAAGAAAAAGGCAGGAAGAGAGAAAGGAAAGAGGCATGGCAATTAGAGTGGGAAAGGGTTGTCAGCAACACAAATGTTCCCTGAACACGCGTGGGTGTGGGAAGGTCAAAGATGGGGATGGGTAGCTGTGACACCACAATTCGACTGTTTTCCTTTAGAGTTTTGCCTTCCTCCAGTCTTCATATTTTTCTTTAAAAGGTTACCTATTCTAACAAACAGAAGTCAACAAATACCGTCTTTTCTCTATTAAGGCTGGATAATATGCATATATGGGACATAGAGGGCTCTGTATAACAATGATTTATAGTGAGGTCTCCCTCAACTCAGAAAAGGACAAGATGAGCTGTTTTCAAACAGCTAGTATTTTATTTCAAGGAATAAAATGCCAATAGTCCCCAGCTTACCATTTACCCTAGAGCAAAGAGAATAGGGTTGCTAGGTGGACCCCCAGAGGCTATGACTCCCAAAGTCACTGCCCAGCAGAATGACAAGCCCAGTTTGTAATTCTCCTTTATTTCCCATCCCTCCAGGATTGAAATGCCCAGCTGCCTCTTCCTAACAAAAATTTATTTTATCAAGGAAGCACCATGTTCTTTCAGCTCTAGAGAACCCCAGTAAGAACTGGAAAGAGACAAAACGATTGTTCTCATTTGCACAACTGCTTGGAAAGAAAATGAGATTACTGACACCAGGGGAAAATTTAAATTTTTCCCCAGGCAAGAAGAATTGACTTCTTGAGCTCCAGGATGAAGGTAGTGGAGAATTTACTGCTCTACCTAGCTGAAAGAAAATAAGGAGCCTCATAAACCCAGGCAATTTAAACACACACATGCACATGCACCCAGAAATTCTCTGTGCCAAGATTTATGCAAATGTGTTAATCCGTAATTAAAAGGTAATTGGGATCATTTTAATGGCCTTTTCTTCCTTTTAGACTGCCTCAGTGGCAGACCCCTGTCACATCAATTTTGGGTGTTAATATATCAATCCCAATGATTTTATTGTCTTAAAAATAACTTAGCTGCTGCTGCAGAGGCTGCCTTGGGGAGCTCAGTCTCCAAGGAGGAAGCTATCTAACAGCCAGTCCATTCTGATCTCCCAGTTATTGACATGCAGAAAAAGAAACATTCACTTTTAATAATAGGGCTCTCTTTCATGCAAAGATAGTAGAGGATTTCTGAGAATAAATAATTCATGCTCCTCCAAGCTCCCTGAGAATAAATTTGTTCCTTTTCTGTTTTGTTTTTCTTCAAGATATGACATCTTAGGAAGAAGGGGCTCGGGGAAAAGAAAGCACTTTCTGCTTCTGTGGATATAACACACTGAGTGTTTCATTCCCTAGTGCAACGGAAACTCAAGATCAACAGACAAGAGCTGAAAACCTTTTCCCACCAGACAGACACAGTGCCATCTAAATGTTCTCTCAAAAGATAGCATCTCATAAACAGTCCCAACAAAGGCATGTCAGTTTTCCCTTTAATGTGCAAGCATAATGTCACTTTTCAAAAAAAAAAAAAAACTTAATAATAGCCATACCAAATCCAGCATGAAATTAATTACATTTAATTGATCACATGATTAGCTGGTTGTAACTCTTGCTATATTTTGAAAAAGTTCTACATTATGTATTTTATTTCATTTGTCATTAAAAGAAAAAAAAAGAGTATAGTTTTCTAATACAGTATTGGTGGTTCTCAACCTTCAGTGTATGTTAAAATCACCAAAGAAATTTGACTAAATACAGATTCCTAACCTTTGTCCTGCAAAATTCCTATTTACTCTGTCTGATATAGGGTCTAGGTAATTCTGATTTTCCTGTACCATGATTTGAGGAACACTACAGTATGATTCTAATAAAATATAATATGGGTTAATATCTGTTATGAACTGAATGTTTGTATCTCCCAAAATTCATAAGTTGAAGCCCAAATGTGATAGTTTTTGGATGTGGGGTCTTTGGGAGGTAAATGGGTCATGAAGGTAGATCTCCCATGATGAGATTAGCGTTCTTATAAGAAGAGAAAGAGAGCTAATTTAGATGCTAAGATACAAACCAGAAAGAAGACCTTCACTAAGAACCCAACCATGCTGGCACCCTAATCGGGGACTTCCATACTCTAAAACTTCAAGAAACAAATGCTTGTTTAAGCTAGCCACTCTATGGTATTTTGTTACAGCCACCCAAACTAACCAAGATAATACTATATATAAGAATTTCCTCCCTGGCATGATTTCACTGGTCATTTCCTGAGACTGACTGCTGTTCTTTATGTGCCCTTGAAAAGACTGCTCTTTTTAAAGAAATTGCATATTTGGACTATCTGAATGATGCTATGGACCCAATTCATGGTGGAACTGAAGCAGGAATAGAGAAATGTCATAAAATCCAAGCTCCTAGGATATTGGTTAAATAATTGGGAGGCAGGGGGAGCAACAGGTGTGTGGACAAGCCATGCTCTCTTTTCCAAGAAAAAGGATACATCCACACAAATTTTATGCCATTGTAGTAGTTTCACAGACCTTAGGATAGAGATTTCCATCTTAAACTCGGTCACAAGAGTAAGGGCAAACCTTCATTTGAGTTTAGGAATATGAAGATGGGATGTTCTATAGTGAGATGTTGTTGAAATGAGAGATAGGTCTTCCGATTCCAAGAAATAAAACATACTGTGAACAAACACACCACTTCCAAACTTTCAAAAGTAAAAATGTTTAGCAGCCAACCAGTTCATACAATCCATAAAAATCACCAAAGCAGATAATTTTAAGATCTAAAGTATAGCAATTTAGAAAGAAAAATGTTAGGAGTAGAATACAAGGGGGTGAGATGTTTTTATTTTCCTCAAATATACCTAAAAGTCCCTAATCTTGCCTGTCCTTTGGCTCTGTCTTGGTGACAATTTCCATCATGCCCCTTTCCTGTATATCTAATATAATAATTCAAGAGAAAATAAGTACACTTGCAAGGTCCAAGCAGCACCAGAAGTTCCATGAAGATAGGTTTGCTCATCACATTTTGTCTATCTGATTGCACAATTAAAGGAATGCTGAGATCATGTCTACAAAGCAAAGTGAGCCTCTCTAAGAAGAAAGGTATTATATTAATGCAATTACCTTAAAATTGAATTATCATTGCAATCTATTTATTTCACAAGAGTTTTAAAAGAATTAGATAAACTGAGATTTAAAAAGTACTTTGTCCATATTATGTAAAATATTCTTTCAGTAGTTAGTAGCAAATGAACTGAATAGAACATCATTGCGTAAAGGATATTAAAACAAAGAAAACACTTTTAAAAGGCCAAGAGAAGGGAAACCGAAGTTGTTAGAAGGGCTGATTAAAAGGAAGGAAAAAGGAAAGCAGAGATGGAGGACTACTCATCTGTACAATATGCAGTTGCTTCTTTGCTGTGTAAGAAACTACCACAAAACTTAGCAGCGTAAAGTAACTATTTGCTTGTGGGTCAGCACCTGGGAATGGATTCAGTGGGAACAATTTTAACTTTTCTCCATATGATGTCCACTGGGTTCACTCACATGTCTGTGATCTCCACTGGGACAATTAGAATGGCTAAGACGACTGAGGTATCTGGGTCTCTCTCCACACGGTCTCTCAGCTTCCAGGAGATAAAGATCCAAGAGGACTATTAAAAAACCTTCAAAGCTTTATGAGGTGTTGGCTCAGATCTCACATCATATTACTTCTGCCTTATGATAATACGAGTCACAAAGGAGCCCAGACACAAAGAATGAGAAAATGGACTCTACTTCTTGATGGAAGAAGTTGCAAATATTTGTGGTCATTTTCATCTACTAAAAATGATGCCCTGCAAAACTATAATTCATGCAATACAAAACTGTTCTTGTAGAGAAGAGACTGCACCTCACTAAGACTATTGACCTGAACACCAAAAAGTGATTAGTGGATAAATGTAGTTTGTAAATGTTAAGCTATTCTATTTTGTTGGGAATGGGAGGTGCAGAAAGACAGATGGAATACTTAATATATTATGTGTCCATCGGGTAAATTATTTTGGTAAGAAGTACCAAAGTATAAGAAACTCTTATATCTATTTTTTTTTTAATGTTTATTTATTCTTGAGAGAAAGAAACAGAGCACAAGCAGGGGAGGGGCAGAGAGAGCAGGAGACACAGTATCTGACACAGGGCTCACACCCATGAACTGCGAGATTATGACCTAAGCAGAAGTCAGACACCTAATTGAACCACCCAGGCGCCTCTGTTATCTCTATTTTTAATGACTACTGTAAATTGGTGGATTAACAAATATGATGCCAATGGTAACTCAAAATATAATTTATAATTCAACATTGAATACATGATATAATGAACCCACATTAACTCTAGTTAAACATACCTAACTGTCAAATAAACTTTCTCACATAGATTTTCTAAATAGGTAGGATAATATAATTTCAGTGAAATAAAGTGAGTTCTGGTGTGACATAAAATTTTCCAGATACTTTTTTCTCTACTTTTCTATTGTAAAAAGGAGAAATACAGAAATAAGAAGAAAGAAAACATTATCATACTTAGAATTAGGAAATATGCATTCTAGTCTTATTCTGGCCAGGAACTAGCAAGACAACAGATTAAGGAGAGGTTTCTCTAAGGGATCAGAGTGGTGGTAGATGATCTGTACAGTCCTTGCAATTATAATATTATCATATCCACACATGCACACACATAGATATGCATACATGCAAACATGCATGCTGACAGAGAGAATTCACAAAAACAATAGTGCCTTAGAGAAGAGCACAATTAAAGAATTTCACTTTTGTTCTTTTTCTTGGCTTTTTAGTCTCAAAGCTAATTATTCAAGAAATAATATATTCCTAAATCTTTTATTTCATTTTAACAAAATGAAATATACCACTTATGCTGAACATGGTAGACTCTTTTTTGAAGACTTCTTTTCTAAGCAAGTATTAAAAATATAATAATTCTAAATTTGTTTGTCCTACTTTGAGGATATCATAAAAACAAAACTATACAATCCTAGCAATGTAAAGATCCAATACTATTTCAGTTTTTAGTCATGAAACATATGCTACGATAGCTTGCATTAATAGTTTTATTTCCAAAGATTTTTAAATCATTGCTTGATGTTTATTTATATGTGGTATACTTCTATGAAAGCTGAAGGCTGATATAATTGTACCAATTTTGCATATAAAAAAAAACTGGGTGTCTGGGTGGCTCAGTTGGTTAGGTGTCCGACTCTTGATTTTGGCTCAGGTCATGATCTCATAGTTCCATGAGTGCAAGCCCTACTTCAGGCTCTGCACTGCCAAAATGGAGCCTGCTTGAAATTCTCCCTCTCCCTCTGCCCCTACCCCACTCACACTCTGTCTCTCTCAAAATAAATAAATGAACTATAAAAATATTTTTAAACTAACAAATTAATGATAGAAAACTTATTGATATATTCTTGCAAACAGACGACAGATTAACAGATGTGAGCCCAGATAATGGAAAAAGTTAATCAGACTCAAAATGCTTCCTGGAAAGGCAGGTCAAACTTTTCCAGTTCTAGAAATGTTCTTTTGTAGGTCAACAAGCTTTAAATCAAATACGATTAACAGAGATTTCTGCTATCAATCATGATGGAGATTAGAGAACTGATTTATCCTCCCACTTAAATCAACTAAAAGGAACAGGCCAAATATATGAAAAAAAGAAACAGTTGTAAGACACTGAACATCAAGCAATACAGAACAGTGATTACTGAGTGAGGGAAAAACAAATGAGGAAAGCTCTATAATCCCCCAGCTCACTGACTAGAAAAAGTTTCCAGGATACAGCATATGGAGGAAAAATCCTAGAGAAACTTAAAGGTATATCTGAGTTGAAGAAATAGAATTGATGGGAGTCCATGGAGGATACAACTGCTAGAGTTTGGGGGACAGAGTATCAGACAGAAAACAGCTACAGAGATAGACAACTCTGCAGATGGAAATCTGCAGAATATCCCACTTAAAATTTCATGGTAATATTGGTCAGCCCATACGTGTAAGGAAACTGCCCTAGACTGAAGTAAGAAACTCAACTCCAAAAAAGAAGAGGGAACAATCTTTGGATTGTTCAGATCAGAAATAGTATCTGTTCCCACCAGTGAGAGTAGAAAATCATGAAATTCGTATCAGGTACAGTGTCCAAAAGGTATTATCTCAGTATGGGGACAACATTTGATGCAATTGAAATTCTACTCTAATCTTACCTAACAAGGCTTGAAAGCAAGCCCAGAAAGATAAACTTCATATTTTATTTAACTATATCCCAAAACAAAGCTCAAGAATAGTTATCAAGATTTCAAAAATATCCAATATTGGGGTGCCTGTGTGGCTTAGTAAGCTAAGCATCTGACTTTGGCTCAGGTCACAATCTCGTGGTTCATGAGTTCAAGCCCCACGTCCAGCTCTGTGCTAACGGCTTGGAGCCTGGAGACTGCTTTGGATTCTGTGTCTCCCTCTCTCTCTGCCCTTCGCCAGCTCACAGTCTATCTCTCTCTCAAAAAAATAAACATTAAAATTTTTTTAATAAAAAAAATCCAATATTAAACAAGGAAAAGTCACAACGTCTAGTATCTAATCAAAAATTGCCAAGCCTGGGGCGCCTGGGTGGCTTAGTCAGTTAAGCGTCCGACTTTCACTTAGGTCATGATCTCGCGGTTCGTGGGTTCGAGCCCCACGTCGGGCTCTGTCGCTGACTGCCAGCTCAGAGCCTGGAGCCTGTTTCAGTCTGTGACTCCCTCTCTCTCTGACCCTCCCCTGCTCACGCCGTCTCTCTCTCTCTCCTAGAAATTAAAAAAAAAAAAATTGCCAAGCATACAAAAAGGTACGAGAATGTGACCCATAATGAGGATAAAATAAATCAAGCAAAACTGGCCCAGAAATGACACAATTGGTAGAATTAGTGGACAAAGACATAAAAATGTTTATTATAATTCTATATTTTCAAAAAGCTAAATGAAAAACTGAACACGTTAAATAAAGAAATGTAAAACACTTTTTAAAAGACTAAATCAAACTTCTAGAGATTAAAAATAAAATAGGAACGGGGAACCTGGATGGCTCAGTTGGTTAAGTGTCGGACTTCAGCTCCGGTCATGATCTCATGGTTCATGGGTTCAAGCCCCATGACGGGCTCTGTGCTGACAGCTAGCTCAGAGCCTGAAGCCTGCTTCAGATTCTGTGTCTCCCTCTCTCTCTGACCCTCCCCTATTCACGCTGTCTCCCTCTCTCTCTTGCTCAGAAATAAATAAAACATTTTTTAAAAAATTTAATAAAATAGGACCAAGACATAAAATACCTTGGATGGCATTAACAACAGATTAGGCATTGCAGAAGGAAAAAAAAAAAAAAGTTATATTTTTGAGAATAAAAAAATCCTTTCAAAAGAAAAAAATCGAGTGCCACTCATTTTTAGTTCTCATAACTGAACTGGTTAAAACTGGTGATGAAGAAAAATATCTTAAAAGCAGCCAGAGTTAAAACAAACATTATGAACAGAGAAACAAAATGAGAATGAGTGTAGATCACTCTTTGGAAACAATGCAAGCCAGAAGAGCAACATATTTAAAACACTAAGAGAAAAAATGTCAATCTTGAATTCCCTACCAAAAAATAAAAGTCAAAATAAAGACTTTTCAGACATACAATACCTGAAAGAGTTCTTCACCAGAAGACCTGTTCTACATGAAATATTTAAGAAAGTCATTCAGGCAGAAGGAAAACCAAGTGAAAATCCAGATCTACACAAAGGAATGAAGAGTGTCAGAAATGAGAAATATGTAGGTAAATATAAAGAATCTTTGTTCTTAGTTTTCAAATACCTTTAAAAGAGTGACTTGTTAAAGCAGAAATAATAACAGTGTTTGTGGAGTTCATAATATCTGTGGAAATAAAATGTATAACAATACTGATCCAAAGGCTAGGAGGTGGGAAATTGAATGATATTGTTGCAAGGTCTTATAAACACATGAAGTGGTATATCATTTGAACGTAGATGAAGAGAAGCTAAAACTGTGTATTATAAGCTATGACCATCAAATTTAATGACTACTTAAGATGAAGAAAAAATAGAGCTAGTATACTACCCAACAAAAAAAAGTGAAATGGAATAATTAAAGGCAATCCAAAAGCAGCCTGAAAAGAAAAAAAGAAAAAAAATGGAACAACTAGAAAACAAATAGCAAAATAGCCCATTTCAGCCACTTATATCAATAATCACATTAAATGTAAATGGTCCAAAGACCCCAATTAAAAAGCAGAAGTATTCAGAGTGGATCAAAAGAAGTAAAACCCAACTATACGATCATTATAAGAAACACACCTTAAAAGTAAGAATACATTAGAGTGCCTGGGTGGCTCAGTAGGTTAAGCATCCAACTCTTGATTTTAGTTCAGGTCATGATTTCATGCTTTCTTGAGTTGTCCCCACATCAGGCTCTGCACCAACTTTGTGGAGTCCGCTTGGGATTCTCCCTCCCTGTACCTCGCCCTCCACTCATGCTCTGTCTCTCTCAAAATAAATAAATAAACTTTTTTTTTAAAAAGGCTAAAAGAATGGAAAAAGACATACTATGCTGATGCTAGTCAAATATTATTTACAGCTTAACTGAAACGTTGTTAAGGAAGCCCTTGTTATTTACACATGTTACATACATAACATCTTGAATGCTTTCTTTTTAAGTTCTATAATTGCCTTTTTAAATGGTAATTATACAATCAGCACACTAGTTCTCTGGGAGTTAAAAGAGAATGGAAGCTATGAAAGTGTCTTTCTTTGACTTTTATTTCTTTTCTTTTGGCTATTTTTCTGTTGACTGAGCAGTAAAAGAAAACAGCAACATAATCTGGAGCTCCTTTTGCTCAGTGCACCAGTCGCATTATTGATCTGGTATCATAGTGTATATGTATAATGTTTGCTTCAGTGACTCCAAGCTGTAATCCAAATAAAAGGCTGTATGTATAAAAACAGATTCCTACAAAGGTAAATTTAAGAGAAAATATTTTTTAAGCTCATTCTATTTTCCTTCTCACTCCCTTTCTCTCATAAAGAACTATCTAACCAAATTACATTGTTTTGTCATGCTAGATTATTGAATATGGCTTAGCTTATTCAAAGATTTTTGTCAAGTTACCTTTTGAGGAAAGTCAGTATGTGCATGGGTGAAGTGTCATAAAAAAAGCTAAATGCATAAATATTCAAAAACAGTACCTCTGGTTCATATAGATACAGTTTATTTCTTCCTATTTTATCATCCAATGTTTATAGTTCCTTCTAAAACTGAATCAACTGGGAGTGAAGTCAAGAGTAAGATATGAAACCATAGCAGCAGCTGGATATGGCCCAGGTTAGGGGCAAAGCTGGGGTGGAAGCATGAGATCCCTGTGTTCTGAATTTGGTTGACATTGAACAGGAGATGAATTTGAGCATCTTAACTTTAGATACAAACCATAAGAGATGGAAAAGAGAGAATGATGTATCCATTAAGTGAATTCATACTGTCACTAATTCTGGCTACTACAACCAGACAAAGGAGGATGCTAAATTTTAGTGGAGATTTGTAGGCAAAGTGCAAGAAGTGAATAAATTTGAGCTGCAGGTTGTCTTGAAAGGTTCTCAAATCAACCTCATGATCAGTATAGACATAATCCCACTAACATCCAGTGTAAGCTAAAGAGTTTTAGTTCCCTCAAGAACTGTTTGGTGTTGACCCAGGAATTATTTACCATGACTTCTAACCAGAGAAGAATACTGCACAAGTAACTCGCCTTTGTGAGCATCTAAACCAGCAGACTAAGAGAAAGAATACCACCAATGAGGATATATTCAGGGGAACACTACTTAAAAATAAATTTTGAAAATCTTCTTTGAGGACTCCCCAAATGCATTATCAATATTAGCAGGTACAGCTAACTCAGATTTGTTGAGAATAGTAAGCCTTACCATATGTAATAAAGGCAGTTTGTCAATTTTCAAAATAGACTACAGTGAGTGCAAGAGCCCTATGTTAGTAGAGTAAGACATAATGGAATCATCTGAACATTCAAGATGAACATTTTGCAGCATCACACCACACCACGATGATTCTGTGTAGGTTTAGGAGGAAAGTGCATCATGGACAGAAATTTTTGATTGTTTGAAATTCCACTAACTAAGGCATTGCCTTATTATTATTACCCCCATGTTGAAAATATAAAGGAAACCTAGATGGTAGAAGTTGAATTTATCCTAGGAGACTGGGAACACCTGTATTCTTCCCCAGACAAAATGCCGGTTTTGAATAACAGCAAAACCAACTCTCATTCCTTCATTTTGATCATCAATGCCATATCACCTGCTGTGTGACAAGTTTTGACCCAGTAGTGGAACTAAAAGTAAGTTGAGCATTATGGACACACCTAGGCTCAGTCATTGCCTATGGATTGAACATAGGCAAGTAAGGGAGAAAACCCATCGCCCTTCCAATTGCCATATGAAACTAATCATCTTCCCCTCTGGGTTTCTTAAATGCCATTTAATTGTATTTGACTCTACAGATGCTTGGGAATATTGCCCAACCAATTGTCAACACATTCATCCTGCCAAGACCTCTCAGAAAGAAATAGCTTAAGGGGCATCTGGGTGGCTCAGTCAGTTAAGTGTCCAACTCTTGATCTCAGCTCAGGTCATGATCTCACAGTTCGTGAGTTTAAGCCCTACTTCAGTCTCTGCACTGATGGTGTGATGCCTACTTGGGATCTGTATCTCCTGCTCTGTCCCTCCCCTGCTTGTTCTCTCTCTCTCTCCTCTCTCTCAAAATAAATAAATAAACGTTTAAAAAGAAAGAAAGAAAGAAAATAGCATAAACCCAAACATTCCTCCACCCTCTTTAATAAACACAGTTTAGTCCCTCCATAATTGAAAATACCAAATGAGAGGATTCAGACATTCAATTCTAGAATGAATTCATGTCTTCTCTAATTGTCAAAATGAGCCATTTGAAACTTCTTAAAGTGTATTTGTTACAGCTCAGGGATTTTGCTAAATCCATCATTCTTGCTGATGATGTATTCATTTAATATCTATTCTGGACATGATTCTGACGGAGATCAAATGCACAGTAGAATCAGTAAATATTAATATTTACTAAGTTAAAAGAACACCTGGTAGGCTGAAAAGTCAAGCCAAAGAGACAGAAAAATTGATCCTCTCTCATTCTCTTGGCAATCATTACAGGAGGAATCCCTGTCTGTGTTTACTTTTCCTAAATCCAGTATTTTATACTCCCTGTTTTTCAAATCTAGTATGAATTTCTGATACAAGGAGTACACCCATTATAATCATAGCAAAAATAACATTTAACATGAAAATAACTGTTAAATCTTGTTCTTGACTACATTAAAATCCAAGAATATGAGTTTATTATTATCTCACATTTGAATTCGATGTTGATCTGGGTAGAAATCATCAAGGATAATGATGTTCAATTCTTTACATTTGGGATGCTTACAATGCAGGAGTGGGGAAAGCATACAATAAGGGAAAGTGGGAGAATCTATGATTGTGGCATGAGAAGAGACACCAGGGTGAGAAAGGACAAGGAGGAACAAAAGCAGTTCAGCAGGATAATCACTGTCATTTTGAAGCATCGCACTAACAACTGCACTTCCATCATCTCTAAGCCTTACATCCACCTGTAAGGCAAATATCATAATCCCCATTTTATTAATGAGAAAATAGAGGCTCGGGCAACTTAGATAAGGACCAAGGTCAAATACTTGTGCCAGAGTCATGTTTAAACAAGAGCCCATCTAATACCAAAGCCCAAATTTGTTTCAGTAGCCACAGAGAAGCCCTGAACACCTCAAATGACCGTTTATGGAGATTAAATAGCCAATGGAAAGCCATTGGAGGTTTCCAACAAAGGAGTACAAACATCGGATCCATGCTTGTGAAAGATTCCTCTGACAGAAAGATGTGACTGAAGGGAAGCATGGTTATGAAATCGCTTAAGAGCAAGGGGTTATTAGGGGTTGGCTGAAGTCATGAGAGCATGCAAGAAAAGGCAAGGATGGATGGGACGTGTGGAGAGAGGCACCAAAATGTGGAAACTCATCCATCAGAAATTATCTCTGCAGATCTGACTCCCACAGGCTGCCCCTGGGATATGTCAGATCCTTCTGCTGATCCACGCAAGTCTACCGACGAGACAGATTCCTTGACATCCCCTCATAATAACAAAAATGGTGTTACTGGGTGCTTACCATATGTTATGTCTCTGATAAGCCTAGCAAATGTATCATCATAATTAATCCTCACAGCTGGAAACAGGCATCATTATCAGTCCATTTACAGATAAAGAAACTGAGGCTCCTAGTTAAGTTGCTAATAATACTCCAGCCATTTTTTTACCCTAGAGTGTGATTTTACTCCTAATTATAATAAAGCTACCATGCAGACTCCAGCTATGGTTAACAATACCATTTCAAATCCTTACATTAACATAGAGCTGGATTTACAGCTCCAGAAGTCAGTTCAAATCTTTCAAATTCCAAATCCAAATTCCTTCAGTGCATATTCAAAAATTCAGTCAAGAGGTCCAAAATCAAAGAATTGGCCAACTTATATGTATCGGGCTCCCTATTGATGGAAATCTTTTTCCCGTGAAACAGAAGAGGAGGAAGAAGAGGAGGAGAAGGACACATCAACTTAATCCCTATTCTACAAAGTGAAAAAACATGTTGGTGCCAGAGCCAGGCCCTGGGCCACCTGAGCTAGCCCTCTTGGGAGAGATCTCCTCCCCATTTCCCATGTACCCTGGCCAGAGCACAACAAAGAGACCACCTGAGCCCCCTGAAAAAATAAATATCAAAAGTAAGATATGAATTTTTGAGAGCAAGAACAAGATATTTAGAGTCTTGCAGTATCTTACGTTTTCATTCTAGAGTGTGATTTTATTCCTAATTATAATAAAACTAAATGCACTGCAGCCCATGCAGCTTCAACCCAACAAATATTCATCAAGGATATGCTCTATGGGTAAACTGCTAAACACTATGAAGAATAAAGAGATTTGCAAATTTGTGGAATGTGGCTCCTGCCTCCTATAAGCTTATATATAGGATGTAGGATGTATAAACAATGCTCAGGTAGTAACATCAAATACTGTAAGGCAAAGGCCATGAGTGAAATCAAGATCTACCAATTCAGTAAAACGGTGCCACCTTCAGATGGTCTTCTGTGCACATCTCAATTTCTGTTTTATAATATCTGAAATAGTATTACCTCAGGAGAATGTATTCATGGTGTGGCAGTGCATGTGTTTGCGTTTTCCAGAATAAACATCACAGTTGCTTTGACAATTCCTTACATAACATGGCTTAAAGACATATTAGCACACTTGAGAAATACTGGTGTTGGCCAATAAACAAGGTGCTCAACATGTAAATAATAATAATAATAGTAACAACCAAAGCATGATCCTTGCTCCCAAGACATTCCCAGTATCCTCGGGCAGAAAGACTGGAAGAGAAACTGAGGCAATGATGTGGGCTCACCCAAGGCAGTACAGTGTTGAGGAAGTTCAGAGCAAGGATCTGCTCGAGGTCACTTTTCACGCTATGGGTTTGTCTGTGACTCTCTCTGAATGTGAGACATAAAACAAAATGCAACATTCAAGGACACCTTGAGATGGACACACTAGCCAAAATTTTCTTTTCTCTGTCATCTGAGTTTAGAGGATTTAATGGGAATTGAACAGGCAGAAATGGCCAGGTCAAGGAGCCGTAGTTCCTACTAAAAGAAACAGCCCAAGCAGAGCCCGAACCAATCCAGCCACACGTGCTCTGGGTTCATTTCCAGCTTCTGAGCAGCCAGCCTCTGGTGCCATCTTTCTTCAGCTCTCTCACTTCTCCACCTTCTGAAGAGACTGAAGCCCTACCACATAGTCAAGCTGTTCTCAGTGGGCCCCTGTGACTGCCGGATTCTCACATACTATGGCAAGTCTCCATTCTTGTATTTCTCAGATTTCTAGTGTAATGTCTCATCTTCTTATACTTGCTTGAAATTTTGCTTCCCTTCCCTTTGGCTTTCCCTTAATCTCCTATGAAACTTTTTTGTTTACAAATAGTTTATTGTCAAATTAGTTTCCACATAACACTCAGTGCGCATCCCCACAAGTGCCCTCCTCCATGCCCGTTCCCCCACTCCCCTACACATCCATCAGTCCTCAGTTTTTGTCAGTATTCAAGAGTCTCTCATGGTTTACCTCTCTCCCTTTCCCCCACCATTTCCCCCCTTCTTCTCCCCCTTGTTCCTCAGTTAAGTTCCTCCTAATCCTCCTATACGTGCAAACATGTGATATTTGTCCTTCTCTGCCTGACTTATTTCGCTCAGCATAACACCCTCAAGGTCCATCCATGTTGCTACACATGGCCAGATTTCATTGTTTCTCATTGCCATGTAGTATTCCATGGTATAGATAAACCACATCTTCTTGATCCATTCATCTGTTGATGGACACTTAGGCTCTTTCCAGGTTTTAGCTATTGTGGAGAGTGCTGCTCTGAACATTGGGGTACGTGTGCTCCTATGCATCAGCATTTCTGTATCCCTTGGGGAAATTCCTAGCAGTGCTATTGCTGGGTCATAGGGGAGTCCTATTGTTAGTTTCCTTAGGAACCTCCACACTGTTTTCCAGAGGGGCTGTACCAGTTTACATTCCCACCAACAGTGGAGGAGGGTGCCCGTTTCTCCACATCCTCGTCAGCATCTAGAGTTCTCTGATTGGCTCATTTTAGCCACTCTGACTGGCGTGAGGTGGTATCTCAGTGTGGTTTTGATTTTTATTTCCCTGATGAGGAGGGATGCTGAGCATCGTTTCATGTGTCTGTTGGCCATCTGGATGTCCTCTTTGGAGAAGTGTCTGTTCATATCTTCTGCCCATTTCTTCACTGGGTTGTTTGTTTTTCGGGTGTGTAGTTTGGTGAGTTCCTTGTAGATTCTGGATATCAACCCTTTATCTGATATGTCATTTGCAACTATCTTTTCCCATTCCGTTGGTTGCCTATTAATTTTCTGGGTTGTTTCCTTGGCTGTGCAGAAGCTTTTAATCTTTTTTTTTTTTTTTTTTTTTTTTTTAATGTTTTATTTATTTCTAGGAGAGAGAGAGAGAGACAGCGTGAGCAGGGGAGGGTCAGAGAGAGAGGGAGTCACAGACTGAAACAGGCTCCAGGCTCTGAGCTGGCAGTTAGCACAGAGCCCGACGCGGGGCTCGAACCCACGAACCGCTCAGATCATGACCTGAGCGAGTCGGACGCTTAACCGACTAAGCCACCCGGGCGCCCCTTAATCTTGATGAGGTCCCAATAGTTTATTTTTGCTCTTGATTCCCTTGCTTTTGGGGATGTGTCAAGTAAGAAGTTGCTGCCGTGGAGGTCAAGGAGGTTGTTTCCTGCTTTCTCCTCTAGGCTGTTGATAGTTTCCTGTTTCACGTTCAGGTCCTTTATCCATTTTGAGTTTATTTTTGTGCATGGTGTGAGAAAATGATCTAGTTTCATTCTTCTGCATGTTGCTGTCCAATTCTCCCAACACCATCTGTTACAAAGGCTGTCTTTTTTCCATTGGATATTCTTTCCTGCTTTGTCAAAGGTTAGTTGGCTGTATACTTTTGGGTTCACTTCTGAGTTCTCAATTCTGTTCCATTGGTCTATGGGTCTGTTTTTGTGCCAATACCATACTGTCTTGATGATGACGGCTTTGTAGTAGAGGCTAAAGTCTGGGATGGTGATACCTCCCGTTTCGGTTTTATTTTTCAGTATTACTTTGGGTATTCGGGGTCTTTTGTGGTTCCATACAAATTTGAGGACAGTTTGTTCTAGTTTTGAGAAGTATGCTGGTGCAATTTTGATTGGAATTGCATTGAATGTGTAGAGTGCTTTGGGTAGTAATGACATCTTAACTATATTTATTCTTCCTATCCATGAGCATGGAATGTTTTTCCGTTTCTTTGTGTCTTCTTCAATTTCCTTCATAAGTTTTCTGTAGTTTTCATCATACAGATCTCTTATATCCTTGGTTAGGTTTATTCCGAGGTATTTTATGGTTTTTTATGAAACTTTTATTGCTATTCATTCTCTATCATATCGATGCTGTTGTTTTCAGTATTCTGTCTGACTTCTTTCCTCACTTCCAGATACCATCCCACGATGACTTATACAGTCTTACCTTCAGTCATGGAGCTGTATCACAGGCCCCTTCTGTAGCTTTAGATCCATATATCCAACTGCCAATTGGTCATCAATAGATCTCTTCCCAAGGAAGGTCAAACGGAATATGTTTCTCAAATCTATTCCTCCTAAATTTCCTCTCATCAAATTATTATCTGCCAAGTCACAATGGTAGCAATCTGGACATAAAACTTGATTCCTCCTTCTTTCTCCATCCATCCCAAAATTCTGTTGGTGCTAGCTCCTTAATAAGTGGAAAGTATGACCACACCTTCCTATCTTTACTGCCACTGCCTTAGATCAGACCATCACCCCTGTTCACCTGGCCAACTGTGTCATCCATTTCACTGGTCTCCTTGCCTCACTATTTCCAATCTGTCTTTCTTATGGAAGCCAGAGTGATCCTTCGAAATGACATTACTCATTGTTTCACCTACTAAAATGTCTTTATTGGTTGTCCATACTTTCAAGATGAAGATAAAGCCCTTAGTTAGGTGAATGGTGGAGGTCAGAGAAAGGATCTGCTCAGGGTCACTTTTCACACTATGGGTTCGTCTACTTCTAGCATTAGCCCATGCCATCCTCACAGACACACCCCACACTCCAGCCACACTAATCTACTTCCCACTCCCTCGTGAGCCAAGATCTTTTAGACCTCTGTGTTTTCCCATAAGCTTTTCCCTCTACATGGAAACCATTCCTCTCTCTGTCTCTACCTGTTTGTTTGTTTTTTTATTGTAGTCCATCAAGAATGTACCCAGGGGAGGAACAGTTGCTCAGTCAGTTGAGTATCTGACTCTTGATTTCAGCTCAGATCATGATCTCACAGTTTGTGGAATCGAGGCCCGAGTCATGCTCTGTGCAGATAGCACAGAACCTGCTTGGGGTTCTTTCTTTCCCTCTCTCTCTGCCCCTCCCCTATTCATGCTCTCTCTCTCTCAAAATAAGTAAACTTTAAAAAAAAAGAATGTACCCAAGGAGTAACCTCTTCTCTGTGCTGTCCCCTCCCTTTGGGCCCTGTGTACTTTATTGTTGGCCTACATGTTGGTCACCCTGATGCTTCCCTTACCCAGCAAGCACTATATATTAGCTTATGCCTAGCACAGTAACTGGCACATACTAAACACTAGATAAATGCTTGCCCAGATAATGACTAAACAAACACACTATTCTTCTACATGGTTTCCATACTCCTGCTTTCCCTCACCTGTTGTAGCCCATGAGATATGTAATCTCCCCATGAAAATGTGGTGCCGAGGGCTAAACATACATTCTAGAGGTAGTCCAACCAGTCGCATTAACTGACCCTTTGTGGGTCAATATTCAGGAACCACAACACAAGGCTTGCATTTATCTTACTGACAAATAAAATCCCGTTTTTTTAATTTGGTTTGTATTTTTGGTAATAAATTTATAAAGCCACTTTTTTTCACTCTCCTGTTTATTACCTTCTTTTTTCTTTTTAAGTTTGATTCATTCCATTAGTAAACCTTATTCATTTAGACCCCTAATTCTATCTTAGATTCTGAATCTGGTATTGCTAATCTCAAGTTAAGACATTTGCATATTGGGCAACCATTTATTTTATGTATTAATCCAAGCTGTTAGAAAAAAAACAAACAAAACAAAACCAAGAAACAGAATTTTGAAGGATGGCACTAAATAACTAATTCCAGGTTTGCACACCAATCCACTATTCCTTCTTGAGGTAAAATTCTTTCATCTCCTGGTTACAGCCCACTAGCATGAGGTACCCTGAAAAACTCTATAAGATGGTTTGCCTGGGGATACCTGGGTGGTTCAGTTGGTTAAGTGTCTGACTCTTGATTTTGGCTCAAGTTATGAACTCACAGTTCATAAGTTTGAGACCGGCATTGGGCTCCATGCTAACAATGTGGGTGGAGACTGCTTGGGATTCTCTGTCTCTCCCTCTCTTTCCCCTTCACATTTCCTCCCCTCCACTCCCCTTCCCTCCCCTCCTCTCCTCTCCTTTCCTCTCCTCTCCTCTATCTCTCTCTCTCTCAAAATAAATAAATAAACATTTTTAAAAAATGGTCCTGTAGCATTTCTCTTATCTACATCCCTTAGCTCTATCAAATGGTATTCAAGGTTAGTTTAACATCACTTGTTTTGGGCAAACTCAGGCACCCGTCCATGTGTTTGTTCTTCTCTAAAACTGCTTGGCAATTAACATCAAGTTACCCACTGATGCCTTGAGAGCCTACGTCTTCCCACTTTCTAAAAGGCAGCACATTTTTCATCTTCTGGAACCCCTCCTCTGAGGTCCAGAGTGTGTGCTCCATGACCATTTCTTCAAGAACTGTTAGCATGGTGGGAGGTGGGCCCTCCAGGTTGACAGCTGAAACTCATTTAACACAGAAATCGTCCTGCTATCTCTTCAGTTCCCTCTTGCCCAGCATTCCCCCACCCTTCTCAGTTTCAACACTGATTACTTTGACAGGAAGGAGAGGAGAAAATTCAGAATTGTGCCCTGTGCATTCCTTTTGGTCATCGGATCAACACTGTACCATTCGCCCCAGGCACTGTGACTGCCTGACCACACCGTCCTTGCTCTGGCGAAGCGAAACAGTCTGCTCGTGTGTGTGTCTGGATTACCTCAACATTTGGTTCAGGCTACTTTGGAGCAGCTTTCCCATTTGGACCTGTTCTACAAACTGTATTTAGAATTGCTCTATGTCTGTCTGAAATTCAGCTTTCCTAACACTACAGTTTCTTAACATTACATTTCCTGACACTTTTTAATCAGTTGTTGTGTAGTTAACCTTCCTTCTCTCTTCTATATTGTCCTTTTAAAGGACGCATCCATCCTATGCTCCTTTCCAGTTCTGTCAGTCCCTATTTCTGTAACTCCAGCATGTTTCATTCACACTTCTGCTAAGCCTAAAATGGTAATATATTGAACAAGCATCAGGCACCTTCCTCCACCCATCTTGTCAGCCACTACAGATTTCACTTTTTGTAAACTATTAGCACATGCTGGAAATCTGCTCTTACACGAGTTCTGTAAAATTTCTCACCCTGCTCAGTCAGGTCCCTGACCTGAGAATCTGGAGAGAATCATGTTCTAAAGAACTTGTTCTAGGTCATTATCCTTCATTTAAGCTTAGATCCCCTCCTTGACCCCAAGCCACACTTTATATTCTACAAGTGCTCTGTATCTTACCTGCTACCAAATATCACATACATCTTATCTTGAGACAAAAAGTGGAAGACTAATGTTCACAGGATAGCAAAACACATTGTCTTAACTCCCCCAAAGAAAGCTATTGTAGGAATTTTCTCTTGTATCCCAGATGTCATCTGGAGCATCAGACGGTTACCTAGCCCCATGGATAAGAATAAAATCCATAAACTAGGCTCAAGCCTACATTACATCTCCAGAGGAAGCTTACCTATGGTTAGCCACAAAGTCTCAGAACATTTCACAGCAATTCCTGGTTCCAAGTTTTTACTTCTACTGTGCTCAATTTATGGATGTCCTCACCGACCTGTAGCATGGTTAGCTTTTCTTGATTTTCACTGAAAACAAACAAAATTCCTGTAAGATATTGATGTGAGGCAGCTGCAACCTTCTTACATCTAGACCCAGGATGAAGCCACCTAGAGAAGAGAGTGGAAGATAGAAGAAGGTAGGAGGCCTGGAGCCTGAGATCCCGGGTCTGAGGCCTGCCTTGCCTCTGGACCCTCACTACGTGATACTATGTCTTCTTATCACGTGGGCCAACTTCAGCTATAACTATAGTGGATACATTCTTCAACTCCTCTTCCTTTCTGTTGCAAGCTGCCTAGGTTCCATGTGTTATCTGAGTCTGTGACATGATACAATGTGTTAGGTTTAATATTCCAAGCCATGCATGCCTCCTATAATACCCAGCCTCCAGAATCATATTTAAAGACTGGTCTTTAGCTGCCCATTTACAGATTATCTCTTTTGGTCAAGTGCTTCTAGAAATGAATGATCACATTTATTACACGTTTGGGTTTGTTTTGTTTTGCTTTTCCTAACTTCCTTCTCAGAAAGTAATTTTAGCTTCAATCTTGAAGATATCATGTGGTTGCCTCCATTTACCACCCACAAGGGGTTGAACTAAATGTTCCTTAAGGTCCTATCCAGCAGTCAAATTTATGGCTCTATGTAAGAACCAGTTTCACTATCTGCCAGAGATTACACATAAATGCTCTTCTTTTATCTGAGCTTATGTCAGGTGGGACACCCTCTAAATCTAAAAAGCACAACCATTTTACTTAGAGTCCTTTTAGAACAAATAGGAGAAAAAGGGTACCTGACTTGTGTTTTCTTTTGCTATGAGAATGGAGAAATGGAAGTATCAATGCTCTTAAATATATAATTTTTACTGTCAGGGAAATTATTTCATACTGTCGATTTCCTACAGAAATAGATTCTAACAAGCATTCAGAGTAACAGACATGATGGGTAACACTAGGAGTGAGATAATAAACTCACAGGCGACTGAGATCTTGTTTAGCTCATCTTACTCTAAACCTCATATCTTTTATTGGGCCTGAGTCCTACTGATAAAATGAATCAATAATGCAACACCTGATTGAAGGAAAGAAATGTGGAAATTCCGTGTTCCACACCTAGAAAAATGCTGCAGCTGCAGGACAGAGCGGTACTATGTGTGCTTTTTCAAGTATACGGCTTTTCAAGTCAAAAGGAAAGGAAAACGTGGGGGTAGTGTGTGTCTCTCCCTTGTTTCTAACTGTCACCAAGGCAGAGCCATTGAGGCTGATGCTGGCTGACAGTGGCAGCATATTGCTTGCTGAACTGTGATGATACAATTCAGGGAGAACCTCCGTAGCCCTCATTATCTGCTGCTGTAGCCACTCAGTGCTGCCTCTGTTCCCTCCAGAATGAGGGGGAATTATTAAATATAATTCTACTGATTATGGCTTGGTATAAAAGTTCATGGATCCCGAACCAGTGCCCCAAAGGAAGAACAACATGAGGTAAAGATTGGAGGGCTTTTATGGCAGTACTTGAAGATAATTATAGGGATAGAAACCAATTCCAGGGAGAGAAAAAATTCAGCCAAGCCCAGACTGTTTTCATAATACAGCATAGCTCCCTCTTAACATAAAACATTAACTGCTTTTCCCCGAGGGGGAAAATTCTCAGTGTCAGCCTCCTGGACTAAGAGACTCCGACTGAGGGCACCAGGCAGCAAGTGGGAACTCAGAAACCTCGAGTGTCTGTTAACAATCTTCCATCCTTTTGCCAAGGCAGCCAGGATGTGGCATATCTTACTGTAGAGCAGGTTCACCAGGGAGCAAACAGACAGCAAAAGTATCAGACCCCTTCAGTGTAGGTTGCATTTTACAAAGATGATGTTACCTGTGGATTGATTTGCAATGTAACAACATAGAACCAAAGGTAGATGTTGTGAATAATGATACTGACTCATCAACGTGCACTGGAACATTTAATGTGCAATCAGTTAATATCCAAGAATTTAATCCTTCTCTTTAAAATATGATGGACCAGAATAATGACATTAATAAGCATTCTGAAGCAGACTCACCTTAATTCTACAGAAAGGATTACGAGTGCATTTTGGCTGGTCTTGTTAATGGGGTGGGAGTGGGCAATAAAACTCTTTGAGAGCATTTGTCATTCTTTGGCAATAACAGACTCTAGGTTTTTATTTTGCCATCTAAGATTTCTCTGATTTTCTTGGGTTCAGAGGAACAGCCCTGGGTATAGGTTGCTATTACCTGGATGCATTATTGTGAAATCCATACCCTTAAAATAGCTCTAGCTGTTCAAATCTGTGGCAACCTAACAGAAAAACAAGAATCCAGGCAGAAGAGTATTTGTATGAGGGCTTCCTAAAATATAGGATTTGTATTCACAATAGCCTTAACTAAGGTAGAAAATGGTTTTCAATAGTAAATAGATATAAGACAAGGACCCGAATATCAATGAACCACAGAATGAGAAAGCTGTTCTTTTTCCAACCCATCAACTCATTTTACATAGCAAAGGACAGAATCAGGGCACCTGGGTGGCTCAGTATGTTATAAACATCCAACTCTTGATCTCTGCTCAGGTCATGATCTCCCAGTTCCTGAGCGCCAGCCTCCCACTGGGCTCTGCACTAATTGCTTCTCTGCCCCTCACCTGCTTGTGAGCTCTCTCTCTTTCAAAATAAATAAATAAACTTAAAAAAAAAAACTTTGAAAAGTAAAAACAGAGTCTCAGTTTGGGGCTTCTCTTTCACACTTCTTTAAAACTTGCTAATCTCTCATTTTATCAAAAGATAGCAGCCATCAGGTATCAACTTGTAACTCAATAACACTGTTTTGTCTCCATCGTATGTACTTTCACAGTGGCTTTACATTTACGGAAGCTATGATTATTGTTCTGTCTATGATAACAATATGAAGTTTCTCCTTAGAATAAATATATTTAATTTTTTTAGAAGTGAGTTCCACTTAGGCGGAAAAAGCTGTTCAGTGGAAAATAATGCAGGTGCTATAAGGTTTTGGCAAAAATAGTGACTATGGCAGATGGTACCTGAAGTTTGGTAAGCATGGCAATGCCCACTGGCCTCTATATACTAGATGCCCATAGTTACCCTTCTCCCCACTACTGTGACAACCAAAATGTCCCCCGGTATTTCCAAATGTCCCCTGAGGGGGTAGAGGGTGGTGCAGAATCATTCTGGGCTGGAAATCACTGATTTAGAGCAATATGGTCTCTGAGTAATTGTTTAAGAGGGCAGATTGGGGATAGCATCAGGCTTTGTGAAAATGACAGGGTGAAGAAGTCTAGGGGTGAAAGCTCATCAATAAAGTGGGACATTAAGTCAGAGAACATTGGGTGGATACATTTTAATAAAGAAACAGATTCCTTCTGAGGGTTTCTCCTATCCACTGGCTCATTCAAATATATTAATATCAGCCATTCTACTTCTAATAAAGGATTCCAGATACGAATCCCAAAAACAAGGTTACTGATGGTCTTTGCCTTTGTAATTCATTTCTCAGTCCAACCAGACTGCAGGAGGGTTTGTGAACCTTCAGGGAAAAAACACAAGCTCGAGCCTGCCAATCTGGCATGCCTCAGTGGGCTGAACTGGCCTGGCTTTTTTATGAGGTGTTTGGCAGCCTGAGTATTTAATTTCATTCTTTTATTTTATGTTTTGGGTGCATACACCCAGAGGCCTTTGGACAATTGCCTCTTTTTTTAATAAAGGTAATAAATGCCCATAGGAAATTTACCTATATCTAAACTGACATAACAAAGCTGATACTTCAGAGGGGTCAGGCATGAGAGATTCCAGCAATTTATATAAACGGAGGAAGCTGGCATGCATTTGGACTGCCTGGAGTTATTACTCAGGCACTGGCAGTCTTCCAAGCTGTTCATAATTTTAAATAAATTCTGATCTTGGTGATGTATACTTATTGATCAAGTTCTCAGAAAGTCATCACCATGTACTCTTTGACTACATATTGATCTGAAATCTCTACAGTTACTGAGAGAGGTCTGGCATGACATCAGCTACTATCTACCTCAATTCATCCTTCTATTTGAATCAAGCCTGCGGAAGCGGCTCCTTCTGTTCCACTTATTACGGAGTGATATCTGGATTGCGGCTGGAAGATAAGATTCTTAGCTTCTGTATCTCAATTCATCACCAATCATCTTTGGTTAGTTCCTATCTGAAATTCTCAGTTTCTCTTTAATATTAAAAAAGTAAATGGTATTGATTATGGATAAGAAACTCTTGGTTCTTTCATTTCAAATTCCTGTTCAAAAATATGCCATCTCCTCATTTAAAGATCTTGCTGCAACTCACTTGGAACTCTTACCACCCAAATCATTAGAAAAGGTTGGGTGGGGGCACCTGGGTAGCTCAGTTGGTTAAGTGTCCAACTTTGGTTCAGGTCATGATCTTACGGTTCGTGAGTTTGAGCCCCACATCGGGCTCTGTGCTGACAGCTCAGAGCATGGAGCCTGTTTCAGATTCTGTACCTCCCTCTGTCTCTGCTCCTCCTCCATTTCCACTCTGTCTCTCTCTCCCTCAAAATGAAATAAACATTAAAAAAAAGAAGAAGAAAAGAAAAGGTTGGCTGGCCAGCAGGTAGCTTTATAGGGTCTGAGAGATAAGAATGTATGCCTGCTCTCCTGGTCACATGCTTGCTGATCACTGGCCCTCTGACTTTCCAACAACAGCCACATTTTTTGATCTCCAACCCCAGATGCTCAAATCTCTCTGTCCTGTCCAAAATCTATAATTATTTCAGTTCTCCTTGCCTTCAGCTTTTGTATTTTGTTTGGTGATTGTGCTCTATAGGATATTGGCTCCCCAAAGATGTTTGTGATCTAAGTCCAGAATGTATGATATGTAATATTACATGGCAAAATGGCATTCTGGAATTAAAGTTGCTAATCAGCTGACCTTAATCTAAAGGCATCGTGTAGGTTGTGTGGGTAGGAACACCTTGTGTAGACACAAGAGTCGTTTAAATATGGAAGAGGTAGGTGGAAGACCTAATGTCTAAATGGTAATATGTGCAAAGGAATTGATCTGCCATTGTTGCCTTTGAAAATGGAAGGAGACCATAAGTCTAAAAAGCAAAGGCAAGGAAACATATTTGCCCTTAGAGCCTCCACAGAGGAATGTAGCCTGACCAATACCTTGACTGGAGCCCAGTGAGACTCCATGTTATTCTTCCAACCTATAGGTCTATGTGATTTTATGTTGTTTTAAGCCACACCAAATGTGTGGTAATTTGGTACAGTAGCCCTAGGAAATGATACAAAGCTGTTACTCCCAAAAAGAGCAAATAATCACATAGACTGTAGAGAATGGTTTGTGAAAGCTCTCTGATTCTCTAGCAGTGACAGATGTTAAGAAAATGAGCTAGAATGACATAAGCAGCAACTCTTCCAGGACCTGGACCTGAGACCTGTCCCAGGATGGCTCCACCTGCCAGACCTGCTTCCTCTTCGTACTCCCTTTTAGCTCGAATCCAGACGCCCTCTGCTCCCCAAATCCCCAGCCTCAACTATCCCCACCTTTTTGACTCAAGAAAAGATAAACACATTTCTAGAATATTCAAACCTACTTAAACGGCATTTAACATTTTTTTTTACTATAAACACTCGCATTTGTGATGTTCTCTGCATATTTATATCCCCTATATCTTTCTACCATTAGTGATAAAGTTCTATAATAAAAACATGTTTTGGAATCTTTGGGAGTTATATATTACCACCAGCACTGTGTAGTCTAACAATTTTACTCAGTCAGTCACTCAGCAATTGAGTGTACATGGCACTGAGTGGAAGCAGGGATGAATAAAATGGTCTCCCTGCTGAAAGAGTTCACAATTTAATATGGGCACAGAATAGGAGAAACGTTCATTCATTCCACCAATACTGAACCCATGGCTTACCTCAGACATACACTTAACTGTAATGTAAGACGGAAGCACGAGTTCTCTAGCAGAGCCACAAACAAAAGTGACAGTGAACAAAAGCTCACAAAGTGACAGTATTACAGGAACATAGCACCTCTCAAAAACCCAGGGAACTGGTATTCAAAACACTCTCACCAGCTAGAAAGAGATACAGAACAAGGAAAAATAAGTCTCGTGATCAAAAGATATGTAACAAGTTCTGAACACTGAAACTCAAGTATGTTGCAGGTAGGAGGGTCTCAGGCACCTTTATTTGGTGCCCAGTGTCCTGTATTTTATGCTCTAAAATGTTCACTTATCTTTAATCCTGGCCCCCAGATGATTAAAAAGAGCAAATTAGAAGAGAGAAACTGCTAAGGACAGTCACGCCGTTTGCAACCTAAGCAATACAACTGGGCAGCAGCAGAAAAAGGAACAGACACATAGATGGTCAAAGCAAACTTGAGCAAAGTGGGGCCACTTTTGCCATAGGCTTGCCGCCAGTGCCGACCAGTGAACCCCAAGACTGTCCTTGACATACACACCACATGGTGACTCAATTTCAAAGGATTCTGGATTTCCTAGCCTGTGTTCAAATTAGGTTCTGCGTGTTTTATTTAGGAAGGCAAGGAAGTGTGCAAGCACTTTTATACAAACTTCATCACAAATTGTTACACTCTTTTAAATTCTGGTGCCTTCTGGAGGACGATGTTTCACTGTTCCACAGAGTGAGAACCCACAGGTCACAAACAACTAAGGAGCAAAGGCACCGGGCCCGTGCAAATGGAAAAGGAAGGTTCATTCCAAGACTAAAATATACTGACTATGTCACCGTGTCAGAAGCTAAACAACAAGCATATCCCTGGGTATCAATGTTTGCTATCAGAAAAATCACAAAAGTATTTCAGCAATCACCTGGGCTAGGAGCTCATTTGCGAAGGCCGTGTCCAAAGTATAACTCTATTATCAAACATAACAAAACAACAATTTTTCATCACTAATGACTGACATAGAGGTTCTTGCTCTGTTTTTACTAATCGCACTCAGGGTAGCTCTGTTTTTTATAGTTTCCTTTATGATGAGAACACTGAACTTCACTGAGAAGTTCCTGGGGAACGCTATAGAGTGTGATTTTCCAGCAAGTCAGTTAACAGAGGGCTCTCTTTAGCTCTTTGCCTTTATTTAAATCTAAGTCATTGTACCAACCTACCCTTTATGAGGAACAGATAAAGTCATAAATAATATCAGGGTGTAACAAAAGGGAAGTTGTCATGAAATAACATAAGAGGGGAATCCACGCCTTGGTGCTTCAAAATCGAATAGGGATATGCATGTCTCTGTCGGTGGGCTGGCTTCATCCAGAGACTGCACAAACCCTAGTATGCGCAAAGTGAACTTTCCACGGGTTCTGCCTATGCCAGAGAAATAAACAAACACCAACTGACAGGTCCAGAGTGCCTCTCTAGTGTCACCAATCCTCTGTCTCCCCACATACAAAGAAAAAATGAGCAAACTCTTTAATCATTATTATCCTTCCCTGTTGCCCCCGTCTTAATTAAGAACTAGTAAGCAATAGGACAGATGGAAGCTACACTTGTGGTGGATGTAATATAACATATAAACTTGTCAAATCACTATGCTGTACACCTGAAACTAATGTAACATTATGTGTCAACTATACTCAGAAAAAATTAGGGGCACATGGGTGGCTCAGTTTTTTAAGCGTCAGACTCTTGAATTCCGTTCAGGTCATGATCTCACAGTTCTTAGGTTCAAGCCCTGCATCGATCTGGCTCTGTGCTGACAGTGCAGAGCCTGCTTGGAATTCTCTCTGACCCTCCCCTCCTTGTTCCCTCTGTCTTTCTTTCACTGAAAATAAATGAAGTTTAAAATTTTTTTTAATTTTAAAAAACTAGCAAGCAATAAAAATAGCTAATATGTATAGACCACTTACTCTGTTCAGGCGTCTTATAAGAGTTATCTCATTTAATCTTCACAAGACGTCTATTCTATAAACATTATCATACCCATATTACAGATAAGGAAACTATGACTTGGAGGGGTTAAGTAGCTTGCTTACAGTCACATGGGTAGGACTGGAGGGATTGCCCAACAAAATGTCAGAGACCACCCTCTCACCACTACAGTATAAGTGAATGTGAACATTTTGGAAGCTGGACAATAGCTTGAGTTACAATTTATAAAACATAGGCGACTAGCAACAACTTAAACATTTATCTCCGTCTTTGCTACAGTGTTTACATGCTCTAAGAGGATTTACATGCTCTAAAGTGAATCATCTTTAAATACAGGATAATTTGCTGAAAGAAGGGAAAAGGTGCTGAAACAAAAAATGCATAATAGGAAAAACATGCTAACACAATCATTCTCAAGCTCTTTGCTCTCAAAACTGACCTGGCTTTTTTTTTTAAAGGGAGCCTTTCCCATTTTTTAAAAAAATTCTGTGCTATCTCATTGTTTTCTTGTACATTTCACCCAAGGCATTGTGTTACCTCAGTCAATAACTGTTAAGGGTGTATGCCATGCCACAAGCCCAAGGTAACCAACTGAAAGACTTGTTGGAAAGAACACGAACTGATCATTTTTCTTATAAAATACATATATATATATATATATGTATTATATATATATTAATTAGGACTCAAAAAATATATATAGTGTATATATATATTACTATATATATATAGCAAATATAATATATATATAGTTTTGAGTCCTAATTAATTGGAAAGTTTTTATTTTTAGAAGAAGTAAATGTTGGTGGAAATAGCACTAACCCTAGGAATCAGAAATCCCAATTTCTGGGTAGAGTTCCATCACTCAAGAGCTGTCTCTCCTTGGAGAATATGCATCATCACCTTCTTTATACTCAAGTTCTCCCCCATGAAAATGGGAATTATAACTATGCCCTATCTTTCACATTTGTTATAAAAATCAAATGAATATAATGTGATCCACACCTATCAAACCCTTTATAATGTAAGGCAGTATGATGATGATACGCGAAAAAAAAAAAAATGGTGGAAGAAGCAAAAATGGGATGCAAACATACCAAGGGAGTCATAAGTAATTCCAGTGAGTCTTTCCTGAGAAACTGAAATATTACATTAATTACAGCCATAAGCTATTATTCTATGGAGTCACACCTACTACCCTATATTTCATGGGGCAGCCTTCATACATTGAGAAAGAGTCTTCAAGTTCTAGTAAGTCGTCTCTTCTCTTGGTTAAATGTGCAAAGTTTCCCCAATTATTCCTCATGGGATGTGATTTGTAAGACTTTTGTCTTCTGTCTTTTCACCCAGTTCAGTCAGTGCCACACTTAAAATGAATATGATACTCCAGACATCATAGACATTACTGCCAACTTCGACCTACATTACGTACCTGCATGAAATGCAAACTTTCATTGCCTTTTGTTGGAGCAGACTGAATGTCCCAGATGTTTTCATCATGTGTGTTTGCCCAACAGTACTTGCAAAACTCGGGTGCCTGGGTGGCTCAGTCAGTTAAGCGTCTGACTTCAGCTCAGGTCATGATCTCATGGGTTCGTGGGTTCGAGCCCCGCGTTGGGCTCTGTGCTGACAGTTCAGAGCCTGGAGCCTGCTTTGGATTGTGTGTCTTCCTCTGCCTCTAACCCTCCCCTGCTCCTGCTGCCTCTCTCTCTCTCTCTCAGAAATAAATAAAACATTTTTTTAAAAAAGTACTTGCAAAACTCTTTTTGTTTTAAGCCTTAAAACCTTTTATCCTCTTGAAATACTACTTTGTTGAGTTCTGCCTAGCTTTCCAATCTGATAAAATCATTTTGAATGATGATTCTCATCCATCATATTATCTATCTCTCCCAGGTCTGTCATCCACAAATTTGATAAACAAAACTTCTATGTCTTAATATAAGTTATAGAGTTTTCAAAAAATGTTCAAGCCAGATTTTAAGCAAAATTTAAACAGATTTAAAGCTCTTTTGGAAAGTTTCTAACTACTGCTTTCCAGGTGAATGAATTACTTATTAGCCAAAACTCTTTGGGAATAGATATCAACTAGCCATGAATCGCCCTACTTACGTGGTGTATTTCTAGAACTATGTTGAACATCCACATCTCTGACAGGTTTTCCCAATTTTAAAATACAGACGTCATTTCCCCATGTTTAATCTTTTGGATCTTCTTTATTTCTCCATGGTTTTAAAATAATTACCCAAAACAAAAATCCACTATTACATGTGCTAGCTTTTTTTAAGTGGCCTGGAATAGTAAATAATAATAAATAATAAAACTCAACATTCTACTTTTGAGTAGTCAGAGACTGCCAAATTATTTTTCTTCTACCTCAGGTTGCAACTACCTATTCAATATGTTTTGCTCTAGTTTCCCCAGTCTAAGCACACTCTCCTTGAGAGGGAAAAGAAAATCAAAATAGAATTTGAAGGGTCTCTCCCTTCTGCCTTTCATCTCTTTGTATCATACCATCTATAACAAGCAAGAAAGTCTTCATTTTTTTTCTTGTTATCATAACTCCTAAAGAATCTCTTGGTTGTCTTTCACATCTTTCATAAGCCTTGGCAGTTACTTTCAGTGATTTGTGCTTCTTTGAAATAGTTTTCTCTTCTTTACTGTATGGTCTCCTTCAAAGTCTGTGGTCACAGGACAGCTTGTGTGCCCATACTTTCCATACTTGGGAATTCCAAATTTCCTCTCCAGAGCTCTTCCCTCTTGAACTGTCTTCTCTTCTGGAGTCATGTTCCTCTTACAAAACAATTACCTGGTTGATATCATGGTCCAGGCTTTTTGCCTTATTAAAGACTACTATCACAGAATCATAGAATTCAGGAAAACTTTTTCAATAGCAGGAGTATAAAAGTCACTTCAGGGGCACCTGGGTGGCTCAGTCGGTTCAATATCAGACTCTTGATTTCAGCTCAGGTTGATTTCATGATCTTACAGAGTCTGCTTGGGATTCTCTCTCTTTCTTTCTGTCCCACCCCCACTTATTCATTCTCTCTCTCTCTCTCTCTCTCTCTCTCTGTTCTCTCTCTCTCTCTCAAAATAAATACATGTTTAAAAAAGTAATTTCAAATGTTACTGTATATCAATATTAACTACAAATCTATCTGCTAGCTTTCAATTAAAAAGGAGGAAAAAAGGAGCATAAGTTTACATACATATTCATGTAGAAAGTATCAAAACTCACCTGAGGAAAGTCACAACTACTAAATAAACAACCTCAGCAACCATAAAGAATCCATCAAATTGAAATCACATTCACAGTGAAATAGTAATATATTTGTCTTCCACACAAGGCTAGACTGAGTAGGGATTACAGTGGTAAATGAGATAAGAAAGATTCCTTTCCTCATGGAGTTTATGTTCTAGTCAAAAGATACGCAATAACTGGCAAAAAAATAAAAATAAACCATCACACTAAACAGATTGGGAGAAAGGATGGCATTCTTTTAGGTAAGCTAGTCAGAGAAGGCACTCTGACAAGGTGATATTTGAATTAGAATCTCAAGGAGAAGAACTATCCAGCTATGTTATGATCTGGGGAAAGAGCAATTCAGGGAAAGGATGGTCAAGGACAACATCCCAAAGATCAAAAGAACAAGAGCCATCAGTCAAAGCAAACCTGCTTAGAGAGTAAAGTAAAAGTTCAGCAATCCAGGTTATTGGAAATTCTGTAACCTGTCTAGGGAAGTGCCAGAGAAGGTGATATAAAATAAAAGCATAGTAAAGGAAACATTTGAGAATAAGGTCAAATAAAGTAACTCATATATGCTGTACCCTTGACTTATTTATTCATATACACTAACTATAATAACTAGAATAGGATAGTGATCACATATGACTTAATACCTTCAAATAATTACATGTTTAATACTATGTTGCTTGATTATGCCCTATTGGATCAACTCAAACACCAGGTTTCTGTTGCTACTTCACAGTTGCTGAGAATTTCTGTATGACAGACAAAAATATTAAAAAACCCAGCTGTCCACAATCTCCCTCTGTCCTGCCTTCTCAAGAAAATTCTCCACTTGTGATGCCCAGGTCCTGGGCATTTGCTGAAATGATCAAGGTAATGAATAGAGTAGGGAGCTGGACAAAGTCCAGAAAGATAAAATTGATTTCTATAAAATAGGCCATGGAATTATCCTCAAAAGTAAAGTAAAAAATCTAAGAGGCTCCAGGAGGCAGTGGGAAAGAAGGGACAGCAGAAAATGAGGACAAGAGCAAAGCTAGGTGGGGTTTTATAAGAGAAAAGAGACATAGGGGTAGCAGCAGAGGGAAAAAAAAAACCCTAAAATTTATTTTTAGAAAATTTTACTGTATGTTCTATGATATAATTTCTTCCTCTCTACCTTCTCAAGAGAACTTCAAGATAAGCCTGAATTACTTTATAAGGCTTTATGGACTAGGATTGAGAATGATAGCCCATTTCTATTCCAAATTTACAGCATATTGGATGTTCTACAAATGCATGCATTACAACCTCAGTTGGGCCCCAACCAACTGTTGCTTGAAAATATTTCCCTTCACTCCCAATAGATCCTCTTTTCAATCTTCCAAAATAAGTTTTTTAAGTCCTTCCTTCACTCCTCCCCCACCATATTTCTAACCCTACTGATTCTTAGCCAAGCACCTGGGCCATTAATCACTGAAATTATAGACAGTTTGAGAATCCCTCACCTTGCATCTCTTGGTCCTCATGATGCTCCCATTCCTCCATCCACCATTGTCACCTTCTTGTTGGCCTTAGAGGAAGCAGTGACCTTACTCCTTCCCCAGGTGACCAGGTCCTAGCTGTCACAGCCCTAGCCCTTCCCAGTTCACCCAGGATCAGGTGACATCAGTCCATCCATTTCTCTTTTCCACACTATCTTGGTGTCATCTCTTTTCTTTCTCCTTGTTCTCACTCTGCTTCTTCATAAAAATGCAAGTAATTCCAGTGATTCCATTTCTGAAAATATATCTTAAAGCAACCTCCACACAGCACCCAGGTCCACAGTCCAGATACACACAATCCATACAGACACAACCTTCACACAACATATGGGCCCACCGTCTAGGTACACACAGTAGGCTCACAATCCATATAGACACAACCTTCACACAGCATGCAAGCCCACAGTCTTAAAAAGATATCTTTGGGAGTTTCTCTCCCAAAACATTTCCAAAGACCCAGGGGGTATCTTCGAGGGACTTTAATATCCTTCATTTTATACTTGATGATATTTGAGTTTTGACATTCAGGATATATGGCTTTTTTTAAGAAAAACAGTAAGAATTTTTGAATGTCAACAATTCTTCACCTATATCGATCCTACATTTGTGGATTCTGCTTCCAAAATGATGTTCAAATCCAGCCATTCTCTACTACTGCCCTCAATCTTGCCCTTGCTCAGGATTACTCAGATATTAACTGTTGATTGATGGAACTGCTTAACCTTATTTCAGTACTTTGCAATACTTCCAGAAAACTATCTCTTCTAAACTCTAACCGGATGCCATCATCAGGCTCAAGTACCGTCAATAGTCTCCCATTACCTCCTAACTAAAGTAGGAACTTCTTATAAGTTATTTAAAGGCTTCAGAACATGACCTAAACACCTTTTTCCCAACCTTTTCATCTCCTCCGTAGAATTTCACTGTAGCCAGACCCAGCCACACTGTGAACCTGAGCTTCTATCACTTCCACCCTTCGTTAATGCTTCTTCCTAGATCTGGAATTCCCTTCACCCTCCATCTCTGACTAAATCCAATCCCTACTCATCTAAACCACACCAAACCACCTTATGAGGCTTTACTCATGCCATTCATTAGAATTATCCATTCTTTCTTTGTTTGTTTTTAATGTTTGTTTGTTTGTTTTGAAAGAGGGGCCATGCAGAGAGCAGGGGAGGGGCAGAGAGAGAGATTATCCCAAGTAGGCTCTGCACTATCAGCATAGACACCCACACAGGGCTTGATCTCATAAACCACAAGATTATAACCTGAGCTGCAACCAAGAGCAGGACACTTAACAGACTGAGCTACCCAGGTGCCCCAAACCATTCCTTTTTTGTAGTCTAATGATACCCTCTATCTGAAAATATTGAACTTTTCACACTGTGTAGCATAGCTACATATGAAGCTTTACAGTACTCAAGATGAGTTTTTCAAAGCCAGAGATTAACTTTATTTATGTTCACATTCTTTCTACATATGTAAAATATGACATATACTAGCTGTCGAGTAAATGTTTATTATAAGTTTGATAGAATAACTCATATCAGCAATGAAGTTAGTATTGATATGAACTTAGTACTATTTTCTATTTTGATTCTTTTAGTTTTCACACTTTACACAAAAGCATTACAATTAAAAGTCATAAGCATATTTTGGAGCTTTGTTTTTGTTTTTTTTTTAAATGTTTTATTTATTTCCAGGAGAGAGAGAGACAACATGAGCAGGGGAGGGTCAGAGAGAGAGGGAATCACAGACTGAAACAGGCTCCAGGCTCTGAGCTGGCAGTCAGCACAGAGCCCGACGCGGGGCTCGAACCCACGAACTGCGAGATCATAACCTAAGTGAAAGTCGGACGCTCAACCGACTAAGCCACCCAGGCGCCCCTTGGAGCTTTGTTTTTAACTTGAGAGGAAATGGAGAAGAAAATTTTGTCCATAAATTTTGGCCCTTAAAAGCTACATGTTTAATATTAATAATAAAATCGCCATTTGCTGAGGAGCTACTATATGTGAGGCACTGATTTAGCATTATACATTCACTAGATCATTTAATCTCCTAAAGAAACCAGTGCAGTGCAGTAAATACTGTTTTATTTTTTTAAGTTTATTTATTTATTTTTCAGACAGAGAGAGAGGGAACGCTCATGCACATGAGCAGGGGAAGCGTGGAGAGAGAGAAAGAGAGAGAGAGAATCCCAAGCAAGCTCCATGCTGTCAGCCTAGAATCTGACACAAACCAGGAGATCGTGACCTGAGCTGACAAGAGTCAGACACCTAACCGACTAAGCCACCCAGGCACCCACAAATACTATTTTATATCCATTTTGCATATAAAGAAACTGAGTCTCCCCCAAGTAATTAATCCCATACCAAACAAATCATAGAGCTATGAAGAACTGCCAGGCATCAAAGCCAAATTTGCTTGATACTTGAGCTCACACTCTCTCAACGTTGCCCCACTGTGTCCTCATTAACTGCTTCCAGGGAGAACAATGATGACTAGGCTAGGACTCTGGAAAAGGAACTAGACTGGAGTGGGCTGACATTAGAGGCTGTGCCCTAGAATGTTCCAAGAAAACACTGCATGTTAATTAGAAATAGGGAGTAAAGTCTAGGGGAAAATGTGGGACAGCCATTACATAACCAGTACTTGGTAATATAAGAAAACCATTGTGATTTGCAAAGTTATGACAGTTTGGACTGCTTGTGTGATAAAGTCTGTCCCTTCCTATCCAGCATGCCTTTATTTGAGCTCCAACCTCCTCCCCTGTCTCTTATCTCAGTAAACTTCAAATACTGTCCTGAAAAAGGCATTGGAGCCTATATCCATTGTGGTAATTTTATCTTGATATTGAAGTGCACATTCAAAAGAGACACTGGGAAAACAGATGCAAAATTAGTGTGATTATTTCATGAATCTCTCAAAGTGGCAACTAGCTTCCCACTGTTTTTCCATCTTTGTTTAAAAATGTTTCTGTGCTGTATGGGAGATGTCTTCAGAATAACACTTGAGAGAATAAATAGAGAAGAAATGTTTGGAAGCAAACATTCATGAAACATTTGGAAACACCTGCCTTGTGTTAATTGAACTTTCCTTACTAGGTGGGTTATTTTGTCTTGTGTAAACCAAGAAGGGTTTATGCTTTATTTCACATAACCTTTGTCTAGTCTCTTGCTTCATATCCAAATCTACAGGGATTCCTTTTTTCCCCCTCCCTTAAATTTCTCCTCAAAAGTCCTTTCCTCCTTCCCCTAAATGTGTTCTTCATAACTAACAGCTGTGGAGGAGGACCTGAAGATTCAACAACCACAAAATGCCTCCAAACATGATGCCAGATGCCAAATATGTCTACCCGAGGACAGTTACTCAACTTCTCCTTACTCATTTTCTGCCTTTATGGTCTTCTCTGTCTCATGAGATCATAAGCCCACAGGGAAAATTTGTGCTTTTAGGATCTATTCAGCAAGTAGTATGTTACAAATGCTGCAAAGATGCTTATCTTTGGAAATATGCAATGATGTAAAGTTATTATAGTCATGGAGGAAAAGAACAGCTCTATTCCTTGTAAAAATTATCCTGAGTTCTATGTCTAAAAGAGATAAAAAGTGCTTTATTCAAAATATGAACCTCCAGGAAATCTCCCAGGCTACCAGAAGGAGGCTTGGCTGAGACTCAGAAAACCAGGTTACAATCCTAATTCTTCCACCAACTCATTCTGTGAAATTGGACCAGTTATTTGGCCCATTTGTAGGAATGCATGAAATAGGCACACTAACCTCTTCCTATATCCCCATGGGGATTTCTAAGCATCAAATGAAATGAACAATGTGAAAGTTCATTCAATAGTTTACACCAGTAATTGATTGTCATGGCTGTTGTTATTGTTACGAGATTTGCTTTTTGGTGATTTCCAGTTCACCATGGTGAAATACTATATGCATTTCCCTCCACTCCCTCAAAACCACACCAAAGTAAGAATAACAAATCTTTAACAGATATAAATCCACAAATCACAAAGTCAAAGAAACAGCAGGGAATGAAAAATATCAGCGAGTGTTTGGAAGATGTAAAGCTAGTCAAGGAAACAGAGTGAGGAGAAAGCTGAGTGCCTAGTGTCTAGAGACAAAAATCAGTTCAGACCTCCAGGCCAGGAAAGAACTTCAGGCATCCATTGGGGATCGGAGAGAAGAGGAAGTGGGCAAGGCTTGACACAGGGCATTAGTGGTTAGGCCTCCTGCAGTCCTTTCTTCTCAGCACAGAGAAGTTCCTGTACAGGCGTCGTAGAGAGAAACACACTGGACAGAAATCAAGAGTTATGCATCGACTTAAATATCGAATGTTGAGGTGCCCCTTCCACTCCATGGCAAACATTCCTATCTGACATACACCATGAAGACAAACAGGAAGTGAGCCCTGCCTGCATACTCCTCAGTGATTTAGAAATATGGAGGTAAATATCAGGAGAACAGCCAAAAATATACAAAGTGGCTGCATATTTGGGAATGAGAACTCCTACAATGTCAGGAAAGCCCTTAAAATACTAAAAAAGAATCACTTCTATTTGTTATTTTAAAAAATTAAGTTTTGACTTACTTTTCAAAGAAACTGGAGTATAGACCAATAGAATATATTATAGGAAATACATATTTATATATTCCCCAACTTTTAATTTTATTAGCTACACCAGACTAATTTAACAGATGGGGAATACAATAAAATCTACTCAGAATGGCATATGCAACTTAGAATTTTTAGGCTGAGTCAGTCCAGTGAGGGCAGAATCACATGTTCCTGACAGCATTCACTTGATGGTTTATCACTGTGGAAAGGAGGTCTTGGAAACAGGGTGTTACTCTGGGGCCATCCACTGGAACTTCCTCAGTGGCCCCAGCGCCTGCTGCCTGACTGACCTGGTTTTCAGACAGCGAACTCACCTACCGACTTTCCTCCCTTCCTCTGGCCTCTCCTCCTTCTGATTCATTGCTACCTGAGCACTATTTGCAAAATGTGGGTCCAATCAAGTCATCCTTCTCTAAATCTTTTGATGGCCCCACAAAAACCCAATCCCAACCACCCATGCTAGACTTGCCTCTTGAGCCTATTCACTCACTGTGCCCACCAAACAGAGAACTACTCACTCTCCTGTGACCTCTCTATGTGCTTCCATGCCTCCCTGTCTCCCTCTCTCTACCTCTTCTCTGGAATGTTCTGTCCTGTCTTTACTAGCAAACACTCACTCCTTAAAAAAAAAAAAAAAAACAACTTAAAAGCCATCATCCAATCTCAACCCACCATGGCAAATTACTTGCACATTATCCTATACTCCCTGTTTATACTTTGTATTGCAATTATTTCTTCCAAATATCTGTCTCACGTACTAGACCTGGAGCTCTCAAAACAGGAAGTAGGTTTAATCATCTTTGTATTCTCCAAGCAAAATAACAGACACATAGTCAGCCCTCAAGCAACATTTGTTGAATGAGCCAGAAGGAGTGAACTAATCTCACATAAATTTGGGCCTTAGCACACTCTTTGTTTGAATGTCTATATAATGCTAATGTGAAGAAATATGATTTACACTCTTCTAGCTGGCTAGCATCTAAGCTCCAAGGGTGTGAGGTCAAAACATCACCTCGAACACAGGCACAATACTCTCCTCAGAGAGAATAGAGAGGAACAGAAGCAAGGAGGGTCCAGTGGGGTAGCTGGTATATTTAACACTTGGAGCCGGTCATTTCTTAACATCCCTCTTCTCCATACAAGAAAATTCTTTTCTGTAATAATCATTATTTTCTTATAGTATCCCATAGCTTTAGGAATTACCACCTTAAAAGGAAGGATAATTTTTAATGTTCATGATAGTATTCACATTCAGTAAATTACCACATGTATGAATGAAAAGGTGCACTAACCAAACAAAAATATTATACCTTGTGATTCATACTCCGTTTCCCCTTTAAAATATTAAACACAAAAGTTCCAACTAGTCACAGATCATGACAGAATTCAGGTAACTCAAGTTCCTTTTCTTCATCTTTACAATGGTATACCATCCTTTTACTTTCTAATATACTGTTTAAAAGCAAGACTATGAAGTACCACCAGGCTGGGAGGCAAGCACCGGACTCCAAGGGAGCTCAGCCAATTCCAAACCCTAACAAACCTCCTCCCCGAACAACACCTGCAGCTGACTCGGCCTGTGTCAGGGCCTACAACTAGGTGAGACTTCTCCAAATTAACTTCCATGAAAAATGCAATTTTTATTAAAAGAGAGTAATAAAAACATGTTCAATTGGATGCCAAGATACACATTCATAAAGCTGACAGTACCTACAGCAATTGTTTAGTACTTCAACCAACCAATTATTTTATTTTAGGAGAAGGGGTAATATTTTACCACTGACACGGTTTAAAATTGCTGGGGCATGGTGACGATAAGAAGTATGCTCAACTCATAGTCAGTTTTATTACTGTTTTTAAATTCTCTATAGGAAATACATCCTTTTTTTAATGTTTGTTTTTTTTTTTAATGTTTTATTTATTTTTAGGAGAGAGAGAGAGACAGCATGAGCAGGGGAGGGTCAGAGAGAGAGGGAGTCACAGACTGAAACAGGCTCCAGGCTCTGAGCTGGCAGTCAGCACAGAGCCCGACGCGGGGCTTGAACCCACTTACCGCGAGATCATGACCTAAGCGAAAGTCGGATGCTTAACCAACTAAGCCACCCAGGCGCCCCTGTTTGTTTGTTTTGAGAGACAGCGAGCACAGAGGGGAGAGGATCCAAAGCAAGCTCTGCACTGACACAGAGAGCCCGATGTGAGGCCCACAATTACACACTGTCAGCACAGAGCCCAATGCAGGCCTTGAACTCACTTACCATGAGTCGCTTAACTGACTGAGCTACCCAGATGCCCAGCAATGTATCTCTTTATTGCCACCCCAATGGAGACCAAAGGAAATATTTCCTTCCCCCTTTCTCCGTTGTATTATAACCTCTCCTCACTTCCTTCTAAGAGCCAAAGAGCAGGTATAGGACAGGGAGAATCAAGTCTCTCCTGGAGAGCATATCTGGAGTAGCGTCACCTGAGGAGTCAGGGATGAGTTTCTGCATCCTTCCACATTAGTCTGGCAGCCTCGGCGTTCATACCTCAGCCACCTACTATACAGACCTTAGATGAATAGCTTTTCTTATGAACTTGTCTCCCTTCCTTTGTCCCCTATTTTATTAGTTTCCTAAGGCTGCCATTATAAAATACCCCAGAGAGTATGGCTTAAACAATAAAATTTTATTATCTCACAGTTTTGGAGGCTAGAAGTCCAAGATGGAGGTGCTGGTATGTTTGATTTCTCCAGAGGCCTCTCTCCTGGGCTTGCATTGGGCATTTCCTTCCTCTATCTTCACATGGTCTTCCCTCCATGCATGTCTGTATCCTAATTGCCTCTTCTAATAAGGACACCAGTCATATTGGATTGGGGTCCATCCATATGACCTCATTTTACCCTGATTACATCTCAAAAGGCCCTATCTCCAAATCTAGTCGCATTCTGAGGTACCGGAGACGTTAGGACTTCAATATATGAATTTGGGGAAAATACATTTCAGATTATAATACCCAGTCTTAAACCTCAAGACACTCAATCCAACATCCACTTCTCTCCATGTTCAAAGCTCACTGTCCACTTTCCACATCTGGAAAGGCTCAATCACCTATCTTTCGTTTCCCAAACTCATGCCCTACATGTCTCTTATTCCCCTTTTTTGATTACATGGTTATTGGAATAACTAGCTTTGGCTGTCCCAGAATAAATAGCATTTTAGAGAAGCTGAATAACTAAAATGACACTCTAGTTAGTAGAACACGCAGTTGGTGGGGATAGAGGTGAGAAATGTTCATCTTTTGAGTGGTTTTTGCCCCTCTGACTTCAACTCATCACGATCTCCCTGAGATCCACCCCATTTCGCAACAAGCATGCTGAGCCTTCAAAATTAAAATATACAGGCTTCTTTCAATACCACATTTTCTCCTCCCCTTCTCACTCAAAGCCTACATTACTACTCACTTAGGCAGCAGACACAGAATTCAGGAAAACATGGAAGGCCATTTCTGGAAGAGAAAGATTAGGATCATTAAAAAAACACTGCAAAATACCAGTCCCTATTCTTGTAAGTTCCCTTACATATTATGCTTCAAAATCTGTAGTTTGACTCTAAGCACATTACAGTCTATGGAAGAACATCTCTGCCTAAGCAGCCTCTAGGGTGGCATGTAGTGCCTAGGAGAATCATGCCTTTTTGCTTTTTTGATTATGTAATTAGCAAATCAGAGGGACAGAAAAGTTAGGACTGCATCTAAAAAGAGAACATGTTCTCAAATGGGCGTTGTCATATGCCACAAGTTATATTTTATCTGTCATCCTTGTTATCCAAAAACTCATCTGAAAAGCATATTAAAATTATGGAAACCAAAGGGAGAAAAGATGTCCAGTGCTTGTTGGCACTGTAAACCAGAGCTTTCCCCAGTCCCATACACAGGCTTCTTCCCAAGCTTCTTGAGGAAAAGGATGGAATCTTTCAGCACCACCAGAAATCTCAAACAAAACAAGGTGCTCTGTGGCTATGTTGAACTGAACTAAATTGAAATGAATGAGTTTTTATTTGCTGGCCTACAAACACATAAATAGCTTATCGATTTTTACCACTTAAGTCGGTTATAGAAAAAGGATCAGAGGTTTCTGATTTCTTTGAATGGGATCAGAGACTTCCACGTGACTCTTTCGAACACTAAAATGCTCCAGATTTCTGAGTTGAAATAACACTATCTACATTTCAGAAGTAGGAAATTTAAATAAAGCAGCGTTTTTCTTTTATCTATTATTATATCTCTTATCATTATTCCTAAATTCCTCTCAATACTCAAGCTTGATCTGCTCAGCATTTAATTATCCTTATTGCACCCAGAGTGATCTGTGTTCAAGAAAAGCATTAAATACACAATTTAGAGAAGAAAAACATGACATTCAGTATTGTCTTGCTTCCAGAAAATAATTCTGTATGCATGTAGAGCTTACTATGAATGAGGGAATAATTTAACTTTATGACCCTCATATTCAGTTGTTAATTACTTTTCATTGTCCTCAATATATTTCTGTTGCATCAATGGGAAACTGTAGTAATCCTCCAGTGACCAAAATTATACATATCAATTGTTATGAATATTAATTAAAAGTTTTGTGTCTTCATGGAAAACCATCTACTTCCTACTTCAAAGGCACTGAGTCTCTGTGCTACAAAAAATAATTCACTTCAGTTAAAAATTTTAATCAATAAGATTATAGGTTCTTTTGTTATTCTTCTTCTTCAACTTCTGGAAAGACAAATCTTTTTAAATGAAATAATTGATCTACAACATTTTGTCTGTAAAAGAGCCTATTTCAAAAGAAAATAAATGTTCCGTATCTGACTTACGAAAAAACATACATTGCAGAAAGAAAGCTCTTTAGGTATTGAGGCTTTTTAACAATAGAGCGAGCAGAAGCTGGGAGAATCGATCAACTGTGTTTGCTGTGTCCAACCCCACAGCGGTGGAGAGCACAGTGGAGACTGTGAAGAGTTTTTATAATCTTGCCCACACAGTGCTTAGAGAGCACAGTCCAGTGCCTGTGCGCGCGCGCGCACACACACAAACACACACACACACACACACACACGCGCGCGCACATTTGGTAAAGCAAATGTGTGGAAAGGAAGACACTAGCTCCTACTCTTACAGGGCTTTGTTCTTCTCTTATTTCCTTCTCTGTCCTTTGAGAACAGAACAGACAACTGGAGACTTAGGAGGTAAACAGGATTGAGAGCAGATTGTGCCTGAATATTATGCAAGACAGCCATTCTTAATCTTGGTTTTGGTAACTCCTGCAATAAATTTAATCATTCCAGGGGCGCCTGGGTGGCTTAGTCGGTTAAGCGTCCGACTTTCGCTTAGGTCATGATCTCGCAGTTCGTGGGTTCGAGCCCCGCGTTGGGCTCTGTGCTGACTGCCAGCTCAGAGCCTGGAGCCTGTTTCAGTCTGTGACTCCCTCTCTCTCTGACCCTCCCCTGCTCACGCTGTCTCTCTCTCTCTCTCTCCTAGAAATAAATAAAACATAAAAAAAAATTTAATCATTCCAACAATAAAACAAAATATACAAAACTTACCAAAGCAAAACGGAAATCATTTTATTTAAAATATGTGTGTGTCACGTACCTTTCTCAGGAAGAGGGTCTTTGTTCTAAGGATAATTGCAAATGCGGTTTTTTTTACAAGTAAGATATTATTATAAGACGTTTTTCTTTGTAAAAGAAAGGCAAAAGGAAGAAGTGAATCACTGGGCAGCGAGGACTCACAGTGACTCTTCTACGTGCATTTACACAGGTCTTAAAGGTGCCGCCCAGATACCAAATGAAACAGCCACCCCAATTCTCCATTGGTTTCTTTTTTTTTTTTTTTTTTTTATTTGTATTTATTTCTAGGAGAGAGAGAGAGAGAGACAGCGTGAGCAGGGGTGGGTCAGAGAGAGAGGGAGTCACAGACTCTGAAAATAGGCTCCAGGCTCTGAGCTGGCAGTCAGCACAGAGCCCGACGCGGGGCTCAAACCCACGAACCGCGAGATCATGACCCAAGCGGAAGCCGGACGCTTAACCGACTAAGCCACCCAGGCGCCCCTCTCCATTGGTTTCTAAGCGCCCTTCCTCTGGGATCTGTTCTCAGAGAACTTGCTCATGACAGTGCCCCATTTTCCTTTCCCAGGACCCAGTCTCCACAGAAGCAGGGTGTGACATCCAACACTTTCTCCAAGCCCACTGCACATACCACTCATTATATAGAAGATTTCACTGAAGGTTTTTGAGGTCAGAGGAAATTGTATCACAGAAAAGCAACCAAACTCAAAAATTAATTATTACAATTTTCTACCCTTAAAACATTTCTCAGCAGCTAGTAAGTGACATTGGCAAGGATGTGGAGAAGTTGGACCTTTCATACACTGCTGGTGAGAATGTAAAATGATACAGCCAGTCTGGAAAACAGTTCTGAATGTTAAGTATAGAGTTGCTATATGACCAAACAATTCCATTCCTGCTTGTATTCCCAAAAGAAATGGAAATATATGTCCTGTTAAAGAAAAAATCATTCTGACACTTGCTAAAATGGTAAGGAAGGCTTGATTCAGGAGTATTGCTATAACTGTCCAGTCTGGGCCATGTGTAGCAACATGGATGGACCTTGAGGGTGTTATGCTGAGCGAAATAAGTCAGGCAGAGAAGGACAAATATCATATGTGTGCACGTATAGGAGTGTACTATATATAGTATAGGAGCACTGCTAGGAATTTACCCAAGGGATACAGAAATGCTGATGCATAGGAGCACATGTACCCCAATGTTCATAGCAGCACTCTCCACAATAGCTAAAACATGGAAAGAGCCTAAGTGTCCATCAACAGATGAATGAATCAAGAAGATGTGGTTTATCTATACCATGGAATACTACATGGCAATGAGAAACAATGAAATCTGGCCATGTGTAGCAACATGGATGGACCTTGAGGGTGTTATGCTGAGCGAAATAAGTCAGGCAGAGAAGGACAAATATCATATGTGTGCACGTATAGGAGGATTAGGAGGAACTTAACAGAGGACCAAGGGGGAGAAGAAGGGCAGGAAATGGTGGGGGAAAGGGAGAGAGGCAAACCATGAGAGACTCTTGAATGCTGACAAAAACTGAGGACTGATGGATGTGGGGGGGAGGGCGGATGGGCATGGAGGAGATCACTTGTGGGGATGAGCACTGGGTGTTATGTGGAAACTAATTTGACAATAAACTATCTGTAAAAAAAATAAATAAATAAAAATAAATGAGAAAAAAAAAATAACTGTCCAGTCTGTCAAAACAGGGAGAGAGAGAGATGGGGTGCAACTCCAAGCACAGCAAGGATGGTTGGGAATTACAGTCAATGAGTAGAGCGAAGGAGTCAGTGATTGGAAATTAGGAGGAGGCATCAAGGGTAGAGGGATTCTTGCTAAACTAATATAACAGAATAATTCTGAAAGCAGAATATTTGAGGAATTTGAGCAGTTACCAGGGGTAATTAGATGTAAAAGGTGGAGAGATTCTTGCCACAGTAACCTAGCAGGACTCTTGCTCCCACTGGGCTATGCAGGCCTGGCAAGGACAGAGCCAAGGTCAAGGCCTAATCAAGAAGAGGACTCAAAGGAGCCAGTCTGCACAAAAACTAGCACACGGGTGTTTGCAGCAGCATTATCCGTAATAGCCAAAAAGTAGAAATACCCAAATGTCCATGAACTGATGAAAGGATGAACAAAATATGATTTATTCATACAATGGAATATTATTTCATGGTAAAAAATGAAGTATTGATACATGCAACAATAGGAGCGAACCTGGAAACATTATGCTAAGTGAAAAACGCTTTCAGTTTTTCATACAAAAGACCACATTTGTATGATTCTGCTTATATGAGATGTGCAGAAAAGGCAAACCCATAGAAACAAAAGCTAAATTCATGGTTTCCAGGGGAAGGGGGACAGTGAGGAGGGAGTGACCACAATGGGTACAGCGTTTCCTTTGAGGGTAATGAAAATATTCTAAAATTACACTATGTGCTATGATGGTTGCATAGCACAATAAATATAGTAAAAATACTGAATTGCATGCTTTAAAAGAGTGGGTTTTATGGTATGTGAATTATATCTCAATAAAGCTGTTCTATTAAAAAAAAAAATAACGAGCTCACAGATATTTTCACAAGCTAGCCTCCAGACATGCACTAATTTGCTCAGTCCTCATTCTTTCCCTTTCTTCTTCTCCCACAGCAACAGGAAAATAATTCCCCTTGCTTCCTTACAGAGAGGAAATCCACTTTCTCCAGTTCTTGGCCCCCTGCCTCAGTCCCCAGCCTTCCCTATCATGTTCTCTAGTGATAAAATAAGCAATCTGCTGGAACCTTCCTCATACCCCAACTGTCACTGGTATGTTCCCTTTTCAAAAAGAGGAAATGACAGGGGCACCTGGGTGGCTCAGTCAGTTAGGCGTCTGACTTTGGCTCAGGTCATGATCTCATGGTTCATGGGTTTAAGGCCAGCATCAGGCTCTGCGCTGACACCTCAGAGCCTGGGGCCTGCTTCATATTCTGTGTCTCCTTCTCTCTCTGCTTCTTCCCTGTTTGTACTCTGTCTCTGTTTCTCAAAAATGAATAAATGTTCAAAAAAATTTTAAGGGGGGGAATGACAACCATCAGGTTTGACTTCTAAGTTTTATGGGGGTTTTTTAACGGAATCACAAAATTTCGTATTAAAATGAAATATGTTGTCATTTCAAGGTATGCACTTCCAATACGGTTATCTTAAAATTTTAGAAAATTTAAAAGAAGAAAAACAAGAGAATTATCATGTAATAGCTATAAGAATGCTTACTATTCCTAATAATTAATATAACCAAAGGAACATAATCATAGTTCATTCAAAATGGAACAACTATAATCTTAAATCACTACGATTAAACCTCAATTATGTAACTTTTGGCAGTATTTACATCCATTCAGGTTTGAGGATATATTAATAAAATACTAAACACGTAAATAATGACTATACTAAGAGAGAAAAAATATGATATGTGAATCAAATGGAGCATAACATATGGACAAATAATTTAGCTATGTACAGTCAGCCACAGAATGCTTCTTTTAATGAAATAACAATGACTCCGGGTATCCAATTAGACTGTTAGCAGGTTGAAACTACAACCATGCACTACATTTAGCTTTACATAGCTCCTAACTTGAATCCTGACTCTTGTGACACATAGTTTGAAAACATTATGTGGTACTGGGCCAAAGAGTAGGAAATCACAAGGCTACTGGAAAGAATTAACTCAGAGAAATGTTGCTGAGGCTATCTAATAATAATATGTAACTTTATCGAAAGGTCAAATACGGAAGCTGTCAATCGTTTCCTTGTTTCACTGAAGAAAAAAACAACTGCAAATATATTCAAACAATCTGGGAATGTCACTTAGGAATGTATTCTGCTGCAAATAACTGAAAATCCTGCTATGGTAACTTAAGCAACCAGATGTCTTGACAACTAGAATCCAGGAGTAGACAATCCAGGGCTGATAAAGTGGCTCAATGATGTCATCAGGGACCAAGCTCATCCATCTTTCCCCTCTGCCATCCTAGCATATGGGTCTTCTGATGCTTGTTGCCTTGTGGATGCAAGGTGGCTACCGTACCCCCAGTCATCACATCCAAATTCCAGACAAGAGAAAAAGAGGGAATGAAGGAGAAAAGAAATGCAAAACTTTCCCTGAAATCTCTTAACAGTTTTCTACCTGGGTCTCAGTAGTCAGAACCATACTGATAGGAACCCCTTGCTGTAAAGTAACCTCGGTAGGTGAATCTTTAAAACTCGAGATCTCCAAGGAAAAGGGTAGAATGGATATGGGTTAGAAGCTAGCATTGGGTTTTATAGAAATAGTCTCAGTGGTTTGCAAGGGCTCTGTATTGAGCAAGGTAGCATATTGTATCTATTTGAGCAAGAAATGGTTTGTGATTTAGATGACCATGTTTAAATCTGTATTTGTGATGGAAGTGATGCCAAATGCCGTTACTCTTTTTGTGATCGTCTAATGAGAAAAGTGAAGGAAAAAAAAAACCAGGAGGCAGACAATACATAAATGTTATGCTTGGAGAAAGAAAAGATCAAATGACATCACAGCAGGCTGTAATGTTAGAAACAGTAGATAAAGTAGTCTGAAATACCATTAGATAAGGCTCTGCCTTTGGCCAATATCTTGAAAATGTACACTGCCAGGCAACGGCAAAGAGGTATTTGAAATAGTTTCATTATTGCTTCCAGGGTTTGGATTCTAGGTAGTCAGAAGAGTCACACATTTAGAGAGATACCAAGAACCCAGTTTGGGCATTTACAAATGTGTGTTACTCTTCCAAAAACATGAAAATCCAGAAGGCTGAAAAAAGAAAGAAAAGAAAGACTGAGCATATCCACCTAACTGTGACTAGCAAGAACTGGGTTCTTCTGTAGCTTTTTAATAGTCTTATGATTGCTTTTCAGAAAAAGCACTCACCAGAACTATAAACCATAGTTTAAAAAAAAAAAATCACCAGGGTACCTGGGCGGCTCAGTTGGTTAAGCCTCCAACTTTGGCTTGGGTCATGACCTCAAGGTTTGTGGGTTCGAGCCCCGTGTTGGGCTCTTTGCTGACAGCTAGCTCAGAGCCTGGAGCCTGCTTCAGATTCTGTGTCTCCCTCTCCCTCTGAGCCTCCCCTGCTCATGCATTCTCTCTCTCTCTCTCTCTCTCAGAAATAAATTAAAAAACATTTAAAAATTTTTAAAAAATCACCAACTTCAAAGGCAACTTCATAATTGGCTGAGAAATTTGATAAGCTTCCATCTCGCTATCCAAGAAGTATGGCATTGCTTTATTGATGAATTCTTGCCCAGTTTCAAAGCATCTTTCTGTTCCATGGTAAACAGAACTGGTAGAGGCATCAGTGCCAAGGATTTTATCACTCTCTCTGAGATACCTTGTGGAATGAAACTAACCCTGTCAACCTGCCTTAATTACAAAACAATCATATAACAATGGGCAGTTACGGAGTCCCCAAAACTACAAAGCATAGTGGCTCCAATTTTTAAAAATCTAGGCAAGAAGAGTTTTCTTTTATTCCCTCCCTTTGGAGAAAGCCATTCTTTGAAAGCTCTATCGCCTCCTGGAGCAGTTTCAGTGGTTTTGAACACTCTTCTATTTAAAAGCCCTAAAAATGAAAAATCCCATTATACGAAGAACTAGCCACCAGCAGCAGGAACATGACAAGTACTGGGCTTCAAAATAAACTTGAAATGGCAGATTTTCCATCTAAGGGTCATCTACTTAATGAGCCTCAATCCATGTTCAAAATCCCCCCAAGCTAAACAGACTTTTCTTTCTATTTGAGTTATATCTTAATCTTCTCCTTGGCTAAATGTTCGTGAGTTGTGCCCTGCCACATACTTCGCTGGTGTGCAGGCTGCTCCTCTACCTCACCCCTCCTCACCCTACCTCTATTCTTCTGCCATGCAAGGAAACTATCCAAAGGCCCTCAAAGCTTTAAAACTCAGCCTTCATTAAAATTTCACACAGAGAGTACAAGTGAAAGATGTGAACCAACACAATCACTACTTAATTCCTGGTAGAGCTGAGCTTCTAGCTGAGAGTTTTAATTCTTCTGGAGTTCCAGAGTATATAAGAAGATCCCATTTATCACTGTGAACAGCTCTTTTTAAAATCCCATTTCGTTTATTCCTTTCATTTTCCAGAATTTTCGTGCCAAAATTGGCCTAAATCCTCTCTTTTCCTCTTCTTCATCCTCAATTTCCTACCCAAACTCTCTCAGAGGCTCCAAAACCTTCATTTATATTTTCTCTATTCCTTCTGCCCTTTTCTTTCTTAGTGAGACCAATCTGAGCTCTCTCCCATGCAAATCCTCCATTTCAAAATTGTTCACTACACCCAGCTGATTAACCTAACTTATATAATGGAAGGCCAGGTGTGGGTAATATCAACCAGGTATCTACAAAGTTTACCTGAGGATATTGGAAGGGGGAGAGGCATTTATACTGAAACTTCATTAAATCCTTGTTCACATGTGGCTTCATAATGCCATCTGGCCTTCAACTGATTCAAATGTATTTTTTCCATATGAAGGCTACCTCTCTTCTTTATTCACCAGCCAGCATAATTAAAGTTGTAATACTTACTGCCAGTTTGGTCATCAATACCACCAGGCACTGAAGGAGGAAGACTTGGTAATAGGGTGGTCATTTAGAATATAGCCTAATTTTTTTTTTAGATCATCTAAGTAAAAACCCGAAATTTAAGAATTCTGTGGATAACTCACAAATCTCCAAGACCATATGACTAGTTTGAGAAACTGAATTAAATGATCTCTAAGGTCCTTGGCAGTTCAGACGTTCTATGCCTCTAAGTGAACTGAGGTAAGTCAACCCAGAAAGATGGTTTGACGCCTGAATGCTACCATTGGTACTCTTAAACCTTAAATCACTTCTTTCTTCATGGACTCTGAGGTTGAAACTAGAGATTAAATGGCTTTCTCAGCAAGAATAACAGGAGATACATCTCACAACTAGCACCAAGTAAGCCCTCCTGAGTTTAACAATGACATTTCCCAAGGTAATGAGAGGGAGGAACGCTGTATTTATAAGACTTCATTGATAAGAAGCCATGGTAAGCAGCTAACAGATATGCTCCCCTGTAGAATTCACTGTAGGCATTGATGGGGAATCACCCATCTTCACATTGAAATGAGGACCTCTGGTCCATGTGCATAGTTTCTACCCACCTGTCCTGGAGCCTGATGGTCATACCAGTAACGGTTTGATTATTCCATTTCCAATCCTTCCTTGTGAGCAAATACTCAGGGGAGGGGTTACACTTTCAAAACCTATTTTTTTCCATCCTAACATCAAGCCCTAACTGATGCTCTGTTGCCTCTCTATCCTTCCCCCAAGATACTCTGCTCTCTCCTCTCCACTTACTATAGTTTCCACTCACTTATATCCTCCACAGTTCTACTCAAATGCCTACATCCTACTTGAACCTTTTTCAGTACAGCTGGGTGTGAGCGTCTCTCTTTGCTTACTCTTCACACTTTTAATCATATATTGCTTGTAGCTGTTTGTGTTTTTCTCTCTCTCAGCTAAATCCCAAGTATGTTGTTAATGTTTGAACTCAGAATTTATGTAGTTATCTTTCTTTCTTTCTTTTTTTTTTTTCCTTGAATGGCCTAGAGCTAAGAGTTAATTACAACTATAGTTGATGCTAGGTCAAAAGAAAGAACAGAAGGAATGGGATACAGGAGAAGATTGTTTTGATAAGAGAGCAAAAGAGGGGGAACAGGGCTGGTAGTCCTGGGAGCAGCACTGGGGAAGGAAATGGGGTATCCTCCTCACTATCCGGCCTGCAGCTCCCCGGGGGTTCTGGTTTCCTTCTCCACTGTAAACTTGGCCCAGAGAAAAATGCCAAGGCTGACCCAACATGATCATTTAACTCTATGGTGAACTGTTTGGTTTTTTTCCTTTTCCTGGTTCAATAAAGATTTGTCATCAAGAACTACAGCAAAACATGTCTCCTATCTTACTGCTGGCCTCCCCTTGAAAGCAATGATGCTTCAAGCCGTGAAGCAATGGAGCGATTTCTGGTACAGAAAGTCTGTGAAGCTGCTTTGGTAGAGGACATAATGCTAGCTCGAGGATTGCACAGACCTCTTTCCTCTAGTCAGGAAACATATCCAGGAACACAAGGTACTGTACGCTTAGTCAAGGTCCAAGTCCTTCATCTGTCCTGAAAGTTTCAAAGTTTCACTCCCTGTCCCACATTGTGAAGGGTCAGGGAAACTTTCTGCATTAATCACGCATGAGGAACCCTGGGGAAGGACTGAGCCAACAGCCAGATGCACTTGCACTGTTTCCCAGTCCCTCCCCTCTCCAGAGTGCTGACAATGGGGCAGACACTTAAGACTGTCCTCAATTTCAGTGCAGCCACACACAGCAGGGTATGTGAATAAGGGAAGAGGAAGATCAAAGAGCAAAAGACGAAGCCAGGGGAAGAGGTAGACAAAAATAGAGTCGAGGGATAAAAGAGAGAGGAGGGCAAAGGAGAGCGAGGGAGAAGAAGCAGGAGGGAGACAGGCTGGGACAGAAAGAGACAGGGCAGTAACGAGGTGGTTCGTCCTCTGTTTCATTTCCTCCCCTTGATATTTAACTGTTTTCCTCTGGAGCCCAGTCTTCTGACTTAAGTGGGTGGGATGGCTCTGGGGGCAAGCCTGGGGCTCCGGGTTCTGGTCCTCACTGGACCATCACTGGGTCCCACACAGGCTTCTCTGAAGTCCAGACACTTGGAAGTATCCACTCCCGTCAGCTCAACTATTTCAACTAAATCCATTTTCGTCAAATTATCACTTCTAACGGTGATAGAAAAATTAATGATTTCTTGAAGAGACTATTGTATTTAAATATTTCAAGCCTGTTGGTGTGACGTGTGTCAGCAAGAGAGAAACATATTGACTTGGAGCTGCAGCTAATGCTGGCTTTTATAAATATCCTGTCAGATAAATAATGGCTCTCAATGGATCCAATATGATGTACAGTTCTAAAGCAAGCAGGGTTTTGCAAAGAGGCTCAAAGGAAACTGCCATCACAATACTATGAGCTGAATAATGGGATTTTCGTTTATCTTTCCTACCAGAGAAAGGAGTGGTGGAGAGATAGGCTTGGCAGGCACCAAGGAGAAGGTAGATTGACTCCTCAGATTTCACAAACGGCCCAAACCTCAGACAAAGGTCGAGAGTCTCCAGAATACCAAAGAGCAAGCTATATTTGCGTATATCCATTTGACAACTGAGCAGCCAAATTGGGCTGCTCAGGGCTTGCTCCCACCTTGACAAGCAGAAGCCCCTCTCGGCTGAGGAGCCTGTGGGCCAGGCCGGAAAAGTGGGGTCTGGGGAGCTCCATTCTAGATGGAACAAGGTAGTGACCAGGGCAGTGTAGACAGTTCAGCCATCTACTTTCCGTCTCACTGTCCTTCTTTCCCCTCCTCCTTTCTGTTATTTACCCAGTCCTCTATTTCACCTCACATCAGAGGACAAATTTTGTTTTGGGCTGAATTTGTGTCCACCACCATCCCCCCCCCACACACACACACACTGAAATTCATATATTGAAACGTCATCCCCAAGGGGAGGGAATTTGGAGGTGGGGACTTTGGGAAGGAATTAGGTCATGAAGGCAGAGCTATAAATGGGTTTAGTGTCCTTAAAAGAGACTCCCAAGGGCTTCCTTGTCCCTTCCACCATTGAGGTCACAGCGATAATTTCGCTGTCTCTGAACCAGAAAGTGGGTGCTCACCAAACACCAAATCTGTCTACACCTTGATCTTGACCTTTCCAGCCTCCAGAACTGTGAGAAATTAAATTTATGTTGTTTACAAGCCACCCAGTCCATGGTGCTCTGTTATAGCAGCCTGAATAGACTAAGACAACCTAATCAGGAAACTTGAACGATGTCATTTTGCTTCCTATTAAGAATTCCAACAAATAGTGGGTGAGGGGTGTGTGTGTGGAGGGATTACAAGTGCTGGATGGAGAGAGATGGTGCTATTGTCTGTGCACTTCAATTACCACACAGTCAGTTGAGGACTGACCCTATTATACTGGCATGCCCACAATTCATCTTCAAAAGACATTTGAAGATCAGAAGTTAGAGGACTTTAAAATCCTAAACAACCTCATTCAAAGTGAAATACTCACTTAGCTTGGACTTTTCTGGCCTGCTCTGGGTTTTAATGTTGTCTTCTATTTAAAGCAATTGAAAATCTCTGCTCTCTAACAGATAAATAGAGTTGAAAGATTAATTAAACCATGGAACAGAGAATGCCCTACTATATTTCATATGAGAATGTGGCAAAAAAGAACCATGCAAATCAACAGTAATTCAAAAGAACTCAGGTTGACTGAAATTGTTTGGTTAATAAGTTAAAATGCCACACAACTTTAAAAAAAAAAAAAAGCCCAACTTGTTAGCATCCTACCACTGTACTACATTTCCTCACATAAATTAACTATTCCCATGTTTCTATGAAGGATCCATCTAGACTATTAGTGGTAGGGAAGAGAAACCATCTTCATACACATTTGCTGGGTGTGTGTAAACCAAGAGGAATACTTCTCCACGTCCCCTAACATCAAGGCCTTGAGTTTATAGGATTACTGTGGCCTCACAGTCTATCTGTTTACAGTGGCTTCTGCAAGTGGGCAAAAGTATGGCCTTTGCATACCCAACAAAGACATAGAGCTTTCTTCTGCTTTTTTTTATTAAATTTTTTTTAAGTTTACTTTATTTATTTTTAGAGAGAGGCAGAGACAGTGCAAGGAGGGAAGGGGCAGAGAGAAAGGGAGAGAGAGAGAATCCTAAGCAGGCTCTGCACTGTCAGGTGCCTGATGCGGGGCTCAAACCCAGGAAGCCACGAGATCATGACCTGAGCTGAAACCAAGAGTTGGATGCTTAACTGACTGAGCCACCCAGGAGCCTCAGTTTCCTCTGCTTTTGACACCATACCTGATCATGCCCCCATGCTCAGATCCTGGAGAGAGGACCCACCCACCAGACTCAAGTAATACTAAGTAAACCCTGGGTTCTTAATCCCAGAGAAACAGACAGCTTTCAACAGAGGAATATAATAGACATACACCTTGCCTGGGTATTTCACATTTGAAAGGAAATGGCCTTAAATGGCCACAAACCAAATGGCCCCATGTCTCTCAGACACTCAGCTCTAAGGACATAGTTTTTAGAGTTTAAAAAAAGGGGGGTGGGGGCATGGGCAGCCAGGGAGAAACTGGTTCAGGGTAACTACTCGCCCGTCTGAATTGAGATCAGAAAGTCTGACCTCTAGGAATTGCCTTTAAACCTTAATTCACCTTTCTGGCACTCTGCCTTGATAACCACTAACTGACCCATCACACAGACTGCAGGAATAGCCTCCCATCTTCCATGAAGCAATTCCTTCAAATTCTCACTGTTCATCTTATAGACACAAGGGTGTCATATACTAGGAAAGAATGTCAGCCCCTTGCATACCTCATAACTGATGGGGAGAGCCTTGACTCAAGCTTCACCAGAAGCTTCTCCTGACTCTGGGCAGCCTGTTCTCCTGTGCTGCTTGACACTGGTACCTATCCTGTCCTGTTTTCCTTCAAAGGACTCTGGAAGGTACACAACATCATGCAAAAGTATGGGGTTCCCAATCCTTTTATCCCCTACGATTCGTCCCCCTTACAAAGACAATACCTTTCATCCTGGTGTCCAACCACCATTTCATCCTTGACTTTTATGGCTCTGTTGCCATCCACAACTATACTCCCCTTACTGGCCTTGTGTATGTTTCTAAATTGAGATACAATTTCTAGAAAGTTACCTCACATCGCTAGCAATGGGGGAAAGCATTTTCTCCAAAAGTTACGGAAAACTTAGCTCTATGTGAAGGCAGTTCTGTTCATTCGTTAAACCACTTTCTACAGAGGGAGTGCTGTGCGCCAGTCACAGCGTGATGTACTTGATCTTCAGCAGTGGACGACACAGGCAAGGTCCCTTCTCTTAGGCAATTTACATCCTAATTTGAGGGGAGGACAGGAGGAAAATAGAGTAGGAAAGGAAAGGAAAATAAACCAGATAACTACACCCCGTGATGAGCCCTATATGTAGACTTGTAACACAAGCCTCAAATAGGTCATGACCTTGGGAAAGGGGACACAGCAGCACACATAACAAATTCCACAGTCACCCTGCAGTGACTGGTCCACTCCCTGAAAAGCGACTTTAAGCGTGCTCCTTTCTGATGGGCAGAGGGATGTCTTCCTGTGGTGACATCACCCAATGAGTGGGAGGTTCCCCTAGCAAATGAAATGACCTCGCTCTTTGTATGTAAAGTGCCCAAAAGTGAGGTTTAATACATTATTTTAATTATATTTCTGTTCACTCATAAGCATACGGACCAAGAAATTCATAAAAATCAAACATGCAGGGGTGCCTGGGTGGCTCAGTCAGTTAAGCATTCGACGTCAGCTCAGGTCATGATCTCGCAGTTCGTGGGTTCGAGCCCCGTGTCGGGCTCTGTGCTGACAGCTCAGAGCCTGGAGCCTGCTTCGGATTCTGTGTCTCTTTCTCTCTTTGCCCCTCCCCCACTCACACTCAGTGTCTCTCTCCTCTCAAAAAAATAAACATTAAAAACTTTTTTAAATAAAAAATAAAACATGCATTATTTATCTGACTTCCACGATTCCATCCTCACTCCTAAAGACCATCCTCAATTTCCCATCCAAATTTAGAAATAGTAAAATAAAGTTCAGAAGGACTGTTTCCTTTTTGGTTGGTGCTCTATGTCTTTATAGCTCTCAAAGCATTTTATCTTTTCCTTCCAAACATTTGTAGGCCTTGCTATCACCTACTAACCACCAAATGCTAACCCACTTATTTCCTTTGAAGTGATTTCTTATATTCCTAATGGCTGCTCGTCTGGCTATAATAGTATCTTCTAACTCAAAATAATCACTGACACTCTTCCCCTCCTCTCAGCCCCTAAACCGCAAAGGACCCCCAGCTCCCTTGACCTCTAATTTGAAAACTACTTTCCTATGTCATCCCCAGCTTCGTTGTTCTTCTCCAAGATCCTGCTGTCAACGGGCAGCAGGTCCAGGAACAACAGCCACTCTATAGCTCCTCGGGTCTATATGCTGCTCACTTTTCTCCAGCTGACCATAAGCTTCTCACCCAAAGTGAGCCATAGCTAGTCTGGAAACCTTTTCCACACCAGCAGGCAGGCCTTTGAGATTCTAAGAGAAAAGTGTAGAAAGAAGCGAGAACCCTCATGCAAAGCTTTCAGCAGGAAATGGAAGATCCCCAAAAGCATTCAGCCACAGCAGCACTGGACAAAGACTCAGGAAGAACCACCCCCTCTTTTCTCCTAGTCTCCTTTGTGAAGTAGTATTTCCTTTCTTGGCCATGTGGATGGCATTCCAGACTATTGCATCTCGGTGAGCTCAGAACGAAATTTTATTTTCAAATAAAATATGAGACATTTTAAGTATTCGAAAGCAGAGCTTTAAAATTTTGAAAATAATTCTGGGAACTTCCTGACAAGGCTGCAACCCATCTTTCCAATATTATCTTCCTTAACTCACCTACATGTGTATAAAAACTCCTGTCAGGGGCGCCTGGGTAACTCCCTCGTTTAAGCATCTGACTTCGGCTCAGGTCATGAGCTCACATTTTGTGAGTTCCAGCCCTGCATCAAGATTGCTGCTGTCAGCACAGAGACTGCTTCAGATCCTCTGTCCCCCTCTCTCTCCACCCCTCCCCTGCTTATGCTATCTCTCCCTCTCTTAAAAAAATAAACATCTTTTAAAGTTTAAAATACAAAAATAAAAACTCCCAAAACACCTTAGGCATTGTTTCTCTTTTTATTTACTTATTTTCATTAACATAATTTATTGTCAAATTGGCTTACATACAACACCCAGTGCTCATCCCACCAAGTGCCCTTCTCAATGCCCATCACCTATTGTCCTCTCTCCCCCACCTCCACTGACTGTCTCCCTTTATTCTATGTTTATCTATTTATTTTCAGAGAGAGAGCAAGCTGGGGATTGGGGGGGAGAAGAAAGACACCGAGAGAGAGAGACAGAGAGAGAGAGCATGAGTTGGGTGGGAGCAGAGAGAGAGAGAGAGAGAGAGAGGATCCCAAGCAGGCTCCATGCTGCCAGCACAGAGCCGAATGCAGGGTTCCATGTCATGACTGAGATCATGACCTGAGCAGAAATCAAGAGTCTGACACTTAATCAGCAGAGCCACCCAAGAGCCCTGAAGAGTTGTTTCCTAAACGCACCTGGCATTTTCCAACCTCTGAGCATCTATCTACTCACAGATTCCTCTGTCTTAGAACATTCTTCATTCTCAGCCCTCATTTGGGACTCCTTCAACTGTTGCCTCCCCCAAGAATCCCTCTCTACCTCCCTCCCTCCAGCCAAAATCTACCTCTTCTTTGCATGCTTTCCTGACATACTGCTTATGAATCTGTAGTACAATCAGCCAAAATCTGTCTTGTACAATAGTTGGTGACTATAAACTCACTCTCACTGAAGTTAAGTCCTGGGTCTTAGTGATTCTGTTTTTCCCTCCAGCATCCAGCACGTGTAATAGGCAATGTTTACGTATTCATGACTCTTTCTCTTTGGTGACAGATTATACAGGACATAAAGCTTCTCTTGTAAATATATGATTTTCTCTTCTCCCTTGTGTTGCTGGAACACTGAGCATGGAACACTATGTCAGGTGCATAGTAACAATTCGACAAATTTTTGTCATCATTGAGGAGGAAAAGGATATTGATATGAAAAATAGAAAGGGAAAATAAGAGAAATGACCATTACAGTGGTATAAAGTGTACACAAATGTTTTGACACTCCTCCTATGAAGAGGTATGATCCATGTTCCCTCCCCTTAAATGTGGCTAGGCTCTGTAGGCTTTGACTAATTAAATAAAGATGGCACTGTGCCAGTTTCCAAGCCAAGTTCTTACAAGACCAGCTTCCACTGTCCATCCTGGAACATGAATTCTTTTTTTTTTTAATGTTTTATTTATTTCTGAGAGAGAGAGAAAGAGAGAGAGAGAGAGAGACAGCATGAGTAGGGGAAGGTCAGAGAAAGAGGGAGACACAGAATCCAAAACAGGCTCCAGGCTCTGAGCTAGCTGTCAGCACAGAGCCTGATGCGGGGCTCGAACCCACGAACCGCGAGATCATGACCTGAGCCAAAGTCGGACATTTAACTGACTGAGCCACCCAGGCGTCCCCTAGAGCATGAATTCTTGGAACCCGGTTGCCATACTGGGGAAGTGCAAGAAACCCAAAGAGGTCTGTATGAAAAGAAATCAAGGTTCTGACAATTCTCAGCTGACAGTTGCACCAACTTGCCAACCAAATGAGTAAACCATCTTGGAAGTAGAGCACCAGTCCCTGTTGAGCCACTCCATCCCAGGCCACTGGGACAGAGTCACCCCTTGAAAACCCCACCAAATTGCAGTTCGCAAGCAAAGGAAATGAGTGCTGCTCTTTCAAGCCATTAAGCATTGGGGTGGTTTAAGAGCAGCCAACACTGGGACAGCCACTTAGCTAATGTCCTTTTTGTCTTTTAAGATTAGAAGTCCATATATTAAAATTCTAAATATTCCCTAGGTATTTCAATATCCATAACATATCATTTTGGTCAGTTAATGAACGGGCTACTCTTTTGAAGTGAATTATAAGCCCTCTGCCATGTACAAACTGCACTCCACCAAAAACTCTCTCTGGCTGGAGGGTGAGACTGAGGAGGATGTGGGCCTCGTGTGAGCAACTACAGCTGCTCCTTTTGAGTTCCCCTCAAGAATCCATTTGAACTAAGCTGCAAACTATTTGAAAAGTGCTGTTCTAGAGTATTAGGCCCAGCAAATCTGAGGCTGTGCTCTGTGCTAATAGCTCTGATTATTTTCAAAACGAGTGGAGGAACTGCTTAAATTGTTTTCCATTTACAAGCAAAACTAAACTGAAACCCTAGTCATATTCTCTACAATGTCTCCTATGTTGGGTATTTTTGCTTCTGCCTGGGATACCTGTTACATGAATGGCAACTCCTATTGCTTTCAGAAGTTCCCTCCATGAGCAGCAAAGCAGTGACACCTGCTTGGAAAAAAGTCTTCCCAGGAGTCATGGATGACATTTCTGGGAAAGATCCCAGAATGGCGCATTGGAAATTAATAAGCATACCACGCAAGTGGCTCCTGTGGAAGATGTATCCTCTTGTTCATTCAGCAGAATTGTATTGTCAGCGTAATGACCTCCCTGCCTCCCTGAGCCACTACGACTCACTGCTGAAGCCATTTGACATTATTTCTTATAGGTTTGGGCTTGTTTTACTTTAGACACCAGGATCCCATAGATCTCCAGTCAGGGGTGATTTAGGGACATCAGGTCAGAAATGTGAACATTGGGGATGGAAAACTACCTTCGTAGTCCCCAGTCAGACCTCATGATCAGATTCTAGTAACTGCAGATGACCCTTCTCTCATGACCAGGAGCCCAGGTCATGTTTTCCAACCATTGAGTCTCAGCCTGCTCTCTACCTCATCCTCCGTTTTCTCAAAACCAACCCCTTATCATTATTTCATTGTTCAATCTGGGCTCTGACAGTCTCCCAGAAATGATGTATGCCTTCCTGAGTCCAAGCATCTTGCCTTTTCCAGACTCCTCACCAGCGGACTCCACCTTCTTGTAAGGACACCACCTGTCACCTCTTACTGGCCCATCTTGACACTGGCACTTCCCCAATCTGCCATCACACTTTTCAGAAACCACATATGGCATGCGTGGTGGTTTGCCCCTACACCTGCAGGCAGACCCGGCCTCTCAGGACCTGCCCCACCACAAAAGTATGAACTGTTTCGAGGATGCTATAGGGCTGCTGGGGCCACCACAACTAGGTACCACAGATGAGGTGGCTTACACAGCAGAAATGCTTTGGTCATAGTTCTGGAAGCTAGAAGTCCGAGAGCAAGGAGTTGGCAGTACTGGTTCCTTCTTTTTTTTTTTTTTTAATGTTTACTTATTTTTGAGAGAGAGACTCACACACAGAGTGTGACTGGGGGAGGAGCAGAGAAAGACACACAGAATCTGAAGCAGGCTCCAGGCTCCAAGCTGTCAGCACAGAGCCCAATGCAGGGCTCAAACCCACAAACCATGAGATCGTGACCTGAGTCGAAGTCCGACGCTTAACTGACTGAGCCACCAGGTGCCCCAGTATTGGTTCCTTCTAAAGGCTGTGAGGGAGGGATCTGTTCCAGGCCTCTTTTACATGGCTTGTAGATGGCCTTCTCCCCTCTGTGTCTTCACAGCATTTTCCCTCTCTGTGCATCTCTGTGTCCAAATTTCCTCTTCCTATAAGGGTACCAGTCATATTGGATTAGGGCCCACATTAATGACCACATATTAATTTAATTTAATCACCTCTGTAATGACCCCATCTTAAATACGATCACATTCTAAGCTACTAAGATATTAGGGTCTCAATAAATGGATGGCAACAGAGGTGGGAGGCACATAAAATGCTTAACAGATGCCCAATGTCTGCTTGGTATGAGCTTGAGAAAAATCTAAAAGCAGTGATTTTCAACTCAACCTGACTCCTCTAATGAGGTAATACAAATAGTATCCACTGCTAAGCCTCATAAATGAGTGTGTCTGAAAAGCCTGGTGAGGCAGAATTGCCAAGAGCTTATTTTCACCTGAGAGACTGAGTAACCTTGTGGAATAAATGGACACAGAAGAGGACAGGAAGACAAGTGGCCAGCGGGAAAGAACATGGTGTCTGTCACCTGAATATTCTTTCCAATTCCTGTAAATTCATATCCTTTGGAGGAAAAGAAAGACTTCAAATTAAAACTGAAGGAGCTGTTTTTAGTTTTTAAATGTTTTTAGTTTTTGTAGCATAAGCAATGCTGCCTTATTATCGGGCTAATAAAGAATAATATTATCCTTATTTCCCAACCTAAAATAGCATAACTGGGTACACTGATGACTCAGAAAATGCAGTAAAGCTTTGATGACAAAGTGCTCCAGTACATCGACTAGATGTGACATAAGTAGCAGCATCTGGTGAATACAGTTATGCCCAGAAAAAGCAGGAGCAGAAAGTATAGGTGCCTAGCAGGTACAGGTGGTAGGTGACTGCCTTGGTTCATGACAACACTTAAGTCACATCATAAAAATTTTTAGACATTTTTGGGAGAGGTGGGAGTGATTTCACAAGAAGCTAGGGTACATATCATAACAGGTAAGAGCAAGAGTTAACAAATACAAATTGTCCCTAAAAAATAACAAGCGTGTGTGTGTGTGTGTGTGTGTGTGTGCCTGACTGGATAACCAGGGCTTCCAAAATCACAGTTGAAGAAAGGGATTCTAGGAAAGTGATAATTTTAATAGAGGAGCTTCTGATTGATTGCAATTCAATTTCAATTTGGCTTTATCTAAGTCAGAAAGGTTATAAGTTAATGTTAGCATCTGGTCAGTATAGTTCTTTCAATCACACTGTGTTAAAGAGATACATACTTCTGTCTCTTATACTGGTAGGCTGTCATCTTCATTTGGGTAATGGAATTGAGGGTTAGGAAAGTCTAGCAGAAAGATGCATTATTTCATTCACCCACATCATTGTGATTTTATTGAATAAAAGTACTCAAAGTTAGACTCTCTTTGGTGGTTTCATTTGGAAAAACAAAATTCCCAGAAGAGGGGACACATGAACATCAAGAGACTTCCAACAAATCAGATGCCTGCCAAGTTCAATTGCATAAAATCCTATTGTAACATTGGCCCCCATTGTCTCCTAATTGTGGTTTGTAGTGAAAGTCTGTGCGGTTTGCAATGAATCCACCATCCAAGGTGGAAGGTTTATGACAACCTTATTTTCCTTGTCACAAAGTACATGAGAAAACCAAGCAGGGATAACAAAGGGCAGAAATCCTGAGGCTAAATTACAGGTTTGTATATCCCTGAAGTATTATTTGCCTAGTCAAACTCCTACTGAGCCTCTGCATTGTATTTAGATTTCTGTGGCTTCAGTGGGACACCATGCTCTATGCTTGGCTGCCTAGTGAAGTGTTGTTATTTAAGAGTTGATGCATTCTCTCCAGCTGTGGCAACAATCCCCACAGAGGTTTCACATTAGCTTAATTTTTCAAAGTTCTACAATTTCATTTTAGTTTAACAGAAGTAACATATAGAGATGGAAAGTTTTTATCAAGGACATTTTTACAGAACTATGGCTAACTGGTAATGACAGACATGGACCCTCCAAGTTCAATTACCTGAGAGCTTCAGTCTTGTAAAGCACCTGACCTAGAATCTGAACACAGAAGACATCCAACAAATATCACTTCCCTTGCCATTCAAGCTGACCACGCTGTGGGCTTCTATTCAATCATGATGCGGATTTTTATATAAAGCTCTTAATTATGTCAGAGACTTTGTTTTCTAAACAAATTTCAAATAAGGAAATACTTCAGCCTTGCTACTGTATGAATAAGCACCCAACTAAATGACTCTCTCTTGGCCAGTGATCTGGGCTTGTCAGTCAGGTGGTTACCACCCAGTTATATAGAGGTCAGAAAGTGGGCTGCAACTATAGAGAAAAGGGACACGTAACTGCCTCAAGTCTATCTGAAGCCTGGGTAGCTTTGAGGCAGCAGCTGAAGCAGAAGATTAGGGCAGGCTGGAGTCTAATCTATTTGCCTCCACATGCGTTCTGACCTTAAGTAAAAAAGACAGAAGTGTAGCAAGTGGCAAGGAAACTCTGTCCTCTGTCTGGCAGGGGCCACAGACCCCCCTGACCTTCCGCTTCTGGTTGAATTCAGCCAATAGGAAGGCCTACTAGAAGACTAAGAGAGAAAGGAAAGCAACAGAAAGGTATGCATTCCCTCAGCTCCTACCAGCTGACTGCAAAGCTTCACGAGAAGTTACAGGCCCCATTAAGGCAGCCCACCGTATTCCTCCTCTCAGGTTCCAGAAACACCATCTCCCCATGTCTCTTGGGGCTTAGAGGGATGACAACCACTAGGTACTTTATAATCATTTAAACTTTCCCTACACACTACCCACACCTCTGTAACTTGTGTATTAAGCCACCCTCAAATTATCCCTTTAAAAGGGCAGGGGCAAAGGGTGTTACATTTATTCAAACACTCATATCATGCACGTCAGCACAGTGAACACTGCTCAGCCACACTGACATGAAACGACCTCCACTATGGACATTTCTGACGCCATTGTCCAACTGCACTGTTCACTCTTTCAGCGAATATTTGCTGGTGCACTTCTCTGTGCTGAACACAGACACTGTTCTAGGCAAACCAGCAAACACAGTGAGTGTGCTGGGTACCCCCAGCTCCCCATGTTAGAGATGAAGTCTCTTGGCTTCCTGTTCATCTCATCTCCATGACCTGCTGGAGATCAGGCCTTCATCACTGGAGTCCACTGCCCAGCAGACTCCACATCCGTGACTCTGCTTCCCTTCTGGCCAGTCCGTCTTCTGCGCTGCACACCACAGTCTTTATCGCACAGATAAAAGGTGACTTATCAACTCCTGAGCATGCCGTGTGGTCCTTGCCCTTCTTTCCATTCGATGATCCTGTCCTGCCAACACTTACCGTTCCTCCATCCTGCAAGGTTTTTCCATGGTTCTGTGATTTTCACATTCTCTTCTAGCTGCTTGGAATGTTGTCTTCCCATTATCTTCCTGGAAAACTCCTAACTTAAGTGGGCCTACAAAGCCTTCCAGGGACTGATGGGTGGAATTAAATGCTTCCTTCCATGTGGTCCCCACACACACCTCTGTCACATCACTCATAACGTTCTGCTGCAAAGCTGGTTCACTCTTGTCTCCCCTATACTATGCTCGGGTTGTGGGCAGGGGCCCTGTCAAATGCTACTTTAAAAGCTGCCCATACTGATTTCTGCATTTCAGGTGGTACAACATGTTTCTCTTTGGGGAAGATTTGGAGGTTATTTTATTGGGGAAAACACCATGGTGTCCTTTTTAATTTACAAAGGAAATGCCCAAAGCCTGACATGAAAAGAGAGACTAAGACAACAAGAAATCAAATATTGTTAAAATCAAGCCCTTGGGTAGTCTGGTGAATCTCTAGGGAGACATTACCTGGCCACTAAGACAGTCTCCCTGTCCTTCCCCAGTGAGGAGGCTGAGGCTAGGGAAAGGAAAAGCTAAATGGGTGAGAGTGGACCCCAAAAGCAAGACACCTGCTGGCTGGGGCTGTAGGACATGCTTTAGGAGCAGTGATAGCTAATCTCTCACTTATGCTTTCCTTTTCTCATTGTAACCCTTAGAAGTCACAATGACTTCTAAGACATCACTGTCATCTGTTCACCTCTATATCCCAATAGCAGCCTTGGAGAATGAAGGAAGAAAATGCATTTGTGCTTTGGGGCCAACCAGAGCACAGACAGGCAGCTCAGGAGTGTAGGTGGGAAAGAGGGGCAACATTGAAAAGGATCCCGAGCCAGAGCAGCACCCAGACAAAGAGAGGACACTAGCAGGTGCAGGTGCATTGTCTTTGTTCTTCCTGACAGTTCCATCCTGTTTTTCTTTCCTTTAGTAACTTTGTTCTTTTTTTTAATTTTTTTCTAATGTTTATTCATTTTTGAGAGAGAGAGACGAACATGAACAGGGGAGGGGCAGAGAGAGAGGGAGGCACAGAATCTGAAGCAAACTTCAGGATCCAAGCTGTCAGCACAGTCTGATGTGGAGCTTGAATCCATAAACCATGAGTTCATGACCTGAGACAAAGTCAGACGCTTAACTGACTGAGCCACCCAGGTGCCCTACATAACTTTATTCTTACAATGCCTTAAGGAGCTGGAGAAAAAGCCAAAGACAAAGATAATAGGACCCCATAGTGACAAATCCAAGGTAATAACCTTGGTGAAACTGGGGGAAATGGTTGGCTAATTAGTACAAGCCAGCTAAGAGCTTTTCTGGGCTCCAGTGAACTCTTGACTCTCACCCCAATCCGCCAGCCAGAGTCATCTCCGCAGCCACAGCCAATGGGGGCAGGTCACAATTTCATGGATGTGGCATCCAATTTGCTCCTAGTTTTCACTTTCCTGAGCCACTAGAATGGTTCCAGTCAGTTGAAGGACTAATTTCTCAAAGCCACCAGGACAAAGAAACAGAAAACCAGAGAGAACGGGGCAGGGAAATACAGTGTGTCCGGGGAGGTGTGGACTAGAAAAGCTGGGCCATAGAGCTTCCAGGCCAGTGGTTTTGGGGAGCCTGCAGTCAGTAACTCTTTGTTCATGAGTGTTTCTTCAGACAAAAGCCCGCAGACCTCAGAGGCTCCACCGACTCTCACAAAGACCCCAAAAGACATTTGTGTTCCCAACTTTAACCTCCACACCACTTCCTTCCTCCTAGGCACACTTCTTTTCATTGGAAGACCCTGGTTTTTTGTCCTATGAAGCATAAGTTCCCCCCTCCCCTCGCAAAGTGGCTAAGAGGGCAAGGTCGCAGGAAATCACCACGCACACAGGCAGCGCAGGTGCAAGGCACTCAAAACCAAGGCTACTGATGTGGCTGGGCTGCCTCCCGGGCAGGAGGCTCAGTGAGGGGCACATACAGTCAAGACCACGTGGCCAGTGAACAGGCCCCCGCAGGCATGTGAGAGGAAGCTGCAACAGAGCTCCCCTGCCACTGGGAATATTCTGGACACGGCTGTTTACTATTTTAAGTGCTTCTGCAAAAGAATGTGAGAAACATAAAAGGTCAGAATCGTGAGCTGCCCATTACCACTCATGGCTTGAAGTGGATGAGAAATAGGAAAATGATAGAATTAATGACGAACCAGGAGACAGAACAAAGGGGAAATGACACACAAGCAGGGGTTGACAGTGTGTTTAGATATACTGCTCATTGCTATCCACACCGAGGGGCTCCAGGACTGAGGGAGGATCAGAACACAGGAAAGGTCCCCTGGCAAGCACATCCAACACTGTAGTCCCTTGGACAATAACATTAAAACACACGTGAATTGTATTAGCAAAAGGTGACTGGTTGGTTAACATAGTATGCATTTGGAATTTATTTCTGTTACTCATAGGAGCACCCTCTTTCCTAGGAACACAAAGCAATTTACCTTTTAATATGTGTAGTACAGCTTATCAGTAGATTTCTAGACACAAACCTGAAAATATCAATTCCTATATTTGGATTTTTTTCTAGCCATGAAAAAAAAAATCAAAGACAAGAGATTGGCACCTTTCTGAGAATGTAAGTGAAATCTTGAATGGAAAATAAAGCTCGTGTATCCATGACAAATGCAAATCCATCCAAAAACCCAAAGTGGTTAATAAGCACTGAAGTCTCATGGAGATAAGAAGCAAGGGATGAGGGGAGGGAGGAAGGGAACAAAAGCATGGGTTTTCGAAATCTCCAGACCTCAGACTGATTCCTGGATGCACCGCCTCCTTTGCAGCAACCATCAGTGTGCTATTCCCCTTCACCAAGCCCCAAATCCCTCCCTATGATCATGGAGACCACAATAGCTAAGAGCGGTAAAGGTTTAGACCTAGAATATAGCAAGGACAGAGGAAAAATGAGTTTGTCCCTTCTTCCTTCAGAACGGCTTTGGGGAAGCAACACTGAAATCTTTTTATACGGTCTTGAACTTCAATTTGTGGAGGCAGAGGCAGTCAGGAGCAAGAAAAGAGAAATGAACTAATGAGTAAAGATGAGGCAACAGGAAAGGAATCCCAAGAAACAGATAATTGCTCTCTGTCACTACAAAAATACAATAAACATTTAGTTCCGTCCTGTCCCGGTGGGCAGAGCAAATGCCCACCAATGGGCTGAGAGCTTACTAAGGAGGCCCTTGCAAGGCCAGTGACCACGGAGGGGGCGTCATCGCTCACCTTGGCTCCAGGACCACTAACCAAGAGATCATCTTTCCTTTCAGTGTAAAAACGGAATCAGGGATAACATCATCATCATAATCAAAAAGTCCACGGTATAACGCTAGGTTTAGTCTCTGAACACTTAATTGGTCATCCGACTTTAGTGTAGAGCAGGAGTTCCCAATATTTAAAAATATGAAAGCTGGAGAGCCTGGGTGGCTCAGTAGGTTAAGCAACTGTCTCTTGACTTCAGCTCAGGTTGTGATCTCACCATTTGTGAGTTCGAGCCCCATATCGGGCTCTGAGTGACAGTGTGGAGCCTGCTTGGGATTCTTTCTCTCCCCCCTCTCTCTGCCCCTTCCCCACTTGCTCTCTCTCTCTCTCTCTCTCAAAATAAATAAATAAACTTAAAAAAAATTTTTTTAATATGAAGCAGTCTCTTTTGCAATGTCAAAACTGTCACAGACCATGGGGCACCTGAGTGGTTCAGTAGGTTAGGCATCTGACTTCAGCTCAGGTCATGACCTCACAGTTTCTGAGTTCAAGCCCCATGTGACAACTCAGATCCCAGAGCCTCCTTCAGATTCTGTGTCACCCTCTCTCTCTCTACCTCCCTGGCTCATGCTCGCTCTCTCTCACTCTCTCGAAAATAAATAATAAACATTAAAATTTTTCTAAAAGGAATGTCGCAGACCAGAGCTGCCCTTTCAGTTCCTGTCAATTAAGAAAATCTATAATCTCAGGGGCGCCTGGGTGGCTTAGTCGGTTAAGCATCCGACTTTCACTTAGGTCATGATCTCGCGGTTCGTGGGTTCGAGCCCCGCGTCGGGCTCTGTGCTGACTGCCAGCTCAGAGCCTGGAGCCTGTTTCAGTCTGTGACTCCCTCTCTCTCTGACCTCCCCTGCTTGCGCTGTCTCTCTCTCTCTCTCTCCTAGAAATAAATAAAACATTAAAAAAAAAGAAAGAAAGAAAATCTATAATCTCAAAAAACTACTCTAAATGTACATTAGATTTAACCCCATGGTATCTACATATATTGAAAAATAGTCATGACACTTGTGTGTAAAATATTATCGATCCCACAACAGAGGACACTTAGTGAGAATACGGCTTTCTGGATGCATTGCAACTGTGTGGTATACAGCCTCCCTCCCCCCGGAGGTGCAAAGCCGCAGATGAGAAACTACCTGCCTGGGGCACTGAGCTTCTTGCTCCTTTTATATAAATCTCCATCAAAAAGGCTGAAGATGAATAATGATTTGGTCAATTTTGAAGCCAACTTTTAAAAATAGAAAGATGGAGAGAACAGCAAATATTGAGAGTAAATGTATCCCTAATGTTATACTGAATTAATGAATATGTTGCTTATTATAAACAACTGAAATTTATTTCTCACAGTTTTGGAGGCTGGAAAGTAGAAGACTAGGTGCTGGCATGGCCATAGTCTAAAGAGAAGCTCTTTTCCTAGTTCATAAACGGTGCCTTCACTGTATCCGAACTCGGGGAAAAGGAAGGGATCTTTGCCTACGGCTTCTTTATCTCCCCTTTGTCATTTTTTAAGGAAGAGATCAAACATCCCAATATCTCTCCTGTGAAGCACTAGAAAACAACAGTGAAAAAACCCCACAGGTTTTACAAGGAATTATTGGTACAGTGACATAGTTATGTCTCAGAGTCTCTTGAGAAATAATGCTGATTATTTCTTATTATTAATTATATCTGTTAAAAATGGAGCTGTGTATTGTTGGATGAAATTTAAATTCACCATATAATGCAAGGGCTCATGAACTAACTGACTGAAAAGTCTTTAAAATCCAGTTGTTGGGGTGCCTGGGTGACTCAGTGGGCTAAGCGTCCAACTTCGGCTCAGGTCATGATCGCACAGTTAGTGGGTTCGAGCCCCGCATCGGGCTCTGTGCTGACAGCTAGCTCAGAGCATGGAGACTGTTTCAGATTCTGTGTCTCCCTCTCTCTCTGACCCTCCCCTGCTCACGCTTGCTCTCTCTCTCTCTCAGAAATAAATAAAACATTTAAAAATAAATAAATAAAATCCGGTTGTTAAAACAGAAGGAAAAAATTCCATATAATTATTTGACATGTTATGCTAAGAGTCTTGGGGAAAAACCAAAGCAGCTAACTGAAGACTTCTTTTTACTGCCTGAATTTCTTGAATGACAAATAAATAAATAAACACCCCCCAACAATACCTCCTGTCCTCCCATAGCAATGCCATTTTTATGAGACCATCCCCAGCAACCAGGTCCATGGTTTCAACGCAAATGGTGAGTTACAGCACATCGCTGGCTAACGTGGAGGCATCCCGTCAGCCTGTTGGAACAAGCTTGAGCATCTGCCTTCCACATTTGGTTATGGTCTACAAACAGCAGCATAGAAGGCCCGGCAAAATTATTCATCGGGGACTTGTTTACATTTCTACTGTCAATTCTAATAGGTTTTTTATTGAATTAAATTCTTCTGCCCTCATTAGATTCATGATTGCCTGTCACTGAGGATGACATGTTTGAATTCCCACAAGGGTGTCAGACTCTCCATCTTGTATATTGTCCAGGAGGGATCAAGGACAAGGCGCAGTTGAAAATTTTACATGTCAATCCTTAAAATTATGGTATAAATACCGCTCGACAAATAAGTAGTTGTGCCTCACAACAAAGCAATGCAGAGAACCCCTGGTGTTCTTTGGTCTAGCAGGACTTATACCTCTGCGCTTCCTGACAGAGCCAGGCTGAACTGCTGCCTCCCAGCCTCAGCTCATAGATGTAACCCCTTGTGGTTTCTCAGGTCTTGCTGGAAAACATGACAAGAACAATAACAAACCACAGTATCTAAAGGCTATCAAGGCTTCCAAACATGAACAGCCACCTGGGGCAGGGCTTAGGGTAAGGCTTACTGCTAAGAACACAATAGAAGGTGCAGAGGAAACCTGGGCATCTCTCTCTAGAGATGGGCATGACTCTCTGCTAGATAAGAGAGAGACCCCCCCAAGTGGTGGTCACGTTTATTGAACGTTTTATTCTGCCAAGCATTTGTTATGCTTTAATTCTTTAAGACTTACAACTCAGTGAGGAATAACGCTTACACCCATTTTCACAGCAGAGGCCACTGAAGCCCAGAGAGCCATTTTCCCATAAAGTAGCTGAGCAGGATGGAAACTATGTCCATCTGACTCTCATATTACAGCTCCCCCTTCCACATTGGATCAGGGCAGAGGCCATCCCTCCAGAGACATGGAGTGGTCCCAGAAGCCAACAAGGGGTCTTTGGGGACTCAGAAAGGGCCCTGGCTAAGGGGATCAATGGAACCACAAGCCAGATTCCACAGGGATCTGGAGCACAGATACAGTACCAGTTGGACCATCCTTAGTCAAAGTTTGGGGTTTGCTCTTTCTTCAGTAACTAAGTGGAAAGAAAAAGAGGACTGTACTAGCCAAGAACTGTGATGGAAGAAAAATGAACCATCCTCTATTTCCTTGATACTTAATTTTCAAATACATTTACAGATGTCCCTATGAGACTATCTTTTGGGGGGATTTGTAACTAGCATCAAATCAGATTGCTTCATCCTCTACGCCCTAAAACGTTTATGTATTACAGCTTGATCCCATTTTCCAACATTCCCCAACCTGAATTTCTCTGAGAGATGTTGCCTTCTCTCAAGAATCTGAATCCCTGGGGATGAGTTTCAGGCAACTATATCCTGAGCTCCCCAACACAAGAGTCCTGAGATGTAAAGCAAGTTAACATTTTGTATTTGGATACCAATCAGTCATGGTATCTTTTGGGGGATTTTTTTTTCACGGAGTCTTCATATGTGGAGGAAGTGAGGAGGTACAGCTTTGGGACAGGAGGCCATGAGCAGTAGGCTGGCTATAGAGAAACACAGCTTCTCATCACTATTAAAATTCTTCTCCAAGAGATTCAAAATCAACCGTATTGGAATATCCAAAAATATTTTCTCTATTAAAACCAACTGTAACCTAGAAAGAGCAGAGTATAAGGACAGGGTTTCTTTGATTGTTTGATGGCTTGCTTATTTGCACTCATACACTCAGAACTTGATACCTACATGGAGAAGCAATTTTGCCTGGCGACTCACTACTCCCCGGTTGACTGTCGAAACCACCTGATGTTTCAGCCATGTCTCTTTAATGGTTTAAAGCAGGAAAACAACTTCTCTCTTCCCAGATCATTTCTCTTTTTCTTCCTCTACCTCCATCTTTTCTTCTGCGAACTCTCCTTTCTTACTCTTTTTCTCTCTGTCTTCATTCTCTGCATCTCAACTTTTTTGGACAACCTCTCTGTACTTGGCTTCTAGACACTTCCTTCTGTTTTGATTTTTCTTTCCTTGCAGACTCCAGGATGCCTTCTGTTCTAACAACATTCCTTTCCCTGCCACTCCCAGGCTCATGGTTTGGTACCCAAGCTGTCTTCTGTTCACTGGCAGCTAGCCTCAAATTCCATTCTGCCACAGGATTTAACTCTAAGTCAGGCAGTAAATGGGCTCTTTACAAATCTTGCTTAATTTAAAGAACTCTTTCCGTGAGCTGCATTTCTGGGGACATTTTTCAAGGGTGTTAGCAATGAGGCTATATGCACTTGCTTGTACAACAGCAGACTGGCCGCTGTTCCTGTCATTCTGAGAGACCAAAGTTAAGTCTCAAATTAACTAGCCAGTGTAAACCGCAGGCGGCAAGAGAGGGATTTCACGGACTCATTGTTTTTCTTCTAATTTGTATAGTTTTAGCAACTAGGGCGTGAGGTATGCAGGCCCACATGTCAGTGTGGTGGAAGCGGCAGGAGACTATTGAGCTGATCGGCTTGAGAGCAGGTTGGATGGTAGAGAATAGAGAAGACTGGAAGCCATTATTATTACATCACTCAACCTGGATGACTGGGAGAATAGCTTAGTCATTGTCTTTCATTGCTACCTATGCGACAATTCATGTCCTATCCCTTTCTTATTTTGTCTACTTGGGACCGTTGACCTTTGGTTCATAAGGTCATTTTTTCAAGGGCTAATTTGGATAGATAAACTGTCAACAGGACTGAACAACTTGAAATGCTGTACAAAATAGCGTTTGAGTGCCATGCTGTGTTGGCATAGCCATGGCAGGGTCCATGGAGAAAACAATACTCAAGCATCTGGAGAAGATGAGTCCATGTAACCCATTTTGTTGGAAGAGAATGCAGTTTTCATTGTGATTAAGACCTTTCACCACCCCAGGAAACAAGGAACCCAGGCAGAACACATCCAGTCCATTCTCCTGTCCCTCCTCAGATGCTAATGAGGAGTGACATGGCCAATGCAAACGCAGCAGAGGAGCGTAGAGAAAACAAGAGGGCATGGTGAGATGAGACGAAGGGAAAAGAAGGAAAAAACTACATTAATTAACAGAGGGACTATGGTGCAGACCAGCCTCTCTGTATGATAATACAATGGTAAGCTCCATTAAAAAAATAATAATTAATGAAGAAGAGACCTCTCCCCTGGTATTATGGGTACAGCCTAGTCTTTCAGTGCAGAGTAGTATCCACTCACCATAGGTAACTATTTAACTTTAAATTGAATTAAAAATTTTGTTCTTGAATTGTACCAGCCACATCTCAAGTGCTAGTAGTCCCACTGGGTCAGTGCCTGCCACATAGGACAGGACAGACATGGAACGTCTCTATCATCACAGCAAGGTCTGCGGCACTGCGCTCCTCTGGTGTATTCTGGTCTAATGGCAGGCTCTGCAGTAGAGCTCAGTGGGTAGCTATCTCTCACCAAAAGCAAGCCTTAAAGAGCTGTGTGGGAGGGAAAAGCACAGAGGAGAGCAGACTAGTAGCAAGTCTCCAGCATAGGTACTGAGAGCTTGCCGCAGAGAGGCAGGCCAGGGAGGAGGCAGAGATGGGAATTGTCCTTCCCAAATCGATAGCTCCTCTCCCTCTGCCTGAGGGTCCAACGGGGAGCAGTGAGTTGAGGACCGATTCCTCACATAAATTAAATGGGAAGGGAGGGTTATCCCAGCACTCAAGGCCTCGGAAGCCAGTAGCGCCAACATGATTAAATAATTGAACTGTCTCACCTTGCCCAGTCAAGCTAGATTCCAATGAGGGTAATTAATCTTCGTAGTGCCTGTTATTCCCTGCCCTGTGCATACTTTTGCTGCTGTTCAAAGTCAAGTTTCCCAACCTGCCTGGTTCTTCCAAGAGAAGAAAGGAGAGGAGGAAGCAAAATACAAAGATTTCCTTACAGAAGGGCATTAATAGGAAGTTATTTTCAAATCCGATCTTTATGTGCCCCCCCACGCTAAAAATGGTGGAATTAACACTGTAGTTGTATGCAACTTTAAATGCAAATTTCAGAGAAATAAAAATATTGCAGGGTTTATAGTTGATCTTGGAGGCTGAGTTTTACAACTTTCCTTCAAGAAACTATCAGCCATAGTAATCTCATAAGCCCAGAAATGACACAAAGACTGAGACAAGGACATGTCAGGGGCCCACCCTTGCCTCAGTCCCCAAAAAGATCAGAGAGAGACTCAGTCCTCAAAAGCAAAACCAAGGCAGGGGGAGGACCCCACCATCGCACTTGTGTTTAAATTCACTTATTCACTCAACAAATTTATTGAGTGCCTTCTATGCCATGTGCTATTCTAAGAAGTTGGGATACATTAGTGAACAAACACAAAATCCCTGCGCTGGTGGAACGTACATTCCTAAAGCTGATGGCTGGGTTTGTTTTCCACCCATCCACACCTTCTCAATATGAGTACATTTTAAAGATGTAAAATTTTAGCATCCATTCATTTTTGTATCACTCTCTATAAAATGATGATTTGACTCTTGTGAACATGTTTGTATGGGTGCATAAAAGTAACTATAATCCCCAGGACTCTCCCAGAATTATGCCCATCGTGAGCCTGATTTCATACCAAGAAGAAGGGAGGGAGCTTTCTAGCCAGCCCTGGACACATCCACCAGACCCCCCAAAATGACCAACATTACCAAGGTACGGCCAGCTGCCAGTCTCTCTTCCTGGAGGGAAGTAGACAGGAGAGTAGCTTCTTGGCAGCAAGACAAGAACAGTGAGATGAGATAAGAGAGCCAAACAAAAAGTGGGAAAAAAGAAAAATCATCTCACTGCATTATCCACCACCCCTAAGTGTGTATTAATGGACCGATAAAGTATGCCCTGGAGAGTCTTAACACTACGATATTAAACTCCGTGCACCAAGAAAAGCAAAGATGGCACATTATAACAAAGTGAGTTTGGGTTCTGTGTTGTTGGTTTTCAGGTTCTTGCTAATGTTCTGGTTTTTAGTTGCGCTCACTTGGATGTATTTTCCTTTAAAGGGCTGCTCGCCTCGGAGAGCATTTTCCAACAAAGTGCAATGCTGCCCCCTAGTGATAGAATTATAGAATTGCGCCCGCAGAAATCGAGCTTCTCTCCAAGGCGAACTTCCTTCCACTTCGGCCTAGATTTCACTTTGCTCTCTTTACATCCTCGAAAGTGCAAATATTTCATCCTCAAGGATTCTCTGCACAGAGATATTTTCTGACTCAGCCTAGTTTACGCCACTAATCAACACAGAATTTTATTCTGAAATATGAACTGTGTGCTGATTATAAAATAAGTGTCGGTGGTGAGCGGATTTCTCTTCCTTTTGCTTATAAATTAAGCAATCTCCCCAGAGAAAGCTCAGAAATCAGGCCTATTGCATATAACCTTTAGAATCCTGATTGGAATTCTCACTGGAAAGACATTTACTGAGAACTCAAGCTCCAGGAAATCAATGCCTGAGTCTGACAGACATTCAACTCCCAGACAAATGTATTTGATTTCACATCATCCTTCAGTCTTTGCACCGGGAGTAAACCTGAGACCAAAAGCTCTGAAAATAATGCAGGTGATACACTGCACGGTCAGAAGCCCCTTCCTGAGGTGCAGGAAAACACAACTGCTATCTTAGAGAAAATTATATCACATGAAAACACACGAGGAGGGATTGAGTGAGAACTCATCAGGCCCTGATTAGCTAAGGCCAAGTGCCTGATCTCATTTTCTTCAAGCCATCAGCCCAACCATCTGCATCAGAATAACCTGGGAGTTTGTTAAAACTGCAAACTTGGGGGCCCAATCCAGTTCCATTATATCTGAAACTCCTCCGAGTTTAGGATCTAGCATTTTACCATGTGCCTTGGGTAATTCTGTGCACACTAAATTGTGAGAATCACTGAGTCAAATTTAATAAAAAAATTTCAATTTGCATTTTGAAGATTTCCCTACTCAGGCATTCTCCAACATTATGAAGCTACAGAACAGCAGAAAATAATTCCTATTTACCAATTAACACATTTCCTTGATTTTCTACAAAATTAAAGTATATCACTAGGCAGTGCAGGGCCCTCTCCAACCAGTAAACAATGATAATGGCCAACCAAAATCATAAGTACCATGTGGCCATTGCTGGTGACCATTTCTAATTGTATTTCTTACCTCAAAGCCATTTTTTTTTTTTTTTCAAAAAGCTCTGTCAGTTGGTAGCATGGAATGATCCACTAAACCAGAAACATCCACTAAACCAGAAGATTTGTCAGTTTTGAGAGCACAGAGCTGTCTGGGCTCATAGAGAAGGACCTGACAAAAATGAGCAAAAAAAAAAAAAACAAAACAAACAATCCAAGGCATTAACACTTGGCTATTTTTTTTACCTCTTCTGAATCGCAGGGCTGTTCCTGGTCTCGCCTCCTGCTTCCCTCCCTTTCCCTAAGCCATTGTTCTCTGCCCCTCTCTGTCTTCATTTTGGGGCTACTTGTCATTAGGTCCTGTCCCAGCCATAGTAAGGATGGAGGAGACTCTGGTCTTGCCAAGCCCGGGCTAAGGTGCCAGCACAGACCGTCTCCACACAGGCTGAAGGGACTGAACAGGGGCCAGTACCACCAGGTTGTATTTCATTGTTTCCTGTTACTGCCTGACTGAGCCACCAGAGGAAACAGCAGGGCTTGGGGAAAGGTTATGTTTCTGCCTCAAGGAATCGGCATGAAGCTTAAGGAGGGTCTACCAGCTCTGCCGACCATCCGCTCAGCCATCATTCAGTCACCCGCAGAACGAGCCGAAGAGGCGGATCTCTGTTTCACAGCCCATGCCCGGGGAAGACCGTGACTCAGCTGTACCAGGCTGGGCTCTCCAGGGAAACCAGAAAGTCATGAAAAGAAACGTCCCCCATGCCCACACCTCAGGGAGGGCAGACTGATGTGGAAATCTAGAAATGCCCCAAGATCAAGCTGATAACCAAGAGCAATATCTCCAGAGGATGGTCTAAAATCATGAATGACATCTAGAGAGGAGCCTTTTGGTTTATTCTGAAGAGGGATACTGGGACCCTGTCAGGTCTGTTTGCTCTGGGAGAGATTGAATATTACAGAGCATCCTTTATCTTAATATAGAATTTCAATACATCTGGGAAAGTGGGCTCTAAGTCACCAGTGCCCACTGACAGCAAAGAGAAGCCCAGGACCAGAATTTACCACAGAGGTTGGCTCTCAGTGTTTATGTCTGGCTGCAAAGAGAAGCAAATTGCAGACTTAACGACAAAACAGTTTAGAAGAGAGGGGTTCTTTTAATGAATTACAATAAATATATATGAACGTAAGTGTTCTCCCATAGGTAGGATTTGAATTTTCCTAAATCAGCTAATATCTTAGTCAATTCTCCTCCATTTGTATCTGGCCCATGTCACATCTGAAAATCCATACCACTTTATAGCTCTCTGTAATGGCTCCGTGTGGGTAACTTGCATTTAAAACTAGTTCTCTTTGCCACTTGACCTTTAAAAGGAGATTAGAAAGTAAATTTTTCATCCTACAAAACTACTCTACTTTCATGCACATGAAATAAATCACAGGGTACAGTTGAACAGGAATTCAATTAATGTTTTTGCCATTTCAGGCCCGTATGGGACTGAAAACAATTGTTTCAAGAAAAGAGACGGAAAAGGGAATCCAAAAATGTTTGGGTTATTGCTTATTTATAAAAACTGATTTTCGAGGCTGCTTTTGCCCTTTGTTCCTGTGACAGGCAGAATAAAGTTCCCCCTAAAATGTCCACATCCTCATCTCTGGAATCTGTGAATGTGCTATCTTCTACGGTAAAAGGGTCTTTGGAGATGTGATTATGTCAAGGACCTTGAGATAGGAGATTATCCTGGATGTCTGGTGGGTTCACTATAATCACAGGGGTCCCTCTAAGAGGGAGGCGGAGAGCCTTTCAGAGCAGAGGTCCTGGTGGAGGCAGAAGCAAGAGTAAAGAGATCACTGGCTTTGGAGAAGGAAGGGGGCCTCCATCCGAGGCCCGGTGGAAGCCTCCCACGCTGGAAAGGCAGGGAAAGAGGTTCTCCTCTTGAGCTTCCAGGGAACAAGCCCTGCTGAGACTTTGATTTTAAGTCTATGAGACCCATTTTGGACCTCAGGCCTCCAAAATCTACAATAATTAATATGTGGGGTTTTCAAGCCACTACGATTGTGATAATGTGTTACGACATCAATAAGACACCAGTACAGTCACCAATCCTTCCTGGGAGGACCTACATCTACCGTCCTCCATGACTCACAGATGGACAATATAGCAGCTGTGGGCAAACACTCCAAGGGCATGATTTTCCCGGGCGTAATTAAAATCTGACACATACTTTATAGCGATGGGTGTCAATTACCAGCAAAACAAAAACGAAGCAAAAACCGGGAATGTTGGACATTTTATCTTTTATTAAGGATTCATCACAACGTGCACTGGAATGATGAAAAAGGCTCACGTAAACTAACCTGGCAGCCATTTTAATTGTCTTATCATTTCCTCGGATCTTCATCATTTAACAAATAGTGGGAAATCGACACAGGTTTTACGTGAGGGAGAGAGCTCCGCTAAAATGGACTTCCCCATGTGCCTAGCTACCAGATAAGCCAGGGTTTGCTTTGTTGCTGGAAATGGAAGAGGTAGCTGCATCCAGTCATGGAACACCATGTGGGAAAGAAGCACGAGGGGGAGCCATCACAGAGTGCACACCTCCTTGCACAGAAGGAAGACGATGTCCAGGCCCTCACCAAGATGGGATCTTAGGATCCTGACCTGATGCAGGAAACCCTGCCTTTGAACCAGACTCATAAATTTCAACACTTTCCAGGCAAGCTCAGGAAGAACACACGGGGCTGTGATGCCCCAGCGTGAAGGGTTATCAGATACCTTTCTCTTTCACAGTCAAGATCCTGGGCACACCACTGATACACAAGCCCTTACTCTGCTACTTGAAAGGGGGACACACTGCAAATGGTTTGTAGAGAATATTTTGGCCTTCCCAGAGCCTCACTGAAAGATACACTACTGGAAGCTTTCGCTTTCCATAAAGATTCACTTCTCAAAGAGTTTTGGTTTTGTTTTTCTACTCAAGTTTGTTTTCTTTCTTTCTTTCTTTTTCTTTCTTTTTCTTTTTTTTTTTTTTTAGATTAATGATATCTTGAGAGCTGGCCAGGAGGAAGAAGAGTGTTTGGAAGGGAGAGAAGGTGGAAAATGAAGAGGCAGCAAGGGACTCACTCGGGCAGTCAGACAAACAAATCATCTGTCTTCTGGGCTCAGGTCGGGAAGGAGGAAAAAGCTCTGTGTGCTGTGCCGCAGCCCAGAGCAGGCCCAGTGCACACTCTCTGGAGCTGAGTGAGACACAGAGATAGCCCTCATTTCTCTCTGAGCAATAAATACAGAAGACGAGGCTGTGTCCATCTCATTAGGAATAATAGAGAGAAATTGCTTACAATATTCCCTAATGGGGTGCCAGTTTTCTGACAATGGGCTCAGCAATTAGTTTGCCCATTCTTTTTTTTTTTTTTTTTTCCAGGAGAGAGAGAGAGAGAGAGAGAGAGAAACAGCGTGAGCAGGGGAGGATCAGAGAGAGAGGGAGTCACAGACTGAAACAGGCTCCAGGTTCTGAGCTGGCAGTCAGCACAGAGCCCGATGCGGGGCTCGAACCCACGAACTACGAGATCATGACCTAAGCGAAAGTCGGACGCTTAACCGACAAAGCCACCCAGGCGCCCCTAGTTTGCCCATTCTTAACCTCATGTAAAAATAATAATCATCCCCTGAGCGTGCTTTGATCGGCCCTAGCACCTTTCACCTGAGGCTCCCGAGGCCTCCTGCACCCTCCATTGGTCTTGTGGCATTTGACACACCCACTTTTGACCAGGGCATGAATCCACCTCTTACAAGGTCTCTCAGGAAAATTCCGTGGAGAATCCTGGCCATTCACCCTTTCCTGTCCTGGTCCCCCTAAACCTTTTTTTTTTTTTAATGTTTTATTTATTTCTGGGAGAGAGAGAGAGAGAGACAGTGTGAGCAGGGGAGGGTCAGAGAGAGAGGGAGTCACAAACTGAAACAGGCTCCAGGCTCTGAGCTGGCAGACAGCACAGAGCCCGACGCGGGGCTCGAACCCATGAACCGCGAGATCATGACCTAAGCGAAAGTTGGACGCTTAACCGACTAAGCCACCCAGGTGCCCCATGGTCCCCTAAACCTTAAACAAACAAACAAGCAAACAATAAACAGCCCACCTTGATTGTAATCTGGGCTAAATCAGAGATCGGTCTTTTAAAATATATGACCTCTGACCTCCTTATATTAAATTAACTGATCATGATTAAGCAGCCATGGCTGCCAAGAAAATATCTTTCCAGTCCTCTAACCGACTATCACAGGAAAAGAGCGCAGCCCTGTCTAAGCCTGGTAGGGAGACGACAAAACCCCAGACAGGACGTCCTCCAGGGGCACAGGCTGGCTGTGCCTGGAGGTCACAAGGAGGAAGCAGCCACAGGCAGAGACATCTGGATATTGGCATCCAGGAGGATGGCCTGATGGTCTGGTGGTTAACACTCTGAACTGGTGAGCAGGACCTCTGTGGAAGGACTGGCTGATTCTATCCATGAAATTTCCAGCAAATACCTGCTATGCCTCTGTGTTCTTTTTTTCCCCCTTTCCTGAGAGAAAACAATGCCAAACCCCACTACCACCTCTCCTCATAGCACTTGAGAGAAAGCACTCCCTAATTCAAACCCAGTAACAGTGTTATTAATATTTCCTCCACAATTGCCACATTCTTTCCAAGTTTTGAGATGTTTTTCTGGCGTCCGCTCCACTCATCACGATGACAGACCGCAGGCTAAGGGCAGAAAGAGAGTGTTCTGGTCCAGAACACATACTGAACCAGCAATTCCAGAGCGGATCTCTCCTCCTGAAGCTTGCGTGTGAACTTATCCCCTTAGAAAGAAAAGGGCTGCTGGGAGCAGGAAGGTCCGCTGACAGAACGATCCCAGCTGCCCCCCCACAGCCCTCCCCTAACTCCCCTGTCCTCATGCGGGTGTCCCCCAGATACAATACACTACTAAGAAAGAGCTCATTTTACGCCATGCCAGGAGCTATGAGGAGTGCCACACAGATATTATTACCTTCTCAGGAAGCTTCTCGGACCCCTCCGTAAAAACCACCCATGCAATTATTCAGGTGCATCCTCCATGGCTCATGATACAGTTTTTCTTTTTTACTTTTTAAATGTTTATTTATTTTTGAGAGAGAGAGAGGGGGGCAGAATGTGAGCAGGGGAGGGACAGAGAGAGAGGGAGACACAGAAATCCAAGCAGGCTCCGGGCTCTGAGCTAGCTGTCAGCACAGAGCCCGATGCCAGTCTTGAGCTCACGAATCACGAGATCATGACCTGAGCCTGTGTCCGACGCTTAACCAACTGAGCCACCCAGGCGCCCCAATGACTTCTAATATGTTCAGACACAGACAAAATGAGTTCTTCATCCTCCCTGGCTCTTGCACCCCAAGAAAGCATAATTGTTTTTTCAGATCCCTGTTACTCTACCCCATTGGAGGTGCATAGCTACCTCAAGAGCAGGCAGAGAAAGTAGGGCTTAAAATGCAAAGTGGAAAACAGCTCTCTGGCTATTCAACATTGTCGTTACAGTGTAGCAAGATTTCAAATGCATCTGCACACACTATTGAGTCCAATCATGACATGGAGGGACCCAGAATCATTTATGGGTTGAACGCCCCCATTGCTGCTTTTAATGGAGGTGAACTCATATCTTAGCCCACATTATGCAGGACAAAAGGGATAGATATAAAGAATCACCTATTTATCAGTTCTTTATTCTATTACAGGTAGGAACAGACACTGACACCCACAAGGACCCTTTTCAGCAAGGGATTATATATCACACCACAGAAATACATGAAAGACAAATTATCCCTGAGATCATCATGCCTCCATTGACCTGTTCAAGGTTTAAAGGAAGCTACAATTAGATGCCATGGTCACAGGTCTGCCAGCAGCTTAGAGTGCCAGCATTTACTTTAATCCTGCAGAAATGAACCGGCATGAATTTTGTGGGCATGTACTTTGTCTCAGTTTGAATTCTATGGGTCTGATTCAGATTTGTGAGAGTTTAGTAATTTGCCTTTGTTAACAAGATCTTTCCCAGCTTCTGCAGTGTTTACAATATGAGATCTAATTTGGGCTTAAAATGCTCATGAAAATTAACGGCATTGCTTTTAAAAATGCAATTGGAGAGAGAGGGAGAGGGAAAACGATGTCACATGCCACAAACTTACCACGTTTGCACATTTGCTGGAGAGTTCTCCCAGCTGCCAGCGACCGACGCTCACAGGCTCTGCTGCTCCAGCCCTTGGGTTTGATCTGACTCTCCTCCGATCTGGGGATGAATGGAGAAATCTGTTTAACTGCTTTTTGTATTGAGAGAAATTGGAAATATTTGGGATGGAAGCATTGAGGTTTTACTTGTTTTAGCACTTAAAAAGGATACAAGACCCCTGATGCAAAGCTTATGGAACACAGTGGAAATGCCTGTTATGTGCATGATTATCACACTTTTTCTCTAGAATTGTAACTTTCACTTACTGAGTGCTTTCCGCGTGCCCGGCACTGTTCCGAGCACTTCACTTTCATCACCCTCTACCACCAACTTGCTAAGAAGATTGTATAGCCCAGGCAGACAAGTAACCTTCCCAAGCCACAGGGCACCCAATTACAAATCCCGAATTCAAATCTAGTTCACTGGCCCTCAGCCCTTCACCCATCACGCTGATATGCCACTTCTTGCTCTAAACATCTTTTTAAGAAATATATATACATTAGAAAAGATCCATTAGATTATGACAGCCACATCCTCTGAATATAAACAATAACTAAAATACCTTTAGCTTATGAGCTTAAGAAAAGCCAGTCAGTTAAATTCAAGCCTACAATGAAATAGAAGAAGATGAAGCAGCAGCAGCAGCAGAAGAAGAAAATTCAGGGGGCTTTTTTAAAGCACAGGGATTTAATGTGTTGTTACCAAGAAAAGGTCAACTGTCCTGTCTCCACAGAGTCTAGATCCTTCTAGCCAGAGGCTAATTTCTTCAGTACGCCAAGAGTGGACCCAAATCCACCTCAGAGGTAGATGAAGAATAACAATGATTTATAAAATTGGAATCCCAAAGTGTTAATTTCTAACAAAAATTAGATCTGCTATGTGAACCAGGGTAGAAATTTATCTACCTAAATCTTCCCTTAGGCTGCCTTGTAGTCGAAGTCGGCACATAATCAGAAGGGAGTTGGTGAACAGGAATTCAGAATATATGTTCTTAGATGCAGGTTTAATAGCATCTCATGATGACAGCTTATCAAGGAATCCTGTTCCACAATAGGGACGAATGGCCTTGTGAATCAGACCAGATTTCAACTGGCCAAGTCTTCCTCTTCCTTAGACAAGATTTTGAGGAGGAGCGATTTCTGTGACCCACTTTGCTCTATGACTGAATAATCCTCCTTCCCCCTGACAAATTCTGTCAGGTTATAACCAAATCCTTGCTTTCCTGGAAATCAATCTGTCTTTATTAAGTGGTGTTCATATATCTGTGCTCTGATCTCATAGGGGTTGAATTTTAAGGGTGTCCCTGGCTAGGTTCTTTGGGAAGCTAACTCTGAGGTAGAACATATGTTAAGGGGTGCTTTTGGAATCACACAATCTGCAGAAGGGCAGGAAAGGAAGCCGGGGTGAGCAGAGGGAGACACTGAGCAACAGGCAGTGCCAGTGAGACCTCAGCCAACCCCTCAGGGAGCGTGGGGGCTGGGATGACCCCGCAGAGTGGTATGGCGTCCGGGTGAGGTAATTGAGCCTTTATACTCACTCCTATGCCCATCGATCAGTGGCCACGGACCACCTGGGAAGGGGCTGGGGTGGCTCTCTTCAGCTGAGGCAATCTCCAGAACGAGCTAGAAGCAAAAGCTCTCTATCAGCAGCATCTACAAAGTTGGGGAGCAAGTCCTTCAGTCCTGAAGAGGGGTATGGGCAACACATTATAGCCCCACAAAGGAAAATCCTAAATCCATGGAGAAAGCCTCACTTAATCCCAACCATACTGAAAACCAAAGACAAACAAGCAGTGGGGGTTGGGACCGGCGAATCGAGTCTCAAGTCCACCTCTCCTAAAAAGGGTCAGAAGAATAGGAGTGCCTCCCTCCAGCCAGGGCTGCCCTGTGGCTTCTAGATAATTCCAGGTCTAGCCTCTCCTAGTCTGCCTCTACCCTCAAGCCATTCTGACCTTCTCCATACCTCTGAAGGCCAGGCTCTTGCTCACCACAGGCTCCACCTGAGAACTCTCCCCTCCTCTTCCCTCACCTGAATCCTGTTCTCCCTCAGGTCCTGGCTCAGAGCCAAGCCCCTTCCCCAGAGGGGTGACTTCCTCCAACTCAGAGCCTCCCTCACTTCTCCATCCTGGGTAATTCCTCTCTTCATTTCTCTCTCTTTTTTTTAAAATTTTTCTTAACATTTATTCATTTTTGAGAGAGAGAGAGAGAGAGAGGGAGAGAGAGAGAGACTGTGAGAGGGGGAGGGGCAGAGAGAGAAGGAGACACAGAATCTGAAGCAGGCTCCAGGCTCTGAGCTATCAGCACACAGCCCGATGTGAGGCTTGAACCCACAAACTGTGAGATCATGACCTGAGGCCAAGTCGGACACTCAACCAACTGAGCCACCCAGGCACCACTTCTCATCATTTCTATACCACCCCCTATACGCTCTATACAGGAAGGGACCATGTGTGTCTGTTTTACTCACTCTAGTTCCACCAGTGCTTGGCACAGAACCTAGGAACTAACAGGCACTCAATAAACACTGACTAAATGGGTGAATGAATGAAGAATGAATGAATGAATGAATGTGTAAAGGTGTAAATGGATTCTTAGCACTTCAGGTTAGCCCAGAATAGCCCTGAGATGGCTCTAAAGATGATCCCACTTCCAGGAGTGCCTGGGTGGCTCAGTTTAGCATCTGACTCTTGATTTCAGCTCAGGTCATGATCTCTCAGTTCATAGGTTCAAGCCCTGCATCTCCACACTGTCAGTGTGGAGTCTGCTTGGGATTCTCTCTCTCCCTCTCTCTCTGCCCCTCCCCTGCATTCTCTCTCTCTCTTTCTCTCTCTATCTCTTTCTAGAATAAATAAATAAATTTTTAAAATGATCCCACTTCCAGAGTCAACTTCCCAAAACCTGGGTTCGGCACCCCAACAAAATCCTTCAATAGCACCTTACTCCACCACAGCACAGAACATGTTGCCTTGTCATTGCCTGTCCACTGGCCTTTCATATGTGTGTCCCCGCCACATTGTAACCTTCATAAACACACAGCCATATCTACCTTATTCATTGTTTGATTCCCCAGCACCTAGCACAGAGCCTGGCATATCATAGGTATGCAATAAATATTTCTTGAATGAACAAAAAAAGAAAGAGTGCATTTATTCAAGGAGATTTCAATGAAATATTTTCAAATTTACATTGTCATTAAAGTGAAATATGGTGGTGTTTAACTGGCTTCCAATAAAGCTATAAACAAAAGAGCATGGATTTGGGGGCACTTCTCTGAGGAATGAGGAGGCCCTGTGAATCGACTGCTGTGGCAGAAGACTCCTTCCTTCCATGCGAAGTGTTGTGAGCTGAATAACACGTCTGGTATGTTTCAGCCATAATTAGAATCATAGCCACACTGTACCAAGGACTCACGGAGAGTCCAGCAGGGTGCTGAGCATGGTATACAGGCTCATTAAACGTCCATAAAATCACATAAAATGCAAGAATTATTATCCCCATTTTTCAGATGGTGAATTCAAGGCCTACAGAGATTCAGTCACCTGCCCCAGGTCACCAAACTAGTTAGAGGTAGAACAAGAATAGAACCAGGTGTGCCTTGCTCCAAAGCCTGTTCCTATCCTCAGCAACATGGTAAATTCCCTCTTCCGCATAATACAGTGTCTCCAAGTAAGTGAATTAAGTAGGACATTAAATACGAGCACAGAAATAATCCTGGAAATCAGTATTATTTGAAACTTTTTAAGTATCTTCCCGCCATCCCAATTTCTACCATATTATACCCACAAGAAAGGCAAGGAAGAGCTAATTACAACATCTCAAGGGGTGGGTAAAGCAACTATTTGGAAATCTGGACTGTCTGGTCACGAGTTCCATCCCAAATGATGTCTCTTCCCATGTCTATTCACCCAAGTCCCACGGGCAATGTGCTTTCCATATGTACCCAAGGCAACCTATTCACAATAAAAGTGTGCATTTCAAATGCAAATCTGGCCAAGCTGGGAGGCAGAAGAGAGAGAAGAGGAGGGGTTGGCCATGCTCCCTACACAGCACTGCTTGGAACAATGACCTGGGTCAGGGTTATGTTTTCATTTTGCCGTGCCACATCACGGGGGGAATGGCAGGTTGGTGTAGAAGATCTAAAAACTAATGGATTAAAACATTTTTTTCTTATTTTTTATTTATATGTTTCCATGGTAACAGAACCATCAACCAATAAATGTGTCCTTCTCTCCTGCAAATAAATACTTCTCAAGTGGAAAATGATAATAACACATTCATCCACTTTGATAAGTAACATATCTAAGGAGCTGCCAATAAAATCCATACTTTTTTTCCCCCATTTCTATCCTTCTTCAAAGACTTGTCCAAAAACTAAAGTTTTGGATAAAGGAAAAATTAAGTGTAGGAAAGCTTTCAGTGAAATGAAAACATAGGTTACAAATCTAAAAGGATTTCAATTGGCCTTTTTCCTGAACCAGAGAAAATCCTAAGAATATTTTTCCTCATCCTAAATTTCCCAGTGCCTTGTTTCTAAACTATCCTTAAACATATCTACACCGATTTAGTCAGCTTTACAAAGCTGGGAAGCCCTCCAGACCCCTGGCCAGAACACTAAAACTGGCCCTTCAACTCATCCTGAATCCCTTCTCCCTGTCCCCTCCCCCACCGGCAGGCACTGAGTGTTGCCTCCACTCTACGTGCTCAGGTTCCCTTCTGGAAACAAGGCTTCTCACTTCTCCAATGCTTCTGGATGCCACAGAGTAGCAACAAAATCCCCTGGGCTTTCCAAGTGCACAGAGAGGTCAAGGAGCTCTTCTCTTGCAGATCTGACCTCAGCATCTTTGAAACAGGGAGGGGTCAATTTATTTAGGATTTCTTTTAATATAATCTGTGCAACTCTCCATTTTTCTTCCCTGTCACTAAGTTCTTTTAGCACAGTGATATTATACAAGGGTATACATAGAGACAAATTTTTGACCACGCTTCCCAGACATTGTCCTGGACTGAGCCTGACCAGCGACAACTCAAGAGAGAACACCTACTCCTTTTAAAAAATAGTACTGCCTTGGGACACCTGGATGGCTTGGTTGGCTAAGCATCCAACGTCAGCTCAAGTCATGATCTCATGCTTTGTGAGTTCAAGCCCCACATTGAGCTCTGCACTGACAGTGTGGCACCTGCTTGAGATTCTCTCTCTCTGCCTCTCCCCGACTTGTGAGTTCTTTTGTGGTCTCGCTCCCTCTCTCTCTTTCTCTCTCTTAAAATAAAAAAAAATAAACTTAAAAAATAACAGTACTGCCAGATTTCTCCTACAACATAATTTTTTATGTACTTACACTCTCCCTTTTCTTCTGTCCTTTCTAATTAAGAAAGAAGGAAGAAGGAAAGAAGGAAAGGAAGGAAGGAAGGAAGGAAGGAAGGAAGGAAGGAAGGAAGGAAGGAAGGAAGGAAAGGAAGGAAGAGGGAGGGAGAGGGGAGGGAGGGAGGAGGAAGGAAGAAGGAAGGAAGGAAGGAAGGAAGGAAGGAAGGAAGGAAGGAAGGAAGGAAGGAAGGAAGGGAAATAAAGAGGAACTAAACATGTAATACAGAACCAATCACCCAAGATGGAAAAGAACTTCATCCTTGAATCTTCTTGAAAGCAGTAAGACCAGCACACTTCTCAGCATGCACTTCATCTAAGTGGGCTGTGGAGGGTGTTTAGACTTGAAGTTCTTCAGCTGCTTCACCTGGGCTGCTTTGCAGATGTGATGGGGGTGAGGACAGCTGATTTCTTATTCACCTGGAGGACACTCCTTTGGGTAAGGTCTGTATGCAGGTAGAGATGCTCGGGCATCAGCAGCTGCAGCTACCACTACCAGAAACCCTGTTTCCAAATCCCACCATCACCTCGGGAACCTAAGAATAAAGTACTTAAGACTATGCCCCCAATGCCAGAGGATGAGATTCAGGAGATATGGGGAAGACCACGGTAGTTTCTAAAAATTCCACAGGTGCTTCTGCTGGACAGCCAGACTTGGCACCTGTGGGTCTCGGGCGTGACCCTGAATGGAAGGCACGCTTGAGAGGAGCTTCACTTCCCATCACACCTTCCAGATACTCCAAGCTGACCTCAGAGATGAGCAAAAGCAGTGAGATAACAAAATAGGATGTATTCTCTTTGTATTAATTTCCTCTTCCTGCCTCAACAAAGCACCACAAATTTAGTAGCTTGAAACAACACAAATGTATTATCTTATTGTTCAAGAGGTCAGCAGCCCAAAATGGGTCATATGGGACTAAAGCCAAGGTGTTGACAGACATTGTGTCCCTTGTAGAGGCTCAAAGGGGGAAGTCTGTTTCCCTGCATTCTTCAGCTTCTAGAGGCTTCCTGTGTGCCTTGGCCAGTGTCCCCCAGCCAGCAACCATATCACTCCAATCTCTGCTTCTCTGATTCTGACTCTCCTGCCTTTCTCTTTTACATAAAAGCACCCTTGTGATTATATCGGGCCGCTAGGTTGGCCAGGATAATCTCCCCCATCTGATAATCCTTAATTTAATCACATTTGCCATCTAAAGTAACACACCCACTGGTTCTGGGGATTAAACGTGGACATGTGGGGGAGAGAGATGGTGGTATTATTCTGTTTACCACACTTTTCTTCTGGGAATACTGGGGTAGTCCAATTAAAGTGGAGAGTGGGTGTCTGCCAGAGGATTCTCTCATTATCAAAGTCTCAAAAACATCCTCAGCTTTAGTAGTCTATGTTCATTCTGCTTGCTACTTATTTCCACTCCTGTGTCTCCCGGTTAATGAGTCTCTCCTATTCATCTCTCCTGGTCTTTGGAGATACGTAATTCTACATAGGACACAATGCTCATTCCAAACTGAGACAAGAGTATTGCATTTGGCAAGCACAAAAGAAAAATAATTTTAGAGCGTACGTTTACAAACTTTGTGCGAGACAAGCTTAGGACACTCCACAGCCAAATATGGTCCGTCAGCATTCCTGGCACGTTGCTCATTAAATGCTATGCAAGTCAAGCAGGTCTTTATCGTTGTTGAAATAGCAAATCTGCACATTTTGTGTGATTTGAAATATTTGTAATAGAACTGCTACTAAATATATAAGCATGGCATTGGTCCTCACATTTCAATTCTTTTTCGATGGTGAGGGAGAGCATCCTACCCAGCAGTATAGCTCTGGCGAGTTTTGCCCATGATAATAGAGTATTTTGGAGGGTAAAAAGGGAGAAGGAGGGGAAAGCAATTATAAAACTGAGGGAGACAGGATATGGGGCTCTATTTGCTAAGGGAAAAGCAGCTGGAAACACACCATGGCTGTTAGAGAAAATAAGAAAGTATTTCTTGGAAATTAAATTCAGTGAGGATGAAATTGAAAGCAAGAGGAAATGAAAATTCTCTTTGATTTAACGAAGGCACATTTAAGAAAAAGTAAAGCGATGGTAAACATTTTCAGATATGTGCGTGTATTTCTTGCCTGTGAGCGGCCAGTTCTTCTCCTTCAGTCATTTTTCCATTACAATGTTCATCTTTTTATTGATTTGTAAGCACTCTTTGTGTATTCGGTGTCTTAACCTTTTCTCTGAAATATGCATTGAAAGTACATTTCCTATTTGTCAGTCTTGTTTGTGATAGTAATTTTTTCTATGCAGAAGTTTTAAATTTGTAATCAAATTTATCAATTTTTTTCCTTCATACTTTGTGCATTTATTATTAAGCTCAGAAAGACCTCTCTACATCCAGACCATTAAAATTTCCACCTGCTGATAATCAAAAACACAAATAAAATGTGATAAGTTTTTACCTATCAGATTCACTCATTTCCTCAACAAATATTTGTCAAACATTGTACTAAGAGCTAGGGATCCAGAAATAAAGAAAACAAGAAAAAAAGTTCTTCCCTTGTGATATTTACACTCAGTTGCATCCAGAAAAGCAATAAGCAGGACAAATAAGTAAACAACATAATATGCCAGAGAAGTGCTATGAAATAAAACAAAGCTGGAAAAGGGGATAAGGGATGCTGGAGGGTAGGACAGGAGGCACATTTATTTTAATATGATTTATTCTCAAGTTGACAAACATACAGTGTATACAGTGTGCTCTTGGTTGGGGGTAGATTCCCATGATTCATTGCTTACATACAACACCCAGAGCTCATCCCAAAAAGTGCCCTCCTCAGTGCCCAGAACCCACTTTCCCTTCTCTCCACCCTCCGCTCCATCAACCCTCAGTTTGTTCTCCTTATTTAAGAGTTTTTTATGGTTTGCCTCCCTCTCCTTTGAAACAATTTTTCCCTTTCCTTTCCCTCATGGTCTTCTGCTAACTTTCTCAAGTTCCACAGATGAATGAAAACACATGATATCTTTCTCTGACTGACTTATTTCACTTAGGATAATACCCTCCAGTTCCATCCACATTGTTGCAAATGTCAGGATTTCATTCTTTCTCATTGTCAAGTAGTACTCCATTGTATATATAAACCACATCTTCTTTATCCTTTCATCTGTTGATGGACATGTGGGCTCTTTCCATAATTCGGCTATTGTTGAAAGTGCTGTTATGAACATTGGGGTACATGTGTCCCTATGAATCAGCACTCCTGTATACTTTGGATAAATTTCTAGTACTGCTATTGCTGGGTCATAGGGAAGTTCCATTTTTAATTTTTTGAAGAAACTCCACACTGTTTCCAGAGCAGCTGCACCAGTGTGCATTCCCACCAACAGTGCAAGAGGGTTCCCATTTCTCCACATCCTCGCCAGCATATATTGATTCGGACAGGAGGCATTTTAAGTAGGATCATCATCTGAGGAACCTGGGTGGTTCAGTTGGTTAAGCGTCCGACTCTTGGTTTTCGCTCAGGTCATGATCTCACAGTCTTAGTTCAAACATTGCATCAGGCTCTAGCTGTCAGTGCAGACCCTGCTTGGGCTTCTCTGCCTCCCTCTTTCTCTGCCCCTCCTCTGCTCACCCTTTTGATCTCTCTCCCATAACAAATAAATGAACATTTAAAAAAAATTACATAAGATCATCAAAGAAATTCTGCTACTGATCCAGGCAGAGCTTCGAGCCAGCGTGAAGTCCTCAAGCAGGAGCTGCATGGTGTCCTCCAGGAACAGTAAGGAAACCCAGAGGGAGAGGAAATCAGGGTTAAGAGTAGAAATAGGTCAGAGGAGGGCAGTGACACCTAGACCTTATGAGCAAGAATCCAGGATTCTGAATTATCTTACAAATTATCAGAAGCACTCTGGCTTCTATGTTGAGACTAGACTCCCCTGAAAGCAGAATGATGTGTTAATGGACGATTCCAACAATCCAGGTGAGAGATGAGAGTGATTGGGCCACATGGTAGCAAGGGATTGGATGTGACAGATGTCTGACAGACTACTCAAAATGGCATCAAGGCTTTGGCCTGAGCAACTGTGAGGATGGAGTAGCAATTAACAGGGAAGGAAAGGCCACCATTGAAACAAATTTGAAGATGGAGAGAGATTAAGGGGTTTAGTTTAAAGATACCAACTAAAAATCTAAATGGAGATGTCAAATAGTCAGCTGGATCTAGAAGATAAGTCCCACAGGTGTCTTCCATCTGAAGACTTGGAAGCCATCAGCATATACATGGAATTTAAGGCCATGTGACTGGATGAGACCACCAAGAGACTGGCAAAGGTTAAGAATATTGACAACACGGGGGCGCCTGGGTGGCTCAGTCGATTAAGTGTCCAACGTCAGCTCAGCTCATGATCTCACGGTCCATGAGTTCCAGCCCCACGTCGGCCTCTGTGCTGACAGCTCAGAGCCTGGAGCCTGTTTCGGATTCTGTGTCTCCTTCTCTCTTTGCCCCTCCCCCACTTGTGTGGGCTCTCTCTCTCTCTCTCTCTCAAAAATAAACAAGCATTAAAACAAAAAAAGAATATTGACAACACCAAATAGTGACAGGTGCCTAAGAAAATGCACATTCTCATATGCCCTAAATCAGGATAAACTCTGTGGGTGACAGGTACCAAGATTTAAATATACATACCTCTGACTCAGCAATTCCATTTCTAGGAATTTGTTTTAAGGAAGGAACGAGACAGGTGAGTAAAAATAAAGATGCTCATGTTTAATTACTATTTAAAACCTAGAAACAACCTAAACGTCCTACAGAAGGGAATTAGTTTTTATGGCATACACACAATTAGTATTTTATAGCCATTTATATTGACAGTATAGATGTGCTATGGTATCCAGTTTACTAAATACTTTAGCAAATGTGGTATAATAGAGATGTGCACGGGTTTGGTTTTTTCTTTATAGTTTAGGCGACACCCTAGAAGGAGGCAATTGTTCTAATCAGGAATCCACACCCGGCATGGTCAGCTAGCCTTTTATCAGAAAGGCCACTCCAGAGGCTATTACTAAAAGCCCTCCTGTAATCCACATCTCTAATCAACAAGAAACTTTTAGCTAATTAGCATACTGAATTTCAGAAATGGGTTTTCATAGGGGAAATTAATGGGTTGTTAATGAGCATAATGGATATTAGAAATGGGCAATCAATGGTGAAATTCATGGAATTCAAGAAATGTGAGTTGGCTAAAATGTTTTAGAGACACCCCTCCCTTTGCATGAACAGAGTTAAAAAAAAAAAATCTAGAGAAGCCTGAGGGCTGTATTTTCAGAGATGTTCCCTGAGTCTTGATCCTTAAACAGTCCAGTATCCATGTACCGTTTTAAAGATTTCTGGTTGCCTATTGCTAATACTAAGGATAAGAGAAAGTTGTCTAGATGTTTGAAGTGACCTTTCCATGAAGTTATGCTTGGAGCCCCTAAGAGGAGAAATTAAGACTTTCAGTGAATTTATGGAAGAGGTTAAATGTGCTGTGTCATTTTGCTGTCTTGTCTCCTAATGGTTGTTTATTTGCTAAAGGTCTGCATATGTGGGAGAGCTCGCTGAGATTTACTCTTGTGGATAACCTGAGAGCAAGATCCTGAGGAAGAGGCAACACCCATCCACCTCACTTTCCACAGGGCTACTTGTTTTCACCCAGGAGAACCCCAGAGCTGTGCATGTCCCCCTAGGGGACAAGACAGGAGGGAATGTGAGACAAACACAATCTTCCTCAAGTAGCAGAGGACTGGGGTTGGAAAGGACTGGTATTGGGTTGCAAATCAGGCAGAAAGACAAAGCTCAAAATTATCTTGTGAAAAAGTGAAGTCGAAAGAGAACGTGCAAAGCAGAGGAGATGGGTGAGAAATATCCAGGGAACTCCATTAACTTAAAGCCGACTGGGAATTGATGCCTCAATCCCTCCTCCTGCTACACTACATCACTACATTTCTCAATAGTAGTAGTATTTAGGGCCTAACGTACCTACAAAATGTCTTCTACTAGCTTTTTCCTCTCTCAGGATCTATTGTCATATCCTACTGACTAAATTACATCTGGACAGGCATTAGGTTTCCAATGTTTAGCCCATATAGCTCTCTTCTCCTCCCCCACAGACAGTCAGCAGTATTCATGGATTTATTTCCTATCATCTGGTTTAAGTGGCAAGATGTCATTCTTGGTTGTTGAAATTACTAACATTTTCCATTGATTCCTGCTCCTGCCTTTCCTACCTTCCTCTCTCTCTCTCTCTTTCTTCCTTTCAGTTCATAAAGCAAGCCCTGATTTATTTCCCCAGGCACCCTCTTTCCTTCCCTCGCTCTCACTTTCTCCTCCCCTCCTCCATCTCTGTCTGCTTACTCCTCTTCTCAAGCAGTCCCAGCGGCCCAAGGAAAATAATAGTAGGTTAAGAAGCAGCCTGGTGAGGAGATGCCCCGAGAGAATTTCATGGAGTGATTAGTACACTTCAACGTTACAGAAAGAGTGAGGTTTATAAACCCACACTCTAAAACATGCCCTCAATGAAGACTGGAAAAAATAATCATCAAGTGATAAAAGTTTTCCGAAAGCTTTCTCCCTGGCTTTATAAAGGCAAAATAGAAACAGATACAGGAGGGAAGTGTAAACCAACAAATGCAAGCCTTACAGTGTTTGCGCTTTTTTTTTTAATGCTCTTTGATTTTAAACTCGCCGGTCCCTGTCTGGATGAACATATGTTACTGCACAATTATTCCCCTTTGAAAATCTCCACTGTCCTACAAACCAGCAGGAGAAAGGAATTTTCTGGCAGGAGGTGGGCAACAAGACATGAGATGCCTGACCCTTTTAACTGCTCTAAGTGGCTGGCTATTTCCTTTCCGTGTATCTTTCTTCCCCCCCACACCCACCCCCCGCCCTGCCACTATGACTGTTGTTTCTGCTTTGCAAGGACATGCCATTTTACTTATACTCTCTCTCCCCCTTCTTAATTGGCCTGCAGTAAAAATACAAATTGCACCACTGTACTTTATTATTAGCCATTTGATGGGCCAAAAATCCTCATAAGTACTGCCTAGAGGATATTAATCAGACCTGCTGACTCTTCTAAGCACCCACTTTTATATCTTGACCCTCAGATGAGGCCAGTGGATGGGAATCGTGCCCCCTCCCCTGGGAGCATTTAGCTAGTCACCGCCTCTCCATTAGCAAAGGCACCACCGAAAGGTGTGACATCAGTCCTGCGGGAGGCCAGTCCGCGGCCCAGATCTCCCCTCCTGTCCATTAGCTTTAATGCCTGTTGTACTTTATGGATGTGAAAAGTCTGTCTCACTTTTTCTTTCTCTCTAGGTAACAGAGCATGGAATGAATGTCTGAATCCTAAAATGGCAGCCTCCTTTCTTAGAAGTAAAATCCAGGAAAATTGTGATCCCAGAGAGACTGATACAAATGGGCAGTTCCAGCAAGATGGACAGAGGAGCTGGCTCGGGGCGGGGGATATTGTCTGCTTTGCTCTTCCCGCCCTGAACATACAGCTGTATGCTTATTAAGGATCTCAGTGATGTTATAATGATGACGTGGGTTTATTGTGAGATTTCCATTTCACAGAGCTTGATTCTTTGTGTGAATCTCACCACCGACCTTCTTGTATCAGATATCTTGGAATTCAGATCACTGAATGGACATCAGAATGGAGGAAACATGTACCTCTATGACAGAAACGGTGTACCAATAACACATCCTCATTTATTATTGAGCTTATCAGTATATGCCTACAACACAGCATGGAATATGGTGGAACTTCAATTTCATATTTAACTTACGTTTACGCATCATTTAGAATTTTGTCTAAACTATTTTCTTTACCTCGGCTTTTTCTTCAATATCTCTATTTCCTGCATAAACTTTCATGAGTTCCAAGGTCTTGTGGCCGTAATGATTTTTTTAAGAGAGCGTTTCTGATCCAATGAGAGATTTCAGTGCATTCCAGCAATAATTGTCAGGTAGTTAGAGGAAAACATCCAACATATTCTTGCTTCCTGATGTTATTGTGGTTTCTGTTTTATTCACAAAAGCACACACATCACTTATATATGTCTAATTCCTCTGCGTTCATGATTCTTCTATCACAGATCAGTCATCAGTCAGCATATTGGAGGTTTTGTGCTCTGTTCCTTACTGGAAAGTCACCTCCCATGCAATGAACTCATAGAGAAAAGGTGTGGGAACAGAAGTCAGGAAACCCCAACATTCAAACCCACAAAGGGAATGAAAAGGATCCATGAGCAAGAGTAAAAGCAAAGCAGGAGAAATAAAAACAAATGGCATCACAGAAGCCAAGGAAAGAATCAAGGAGGACAGGGTTCCATGAGGAACACAGGACCAGGAAAAGAATAAGTAATAGGCTCTCACCAAAACTAAGGCAAACACCACATAAAAAAAGGAGACTAATGATGAAGGTCACACATCAAACAGTTTAGTTGGCAAACTTCTTGAGGGCAAGCACCATGACTATTATATATTCCCTTATAACTATCCTAACATCTAGTGGTGTCAAACAGGTGACAGATAGATGATAGATAGAGAGATGGATAGATGATAGATAGATAGATGATAGATAGATAGATAGATAGATAGATAGACAGATAGATAGATAGATAGATGATAGATAGATAGATATTATATATAATGAGCAGTAGTCTCCAAGTACACTTTCATATATTTTTCTGCCTGAAACACAGGAAATTGCAATCAAAATGTGGCTTAGACAAAGAGTAGCCACTGTAAATAGGAGCCTTGGCAAAATGTTAAGTTGAGGATACTGGTCTCCTTTGCCCAGGAGACAGTATGGAACAGAGAAAAGTTGAGTAGACGGCAAGTTAAGGGACTAAAATTTGCACTCTGACCATGCATGGCTCACCTCTGATCTTGAGCTAAACCTCTATCATAGTAAAATTAGGGGAGTGACTCTGTGTTGCTTTTTCCAACTACAAATGTTGAGGACAGCACCCTTTCTGCTTTCCCACCTCAAGTTTTATCCTGTACTCATTCAGACAAAGATTTTTTCCCTGGCTGCTAAGTCCTCCTGGACCCCTTACTCTGCCTTCTGACTGCACCTAATCTTCACACATAAGCCTCTTCTTTCAGAAATGCCCACTTGCTCCAGACTAGTATTCTTGCAGAGCAGCTGGTCTCAGCTAAGAGTTACAAGGAAAGTAAAAGTCTATTTGATTGACTCTCTTCTCACTCAGGAAATTAGGCTAGTGTGCAGTCTGTTTCCCACTTGATGGAGATATAGTCTCTACCGTCTATCCCTACCTTTATAAACCACATCAGCAGAACTCCCTGTGCCTTCTGGCCAATGGGAAGTCCTAACAGGAAATCAGGGTAAGGTAGAAAGAACTGTCTACCTTCAGGATAGGTCACGGTACTATCTCCCTGGATGCTCCTCTGAAAGTTTTCCTAGAGATGCCTGATAACTTGACTGAAGGTCATACTCAAGGAAACACTTTCTTCTTTATTTTATTTTATTCTTTATTTTATTTGAGAGAGAGGGAGAGAGCGTGTATGACCCTGGGATCATCAACTGAGCCACAATGAAGAGTCAGACACTCAACAGACTGAGCCACCTAGGCACCCCAAAACTCTTTCTTCTTTACAGGGTTTGGTAACTGGTGGGCTACCTCTCCTCCCTCACCTCCTTTCAGTCCCAGGGATGGTAACAGCTCAATTCTTGTAACTCTAGTTTCCTAAACTATCCTTTCTGGTTTCCACAAACCTATCTCTTGCTAATAAATCTCCTTTGATTTTTCTTGAATTACTCTAATTTGAGTGTTTCATCTGTTTCCTGTTAAGTCCCAGATGTGTGTAGACTGATATAGCTAGGTTTGGAGGTGAGGAGAAAGGGAGGGGATGTTTTAAAACCAACTTGTTTAGGTAAGTTAATCTCTAGTTAGTAAAAGTGGCCCAGAGTTTTGTGTTGGTTTTTTTAAGATAAAAGTTCCTTCTTGGTCTCTGGCCTATTCATGGACCAGCCTGGTACCCTTCACCCTCCTACAACTTCTGAAAGATTCTGAGCCTTGGTGTATACCAATCCAAACCTTGACCAAATTTTGCTTACTAGAATCAAAAACATATCTAAAGTCTAAAGTGAATTCGGGGCATACCTGAGTGGCTCAGTTGGTTAAGCGTCCTACTTCAGCTCAGGCCACAATCTCCCAGTTCGTGGGCTTGAGCCCTGCATTGGGCTCTATGCTGACAGCTCGGAGCCTGGAGCCTGCTTCAGATTCTGCATTTCATTTCCTCTTGGCCCCTGGTCCACTTATGCTCTGCCTCTCTCTGTCTCTCAAAAATAAATAAATGTAAAAAAATATATGTTTGAATAAAAAAAATAAAGTGAACTCAGGAACACTTTATCCAGATGATATGATTTCCCCAAAATACATGTCCTGAAGATATAATAGGTATTGTTCACTCCACCCATTTTGAATTATTGATTTTAAATAGCCCTCAAGGAGTAGCCACCTATTTCCCCCTCTCAGGAATCTTCTCTTACAATGTAAGCACCTCAAAGTAGGCAGCATCAAACAACGTTACTGGACCTCCGTGAATTTGCAAAACAGGAGCAGCCAGACTGAGCAAGGGAAGGGCACAAAGCCAGGTGGATTTCACCAGGTTTAGGCTGCATTCTAACTCCGACAGCAGTGGCCTTCAAGGAAGTTACATCCCCTTGCTTGACATGTCGTTTTATATTGTGTGTTACAGGGGATTTTTTTTTCTTGACCTGATTTTATAATCACTTTGCTTAGCAAGCACCATATTTGGAAGTTTGGAGGTTTCTATTCCACGGCAGCTCCTGAAAATAGAGATGTTCTTCTTATTCAGATACAGCAAATGTCTAATTCTTGCCTCTAAATAACCTAGGTTAATTGTCTCTCTTAATATCCTACAGCAGCATATTCTGCAGCCTAATTCAATGCTACACTAGAAAAAATATCCCTTTGTGTGAAATCGGACCCCAATGTTAAACCACGGGTGGAGGGGGAGGTAATGTGTTAGAATTTACTGGTTCCCCAAATAAATGTTATCTTGGTTAACAATCTCTGGAGAAAACGTTAAGTACATCTCACTCTTCATGAAGCCAATCCAACATGGATGTATCATCAAGCAAAAGCTGGCTCTGTAAAGCATATACAGAGAATCTCGTATCTCCGTATATAAATCACATCTCTTCTGTGTGACAAGTCGTGTCCAGGCAAAGCTTATTACAAATTCAGTTTAAAATCTTGAGAAGGAATAGAGAAAAATAACAACAGCTTTATGGAGTTATACTCAGGAAATGACTTGAACTCGTCCCAATTTTAAAGTTCCATTCTATACAGCAAGCAGCTAAAACCCCATTTTCTGGGGGAACTGCCCTTACAGGGAAGGTGTGGCAAAGCCATCTGCTGCTTTATAGTGATGGTTTTCAGCCTTGTTTTTCTGGTCCAGCTATGAAATTGCACTAATCACAGAAACAGACTGTTTGGCCAGGAAGCAGTGTATGCCAGATACAAGTGAATTTAAGCCCACATGTATTGAGGCTGCAAGCTTAGTTTGCAATTTATGTGCAAGTGGTTTTGTATTTATTGATCTGGACCGAGTGCAGGTCCTATAGGGGAAATATGACAGATTTCATCTGTCTGACAGCCAAGGCTAGTTGTATTTTCAGTCTGAAATGACCAAAGACAAAAGTGCACACATCGAGAATCCTCACTCTGGTGCCATATGGAGTACTAGATTCAAGGCTCTGGTCACTGTAAGTGTTCATTTTAATAACTCTATGCAGAGTGCATCCTGAACAGCTAAAGCAAGAGAGGTGAGAGTTTTTAATTCAAATCTGAATTAATAGACCATCTGATTCTGCCTGAATATGGGTGGGCCATTTTAAAGAGTACCTTTTATAGACATGATTGGGAGGAACTTAAAAGATGTGTCTGTCATATATTATTGATTCATCTGGACCATGAAACTTCTGAGCCAAAAGTCAAATACTTCCCACAATGGTTGTCACTAAAATTATAACCAATACTTCTAGGAAAGTCTGGCATCTTAAAAACCAGAAGCTTCTTCTATAACCTTCTATAACCAATCTTTCCAGTTGGGAAGACTAAATTGTGCCTGTGAGATTACTGATTCATTTCTCTGACTGTATCTCCCTCTGTCTCTGTCTCTGGTCTCTCTCTTTCTCTCTCTCTCTCTCTCATGCACACACACACACACACACACACACACACAAACATACACAGGTTGATCATTGACGAATATCAAACAGACACATCATTAAAAGCCTTTATATAACTAAAGAGGTAGTCAACAAGGAAACATTTCAAAAAAAACAATTGCTACCTAATACCCAGCCATCCAGAGACTGGGTTCCATTCAGTATTCAGGATGCTGAATTCTGAATTCTGATTGGCTAGTCTTTTACAAGGATTTGACACTATAGATTCTTCCTGCTTCTTGACTTCAATGATACCACACAAGGCAAACTCCCTCCCTCTTTGTATGCTCTTTGGCCTCCAGGAGCAGCTACCCTGCTCCAGCTGTGCACATGATGTAAAAGACCATCATTGACTTATGGATTATGGGCAAGTTCAACTTCTCTAATTCTATATTTATCACTATAAAAATGATGCTAACATGATGTCATAATAGAGGGACAAAATGAAGGGATGTTATGAGAGTTAAACTAGTTAACACATATTTTAAAAATAAAAGGTCCTGGGGCACCTGGGTGGCTCAGTCGATTAAGTTGTTGACCTCAGCTCAGGTCATGATCTCACGGTTCATAGGTTCAAGCCCTGCGTCGGGCTCTGTACTGACACCTCAGAGCCTGGAGCCTGCTCTAGATTCTGTGTCATCTTCTCTCTCTGTTCCTCCCCTGCTCATGCTCACTCTCATTCTCAAAAATAAACATTAAACATTTTTTTAAATATGTAAGTAAATAAAAATAAAAGGTCCTTTAATGCCTGGTCAAAATAGGCACTCAGTGAATGCCAACCAACCCTCCCTCTTGCCTGTTGTCTTTACACATCTCAGAGAAATCTCATGTTCATTGCTTCAGCTTATATCTCAATGTCATCTTCCAGAAGAACATCTTCAATCTCGACTCTTCATATATTATGTATCCTATTAACCTAATTATATTACCTGTTCCTCTATTATCATTCCATGTTTCCCCAAATCCCAGGGCTTGATTTTTCTATCTGTGCATTAAGTTCAGCATCAATAAAAGTAAGCTTACCATTAATCCCAGCCCAACCACTCATTCCTGCTCTCATGCAACCTGTTGTCCACTCTAGCTCCCTTTCATCTTCTTCTCTTGTTGAATTGAATAACTATCCTTTTTTCACTGTCTAGCCTCAAAACCCTCAAGATCTTCACTGATGGAGCTGCTTCTCTATCCTTCACAACCAGGTGGACCCTAGATCCTGCCATGCTTCACAACTTTTCTCAACGCTCACCCAGCTATTCTTTTACCCCTAGGCTGCCCTGAGGGCACTCTAAGTGGAAATACTTTTTATCTACAAGTCTGGACCTTACTACATTAGTTTTCTATTGCTGTAGAAAAAATTAGCACAAACTTAGTAGCTTCAAACAGCACAAATATATAGAAAGGTCAGAAGTCTAAAATGGGTCTCATGGGGCTCAAATGAAGGCTTCAGTAGGGCTGCACCCCTTCTAGAGGTTTCCTTGCCTTTTTCAGCTTCTAGAAGTCCGTGGCTTGCAGTTTCCTTCCTCCATCTTCAAAACCAGCAGTGTAGTATCTTCCAATCTCTCTCTCCCTCTCTCTCTCCCCTTCCCTCTCTCTCTCCTTCTCTCTATTTCTGCCTCTCTCTCCCTATTCTGATACTCCTCTTTCACTTACAAGGATCCTTATGATCACATTGGGTCTACCCAGATAATCCAAGATAATCTCCCCATCTCAAGATTCATAACCCTAATTACTTCCATAAAGTCCCTTTGCCACGTAAAGTAACTTATTCAAAGGAATCAAGAGATGGATAGCTCCAGGGAGCAATTATTTTACCTACTATGCCTACCTTGCCAGTCTTATTTCATAGAATTATCCCCTGATTTTCTAATGGGTCCCAGCCCCACTGATATTCTTATCATTCCTCAAATAAACTATAGTTACCTCTGTTACATGACCTTTGCACATATAGGTCCCTCTGCCTTCACTTAATTTGCTATTAACTATCCTTCAAACTAGGCCAAGTGCTCCTTTTAAATACCCTCGGTATCATATACTTTTGTTTCTTAGAATATATCACAGTTTTTAGTTACACCCATATGTTTGTGGTTAGTTTATTAATGTCTTGCCTCCTACTAGACTATAAGCTTTATGAATACAGAGACCATGTTTGATTTTAATATTGTCCCAGGGCCTAGAACAAAGATCACAGGATAAGAATTTAATGAGTATTTGATGAATGACTAAACCAGGCCAGTAGGTGATGACCCTATGTCATCATGAATATCTGTAGGAATTAACACATACACACACAGCTGAGTCAAAAAAATGACTAACATATTCTAGAAACTACAATGAGCTATAATCTGCCTTCTCCCATCTAATCCCATAACAAACTTCTGAGTTGGCTACAATCACAATCCTCATTTTAGAGATTAGGTACTGAAGAGAAGAAAGGTTAAAGAACTTGCCCAAGGAAACATAGCTAGTAGGTAGTTGAAATGGATTCTACCCTAAGTGGGTTTGCTTCCAAAGACCACACTGATGTCCTGGAATTATTTTTTTAATAAAAGTTTGTTTTTATTTATTTTGAGAGAATGAGAGCACCAAGCAGAGAAAGGGGGTGCAGAGATTGAGGGAGAGAGAATTCAAAGAAGGCTCCATGCTATCAGTGCAAAGCCCGATGTGGAGCTCAATTTTACCACCATGAGATCATGTGACAACAAAATGATGGCCTGAGACAAAATCAAGAGTCAAATGCTTAACTGACTGAGTCACCCAGGTGCTCCTCCTAAGATTATTTTTATATGAGCACCTGGGTGGCTGGAACTATGGAACAAACCCAGTTGAAGCAACTATATAAGGAAATACTACAACACACACACTCATGAGCCTAGATGAATACATACAATTGGAAAATTTGGGGGACATTCACAGAAGCTCCCCAGACTGATGCAAGCTTGTCAAATAAGGCAGTATGAATATGATTTGTGTGAAACCTTAGGACACCCACCACACAGATGATGAACTAAGGAAAGTAAGGACTTTGAAAGGTGTGGGCATGTGTAAGGCTGGCCAGAACCTTCATTAATGCCACAGAGGGTAAAGTACAAACCCTAGGAAAGGGAAAAAGAGAAGCTGAGGGATGACATCGATCCCTTCTTGGATTCCCACAAGAAGAGAAGAGAAGCTGGAAAAGGCAGAGATGCTGCTAGATTCCATCTGCTCCATAAGAAAATAATTCTTGGGGGTTAGTCCCTCCCCTCCCTCCTCTCACCCCTGCAAGCCTACAACCAAGGTAAAGAAGAGTCAAAAGTCCTATAAGTTTATTAGGTAACTCTCTTAACTTGGAAGGTTAAATGTCTCATCTAGGCCAAAATGATGTGACAACAAAATAGCAGCAACAGGCACCCAAGAGTTTGCAGGGTCCACAAGAAGTCTCTGGAAACTTAGCCACTTTCAGCATGGGAACTGGGAGAATACAGAGGCAGCTCTAAAGTAACTATGTGCCACTTGGGCCAAATAACCAGCTCAAGGGACTTCAGCCAGCCAAGACTTCAGGAGAGATAACCCAACTTCTAGATGCAATTTTTGAGAAAACAGACAGAGGAAACAGTACTTCACACTTCAGTAGAAGGAACTCAGGACACCTTTAAAACTCCTTTCAGTATTTTTCCTTTAAAGCCAAACCTCTGAGGAAAGGACATTATTCAGGAGGATTTTCAAAACTGGAGGATTTGCCTCCCCTCCCAGAAACAATCCCACTTACCGGCCAGGAAAGGGGAATGTGGGGGAACAAACTCAACTTTATCCCATGACAGGCTCTGAAAACCCTTCAGTTTAGAGAAATAGAGAGTCTATTCAACTGCCCTGCCAAAATACCCACCAAGTGCGTACTTGTGTTTCATTTGGACATAGCCATAGGGGAAGTTTGAGAGTCCTGCTTCATGTTTCCTTATGTTGTTTACTAATTCAATATCAGCCTATAGAAGTTTATCCTCTCTGAACAGAAGTGATGTACACATTTGCCAATAGAAATTCACCTAGAAGAGAGAGAAAAAATAGCATCATGGAAGAGATCAAACTGAGCTGGAAGTTTGGAAGATGGGCACAAAATTAGAGATGAAAAGCAATAACCTTCTAGATTGGAAGAATCTGGGTCCACATAGGAAGTATCAGCTCAAAGGAGTCCTGCTGATGAGGTTGGCAAAGTAAGTCCTTGAGCTAGACCCAAAATTTGGATATTTTCCCATAGTTTGGGAATAGTTAACTACTGTAGATTTTTGAGCAGGAAACTGCCTGGAAGTTTGACTCATACCACAAAGGAGATTTCTATCTCTAACAAAGAAGCAACAATAACAAATTTATAAAATATATTTACACAGTAAGGAAGAAATTGTTTTTTAACCATATACATCAATATCATTAATTAGCATTAATATTTAACCTGTTTGTAACTTACATTTTACTTCATAGAATTTTTACAGGTGGCCAAGTTAGTCAAAATGCTCATTGTAGACTCAAGCATGGCTCTAACAGTTTTAAATTAAAGCACAAAAACTCAAGGACAATTCATGAATGTGTTAGCTTTTCTTTCAGAGCCATTGGCTGGTTTTACCCATGACATATTAATTTTCAAAGAAATGAATAGTACCTAGGACACTCCCTAGTGTCTGGGATTACTGTCAACTCAATTGAAACAAATTCTAAATTCTGCCTCTAGTGCTTCTTTTCACTGATTTCAAAGATGCATTTTGTAGTTTTGCACTATTGGACATCCAATTTATGTGGTTGTGAGGAGCTGCTAAGCAGTTTATCTTCTATCCATTTTAACAATCAAAACTGAATTCCAATGAAACACTTATACTGGCTGTTGACGAGGGGAAAATCGGCCAAATTTATAGCCAGCTTTGTTAAATGGTGTTGTAAACAAACTAGTCTGCATAAAGCCCTCCAAGTTGAGGCAGGCTTTGGGGGCAAAAATAAAAAACTATAAAACACAGAACGTGAAATCACTCCTGGCCATGCAGGAGTATCCTCCAAGAGGCTCAAAACATCAGAGTCAACAAGTTAGTAGGGCCTGTCCTCAAACAGACTCAAGAATCTCAGCAGTAGCAAAGGAGAATTGTCTGAATTCAATGTGTGAATTCAATGCTAATTTGTTTTATTATTTCCTGCAACTGCAGTACAACAAACAACTGACTTTTTTTTTTTTTAGTCTCTAAAAGCAGCGAGGTTGGTGGTGGTTGTTGCCATGAACATCCAATGAATGATTCATTCTCGCTCAAGTGGAACCCGTGGGAAATGTTGCCAATGACTTGGTTTATTTCTTATCTTCAGTTCTCAGTAGACAACATATTCGTCTATATTTTTACAAGAGTCATAAATTTTTCAGTTAGTGTACAAATAATAACACTATGTGATTCCATTTGGTCTCGGTCCTCAGGGCTTCAGGAGAGGAGAAGGAAAACCCCATCGTCTTGATCAACAGTGTGGATGGACCATGATTTCTGCAGCCTGCTGGTAACTACTGGAAGAGGGTAGAGGAAGGGCAGTGTGCACATCAAAGCAGCAGGTGACGTTTAGCCAGATGACTCCAATCGACTTTTCCAAATCAAAGCTATAGCGTGGAGAATTAGCCAATGTTTATCTGAAGGGCTCTGAGAGGAGGTTCCACACTCGTGTGTGTGTGCGTGTGTGTGTGTGTATCTCTTACAACTTTGTGCAAATTACTTCTCTTGTATGTGAAAATGAGGAAATACCTTTCGGGGATATTTTGAAGTTAATTTAAAATACTGCATGAAAAATACGTAGCACTGCTTATAGTAGATCCTCCTTTAAATTTCCTCCATGAAAAGGACCTCATGAAAAGGTGACCCTCCACGCTCCCCCTTAACACCACTGCAGGGATTACAATCACACTTATATGCCCCTGGCTCAATCTTGATTTTCAATTCAATCCTTAGGTGAGGTCGTACCCGCAGTCCACAAAAAGATGTATCTGAAGATCAGCCTTCACTTTATTTGGATCTAGAGTAAAGCTACCTAAATGGTCAGCAAAGAGTCCCTACTATAGGGTCTCCCAAAGAATAAAAACTGGGCCCTGTTACAGACCACGCAACAGAGCCAGCCATGAAGTAATAAGATTTGATCAAGAGCTTTGCAAAGCTCTCTTCGGCTGGCAGGGATCGGTCATGAGGCACTCACCAAGGCATTATTCTTCAGCCCCCAGCAGTCTCTGTTACAGAAATGAACTCCCCTACAAAAGTCCCTTCTCTGCCCCACAGCCAGCCTCACCATGACCTTTTACCTGACCTGCAAAGAGACCAGCATTTACTAATGTCACGTGAGGATCAAGTCGCCTGCTTTTTCCGCCTACTTTTTCCTCTCCTTTCTCCAGCCGTGCTAAACCCGCAGCCCCAGACACCTCTCTGCTCTCCAATCAACCTTTCCGAGCATTGCATGTATTTTCAGTATGTTTTTCCTTCTCGGAAGAAGAAAAGCATTCACTCTGAGGCACGTTTTTGGAGCAATAAACAGCTCACTTCTTTGTGGAAAAATAGGCAATTTTCGAATAACCTTTGGAAGCATCTAAATAACCCACACATATTTATGGCTGAGTGACTCTTTGGATTGAAGAAACTTTAAGTTTGTGTTTGCAAAGATTTCCATTAACATCTTTGAGCAACCTCTCATCTCATTTTAAAATAAATGGCTCACTCCACAGAAGAGAATCTGGTTGGTTTTTTTCTCTCCCTCCTCTGCCAGCTTGGCTTCCTAAGCAGAGATTGGATGCGCGCACATATGAGCTCAAATAGCGAATCTTCACCCTGAGGTCTTGGGGTCCTGGCAGTGAAGACAAAAGCCTCTGTGGTGTCCAGGGTCAGCCTTTTTGTCTCATTTTAAAGGAACCTCCATTTCACCTCACCCCCATTTCTTTCTTCTTGCAGGAATAATTCCCCAAGGAAAAAGAAAGGGCTCTCATTTTCCTACCACCTCCACCCCCCAACACACACTGCTGCAGAAACACACTGTTTTTAAAGGGTTTGTTCTCAGGAGAAAATGCCATAAGCTATATTTATCTCTAACTAATCCATTTCTCTATACTCCAAGATTAAGGAATTAATGACTGCTACAGCTGCTGTCCTTAGCACATTAATTACTGTAAATTGGCTGCAGCCTCAAAAAAAATTCCACTTTAACGACAACCAGTGAGAGGGCAAGGTTCTATGCAAAGCATTAGGTACCTAACCTAAATAATAAATCAGGATAGCATCAAGCCCAAGAAGATATATACAAGCTTGGGCACTGGGTTTCCACCCACAGGCTGTAAGCATAGAGAACTGGTAACACTCAGGTCACTCCTGTCTCCGGCTCTCAGTAAGGACCCAGGTCTGACAACTCCACTTCCCAGGTAGCCTCAGTACAACACTTTCCCACCTGCTCTTCCAGCTGCCAACCTAGCCTCTCCCCACGGCGGCCACAGTGATCCTTCTTAAAAGCAAATCATATTATTGAAGCCCTCTCTTTAACATCCTTATCTATTTCTCTCTTTTCCCTAGGATAAATTTCCAACTTCTTGACGTGATTTACTAGGGCTTTCATTGTCTCTCAGTCCAATCTTGTCAATTTTAACTCTCATCGTCTCTATTATCATTCTAGATTTTTTCAGAGTCCTTCAGAGTGTCCTGTTTCCTCCCTCTCATCACCAGGCTTTTGCCTATACTGTTCCTTAATTCTTTCCAGCCCCATTTGTCTAGCTATTTCTTCCTTGTCATTCAGTTCTCATGTTTTTTAGAGGGCAAGCTTGAGAGAAGGGAAAAGGGGAGAGGGAGAGAGGGAATCTTAAGCAGGCTCCACACTCAGCCCTGAGCTGATGCAGCGCTCCATCCCACGACCCACCTACCACGAGATCATGATCTAAGTCAAAATCAAGAGTCAGACGCTCAGCCAAATGAGCCACCGAGGCACCCTCAGTTCTCGTCTTAGATATCATTTTCTCCAGGAATCTTTCCCTGCCTCCCCCAATCCTGACAGGGCGTCCCCCAGATGCTTCCATAGCACACAATACACCCCCCACTCCACATATACTCCCCCCATACCACAATTTGGCAACTGCCTGTTTTCTGCTTGGCATTGCATTTTCTCTGCAAACAGCAGAGATGCCCTCAAGCCAAACCAAGATGAGTGGGATTATTGCAAGGATGCAGGGGCCTCCCAGTCAGCTGAGAATATGAGCTTCATAGGAACCAGGACATAAAAGCCATCAGAAATTGAAGCTCTTCTTTCTATCTCCCGCTCAGAGATCCTAAGGTTACAACGTCATTGTTTGTCTGCTCATCACTACACATTCTCTCTTGCTCCCAGCCAGCTTCCCCTACCTCAGCTCAACCCACCAGCCCACCCTGGCCTGCGCTATATTACCTAGCTACCAACATCACCTTTCATCTTCTGCCTCTAGTGCCAACAGGTGTTATCTCTCAGCTTTCTGAGTCTAAGTTCCTAAAGGAAGAATATGATTGGTCCCCTTTGTCTTGTGGTTCTGTGACAAATATATCTTGGTGGGTTAGTACTTTGATTCAAAGTCTAATCAACTTACCCAAGGACAGTGGGGAGTGATGGTACAGAATGTGGCTGCATTTACCTAGAGGTTAAATTATTGACAAGTCTGGGCCACCCCTGTTACACTGTATGTCCTGGGAGAGTTCTGGTCACCAGTGAGTCAGACACAAGGGTTCGCTGAGTAATGGCCTGATGAACACTTATCAGAACTCCATATCTAGAAGACTTATTTGGAGCTCCTTTTTCAATCAAACGAGGCGAGGAAAGCAAGTTCTTGATCCCCATATAACAAGATAGCTTTTGTTCCTTAAAGGGAATTGCCCAGATAATAAATGTTTTCTGACTGTTACCTTCACTTAAAGTTCAACCTACCACTTAGCTGATAACTGCTCCTAGCAGCTTTAACCAAAACAGCAATAATCTTTTGTAGCTTCAGCCTGCTTGTTTGACCTCTTCTTAAAATAATTGCCAACTTGGGCTTTAGAAGTCTAGAAGGAAACCAGATAAAAAGTATAAACAGGATTACCGCAATATTTTAGCATCGGTGTAATAACAACTACCTCCAGATCTGCCCAATTTGAAGTTCACCTCTAGACTCTGCAGATTCACAAGCCGCTGAGTGTGGCTTCCAGCTTTGGCAAATATGAGAGGCTCTCTCTTAAGTCAGGTCTTTGCTGCACAATCCAGGACTGCACCCCTTATTGCACTTTGAGGTCTTTCTTGCTCTCTCTCAATTTTTTCTCTTTCCCTATTTTTCTCTTTTTCTTCCCCTTCCTCATTCATTTGCCTTTCACTACTCAAGACCAGTCACTCTTATTTCCATGATTTCTTTCAAACCAGTTATCTCCTGGGGTTACTGAAAGGAAGGACGGACTGCTGAACACTCAGAAATCCTTTATGGAAGAGTCCATTCATTTGTTAAAATATATATAATATATGCATATATATATGTTTGTTATATTTGTATATTTGTTTAAAAATATATAATATATGCATATATGTGCATATATTATATAATATAATATATATATATTTCTTTAAAAAAATAGATATCTGGCATGCAAGGGACCAAAAATAGACCTTAGAGGCACTAAAGGTGAGATGCTATATATAGTACAATGTCGGACAGCTCCCTGTCCAGCCACACCCACCCTCTTTGCCTTAAAGGTATCACCATTGAAGACTGCAGAAGAGCAGTCTTGCCTGAGCATCAGTACCACCCAAAGAGCTTGCTAAACATACATATTTCTGGAACCTACCCTACTGACTGAATCAGAATCTCCAAGAGTGAGACATGGGAATAAATTTTTAATGAGCACTCAGATGATCCTTAGGCATGGACAGGTTTGGAGACACTGTTCTACAGCCTCCATTGGCTCTTCTCAAAGCCTGTCCCATTAATAAAGGGGCTCTCATCCCTGACTGCACAGAACAGCCTCTACCCAGACCAATTCAGCCAAGTCTGAAGTTGCAAGCTGTAGAACCTGGGAATTTTTAAGTCCCACCCACACAACCATTTTTATTCAAATCTGTAGCCCTGGATGAAAAGCCCTCATGTGACACAAGCTCTGTAAGATGCTCCATGAAGCACAAGGGCTCTCAAAGAGGATAAGTGCAAAAGGCACTCTATAAGCCCCTCTTCTAGATTTGCAGTGCAAACTGTCACCTCAAAGACTCTGGAAGTGCTACAGCAAAGAATCCAATTTAATTTTATTTAAATGCATTTAAATTTTTCTTGAATTTAATTGCAAAAAGAAGTTGTTTTGTTTGCTTGCTTGTTTGGTAGCTAGATGGTTGGTTTTTACATAATACGAATGAGTCTCATGTGTAGTAGAAATATACTTAAATAAAGGCTGTTGTCCTGTTTTCTGAGTGAAGAGCCTGCCTAGATACAGTGTATGACAACTTTTATACCACAATTCTGCTTTTACTTAATTCTTCATTTCTATTTCTATTTCCTATTTCCTATTTATTTCATTTCTACTTCTGGATTTTGTATTGGCACGGACTCTTTCAAACATGATTGTAGGCTTCCCCTGGACGAAACTCCAGGGTTCCTTTCTTACCCCTTTCTTACCCCTTTCCCTTCATTCAACCTGACTTGAGGCAGCCTGGAAGTATTTACACTGCCCAAATGTGATGGCATGTCCCCATATCTCATGCAAACAGATTATATCCACAGTTTTTAATAGCATGCTTTCCAGGTTATCCACTCCAAACAAGAAAGGGATGGAAAGGGGAAAGTAGAGATCACGCATGCCCCAGAAGTGGTTCACAATCAGGTCCTACTTCAGGAAAATTAACACAGAAAGGAGGTTCAACCACCATCCCCATATATGCACACCCTTCCATACAATGGACAACTTCCTAAAGGGGAGTAAAGGAAGTCATTAAAATATTTGAGGAAAACAAGAGGCACCTGGGCGGCTCAGTCAGTTAAGCATCTGACATCAGCTCAGGTCATGATCTCACAGCTCGTGGGTCCGAGCCCCACATTGAGCTCTGTGCTGACAACTCAGAGCCTGGAGCCTGCTTAGGATTCCATGTCTCCCTCTCTTCTGACCCTCCCCCACTCATGCCCTGTCTCTCTCTCTTCTTCAAAAATAAATAAACATTTTAAAAAAATTTAATACTTGAGGAAAACAAAGTGGAAGATAATGGACTCTCTACTCATAAAAAAAGAGAAAAAAAATGGTGAATTTTAAGTTATTTGACATTAAATTTCTCTCCCATTCATATATACAAAAAATCATTTCAACAAACACTAACTCTGTGGCAAGATTTCGCCACAGCAACACTACTGACATTTTGAGCTGGATAATTATTTGTTGTGTGCACTGTAGGATGCTTGGCAACATCCCTGGGCTCTCCCTACTAGGTGCCAATAGCACCAGGTTGTGACAATCAAAAATGTCCCCAGACATCACCAGATGTCCCTTGGAAACAGAACTGCCCCAGGTTAAGAATCACCGTTTTAAGGCATAATTCCTATATGTAAAACATCATGAAACCCAGCCCCAGTTGAGGAAATCAAAAGTTAAATCACAAATCTTTTTTCAGGATTATAACAGGATTTCACTACAACCATGAAACAAATGTTCATAAATATTTTCCTCCTCAAATTTCCCAGAAGTGTTGTTTCCTATAAAAACTGTTAATGACATTCTTTAAATCTTCAGCTAATTGCTGGAGGTCAGTGTCAGGGGAGGAAGGTAAATTTCTAAGCTAAACCTGGAATTTTTTTTAGTTCCCAAGAAAGGTGAGGCATTACGATTTTACTATATAAAAGTTTAAAACACTGCATGTGAAGAAAAAAATAACACAAATAAAAAGGCTGAGCATAGGTAAAAATCCAAAATATATATAACAAAGATAATGTTCAACATATGAGGAATCTACCAAATCAATTCTGTAAAAACTGAAAACTACTGAGCTTGCAATTGGTAAGTATCCAAATGATATGCACAAATAGATCACAAAACAGAACACTCAAAAACAAATAATAATGAGCACTGGAAAATTTTAAGCACCACTAGAAATCAAAGAAAAGTAAATTAAAGATAATCTTTGCCTATAAAACTACTATCTTTTTAAGTAAAAAGATTCTACACTGATAAGGGTAAGATGAGAAAGACATACATACTGATAGAAGAACTTCTAAAACTAATTTGGGAAAATTTATTATGAGCTTTAAAAACATTCACTTTGCATAATCTATCCTAAGAAATTAATCCTAATTACTAGAAAAGCTCAAAGATAGTCATTACAGCATTATCTACAATAATGAAAAATTGAGTATCACAGTATATGCCTAAAAGTAAGTATGCTATAGAGGTTATCTGTGGCAATTAAATGTATTATGAAGCCATTTAAAAGTTGCCTAAGTGGGGCACCTGGGTGGCTCAGTCAGTTAAGCATCTGGCTTCAGCTCAGGTCATGATCTTAGGTGGTTTGTGAGTTCAAGCCCTACACTGGGCTCTGTGCTGACAGCTCAGAGCCTGGAGCTTGCTTCAGATTCTGTGCCTCCCTCTCTCTCTGCACCTCCCCCATTCATACTCTGTCTCTGTCTCTCTTTCTCTCAAAAATAAATAAACATTTTTTTAGAAAACCTTTAAAAGTTGCCTAAGAAATAACAGGTACAGGCACTCCTGGGTGACACAGTAAGTTAAGTGTCTCACCTTTGATTTCAGCTCAGATCATGATCTCATGGTTCATGGGTTCAAGACTCACTTAGGGCTCCACACTGACAGTGCGAAGCCTGCTTGGGATTCTCTGTCTCCATCTCCGTCTGCCCCTCCCCTGCTCTCTTTCTCTCTCTCTCTCTCTCTCTCTCTCTCTCAAATTAAATAAACATTTAAAAAAAAGAACAGATACAAAAATGCTAAAAGTATCATTACAATATACATATATCCAAGGGGGCTGTATAGATACCAACTCCCAACTGAAAGGCGGCTCTGGTTACCTTGGGGTAGCTAGAATACAGGTGAAATTTTCATTCCTTCTATTTTATATTTTCTAAATTTTTTGTAATGAGCATGTATTACTTTTACAGTGGAAAAAGTAAACTCCATAAAAAAATGATTAACTTTTCTAAAAGCGCAGCTCAGTATGGTTTAGATCTTAAAATAAACTGGCTTCTCTGTCATGTTTTCTTTAGATTGGGCTATTTTGAAAACATTCTCATCATATAAAAATTGATTGACGCCAATGAAACCTAATCTTCTCTAATTTCAGGGTCATCAACCTCAGCCACATAAATAACCAGGAGAAGATAGATTCTGGAATGCTCTTAACGAAGCCTTAAGACATGACATTTCTCCCTTCTCTAGTCACATCTTTTCACTGAATATATCTAACAGCTTCTTATCTATACATCAATAGAAAATCCCAAACAGGGAAAAGTAACATTAAGTCAACTCATTCACAGAGATAACTTTAAAAATAAACAAATCAATCATGAATCCTCAGTGTTTCCCCTTTGTCATTATTGAGTCCTGATCAAAAATGTTAATTATAGCTCTGTTCCTCCTATCCTATTACATTCATGAGACATAGGAAAAAACAAAGGACATAAAAAGATGGTAATTCTGAAATAGTAATATAATCAGGAAGTAGAGAAAAGATAGATCAATGGATAGATAGGCAATTATTTATTTCCTAACAATGCACATCAGAAATCTGTCTAATTTAGGAATTAGAAGGTGCTTTAAATACAACTAGTTCTATATCCTCATTTTGTACGTGCTTGTGCGTCAAAACAAAGAAGAATATCGGGAAAGATCATTGTAGACAGATGTCAGAGCAGACCACAATGGTGGGAAGATCCTCAGAATCAGAGTCTTAGATTAAATTAAGATATTAAATTAAATTAAGCAATTAAAGTGGTAGTCTACTGCCTTTAGCCCTCAAAAGCAGTATTCTTCTCTATATCCCCAACAGATGGCCACCCAGATAAGGCTGGAATCTTTTAAGAATTATCACTGATGCCTTCATCCCCATATCAAATTCTAAGTCATGTGAATTTTACCTTGAAAAGATCTCTTGCATCCATTCCACCTTTCTTATTCTGATCAATCTGGATGGAAAGAGGGAGGAAAGAACGGCATTAATCTAGACAGAAAATGGAGGTCCGGGCAGAGATGGCAGCAGAGAACAGGGTGGAGATGAGATATACTTTAAAAGAAAGTAAACAAAAAAGATTGATGACTGATTAGATACAAAGGTGATGCCCATATCTTCTGAACCAGAATAAAAATGGGACACATGGACTGACAATCATGAGGGTACTTTTGAGTTCAATGGGGCAGAATATTTGCTCTCAAGACTAACTTAGAAAATCCATACAGACAGTTTGTTTTTTTCTTTTTTAAGTGAGTATGGCTGGGAGTTATAGAATGGGAGTCAGGATGAAAGAGCAGGGAGAGCCAGCAACAGGTAGAGAAAGAAGCCCTCTGTACGCTCTAAGTACTAGCTTATTTTCTGTTTCTATTCAAGCATGTTCTCTTCTGCTGGAAAATGCTTTGTTAAACTGATCTGAGGTCGTTTCCATCCTCATGAGAAATCTGATGCAGTATTTCATCCTAAACATTATAAAGCTTGGCATTAAAAGCTTCCCAAAGTCTATTTTCCCCTGGAGTCAGGTACCGTTTGTCATTTGCTCACACATTCCTTCTGGCAGACTGCTTTATGATGATTCCCATGGGCAGCTATGGGGCTGGAGAGCATCCTTCACACATGACTTCCCTCTGAGTCCAGAGGCCAATGGACACAAGTAGAAAACTAACTCACCCCGTTATTGATGGCATCTAGCAGTTAGGGCGCACATGAGTTGTCTTCTTTTCTTACTGTTCACCTGGGTCTACAATGCACCACCAAAAAACAACACTTGAAACCTGAGAATAAGTTCTATATTAAAGTACTTGTCCTATGAATCCAAGTATTGTTCTTTTTGGGGTGCTTGCCCAAGTCTATCTGTTCCAAAGAGACAGGGAATAGTAAGTATACTCTCCAGGCGAAGACAGAGGGATATGAGCAGTATTTTAACCATGAATATGGTGATCAAATTTCCTGAAACAGGAAAGTATGATTTATGATCTACAAACATTTTTATACTAATACAATGGAGACTAAGAGGAAAGTATTTTTGAAATTAACACTGAAAAATCCAAGACCTTGGTTAGAATAGCTATACAGTCATATAGAGAACAGACTTTCTTTTTTAACTTTTGATAAAAAGATTTTTTAAATCCTAAATTATCAAATTTAGAAACAAGAAGGGGGCGCGCCTGGGTGGCTCAGTCGGTTAAGTGTCCGACTTCGGCTCAGGTCATGATCTCACAGTCCGTGAGCTCAAGCCCCACATCAGGCCCTGTACTGACAGCTCAGAGCCTGGAGCCTGCTTCAGATCCTGTGTCTCCCTGTCTCTTTGCCCCTCACCTGCTCACTCTCTGTCTCTGTCTCTCAAAAATAAAATAAAGACAAAAAAAAATTTTTTTAAATAAACAAGAAGAGGAAAAGTGGGTATTAGAATCTACATTTACCTTACTAATTAAGTTAGCAAATCACTGTCTGTTTTTTTAAATAAGGTTCTCAGTCTAGAAGAGAAATCAGGGGGCAATAACACAGCTTTCTAATACTCTTTGACTAGCAGCCTAAAATGAGTATTGAATAGTGACCCTGTTAGGAGTTGTGGGAAGCGTATAGGGTGTAAATTTTTCTTACCTTGTGATAGGAAGAAATATTGGTGGATGAGTATAGGGAGAACCCCATGAACAAAGCACCCTAAAGTAGCAGTTCTATCATCTTGTGGCCATGACAGTGGTCTGTTTTATCCTTAGAACGTATTCCTAAAAGCCATTACAGTTGATGGAGACAGTGGAGACACAAGAAACACAGCTCTAAATAAAACTTTTCAGAAGCTGTCCTGGTGACTATGAGGCTAGGTTTCTGGTATCTATTAATGTCATCGATTAAAACCACAATGCTTTTATATGCCCAGAATGTAGTTTATGTGTAGTATTTTTCTTTTCAATAAAGATTTTCTATAGCTTTCAGCTCCCCCATATGTAGTGGAAAGTTTTCTCTGCTCAAAGGGCAATCATGATGTAGAAAAGACTCCCACCTCTGGGCACTGAAGTGGGGGATTCCCAACCCACTAGACAGGCTTTATGGTAATTAAAACCATACCTGCATGACCTCTAATGTGTGTCTCTCTCCATATGACCCCCTCTTCAATGACAGGTTTCCCGTAACAGCCCTGACAGACCTCTGGAAAGCCATGGTCAGTGTTGGGTGTGGTCTTACATACCACACACAATAATCTATTATTTCAAGGAAATGACAAGAAACTCCCAACATGGGGGAGTGAAGAGATAGAGAACAGGTAGCAGACGTAGAGTAACCCACTTCCACAAGGGTACCTTGTACCTCCCCTGAATACCAAACCGATTCTACCGAACCCCAGAAGAAAACTAGGCATATTCTCAAGGTGTAAGAATACTAGGAAGGATCTAAGGGAAGAGGCTAGTGTCACTCAGTACCACAGCCATCAGGGTTGTGTCTACACATGGAGAAGCTTATGTTTTATTTGTTGAGTTCAAGTGACAACCAATATAGAAACTTTGCCCCATGACTTAGGCCTATGTTTAAATTATCACAAACATAAATATCAGTAGGTATAACTATGGTCAATAGGAGGACAATTTGGCAATACTTTTCAAAAGACTTTAAAATGTGTATCTACTCTTGGACTCAGCAATTTCCCATCTAGGAATTTATCCTGAAAATACACACACACACACACACACACACACTGATTTATGTGAACATGTAGCTATAAAGGATATTTAGCCTATATTTGTTGATAATAAATATTGGAAACAACCAAATGTCTAGTTAGCATCAGGGGATTAAATAAACTCTAGTATACTGTTATGAAATGCTACACGCCATTTCAAAGTAGTATTGTGGAAGGGTATTTAATAACACAATACGTTAACCGAAAAAAAGATTACAAAACAGTATGAACCACATGATTCCATTTGGGAAACATATCATGAAAAAGGTAAGTAGACAAAATTAAGAAAATCATAAGTCTCACCAACATGTTTATATTTTGGTGTGGTTTTAGAAGTCTGTTCACAATAAAAAATAAAATAAAGTTTCTTAATTACTACTTCTAAATTTCAAACAAGTAATCCTCAATATTAATTGTTAACACAGCTATTGGGAAAGAAGAAAGAAGGGAGGAGAGAATTAACGTGAGTTGTTTTTACTTATATTATCTCTTATTCAATTGCATCGAAATGCAGGGTCAGCCTAACTTTCATTGCCCCCTTCTGGTCGCTATCGTGAATATAATTAGAATGTATATTTTCAGAGGCGCCTGGGTGGCTTAGTCGGTTAAGCGTCCGACTTTCGTTTGGGTCATGATCTAGCGGTTCGTGGGTTCGAGCCCTGCATCGGGTTCTGTGCTGACTGCCAGCTCAGAGTCTGGAGCCTGTTTCAGTCTGTGACTCCCTCTCTCTCTGACCCTCCCCTGCTCACGCTGTCTCTCTCTCTCTTCTAGAAATAAATAAAACATTAAAAAAAATTTTTTTAATAAAAAAAATTTAAAAAAGAATATATATTTTCACTGAAAAAGCAGGAGGAAAATGCCTTGCTTTGTCTCTCATTCCCTTTTCATTACAACCCTATGATTAAGATTACTTCTTCTATTTACTGAACTGGGTGAATTCTAAAGTTATTTTTTTTTCCTGAGATGAAGGTGTTAATTTGCATTACCTCTGATTACTCATTCAAAAGAATGAGCCAGGTTGCAACTGCTCTATCTTATGCAGTGAGTTGTTGATTATCTGCAGAGACAAGGACAGTACAAATAATAAAAATCCACAGAGAATACCCAAACTTCATTTTAGCCAGAAGTGTCAACAGTTTGCCAGAGTTGTTAGCAAGGAACAAAGCTGATTTGAGTTTTATCTCCCAACTCCCTTCCATATGCTGAGGATTATGCTAATAAGAAGTGAAATGACCAGCAGCAGAGGCAGCCCTGAGTAATTTCTAGTCTGGAGAATTGGTTTCTGATTAATCAAGATCTGGCTACAGTGGAGCACGGACATGCAACTCTCTCCTGATAAGGATCCTAAATATTCTTTAAATATTCATCGTCCACAAAATTCCATTTACTTGACAACACATCTACCAGAGTTGATTTCACTTGCAAAACTCAATCCATGTAATATCACATGTGGGCCCTACCTGAACCCTATACACACAGAATAAACAACGAACTCATCTCTCTGTCATACTGTCCTCCTAAACTATCAAATTAAAATTTCTAACTATGTGTTTTGTAGTAATTACAATTCCGTTTACCAGATCAATCTGTTTAGGCAATATGCAATTAACATAAAATTCAGTAGCCCAAAATGACTAGCTTTCTAAAGCTTGGAAGGAAAATGTGTCCTTCTGTGACCTTCCTTTAGTCAGTATAATCCACAGAAATTCTACACTCCTGCATATTTACACACATACATAAACCCTAGCAATGTCCATGATTTGATTTAACAGATGCCTCTGACACTCCATATGTCCACATATCTCATTTTAAATTTGAAATTAAGAAAGTTAAGACAGGCCTTTTCAGACCTTATGAGAAATATCATTTCTCTAAAACTGCTCTTCTTTGAGGGAGTATCATAAATTGACTGACAGGGATGTTAACTGCATTAACTTTTTAAGATTCTTTCAAGCCTCTGTCTTTTGTGAAATGACTATAAATTTAGATTGGTGGTTCATATGGCTTTTTTTTCCACCACAACAAATACGAGTAAGATAAATTGAACTAAAACTCTTTTATGCTTTATTGAATAACAGCCAGTAATAAGGCAGGCTCAGAGAGCAGATTCTAATATCAGATGCATGGCATAGCTTTAAATATCTTCTATTGCACTGGATAACAGGTTAAAATCTGTCCCCTTAGGAGGAGATTCAAATTGCTTCTTCTAGACTTTTCAATATGCACTCTCTGGTCTTTCCTTTTACAAAGTGATACGATTTTCTTCTCCTGTGTGTACCTCAATGTGTCCCCCTCCCAGGAAAACATTCCATTGTCACCACAACCTAAGAAAATACTGGGCATTCTAAGGAAAAACTGATTTATGATTTGCTGATTTTCAACAAACTATACTCCCTTTATGACGAATTCATGAGTCGTCACCAGGTTAAAAGACAAACCTGAGCGCCATCCTACTCAGGGATCCCTATTTGTTATAAGTTCAAGAAGCTTCCTGGCTTCGTAAAAATTAATTTACTAACATAACAATCCAGAGAAAATACCAACTTACACCTTTCTTGGACCATATATTCGCTTTCTGACTCAGACTTCCTTTCTTTAAATAACTGGGCTTTCCCACTGGACTCCGGAGGTAGAGCGGCTTTCTCCTGTGTATGTGACTATTTCACACCAAGCCTCATGGTCACAATCACCGTGTCCCCCACATGTGGCACAAGAAAGGAAACCTAACACATTAAAACATTGCCCAGTGATTTCTAACATTCATTTCCTGCTCTGTGGGTAATTTGTTCCCAAATTTGAATAAATGTTTTAAAAAGATAAGCATGTATTTTCTATTTACAAACAATCCAATCAAACTTATTGCAGTATTTTAACATCCCAGAAAATTCAGCTTCAACTTCACCTTTAATTGACCTTTCTGGACCTCAAAATGTCCCTGTTAGCTTCTAAAACTAAAAACTCGAAGAAGTAGGATTGAAAAAAAATAGCCTTCACCTAAACTAATGAAGTTGCCATATATAGATCCCATATTCATCAGGCATTCAATAATTGCTTACTTTTAGTAAAACAAATTCTAGTGGCAATGATAGGGAAAATTATGCATTCCATGATTTAAAAAAATATGATGCCATATTATGATGCAAATTTTTCCAGAATTGGCAACATTCTTTTTTTGTTTTTAACACTTTCCTTACTCTTTCACCTCATTTCAACTTGCTGGCAGTGGTCCTGGAAATTGAAAGTTCAGACCCCAAAGGGAACATGAGTACTTAGCCCAGAATCAACCTGAACTCAATGTCAGGCCAAGGGCTGAGTCTCTCTCACACATAAAGACACCCAAGTCCCCGAGTTCCTACATTCCTTCCTTACCTTGTAAAATTAATTTGGTGGAGAACTGACAGCCATGTTTATTCCCCTAAGACCACAAGTGTTTGAAAAGTCCTTTCACTGAGAGCACTGAAAACGTTATGCAGTAGTTACAAAAAGAAAACAAGTGGAAATTCGGTATTTGTGGGTCTCATACTGACTTTTATAAAGAAGTTGGAAATTATCATTTTAAAAAAATTAATGAGGGGCACCTGGGTGGCTCAGGTGGTTCAGCATCTGACTTCAGCCCAGGTCATGATCCCGCGGTTCCTGAGTTCAAGCCCCACATCAGGCTCACTGCTGCCAGCCTGTCAGCACAGAGCCTGCTTCAGATCCTCTGTCCCCTTCTCTCTGCCTCTCCCCCAGCTTGTGTTGTCCCAAAAAATAAATAAATATTTTTTTAAAAATTAATGAATCAAATGTGTTTTGCATATTTAATAAAAATGCTCTTTCTACAACTAAATGTTACTGTAGGTTAAATGTCGACTGCTTCTTTAGCTATTATGTGAAACTAAACTCATTTATATCACATACACTTATTTTAAACCGATATATTAAACTAAAATACACTTTTTATCTCTGCTAACTTAAAAAATTCAAAAAATAAAGAATATAGTAGAAGTTATAGTAAAATAGATCAGAGGAAAAAGAAGATAATTCCATAGATCCCCTGTGAGGAATATTCCACCTGAAAGGCTGTGTCACACACGAAAGAAACACTGAGAATTGAGCAATGGTCGTCTGATATCATTAATTGTATGCTATCTAAAAAAGGCATTATTGTGACTATTTTAAAAAGGCACACTAAGTGGAGTTTGGTTTTTATTTACTAGCCATACTTTGGGGCCTGAGATATCTAGATATCAAATTTTGCTTTGCTTTCGGTGCAAGCCTGCACAGAAAACACTCTTAATTAGGAATCTATCTTGCCCCTTTGTTCTATAAGTAAACTGCTCAAAAAAAAAAAAAAAATCCAAAGGATTTCCTTTGCTGCCCTTTCTTTCCTGTGTGCTGGGCAACCTGCTTCTGCCCCCACCACTCCCTTCCACTGCTCCTCCTCATGTTACCAGTTACCAACTGATGACTAAATTGTTGACCACCTTACAGGCTGTGCCTTTCTCTCACCATTTGTCCCACGAGGTTGCACAAGTATGACCTTCTCCAAGAAGACTTGCCCAACCCATGCCCCAGTGGCGACCTTGGGGCCTTCCCTCCCCTGTGGTCCTGGATGGAGCACCTTTGTATGTTCTTAAAGGATTTCTGTGCCCATTTGTTTGTCTCCCCCAGCAATCGGAGCAATGACAGTGCAGAAGGTTTGGCCCTTATTTGTCTTGACACCCACATCACCTACTCCACGTCTAAAGCGTGGCTTGCAAACCATGCTACCTTTTCAGTCTCAGGAAGTAGAGCAGCAAGTCCCGGATGCTGCATGACAGTTACCTCTCATGGCCTTAAGACAGAGAGGTTTTGCCTAATTTCTTTTTTTTTTTTTTTTTTAATGTTTTATTTATTTCTTTTTTTTTTTTACAAATAGTTTATTGTCAAATTAGTTTCCACATAACACCCAGTGCTCATCCCCACAAGTGTCCTCCTCCATGCCCATCCCTCCCTCCCCCCCACACCCATCAGTCCTCAGTTTTTGTCAGCATTCAAGAGTCTCTCATGGTTTGCCTCTCCCCCTTTCCCCCACCATTTCTGCCTTCTTCTCCCCCTTGGTCCTCTGTTAAGCTCCTCCTAATCCTCCTATACGTGCACACATATGATATTTTTCCTTCTCTGCCTGACTTATTCCGCTCAGCATAACACCCTCAAGGTCCATCCATGTTGCTACACATGGCCAGATTTCATGCTTTCTCATTGCCATGTAGTATTCCATGGTATAAATAAACCACATCTTCTTGATCCATTCATCTGTTGATGGACACTTAGGCTCTTTCCAGGTTTTAGCTATTGTGGAGAGTGCTGGTTTTGCCTAATTTCTTTCGAGTACAAGTTCCCATCCGTACATGCCTCATCCCAAGCAAAGGGGATCCTATTTCAGACCACTGTGTCATCAAGTATCTCACGACTTTTTTTTTTTTTTTTTTCACCTGAAATGGAGCCTGAAGGGAAATGAAGTGGATAGTGGCCGGGGAGAGGGGCTAACAGCAGAAGCCTAGAAAGTTTCCAAAATAAATCCCCTGTTCCTGCCGTCTTCCCCTTCTCTACGCGTTTTCATCTCTTTCAGAAACACTGACATCTTCTAGCCATGTAATCAAGACAAATCTTTTATGCAGTAATTAAAATACAGCTCATCTTCAAGGGGAACAGAAAAACAAAGGCTGAAACAATTAGCTGACTGCGCCAAACAGCATGGCTCGCCCCCGCCTTCCCGCCCCCACCCACTCCTCTCCCTCCTTCCTCCAATTGCTTGCTTTTAAGTATTTCCACAGGAAGGAAAACTTCATTTTGCCGAAAGGTAAAAAAAAAAAAAAAAAAATGAACAGACACTTTGACTAGGAAATAGTTTAATTGAATTTCCTATGAAAAATGCTTAGGACTGTTTAAGACAAACGTCAAGTTCTCTGCTCAGCTGGAATCGCACCAGGCAAGAAAGGGAGTCAGAGGCACTTGTTCATCTGTTCTGGTCAGGTTAGAACAGAATATTGCATTAACATGCAAAAACACCCAGGCCAGTACAGGGGGAGACAAGCCTTCCCAGAATGGAGACAGCAGAGTGGAGAGGTAAATTGTACTAGTAATAACTCAGAAGGTGGAAAATGAACTCATTCCTCGTAAGGCTGTGTGGGCCTTGATTACATTAGTGCTACTTGTGATATTATGCAGTATATTCATTTTTATTATATTAGTTTTTGAATAGTCTGTAAAAGGCCAGTGTTTTATTTGGCTCCCTGAGCCACCTGTCTTTTCTACAACATCCCCTACCAGCACATTCAAGCATTAGCATTCAGGTTTTCTAAAATCTTTTAACCATTGATGGCTGCCAGCAGTCAAATTAAATTCAAAGGGTTTAGTATAGCTCCAGGTTTTAGCTATATAATTTACTAAGAATGCCCAAAGCACTAGCAATCTAATTTGCAGTTCAGCAATGAAACCATTTCCTAACGAAATCTACCTGAAATTTTCTTTTGAGGCTCCGGAAAAAAATACACTTGTGACACCTGTGTGTCTTCCTTCTGGCACTGACAAAAAAAAAAAAAAAAACCCTGTCAAGAGAACGATACACCTTGTGCAAAAAGGGGGCATAGGAAAAGGAATCATGGGTATGGATTTGTTTTTATTGCCAGGCTATCTGAGCCAATACAGCCACTCTATATTTCTTTCTTTCTTCCTTCCTTTTTTTTTTTTTTTAGAGAGAGAGAGGGAGGGGCATTAGAGAGAAGGAGAGGAAAGAGAATCTTAAGCAGTCTCCACCCACCCCCAGTGCAGAGCCTAAATGGGGGCTCGATCTCACCACTGTGAGATCATGACCTGATCCGAAACCAAGAATCTGACACTTAACTGACTGAGCCACCCAGGTGCCTCTATATTTCTTTTTAAAATTTATTTTTTTCCCATAATCTTCTAAGTCCAGTATTAGTGCTATATCCATTACAGCTTCACTAGCAACCATCATGGACTTTACCAAAATCTTGGCTCTCTGATAGGTAATTGATAGACAGACAGACAGACAGACAGATGATAGGTACTGATAAGGGAAAACAGGCTTGATCATTTCATACCTCATTGGTCTATCTTCCGTGGCAGACCAGAGTGTCAATTCCTAATCCTAGTGCTAATTTCATTTCTATCACTTAATCCAGAAGCACCACGGTTTGCAGCATCCCTGTGCCTGTATTTCACCCTTCTGGAAGAGAAATAAAGCAAAAAGTTACTGTCCAAAGTCCACAGCTAACATAGAGTATTATTTTGTCTTCTAAAAAGATGGCTGTCTCTTGCCTGAGATTAAGGTTCAAGGAATCCTTGAAAAGCATTTTGGGAATCTCCCCTGAACGCCAAAAATATAAAATGTTATTTAACGCTTATTTTTAAATTTCATCTCTCTTTCTGGTATACAGGAATTTCGATTCCTAGTGACAAAGCGATCGTGACAAAGCAGCTAAGAGCAAAGCAGCTAACAACTGGCAGGTGGAACCTAAAATCTTACAAGGATTCCCTATCATAGAGACAGTACTCACCACTGAAGGAAGCTATAGAAATAACATCACCAAGCTGAATTAATTTAGTTAACAAATGGCATCATTTGGAAGCCTGTTAGAAAAGCCAAAGTGCTGGCTATACCCACAACAGCGTTAATCACTCACCATTGAGCCACCTTAAGGTAACTAGAAATGAAACCATTAAGGTATAAATTGGAAAAAGCCAAGTTTGTAATGACTCAAATGATCTAAATCTGGTTATTGATCTCTCTCCTTCCATTTTCCACTCAATCGGCCCCTTTATACCTTCTAAGAAGCTCTATAGTTTAAAATTTGAAAATACTAATGGAGAAGCATTTTTAACGTTTTTAAACCCTACCAATATATCAGCCGTTAAAAGGGAACAGAGGAGTCTCAAAACAAAAGGGGCAGAAACTGAGACTGTATAAGCACCTATCCGCAGGTGACATGTCCCATTGCTGAACCCTCTCCCTGACGCAGACTCTAAGGATGCTTCAAGCATCCAAAAGTAGCATAGAAAGTGCAACAAAAGCGAATGCCACAATATTTTGATTTTTCACTTTTGTTACTATGGAATAAAACATATTTTTACTAACCTGTCTCATAAAAATGAAAATGAATCTGCTTTCCAAACATCACCTTGCTCCTCAGTCCTAACCGAGCGGATCTCCACCCACTTGAGCTTCTAACAAGAACCCGTATTTGTTTGTGGAGCACCAGACAGAAAATTAAAGTAGTCGGCTGTTCACTTTCCAATTAATTTAGTGAAGCAGCAACCAAATAATCCAATTCTCTCAAGTCTGAACATAAAAATATCAGCTGCACAGCACTTAGTAGAAACAGAAGAAGGAAGAGAGGTAACTAGCATTTTTAAATACCTTCTACATCAGGCACTTCACGAGGCCCTTGCACGTATTGCTGTTTTCATCCTCACAAGAACACTGAGAGGAAGGAATTATTATCTCCATTTTACATAAACTCTCCTTACATAGGAAATTTAAATAACTTCCCAAAGATCACAGAACAAGTGTCTGGTAGCTCTGGGACGATATCCAAGGTCTCTCTGAGTCCTTGAGTTAAGATGGAAAGAAATGAATGATAAAAATTATGACACTTTATGTATAATTCTACACTAGATGATTGTCCATAGTTAATATTTTGAATAATTCTTCTTATTTTTAGGTTTTAATTTTACTTTGCTTTTGCCTTATTGTTATCTTATTCTTGGGTATAGTCACTTCTTAAGAAACAAGAAGTTCACTGTACCCGGTCCTTTCCCTTCCTTCATCTTCACCCTTTCCCGTCTTCATTGACTTGTTTATGTCTCCCAAAGATCCAGGCAGGCAACATGACAAAGAGTATGACTTGATGGGAATTAATGAATTGTGTTTAATGAAAAAATTAATTCTGAATACAGATTGTTACATTTTATGGACACTTCTCATGTGCATTTATAATTAGAATAACTTTACAGAGGCTTAACGTCCAATAAAACCCCACAAGAATTACAGTGTATGTGTCAGACATCTAAAAATTCTTGAGAAAGCAATTCTACTGAGTGCTGTCTAATAATAAATCTAAATGGACAGCTATGATACGAACTGCATTTCCTAACAACACTACCCCCACCTGACTCCGCATTGCAATCTTTGCTAGACTCTCTGCAAAAGAACAGATGTTCTGCTTTGGGTTGAGAAATCAACAGTTACCATTCATATGTTCCAAAAATTCAAGGGCCTAATGCTGCTGTTTTAAGGATGCTAATTAATTCTAGCCCTTATGCTCCAATATTCCTGCAGTTGCAATCAATTGCCTTCTCACAGGACTTCAGTCCCAGCATCTCCTTCGAAGGCCCATGGGGAAAAGCAACGAAGAAATGTACACTTCAAGGACCCGGGGGGAAGAAAAGGATTGATCTGATATATTCTGATTTCGTCTATTTCTCATAATGTTCTCATTGCCGTCCTCTCTGTTGTATTGATTTGAACAGGTAGGCACAGCCCAGATGACAAATTTAATTGAAACCAAACCTGGAGATGCCTTTGGTCATATTTTTTTCCCATTTATTTACCACTGAAACACAGAAACAGACTAATTTCAGAGGCTGCATAGAAAGAGCTATTACTGAGTCTGGGTCTGTTTGTTCGTCTGTTTGTTTTTATATCTAGTGTTGCTTGTGCATAATACCCAGCTAAGAACATGGTAAAAATGCAGGTTCCTGGGCTTCAAGGCATACAGACCAGTGGATCTGTGGAAGTACCAGGGTATCTGCAATCTTTAAATAAATGTCCTGTTCTGAAGCAGATGATCCCGGGGACCTCAGGAAATGCTGTGTTCATCCACATGCACTCCTGAACACAGATGTTAATAATCTGTGTGACCCGTGCCCCGGTTGAGAGAGCTCAAGGAAAAATGGTGCCATGGGTCAAGTACAGTGTAAAGATCCCATTCCATTTACTTTAATGGACCTGTTCTGCTCCTGGCCCCACAGACCCCTTCCCACCGGAGAACCCCATAGTGCCCTGTGGTGTGGATCACCTGAGTGATAATGATAATCCCTGGGACCTTGGATGGAGTCCAGGGATTTGCTTTTTTAACAAGCATGCCAGGCAAATGTTACGCACCCTAAAGTTTGCTGAGCTGCTACGAAACACCAAAGCAAGCATGCCCAGGAAAAGAGCATTAGCTGAAGAGTCAGCCAGACTTGAGTTGAAATCCAAGATATTTTACTTCATTTTTAAAAATATTTATATATTTTGGGCAGGACCCAAGCAGGTGAAGGGCAGGGAGACAGAGGATCTGAAAGGGGCTCTGTGCTGACAGGCTGACAGCAGTGAATTCAATGTGGCACTCAAACCCATGAACCGCGAGATCATAACCTGAGTTGAAGTCAGACGCTCAACTGACTGAGCCACCCAAGTGCCCCAAAGATATTTTACTTCTAACTCATCTCTTGAGCAAGTTCCTTAATCTTGCATTAATCTCTGTGATCTTTAGTTACCTCCCTGCAAATTTGGGATAATAGTGTGACTTTCAAAATTGTGGTGAGAATGAAGTATGATGATGTATGTCAAAATTTCTGACACAGAGTAAAAATCTGAAAACGGTAGGAACAAAGTGTTTCACATCTGTGTATTGCCCACTCATGTAAGGAACAGCGCCTGGCACCTTTCTAACAGTTATTTGCATGAGACGATACACAAGATTCTTTTGGTGTTTTGCTGAAGGAGAATAAGGTATTATTCTTGGCCTTACCAGTGTTTAGGAGGCATCTGGGAAAGAGGAGGAAGAACTGAAAAGCGCAGAGAAGGTAATAAGGGACCTGTGCCTATCCTGCCATTTGACTTCATATTGTGCCCATGTGAGGAAGGACACAGTCTGAAAGAGTTGTTTTCTAAAGAGATTTTTAAGTCTGTATACCCAAGTTGTGGTGTTTTAGGGCCCAAGGGAGGCAAAAGAAATGGGGGAGAGCCATTCTCCGCTTCTGGGTAGAATCCACTGACAGTCCGAAGCCTAAAGATGGGCATCATGAGAAGACCAAAAGACAGTACTCGGCACTAGTATCATTGGCCTCCTAGCTGCCATTGTTACAAATGGCAATGGAAAGGCCCCCCTCAGGGGCTCCCGGGTGGCTTAGTCGGTTAAGCGTCTGGCTTTCACTCAGGTCATGATCTCGCGGTTCGTGGGTTCGGGCCCCGCGTCGGGCTCTGTGCTGACTGCCAGTTCAGAGCCTGGAGCCTCTTTCAGAGTCTATGACTCCCTCTCTCTCTGACCCTCCCCTGCTCATGCTGCCTCTCTCTCTCTCTCTCTCTCTCTCTCTCTCTCTCTCTCTCTGGAAATAAAAAAAAAAAAAAAAAAAAAAAGGAAAGGCCTCCCCTCGGATGACTTTGAGGACTGTGGGTTAGGAGGTTGCCACAGAAAGCAAGCAAAACAGTCAACAATGCTGCGTGATGCCTAGAGCTGAAAATTCAGTTGTCAATACATGCCCGGCCTCACTTGGGAACGTCACACACCTAGAGAAGTCTTTGCAGGAAAGCTCAAGACCCTAGGGGAGCAGACGAAGGCCCGGAGCAGGCGCCCCAGGTCTTGCTATCACCTGCCTTTCTTTGCAATCACAGACGGGTGAACACTCACAGAAAGAGTTTACTTCATAAATGCCTGTTATTGGTCCCAAGGGGGACCAGTCAAGCAAGAGCAGAGAGAAACAAATGTTTTTTCTTTGCCAGAACTAAATGTCACAATCAACACTCAAATGGTAGTAACTATCATTTCTGCATGAGCTTAGTTGTCACTGGCCTCAAACAAACTGTTTTAACATATATACGGTACAGTCTCCTCATTGATGAATTGGTCTACTTGACAGAGATGCTCACGGCTTAATATATAAAGATAAAAATACCTCAAGACGATATATAGAAAGCTCAAGATGATATATATAAGGGGCACCTGGGTGGCTCAGTCAGTTAAGCGTCCGGCTTCAGCTCAGGTCATGATTTTGCAGTTCATGAGTTCAAGCCCCGTATCGAACCTGGAGCCTGCTTTGGCTTCTGTGTCTCCCTCTCTGTCTCTCAAAAAATATATATATGTATAAATAAATGTTAAAAAATAAATAAATAGGGGCGCCTGGGTGGCTTAGTCGGTTAAGCATCCAAATTTCGCTTGGGTCATGATCTCGTGGTTCGTGGGTTCGAGTCCCGTGTCGGGCTCTGTGCTGACTGCCAGCTCAGAGCCCGGAGCCTGTTTCAGAGTCTGTGACTCCCTCTCTCTCTGACCCTCCCCTGCTCACTGTGTCTCTCTCTCTCTCTCTCCTAGAAATAAAATAAATAAATAAATAAATAAATAAATAAAAATATTTTTTAAAACAAAGATGATATATATAAAACAGTCAGAAATTAAGGGTTTGGTCTGTACCTGACGGTCAAATAGCACAGCCATCTGTGAATTATATTGTATTCAGATTGGTAGTAGGAAGAATACGGAAATTCTGTGGGTTTGCTCTGCCAATAACAAGCTGAGTGACCTTGAACAACTCCCTTAAACTCTGTGAGCCTCACTTCTCTTCTCTGTAAAGGGAAATAGTCTGTAAGGTCTATTTTGCCCCGAGGGTTCAAGGTAGAAGATGTCAGGTCCTGAGAAGAGCAACTAAAAATACAGTCTCCTTGTGATGCCAAGGGAGTTACATCAGCCTACACTTACAAGAATCCAAATGTTGACTGAGATCTTCTGTAAGCAAAAAGAAACACTGAAAAGCCTTGTCAAGCATTTTGTAGTCGTTTGGTAATGCAGATTTGAATGTGTCTATCTTGAGCATACCCAGATGTTTATACCATTTGGATGTGTGTTAAAAAGTTAATGTTTCACTTAATGAGATGCATCCAGGCCCCCTTTCTGGCATTAGAGCCACAGTAAAGAGTGGAGGAACAGAGCAATGTATCTTCACAGTTAGAATGACACACTATAGACACCAGCTTATTGATGACACTGGCCATTCGAATTCAATCCTCTGTGTTCATTCATTAGTTCGTCAACAAATATTTACTGCGTAACTTTCGTAAGCTAGGCACTGTGCAGAGATGGGGAAATGCAAAGATATTATTCTTCCCTGAATGTGAAATCTAGTTTGAAGAGATAGGTATCGAAGCAATTCTAAAACAAGGTAGTCTATCATAAGCATCACCTGATTCTAGGAAATAAGTACCATTTATCCAGTGGATTTTAAATTTATTCAATGTCTTTCTTTCAGCTGAATGAAGCATCCATTCCAGATGGAGTGCTCCAAGCTTTTTCCAGTGAAAGTGGAATTTGAGCTGGATGGAAAGGATGAATGTAAAGAGAGGAATGAAGTGGAGGAAGCCACTCTAGGAAGGGAAATTAGCATAAACAAAAGCAATAAGCTGGGAAATCTCAAAGCCACCAGAATAAAGCATGTTAAACCCTACACTGTTGCCCAATGTGGGAACCACCTACAGGTCCGTACTCAATATTTCTTTTTTTTCTTAACATTTTTATTTATTTATGAGAGACAGAGAGAGACAGAACATGAGCATGCGAAGGACAGAGAGAGGAGGAGACACAGAGTCTGAAGCAGGCTCTAGGTTCTGAGCTGGCAGCACAGAGCCCAACACAGGGCTCAAACTCACAAACCATGAGATCATGACCTGCACCGAAGTCAGAAGCCTAACCAACTGAGCCACCCAGGTGCCACCCCCCCCCAACTCACTATTTCTATGCCTCACAAAGAGGATTCCATCAAATCGATCATTTTAAACAGCTCCTTGACACCAAGTGTTTGTTCCTTTAACCAGAATTACTCATTTTATTAATTTAAGTGGTTAGGTGCCAGACTACAGTGTAGAGATCTGTAGATCTAATCTCTCCACTAACACAAGAAAAAAAAAAAAAAACAGACCTTCTCCTTTTTGCTCACATCCAGTAAGAATAGAACAGTGTGTGGCCTCCAATGCCCTCTTGGCTTTAGGAAGAATGTCTGCCTTTAGCCAACCTGATGGTTTTAAGGCATAGTGAAGCCACTGGGCATGTCAGGAGCATGAGTGGTAAACAAGCCAGCCCACTTGGCTTCCAAGTGGAAAATAGGTTGACATATCTGGATGAAGCAGTATGTCATTGTTCTGCTGAGCATGTAAGAAATATTGTTAGCCATTAGCTATTGGTGATACCATATCCCTGCCATGAACTTTCCTTGCAAATTATGAAGACCTACAAATGAAATAAACTAGGCTGGAAACAAACTCAGCACCCACACCAACCATAAACATTAGGATACACAAATATGTTTCCTGAAAGAGAGAGACTTCATACCATATATCTAACCATCACCTCCCTCACAGCTGGGTTGAATTCACCTTATATCATAAGTGTGAGCCTAAAATAATCCTCATTATTCTATATATTTTTCAGTAATTTGAGTGCTTTAAATTACACAAAGCTTTTTCAATAAGTTATCTTCTTTGCAAGGTTTTTATTTCAATTACCTTCTGTAGCACAGCAGGTCTATTGTTTTAAAGTCTGGTGTTTGTTCCTTCACCTCACACATTCCACGCTTTGACGAGTTTCTCTCAATTGGCAGTTTCTATTTATATTTCAACATATTAGTATAACAAATTTAAATAAAATCCTCCACTTGTATCATTAATTAGCATTTGGCAATGGGCCTGATTATATGCCCTTGGCAGCAAAATGATTTAAGTATCTAAAAGGTTATTTTTATCATTTATTAAGAATGCCTGTTAGCAAACTATTACCACCAACTTCTCAACAAGGGGAGATTGCAGAGTCTAATGGAGTTCCTAACGCACCTCTCCTAGTTGGGTTGAACAAATGATGGTCAGTGTGGTCAGTTTTTCTGACAAATGAGGAAAACCTGTCTGAATAAAAGATAGTTTAAATGATTTTTTAAAAATCCTAAATTTAAATGATTAAAACAATTTTGCTAATCTGTGCTGGAACTTCAGGAAATAAAATTTTCTCCTCATCATTGATAGTTTAGCAAAGTATGAACAAGGATATATTTAACCAGCGGAATTCCTGTTCTGTACTCTTCTAACTAAGAAGTCGAATGTAATTCTTCAAATGCCCTGATTGAATATGAACTGCACTGAGCCTGGGAAATGGTCCCTTTATAACTATGAATTCCCATTCCAGGTCTCCTGCTCACTATGTATTTCTAGCAACTCACCTGGTGCCTAGAATATAATGAATGCTCAATAAATATCTGTTAGGTAATACAGTGAAAAACATCAATTTACAGTATTCCTCTTAAGAGAGAGAATGGCTTTAGGTGTCCATCAACAGATGAATGGATCAAGAAGATGTGGTTTATCTATACCATGGAATACTACATGGCAATGAGAAACAATGAAATCTGGCCATGTGTAGCAACATGGATGGACCTTGAGGGTGTTATTCTGAGCGAAATAAGTCAGGCAGAGAAAGACAAATATCATATGTGTGCACGTATAGGAGGATTAGGAGGAGCTTAACAGAGGACCAAGGGGGAGAAGAAGGGTGGAAATGGTGGGGGAAAGGGGGAGAGGCAAACCATGAGAGACTCTTGAATGCTGACAAAAACTGAGGACTGGTGGATGTGGGGGGGAGGAGGGGTGGGCATGGAGGAGGGCACTTGTGGGGATGAGCACTGGGTGTTATGTGGAAACTAATTTGAGAATAAACTATTTGTAAAAAAAAAAAAAAAGAGAGAGAGAATGGTTTAAAGGTGAGGTGAATTGTCATATGTTTTATGATTGTGATTTGTGATTCCATTTAAATATGAGATACAGCTATAAGATGTGAACAATATGGAGGAAAAATTGGGGGAGCAAGCGATGCAGTGAATCTTGGACAATCAGCCACTGTGACAGTATATTTTCAATATCTACAAATTTGGAGGCACCTGAATGGCTCAATTGGTTAAGCGTCTGACTCCTGATCTCGGCTCAGGTCATGATCTCACGGTTCATGAGTTCGAGCCCTGTATGGGGCTCTGCACTGTCAGTGCAGAGCCTGCTTAACATTCTCTCTCTCTACCTCTCCCCTGTTCTCTCTTTATCTCTCTTAAAATAAATGAATAAACTTTAAAAAAGATCTTCTGCAAATTAATATGTCTATCTGCTCTATAAAATGAATAACAATACCCATTCACTATGACTTTTCCAGGTACGGTGCTCTGTGGTTTTCTGACACATCAAGAGAATCAGAAACAATGTCACATGAGGATAATGCTCTGGTGACTAGAATAAAAACCTGAATGTTGCAAATGGAGAATATGATTTACTAGAGACTCTCCTGGGCTTTGAGCAATGAGTATTTATTGAGGAAAGAGATTTAAGACATAAAGAAGACTTCCTTCAGGGAGCTTACAATCTAGTTGCCTTCAATAAGAGTCTTAGAAGTAAAAAAAGAAAAGGAAAGGAAAATAGGGAAATGAAGAGGAATCTGTTTCCAGAAAACCTTCAGGAAAGAAAGAGACATGAGAACCTTCTAAAATATGCCAGAGGGGAAACTACATAACATAATACATTTACACCTGACCAGCCTCAAACTCCAGAAACAAAGAGAATGTAATCCACCTCCACCTTCAGCCACAGGTACACTGTTATTCAATTTTACCAAAAAAAAAAAAAAGAAAAAAGAAAAGAAAAGAAAAGAAAGAGAAAAAGAAAAAGAAAAAGAAAAAAGAAAAATCCAAATATTGAAGGGAATGGAAATAGGCCTATGCCATATTGTGAATAAAATATTTATGAGTCAAGCAAATTCATAATCAGAAGCTGGCTACTTTTCAAATATAATTCAACAGTGAATGAGGTGAACTTTAGATCACGTGTGTGAAAGAGGCTCGAAATAACTCCCTGAATATCAATGTTAAGTTTTGTAAACACAGACAACATATTCTTCAGTATATGGCGTCCCCTCCATTGTGGGAAATGTCCATCACATTAGTTGCAGATTCTTAGTTTTCTTAAGTTTCCTTAGTGCTGCTGAAAGCTAAACAGTTCAGAAAAGGCAAAAACATCAGACTAATAGCCTGACGGGTAAATTTAGTCTGAGGTAAAAGAGGAAAAGTTAGAGAAGGGATCTTTATTCCATGTGCCAGATGCTGTATTAAGTATATTGTATGTATTATCTCTTTTAATCCTTACAACAACCCTGAAAATTAGTATTAGTGGGAACATTATTTTTATTTCTGGAAATAAAAGACTGAAGAATTAGAGATTTACAGTGCTCACAATGCTAACCATTAGTGGAAGTAGGATATGAACACAGGTCAGTTGGCGTAAAAATATCTATACATACCTGACTCACCCCCACAGCACCCTTCGAAGGAAAAAGTTCAGTAAAACCATCCTCTACTCATTCTGGGCACATAAGCTTTGATTAAAATAATTATTGAGCACCAACTGTGTGTCAGATGACATTATATTTCATAGTATCATTCATGGCATTTAGTTTTTCTACAACATCCTTTAAATAATAAATGAGACCCCATTGTTATACTATCATAATGGTCTCCTGAAACTGGACATAATAGCATTTGATGTCTTTAAATTTTGCCATTTGGAGCTACGAGTGAGTACTATACACAGTCCAGGAAGTCTTTCTATGTGACATTTTTCCCCCACTGGGAAAGAGGAAATGTGAACATTTTATTCCAGAACCTTCTCAATTATGAGAATTCAATTCCTGAGTAATGTAGGGCATTGCAGGTTTAGAGGAAACAGGGAAATCTGAAACAATATCAAGATGTTTTGTGATTTACTCTCTACCCTGCTCAGGTTTCCTCTCTACCTTCTGTGGGAATTCTGAGAAGCAGAGACTCTGAGTAATTTAGTCCACTGTTTTCCTTCTTCCTTCTTTTCCGTGTAGCCACTGCAAGGTGGCCATTCTGGTTGTTAAAGATATGCGAATCCTTGGGGACGTAATTAAGGAGGCACTGAGATGCTCTCATCAAAGGGCAGATCATGCGCTGCAGCTCTACTGCTGTTTGTGCAGGTTAACTACTTGGTAGTCCTTTCATGTCCCAGAGTCAATCTGTGTTTAAAGGATGGAGGTGAGTGGGCAGGATAGGGCAGTTTATCTTCACTGCCTTCTCATTTATGATTGCATTGCTCTCTCACATGGCACTACCTCAGCTGATCAAAATCAGGGACCACATATCACCGGAGTCATTGGGATGAAAGGCGAAATACATTCTTTGTTCAGTCTACATAAGAGTATTTAAGATCATCATGGCAATAAATCTGATGGAAATACTCAAATGTAGAAAGGGCTTATTCCAGAGCAGGAATTACTGTCTTTTTTTTTTTTTTTTTTTTTGCTAGCTTTCCACAGCATTTAACAGACATCTTTGCAGTATATGAATATTCTCAATTACCAGATCAGCCTGTAAAATCATGTCAGTTCACACACTCTGCCTGCAGCCAACACATATGTGCTTGATTTCAAGCACAGTCAGTACCAGCAGGAGAAACTCAACTACATTCTACTTCCTGACATAAGGCCATAACCCTTTGAAAGACTTCAGCATAAAGATGTTCTACTAAAATAGATTAATCCAAATTGTCCTTTCTCTCTGTCCCTCCTGAAATTCAACACAATCAAAATGGATTAGGTGCTTATCATGTTCCTATAGGGTCAAGGTGGAAAGCTGGCAAAATGAAAACAGAAGAGACAGAGGCAGATAGGACCTCAGGGAGATGGACTAGAAGAGATGCAACTCTCAAAGAAATCCCGAAGATTTCTCAAAATACCAGAAAGCAGACCACTGAAATCAGACAAGCACAAAATATGAAAGCAGAAATTTTTCCATCCATGGAAAAAACAACATGAAAAGTCAATCAACATAAATGTGACAGCCCAGGACCCTTAACGTAGAAAACCTGAAGCAAAAATCTGTGCCAGGAAGACAGATGGAATTCGTCATCCCTTTCACTTTCCTGAAACACACACAGCTTTGCAAACTATCCCTCTGAACTGTGAGAGTAAAATCATTTAGCACAGTCATTAAATGCAAGAGCCATAACGTGGATAACAACCATTGGTGACATAATTCCCCCTGAAAAATACCCAGGACATCTTGAACTTTGCTGGCAGACTGAATAACCACCACAAAACACTGTAAGGGGTTTCCACATTATGCTGGAGAGCTGCCTGTTTTATCTAAAGCTACTGAGAAAACACTGTAAGCCCCAACTTACCATCATTTGATAAGCACATGATAGGAAATGCCCTAGTGGAGAATGGCAATCCATCTACCAATAGATTAGACATAGGCCCCACTATAGAGGAGACATAGCGCAGGACAGAGGGCACCAGGGGAATGTTTGGGTGGCTTATCCGTTCTGAGAACAAGATACGGCTTTTCTTGGGGTCTCTGGCACAGAGCGCTTTTGCTGCAGCAAAATGCTGTCTCTGAACAAGCCATTCCAGCACACAACAGCATGAACTAACAAAGCCTGGAGTCCAGTGGAGGCCACCTCCTCACCCTGTTATATTCTCTGTGACCAGTGGCCAGTGTTGCTATGACAACTTTTCAAAGTAGCCTTATTGAGGACCGGAAAGAAAAAAGGAAAAAAAAAAAAAAAAAAAAACAACCCTCCAAGCACAGATTATGCCTACTGGACATGAAAGAGCTGGTCAATTCAGTCAAGGGTAAATGGTCAGGACAGCTCTTAAGCATTATTTAGAAACCCCTCCACCCCCAATTTTAAAAATTGTCTGAAACCTTCACTTATACTGCCATGAAAGTATATAGAAGTTTCTTTATAAACCTTAATACAATAATTACACAAGACCCCAAAAGGTCTCCCTTTCTGATTTCTATGATCGAAATGGAATTTTCTCTGTCCCAGTACAAGCATCTCACATTGCAGGAGACTTTTATAGCCCACTTGATATTCAAGCCCCATGAGAAGGACCTTTGATGCACAGAACCAAGTGGAAAGGGGAGATGAGAAAGTCTCCATACCACTGTGACTCCATGGTCAAGAACAGGCAATCAGAATAAGACAGATTGTAAAGGACTTCTCTCCTTATCCAACTCTCCCAAGGAAAAAAATTACTTCCCTTGGTAATTATTTATTTTCCCATTTCCACACGTGGTTCTCATGATAATTGCTAACTTTGTGAAATGTTGGAATACTGACACTTATGTAAAGCAAAGTGCCTTTTGACATTTATGAAGTGCTGATTCTCTATAAATATAGAAAAGTGGTAATCATCACAAGAACTACTCAATGGAATAGATCAATAGGGAAGACAAATACTCTTCTTTCATTGAAATTCAGAAGGCAAAAAATAGGCCATTTTTTATCTCTTTGATAAACTAGCACATTCTGTGACTTGCCAAATAAGATTTAAGATCAGAGCTATGACACAGACACAGGGAAATTTTAGGAAGAAAGGAATCATAGGTCAACTTGGCCTATTCCTCTCGTCGTATAGATCTATATATAGATATATATGTGCAAACACCTTTGGAGACAGATAGTGCCAACTATACTGTCATTCACCTTATGATCTCTTATTTAAAAAAAACACTGATTGTGGGTAGCTTGTAACACAAAATAAGCTATGATATCTATCACAAAATTGCTGCAAAAGCAGATAAGCTTCGAAGAGTGATTTGGAGAATGTTAAGTATAAATTGTGCTTTCATTTTCGAGTGACATTCCTTTTGCCTCACAACCACAGAACAGTGCTGGACAAGGCTCAGTGCCGAGCACACGTAGCCCAAGTCAGAAGCTTCTCAAAGGGCAGGAGGTGGGAATTTATACTTGTTTGCCAGTTCAAGTCCCAATGAGCTAACCTACAATATGAATGGAGTCAAAATACCTGTAAACCAGATAGCACGCACCTTACCACCCAAGGTTGTGTCCACCTCATGAACTCAACTTGAATGTTAGGCTAATCTTAGCATCTGACAGATCAAGCATGGCTCTCTGACACCTTTCGTCAGATTTAATACTCAAAAGGATCAGGGATCTGATTGTTATACATAAGGTTCCAATTCCCACATGGGTGATTTGGGCCTCTGAAAACATGTCAAGTGGCATCATTCATTTATTGAACAAATATTTATGGAGCACCTACCCTGATGATGTCTATGAGAGTGTAGTATAGTTGTCAAAAGTGTGGACCCTGGAGCTTTGCTGCCTGACTCAAATCTTGGCCCTGCCATTTGCTAGCCAGGGTGGCCTTAAACAAGCTAATACTTGACCAATCTGTGCCTCAACCTCCTTCTCTGTAAAATGGGGATAAAAGTAGTGCCTACTGCATATGGATTCTGTGAAGAGGAAGGAGTTAATACACATGGAGACCTTGACAGTGCCTTGCATACACTGATATCAGCTCTTGTGTCTTACCAAACAAATGCTAATGTCCAGTAATACAGTGAATTAGGAGCTCCCGGTTTCATATTCCTTATCTGGCCCATTCTGTTTGATTTACTTCTCATCACCGAAGAAATAAATCAAGTAGGGCATTCTTCTATTTTTTTTTTCCACTTTGCCTAAGGTACCCAAACTAAGTGCTTAAGAAACTATTCATTCTGCCTCAGTCTTTCCAAAGCTATTTACCATACCTAACCTCATAGTTCATTAGAAAAACTGGGGGAAAAAAAAAACCATAGTTGGTTCTAATTCGAAAAGGAAATCCTCTAACTTTCCAATTTGTTATTACTAGTGTTATTATTCATATCTCCTGTTTGTTGATTATTTACTATATGCTAGGTATTATGTCAAGCACTTTATGAACTTAACCTCTTTCAACGCTTACAAAAATCCAGTGAAGTTGGTATTAGTTGCCCCAATTAACAGGTCAGGAAAGCGAAGTTGATAAGGACTTGTACCTCACCCAAAACCACACATGTAATAGAGTAACACTAGCTGTCATAACAAACAAACCCCAAATGTCAGTGGCTTGCCAAAGCACAGCATTGTTGCTCATGTCTCAGCCTGATGCAACAGTTGTGGGAGGGGTGGGAGGGCAAGTGGGCTGTGCCACGAAGTCATTCAAGGACCCAGACAACTTCTGTCACCTCAGTTCTCTACCAGCCCATCCTTCTCCTTCTCCACTCAGCTGACTGAGGGGGAATGGGAGTGGGGATCACATATGGATGAGTGCACGCCTGGCCCATGTGTAAAAGTGGCAAAGCCCTGCCCCTTCTGCTCTCATTCTAGTAGCCAGAATTCAGTCACATGGCCACACCCGAACTGCAAAGAAGGCTTAGAAATATGGCCGATCTGTGTGCTCGACCTCACACAGGCAGCCAAGTCCTGAGCCAGACCCCCTGCACTCCAAAGCCCTCACTCTTGCCACTACAATAGTCATATCTGCACTAGCCTTTTAGATGTCCTTGCTTCACTCTGCCAGCTGACTTCTCAACAGATTGTAAGGCTGACTCACTCAATCTAAACTCATACTTGCAAAAAAACATTTTTTTCATTTTATATATACCTAGTTATATATAACCATTTACCTGACATGATTTATTTACTCTCATCAAGAAAACAGCAAGAACATTCCATGACTTTTATTTATATACCTTAATCTCTTACCAGCCTTTCCACAAACAAGGACCATCTCTGACTGAAACAGTACAGCTTCCACAGAGATTCACAATTATTGCTGTCTCTTCAAAGTCCGTGTCAAAATAATACTACTACTAAATTTAAACTTGTGACATATGAGATTCCAGTTATGTGTAGCACTTCTGTTTAATCATCTTCATGCCCATATCATTGGATTATTGTTTTTTTAATAAAAAAATAAAAAGACACATTGATGAGCCATCTTATCGATAAGTAATAAACATTATGAGAGGACACTAAGAACAATATCCGAAGTCTGGTATGTTGATGCTATATGAGAAAAAAAATTGATGACAAACAGAGCAAGGATCAATGCAGGGCTACACAACAATTAAACATTAGGAAAGGCTTGGGCCATGTACAAAACAGCACCATAAAAGTCTTACGAACAACCCACATATAATGTAAGAGTCTTGAATCTGATTGGTTAATTCTTCTACTTGAGCACACACTATTGAAAGTCATTTCAAGAAACTCATCAATCCCTAACATTAGAAGTCTTTATGTTCCACAATCGGGAAACTCCTATTAGCCTCATTATTTCCATTTGCCAAATACTTTCAGTGTTCGACCTTCCTAATAAAGGGTAGGAGTCCATTTCTCCATCCTCTTTGAAGTTAGGCATGACCATATGAGTTGCTCTAGTTTATGAATGTCAGTAGAAATGACAATTGTCATGTCCAGGTAAAAGACTTCCGAACAAGCATCTGATTTGCCACAATCTCACTTTTCTGCTGTGGTGGATTACAATGGCCACAAGTTGTCTACGGCTTCTTGAATCAAAAGGTGAGGTCTTTCCCTCCTTTTGAATCTGAGCTACCTCTATGACAGCTTTGACCAACAAAACATGGTGAAAATAACAATGTGATCACTGTCCTCAAAAAGCCTGAAAACTTTGCCTCTTATTCTTTTTTGAACGATGCCACCATAGTAAACAAGCCCAGGCTAGGCTCCTTGAAGATGAAAACCCAAGTGGTTATAAAAATCCAACCATCCCAGCTGCTCCAGCAATATCAGTTGAGCCCACACCTATGACTGAGGCCGCCCAGCACCAGCCAGTCCCCAGCCAACCCACCAACTAACTGTAGCTGCATAAGTGATCCCAGGCAAAAAGAGCAGACTGTCCAGCTCAGCGCAACCCAAGGTGCAAAACAGAGAATGAGTTTTAAACCACAAAGTTTGAGAGTAATTTATCATCCAGCAATAGGTAACTAAGACACCACCCTGGGCCACTGTAGCAGCAGATACTAAGCATCTTTCAGCCTGAACCCTGGGTCAGGACAGAGCAGAGTCCCTTAAAATGTATACTAGGAGAAAGAGATACGACTTTGCCATGTAAGCCACTGCAATTTTGAAGTTGCCTTTTCCTACAGAATAACGTATGCAATCCTGACTGGTTCAGAAATCAGTACCAACACTTGGCATTCTGCTCTACCAGAAGAAAACTAAAACATGAGGTCAAGGAGTGGACAGAGAGGAAATGGTTATCAGAAGCTCTGAGGATGACAATCCCTAACACACAATGATACAATATTTACTAAAATATTCACCTATGAAAACTCAGAAGGCCACGATGTGCCAAATGAATATGTAGCTTAAGGAGGGGTGAAGAGAACATGGAACAAAGTCCCTCAGCCACCCTATAGTGGATGCTTAGCATGGGCAAGAAATAGACCTCTCCTTTTTAAGACAGTAAAATGTTTGTAGTTGATTGTTATCAAACCATGTCCTGACCAATAGGCCTGTGAACGATTCTTAACAATAGTGTCTGCCAGCACTGAAAGGAATGACACCACGTCACTGCTTCATTGTGGCCGACAGAGAAATGTTCAGCAACAAAGTGAATGAGAGATATATTGAACTAGGACATAAAGCATTTGGTTCTGGAATACTGTGAAATGGAAACAGCAGCCAAATCTTCAAACAAACTGACTTCCTTGACTTAAAGCATTGAGTAGTCAAGGAAGTAGAGGGCTGCAAATGAGAAGCCCAGAGACTAGGATTTTCTTCCCTTTTTATATTCTTAAGCCCTGACTGTTAAAACTTCTTTGTTGTAGGGGTGCCTGGGTGGCTCAGTAGGTTAAGCGTCGGACTTTGATTCAGGTTATGATCTCGTGGTTCCTGAGTTCAAGCCCCGCATCAGGCTCTGCTCTGGTAGTGTGGAGCCTGCTTGGGATTCTCTCTTCCTCTGTCTCTCTACCCCTTTCCCACTTAAGCGTGCTCACTCTCTCAAAGCAAATAAATAAACTTTAAAAAATGTTCTTTGTTGTAAGTGACAACACAGGAGAAAACACAACTCAAAAAAAAAAGTAATTCTGTCTTTTTATCAATGTTCAAGACTGGTACAAACATACAGTTAGGGTGTTACGTAAAATGCAACTCAAAACAAAAGAGATGGTTTTATTTTCTTTTTTATTTGAATTTAGAGTTAGTTTAGAGAAATGTGATTTTTTTGGTAAGACTGCAGGACATAGAGGAGCCGGTAAAGATTTACAGTGATTCTTAGACCTACCCAAGCTTCCCTCTGATATTTTTATAGACCTGACCTCCACTCAACCTTTTCTCCTTCTGGAACCGCATCCACCATACTTGAAGTGTGCAAAAGAGGACTTAGATATCAGCAGGGACTCCAGGTGGGGGAGTGAGATTTAAGTGCAATTGATATCAGGCATCAGATAAATCTCAACCAAGGGAATGAGTCTGTCCCTCTCAAGCAGCAGGCTTAAACATGCCCAGATCTGGGATTGATAGATGTGTGCTGCTGTTTCATATACACCAAGGTGACCCCATTTACTCAACCTGCCATAGCAATGATTCTTGAATAAATGTCCCCAACTGAGAAAGAAGTGCAAAAAGTGAATCTAACAAGCCAGACTCATCATCAGAATCAACATCCCTGAGCTCCAATGACTGAACCAAGCCAGGCCAGCCCTGGGGAGCCCAGGACTTCATCAGTCCCACTTAATGCAGCAACAAATAGGAGTTCCTCCCTCTCAAAAGCCCTGCTGATTCTCGTGGAAATGGACATTCCCAATATTAATACCAGCTGGGCAGATAATAAAGCAAATATCAGTTATCCAGGAAGGCCATTAGTATTGGCTACCAGTTGGGGAAAGGGCCCAGAATAAATCAAATAAACCCAAGGAAGGAAAGGTGTAACACTTCAGAAGAAATATGAGCAATATGGTTAATGCTAAACTATTTGATCATTTAACTAGGAAAGAGTTGAATGCAAGATTAGTGAAATTTGGAATGTGGTATGTTTAGGATTCAAAGGAACATTTTTTCCCAAAAAAATGGCACCAGAACAGAATCTTAACTTTTCCATTTAATGCAGATTGGAAAATACCTTTTTTTCCCAATAGTATTTGCTACAGGCTGAATCATTGTCCTCTCATTAATAATGTCTGTAGTTGAGAGATGGGGGCTTATTGATGCTATATGGTTATCAGCTCTGGAAGTATCTGATTCTATTATTTACATACCCTTTAGAAATTTAATGCTGTAATAATGTTCTGGCACTTTGATTTTCTCCATAGATGAGTTTAAATATAAATACACAGCCCAATCCCTGCCACCACCTCCATATTCAAGAATATAGTAATAGCAGGCAAAGTGAATGTGGAAACTCAGTGGGGAAAGAAAAAGGATTTCCCCATCATTATTTCTAGGAAAAGACTACAGCTTTCTGTCAAAAGGCCCTTGAAACCCCCCATAAAAGGGATGTTACCTTGAGCAGATTTTTTGGGGGGGTTTCTTCTAGCTCTATTGAGATATAATCGACATATAATATTGTATAAGTTTAAGGTATAGAATGTAATGATTTGATATATGTATATGTTGCAAGTGGTTACCAAAATAAGGTTAGTTAACATAGTCATCACCTCAAACCAGATTTTAACTATATTTACCCAAACAAAAAGAACTTAATGAAAAATCAGTCAAAACCATTTTTAGTATCAAACCAAATAATATGATCTTTTAAATGTGCTAATTTGGTATTATCTAAGCACAGACTATGTGAATGATAAAATATCAAAGGGATTTTTTTCTTGCCCCAGAATTGGGCTCTGTGCTCTTCACACCTTGGTTCATACCAGTTTCAACAAACACATTTTCAACCCAGGGTCTACTATTTTATCACTGGTTAAAGAACAAATCCTACTACCTAAACCAATTTCTGTAGCCTCATGTCCCACATGTACTATTACAGACCCCTCCTCATTCACCTGTGATCCTGCCTCACTAGACAACCTGACATTTCCCAAACCTGCTAGACTCTTTGACCTCCCCCCATGCTGCTTTCCACACCTGAAATGTCCTCTTCCCACCCTTGAATGTAGTCAAATCTTAATCAGAACCAGTACCAGTTACTCAACACAAATTCTTTTAACAAAACCTGGCAGAATGAACAGCACTCTCCTCTCCATCCTTAAAGACACTGCTCTTATAACTACTCTAGCAACTACTCTAAAACCATGTGCTCATTAAAGACAGATCATTCTTTAGCCATCATCATATCCTGATCAGCTGAGAGAATACTATATTATTAGTTATGTATTGCTTCAAAAAAATTACCCCAAAACTTAGTCTATCATTCATGATTCCACAATTTCTGTGAGTCAGGAATCTGGGCATGGGCTGGGTCTTCCAGCTTTGGATCTTTCATAGACTATAATCAAGGTGCTGGCAGGGGACATAGTCTCATTTGAGGCCTAGCTGGGAGCAGACTTGCTTTCCAAGCTCACTCCAGTGGTTGCTGGAAGATTCAGTTCCATGGGAGCTGTTGACTGAAGGCCTTCCTCAATTTCTTGCCACCTGAGCAGCTCCCAACATGGCAGCTGGTTTGATCAGAGTAAGCAGGTGAGAAGGGGAGAGAATGTCAGCACGAGACAGAGGGCTAACAAGACAGAAGTCAGAGTTCTTTGTCATGGTAGCAACATCCCATCACTTGTGCCATATTCTATTTCTTAGAAGTGAGTCACTAGGTCCAGCCCACACTCAAGAGGAGGGTATTACATAAGGGTATGAATGCAAGAGTTTGGAGCATTGAAACCTTTGTCAGAAGCTGTCTCCCATAAACATGTCACATAGTAAGCATTCAGTAAGAATTTATTTATAAAAGGAGAAAAGAAAAGAGACATTTTCTTCATATATCTTTACTTATATGATCAATTCCATGAACTTAAGGTTAAAGAATAATAAATATTATGAAAAGTTTATTTCCAGAAACACATTTTCAAAATAAGTACTTGCATGCAAATAATTGATTTTGAAGGAAAAAAAAAAAAAGACTTGCCCGTTCTACCAAAATCATCTTAACCATAAAATTTGGATCAAAACTTTACAGATCTTATGGCTATGACTGACTTATTTTCCAGAGGTTTGGAAGAAGAAAAAAAATAGATAGCTAAATAGGAAAGATGCTGAAAATGTAGCAAAAGATTAACAACTGGGTAATTTAGATGATGGGTTTGTGGCTGTTTGTTTCATTGTTTGATTCTTTCAACTTCTCTGTAGGTTTTTGATGTTTTTCAAAATAAAAAGCTGAGGGGGAATTTTAAAGAACTGTTTTACAGTGCCCCCTTATAACCTAACAAAAGCATCTCAAAGGCCATTGAATGAGATATTTTAATAAGTAATTCCAGCTGTTGTAACTAACAAACCCAACCACTCAATGGCATCACATGATAGAAGTATCTTTCTCACTCTTGTTATAGTCAGTGTGGGGCAGCTGTCCTCAATGACTCTCATCCACACAGTATGACACTGCCATCTCCAACACATTTCAGAAAGAGAAGGCGTGTGGGTGGTTATAAAAAGATTTTTATGACTAGATCCGAAAATGGTACCCATCACTTCCCCTCATATCCCATGGACCAGAAACCATTGAAATGGACCCAACCAACTGTAAGCAGGGCTGGGCAATGTGTTCTTTCTGTGTGTCCCGGGAAAGGAGGCAGACAGGTGAACACCTAGTCAGTCTCTGACAGAAGAATGTGGTCATTCCAGTTGCTCTTTGTAAATAAAGAACTAAACCTTCTTTAAATAAAGCTTACAGTACAAGTTCCTGACAGAAACTAAAATACAGGCATACTGGCTCTCAAGTCAGTAGTTTGACAATGATTTCCCAGTCCTAGCTTTTTTAATGAGCAAACTAGTAGCTTCAATTAAGTGGAATCATGCTCTCCAGGCACTGCTTTCAACTAGTTACAATTAAACCTAAACAGCATCACTGTCTTTAGTCAGGTATGCTGCCATTTTAGGAGGTTGAAGTCCGTCCAATTCAAATTTGTTTCATTCAGGCCAGATGAAGCAGAGTTCCATTAAGAGCCTCGCTTCGAAGCAAATCTTTTTTGCTTATATTGGCTAAAAATATTTAGCAAAGCCAAAATAGAATTCAATCTCTATTTATGAGAAAAGTAACCACTATTTGCATTCCGAGTCCTAACTTTCTCTTATTTGTACCAGAGACTCCCGGAGAGCAAGGAGTGGGGGGCAGGGAAGAGATGAGAGGGAGGGAGTGTGGTAGGCAGCCAGAAGAATAATTAGAAGACCTGTCCAAATTTACACTGGTCTTTTAGCTGATGTGTTTTCATTTCAGTCCAGATGCTTTTTAAGAGATTCAAAAAATTTAGAATTCTCATGTCAGTGGGTGGGGAAAAAAGTGTGAAAATATTATGCTATGTCTTTTTATATGCTTACAGTAGAAATGGTCAATGCAAAAAAAAAATGCATGTGTGTGTGTGAGTGCGATGTGTTCAACAAAAGAAACCTTGTGTGCTAATATTGAACAGATTGGTATAAAAAAGAAAAGCTTATAGATAACCATTCTTCTACCTATTGGATGGTCTGCATTAGCACAGCAAGAGAAAGAGAATCATACCTCTGCCTCATGAATAATGCAGGCAGCATATTGAGCAATGCAATCTCTCTTTAATTGTTTGCATCTTTTCACCAATAGAAATATTGGAGACAACCAACCACATAGAAAAAGTGATCAGACTGTGGTTATACAAGTGGATGGTGGAGGGAAGGGGGAATTGGTTACAAGATAAATAAGTGGTAGGGGCGCCTGGGTGGCTTAGTCGGTTAAGCGTCCGACTTTCGCTTAGGTCATGATCTCGCGGTTCGTGGGTTCGAGCCCCGCGTCGGGCTCTGTGCTGACTGTCAGCTCAGAGCCTGAAGCCTATTTCGGAGTCTGTGATTCCCTCTCTCTCTGTCCCTCCCCTGTTCACGCTGTCTCTCTCTCTCCTAGAAATCAATAAAACATTTAAAAAAAAAAAAAAGATAAATAAGTGGTAGGGATCCAAGGTATAGCATGATGACTTTTAACACTGCTGTCAGATATGTAGGAAAGTTGGTAAGAGGGTGCATCCTGTGAGTTTTCATCACAAGGGGAATTTTGTTTCCTTTTATCGATATCTATATGAGATCAATGTTTGTCGAACCTCTCATGGTACTCACCCCACTGTATGTGTAAATCAAGCCATCACATTGTACATTTTAAACTTATGCGATGATATATCTCAACAATTTCTCCAAAAAGTGGGGGGGCATTTCATAAACAAAACTATAGGACCTAATAAGCACATATTTTGTTAAACATGGAAGAATTTGAGGCCAAAGGTATCATGTACGCATTAACTATGCTTGTATCTTCTCAATATCACAGCTACCAGACAAAAAGAAGAGTTTAGCAGAAAGACAACTATAATATTAGCAGTGGGCACGCCTGGGTGGCTCAGTTGGTTAAGCATCCAACTTCGGCTCAGATCATGATATCACCACAACTCGTGAGTTAGAGTGCTAACAGCTCAGAGCCTGGAGTCTGCCACAGATTCTATGTCTCCCTCTCTCTCTGTTCCTCCCCCACCCATGCTCTGTCTTTCTCTGTCTCTCAAAAATAAGTAAATGATTTTAAAAAATCAATTAAATAAATAAATAAAATAAAGCCAGCAGTGTCACTGCACTACATCAGAGCATGAATTCCTCATCACCATCTTGGATCCCTTGGTTTATGCGGCTGAACTCCAAGAGGGTTCAAAGATAAAAAGGCAATCATTTCTTCCATATTTTTCTGTGTTATGCATAAACTGAGACTATTTTGCTATAATTCAGAAATCTTTAATTTGCTCTAGAAGCAAAAAAATATATCTTTCTATTTGGACCCGATTACAAGTATACTCTCCCTATTTATTTCCAGTTGTATAGGAAAGAAGGTACATAATTAAAATACCTAAGATCCAGAGACATGAAAACCAAGGTTGCTTGTAACCACCACAGATATGATTTAAAATCATAGGGAAGGTTCCATGACCAAATAGTTCTCCCACACTTCTGAGAAGCTGCACTTCATCCTTATGCTTCCCAAATTCCACTTATTTAGAGTAGAGCTTTGTAAAACTGTAAATCTCCTGAAATTGTATGCAAAAAATGTGTAATTTTTTGTGTGGGCTTGTGACATTTTCCTGGGGAGAACATCTAGAGCTCTCATCAGATTCCCAAAAGGATCTCTGAGCCCACTAAAAATAAGGCTCTGGACACTTCTTTGGTTAAGAAGCTCTTCAAATGCAAGTTACCCTTAGAAGTTTAGTGACTCATTTTACACAAACAGATCCCAAAGGCCAGTCAGAATTTGGCACGTGCATGTGGGAATTTTTACCGATCATCAGCCTCCCTCTTAGGTACATTTCTGATGACTCCAGGTTGGGTCAACAAGGCACTCAGTTTTCATAGACCGATATGCCAGCAGACGCTGCATGGTGCTCACTCTGTAGTCTCTTTTCAGAAAATGAGCTGACCAGACACTGGTCACATTTCTCAGGTTTCTCTCCAACCCTGCAAAGAGAAGTGGTACAAAAGCACTGGGCAACGTGAAGCCTATAGTACCCAGGCTTCTCTTTTAGTTCATCTAGAACATTTCATATTGAATGATCAAATCAAAAGGAAAACTTAAGTCTTTGTCAAGTTCCTCCATGTGAAGTTGGATATTTGACAAAAAGTATGCTTAAAAATTTTTTTAAAGCTCCAGATCACGTTAAACAACCTTGGCCTCTTCACGTAGATTGCACAGTTGACAATTTTATGTATAAGATGGTAAAATAAAAGTGAATGCTATAATATTATTGAATTGTATCTTCTAAAAATATATCCCATTTAAAAAATAAATGCCAGTATGAAGTTGCCAACTGTCCTGTATTAGGCTGTACTAACTTTTTTTAAGTTTATTTATTTTCAAAAGAGAGAGAGGGAGGGAGTGCACACTTGTGCATGCTCAGGCAAGGAAGAGGAAGAAAGAGAGGGAGGAGAGAATCCCAAGCAGGCTCCACACTGTCGGCACAGAGCCCAGCGAGTGGCTCAAGACCACAAATCGTGAGATCAAGAGTAGGACACTTTAAGCAGGTGCCCAGAACGACTTTTTATTATAAGATTGTACATATCATAATTTAAAGGTATTAAGCTGTCTTTTATTTTATGCGATTATTGTGATAGAAAGTGAATAGAAAAGATGGCAATTTAAAACTTTCTACATTTCCCTGATTCATAAAATTCAAAAGCCTGGCATTGAATTATATCATAATGTGAAATTACTTCTCAACTGGGTTTCCTACTCAGAGGGCTAAGTGCTCTAGAGAAGAGGAAAGCAAAGGGAAAAAGGATAAACAGAAGTAGAGATGTTTGGAAGGCTAGAATCCTGAGGGAGGGCTGGCACAGGTGGGGCACTCTCGTGGGTTTGGAGAGGTCAAGGGCAGTGTGAGGGATATGGAGACGTGAGTGCCGAAAGGGAAGTGAGATGTTCCCCAAAACAAATTCTGTCTCTTTTGTCATGTTACCAATGACCTTCCCCAGCCATCAGGATAGATTTGTGGTAATCACTGCCTAGCAAAGCTAAGAGCCAGTGCTTTCATTGCAAATCTTGAAGGTGTTAGATTTTATATAAATGTAAAAGTTGTATTCAGAAAAGATCATTTGATCTTTTTGTTTATAAAGATTTCCAAAAAATGTGTTCTTGTTTTACATTCATAGCTCTGTCCCTCTGGGGACATTTTAATATCTATAGCGAAACAGAGATGTTGCTTCGGCACACTTGTATCTAATATAAACCAAAGAGCTTGCCTTCACAGCTTACTTGGACCCAGAGACATGGCCACAGTGCATGGAAAGTCCCCACAGACATCATCCCTGCCATTCTGAAGAGTTTTTCCACCGTCCCTCTACTCCTTCAGCAAATAGTTATTTGGAATGAGTTGGATCTTTTCCTATAATTCAAGTGACTCATATTCACCAGCTAAACAAGGATATTGGGTCTTTAAATATCAAAGGACACATTTATATTAAGAGGAAAAAATATTTTTACATTTTTAAAAGGCCTGGAAGAGGCCTGGATTTTTTTTTTTTTTTTTTTTTTAAAGAATTGTGACCATCAGCCTGGGAAGTAACTGATCACCCAGTGGCCTGCTATTGAAATCTCTCTGGGACACTCAGTGCCTTTGGTTTACAACAAAGTAAGCCTCATTCTGACACTACATAAAAGGATCTTCTAATAAAAAACGTCTTACCTGTCTCAAAGGACTATTGGAACAATGAATTAGATAATACCCTCAAAAAATATGTTTAAACAGTGCTGCAGAAATAGAAAATGCTATCACTACAGTCACTTTTTTTATAGACAATGTTACTTGTTTTTCTTGGAAAAGCTACCTTTTTATCAGAAAAAGTCAAAAAGAAAATATACTTAAAACAGTGATTTTATGGACTTAAAAATGTTATTTGTGGCTAGATGGGCATTTCCCTTCTCCCTTCCTGCCCTCTAAGTCCAAGCAACCCCATGGGACCTAACATTTATGCAGTAAAGGTTGGGAGAAGAATTGAGACAGACAATAAGCAAAATATAAGCCAAGAACAAAATTACAGAAACTTACCATAAGAGATTTCTGACAGCATAGAATTCAAACTCTTTGATATATGAGTGAAAGACTTGAACCCAGAAAGTTAAGCAACATTCTGAACATTTCACAGCTAGTTAAGGACAGACTTGTGGTAGTTCTTTAACATAAGCAAATGGCTAGAAGGAGAAAAGGCTGTCTCCAATGTCTATTCCAGCATTTCCATGGTCCCAGAACCTGACTCAAGCTCAAGTTCATGAAGACAGCATCCAACCCCTAGGACCCTACAGCAGGGGGCTTAGGAGTTAGGATGCTCAAGTCTGGTGACCCGGGCTCCTTCCTAACCCCACCCTACTCCTTAGCTGGATAACCTTAGGCGAATAATCTCTCCAAGCTTAATTTCCCTCAGCTGTAAAAGTGGATATTACCAATACGTACTCACCATAAGGTTGTTGAGAGGATGAAATGAGACTACATAGACACTGTTTAGCACAGTGTCTAATGATAATTGTTGCTTTTAATGTCTCTAGATAGCAAAATTAAATGAGGATTAAATGAGAAAATGCATATAAAGTGCTCAGCAGGATGCCTGACACTGTAATAAGTGCTCAACAAATACGGGGAAGTATTATTACTTCATACGCCCACACAAGCATTCATTTAACAAGAATTTGTTGAGTCCTTCCGAAATGCCAGGAACCCTGCTATGTCCTGGGGATTCCACTCCTTGAGCTCAACTTGCTTGCAGTCAAGTGGAAGAGACAGATATGTGGTCAAATACAGGCTCTGTAGCAGGCGTGGGCAACCTAAATCCATGCCTGTTTTTCACATGGTCCACGAGCTGAGAATGATTTTTACATGTTTAAGTGTTTGGGGAGAAAAACCAAATAAAAACAACTATTTCATAACATATGATGACTGTATGAAATCCAAATTTCAGTGTCCATAGTCAAATTTTATTGGAGCACAGCCACACTCATTCATTTAGATGTTGTCTATGAGTGCTTACACCCCACAACAGCCAAGTTGAATAGTTGCAACTGAGACCATAAGGCTGGCAAAACCGAAAATGTTTCCTATCTGGCCCTTCACAGAAAATCTTGCCAACCCCTGCCCTATATCCTGGTAAATAATACAATATAAATGTGCGCTTCAGGGCGCTGTAGAATCACATGATAGGGGACAGCGTGCACCTCGCTCTGTCTGGGAACATGTGGAAGCTTCACTAAGGAGCTAAGTGTTAAGAAATGAGTATAAGTTTTCCAGATGAAAAGGGGACATGTACGGATAAAGGCTCAGGATCATAGCAAGCAAGGGAAGTTCTGGGAAAATACCAAAGCACGGGGTGCTTCTTTAAGCCAATCCTGACCTCATTGTCCTAACAACACCCACAAATGCCATCTCTGTTCATTCCTATGCAGGAACGCACTAGGTTTTCAACTGTCTAGTCATCTCCAGAACACTGCCCTAAATGCCAGAACAATTCTCTTCCCTCAGAAACATCATGGGAAACTTTTGATCCCTCTGAGGTTTTCAACTTTCTGATGGGAATGAGATTTAATGGTCTCATTATGAATTTGCTCATTCCTGGTGTCCATGTCCGGCATCATTAGCATGTGTCATAGGACGAATCTGTAACTATGACTGGTTCTTACTGCCAGTGTGAAAACACCCTTGGCTATGATGTTTTAAAGAACTCTGAGACATGCTCCATGATAAAAAGGAGAAGAAAGAAAGTAACCAGAGAAGGGCAGGACATGGCAGGTGGTATCAAAATAACAACTGGTAATATGGGAACAGCCAGCTAAAGGATGCTGAAGTCTTCTGCTCCTGAGGCCAGAAAGTGAGCCGCATTGGCAACCAGAGACATTCCTGAAACTTGAGACATGGAGAAACAATGGCAAGTGTATACGTGACTTCAGTCACTGACGCCCATGGTGTGGCACTGGCTTCACTCAGTGAAGTCATTCGAAGGCTCTGTTCTTGTAAACTCAGAGGCTGCCATAAACGTGAAGTCACATAACAGAAACTAAGATGGAGTCCAAGTGTGACATGCATACTAAAAAAATGAAAACCAAAAATCAATAAATAAAAAGCCCAAGTATCAATTTACCTTGTCCTCCCTGGCTTGGAAGTGTCAGCTAATGGTTGGTTGACAGCCCAGGGTAGCTCTACTCCCAGGTTCTTCTCACTCCCATACAATGCATGTGAGTTCACCCCAGCTCTTCCAGGTACCCTCAATGCAGTCTTAAACATTACTTCATTCTTCCACCCAACCTTCACCCATCCAACAGCATGTTAATAGAGTTCCTCTATGAGGTGAGCACTCTAGTGCTGGTGATACTGTTGGGAACAAGACAGGAGCCATCCCTGCTCTCATGGAGCTTTCTCTAGAGCTGGGATGACAGAGGTGATGGTCAATAAACTGAATGTTCTAGAATGACATAACCAAAGGACTTAATAGAGCCAAGATGAGCAGTAGTTTACAGTGAAAAGAGACAAATGGACAACCTCCCTCTGTGGATAATCACTTAGAGATGCCTAGGCAGTACAGTTTGTGTCCATTATTTGATAGTGTCAGTTCTACAAATCTGGCTTTCAAAGCCACAAAGGCAGGGGGGCTGTGTCAAGGAGACAAACCCAAGTCACATGCAGCACAAACATCTCCTCTTGCTCCTGACTCATGCCATCATGTCTGGCTCTCTTATCACTTAAGACAGGTGCTTTCCCAGAAGTCTCCATGGTCCCCTGCAAAAAGACTTCAGTGGGCATCTCCACCAGATCAGAAGAGATGCCCAGACACATCTGCACACCAGCAGGGGCCATTGCTTATGTTCCATCCTAGGAAGCTACAGAGCCCCTGAGAAAAAAATTGGGGACTTCAATCTGTCCAGCCCCTGGCTCATTAGCTATTGTTGGACATGTCTAAATCACACATGTAGCAAAACCAGTATCCCAACCACATACATACAAGTATCACTTATCAAGTGACGTTGGATGCAAAGAAATTGTGTGGTTTGGATAGCTGGGATGAACACTGAATCCACACTGCATATTTACAGCCCCCAAACAGTATTCGCACATAAATCAAGCTCTTGTACTTTGCAGAAATGCTTTCAACTACAAAGTCTCTCATTGTTATGTTCTTTACCCACAAACTGAGTATTTTCTTAAATATAGAGACAAAGGCAGCAAACAATTCAATGAAATAAGGAAATGTTCGTAATGCAACAAGTTTTCTCTATGCTGCCAAATTGCAATAAAGTCAGAGGGGAAATATATTTCCTTTGCCCTCAATAGAAAGAACAGGCATAAGCTTAAGAAAAGCTGAGGGACCCACTTATAACCTCTCGCACAATAGCTATCGAACAAACTACCTGCTCTTTGTAAGGAGTGACTACCTATAAATCTCTTTCAATTGAAATGAGTAATATTGTTATTTTAATATTTATATGTGTGCCCAGGGTATATACAGCCTTATACAATAAATAATATTGTACCAAACAAACAGTAAAGTCTCTGCTCTAAGGACCTTTACAATCAAATGTATAAATAAAACAAGAAAGAAAACTGCAGATAATGCCCTGAGCTAGAAATGGGAATTGAGGGTGGAATGCCTCGGTCAGTACTCAGGCTGCCTCTGGTTTTGAGAATGTACAAGGAGAGACTGTTCTAGAAAGAAGAGTATAAAAAAGAGAGAGGAGCTGGTGACTACTTGCAAAATGAAGTGTTGTCTCTCTCCCTGGCCTCCATCACTTGGGCTACTGTTCAATAGAAACGCCTTCACCAGGTGACCCAGAGCAAAGAGTCTGAAGTGAAGGAGATTTGTTTCAGGTTGGGGTTGAGAACATAGTCTCAGAGACAAGAGTAGGCTGCAGTCCTGGATCTCACAGGGTGTGTGATTTGGATCAAGGCCCTTAATCACATCTGTAAGCCTCAGCTTCCTTATCTGTTCGATAGGGTAACAATAGTATAGTAGTTGGATTCATAGGGGTTCAGGATAATTAAATGAAATAATGGAGACAGTGCAGTGCCAGCATACAAAAAAGTTCTAAACAAATTTTATCTATGTGATTTTTTAAAATAAATAGATTTGTCTTCATCTTGAAGGAAAAAGGAAGTGGTTGAGTGATGTGGTGACAGAAGTACTGGCTGGCATCTGAAAGGCCTTGCTTTGGGCATCAGCACGAGGCAAGTCACCAAGCCACTCTAGAGCCAATTTCTTATAGGATACAAAAATGTTGGACTAAACTATCCTAAAGCTCCCTTATATCCCTAAAATAATTCTGTAACTCTGAGATTAAAACCAATAAGTTCGTATCTCACATTTCTTGCCAAAATGCCAGATACCATATGGGCTCTCTTGCTCTCTCTAATATGGATTCAGTGTTGCCACAAATCAAATCGTGTCTCCTAAGACACAGCTGACAAATTTAGACTAGAGTGTGGGTGTTTGTCCTGTTTCCCAACAAGAGCTACAAGAAGGGGTCGATCTCTTTCTTCTTATACTTCAGCATCAGTCACAAGAAGATCAGGCTTTGTTCTGAAAGCCAGCTGATTTTGGCACTGCTCCAGGGTTGAGGTGGCAACCATTACCTCCTTCCTCTGGAAAAAAAAAATACTCCCAGGCCTGGAATTATGGAAATAAATCCAGTTTACTTTATGACGTTTTCCCAAATTTGATACCACCGAAAAGAAAAATACAATGCCGTCTCTGAACAATAAAATGAGGCTGGAACTGCATGCGTAATCGCAATAAAAGGAATCAGGGAAATGTATCTTTTCAAGGAAAACAACTAACAATGGGTGCTTTCTGAAGCCAAGGGTTGTGCCTCTGAGTGGCATACATGCGATTTCAAGATATCCCTTCACTCAGATTTCTCAATCTCATCTCAATTGCATCTCATCAATGCAATACTCTGGCTCTTTTGATAAGAGTTAGGTATCGTTTCATTTCCTTACTGTTTCACAAGCATTTTGAAATCCTGTAACAAAGAGTGATATGAAACAGATGTGTGAGATTTATCTAAAATCCAATTGTGTTTAGCAATAATACTGCTTATATAAATCCCCCTTGTATAAGATCATATGTGATATATTTATACACCAATATACAGTAGCCACAATAAATGATGTGAGTGATTACCTAAGCTGCAGGTATTAATGTTACCTTTCTCTCCCTTTCCTCTGGCTATTTGAGTCCCTTTTGAACATAGCTCATTTCTATGTAATCCACATCCCTTTGTTGAATGTGCTGCTTCTCTCACATCTAAATTAAATTAAATTCCCTAACAGCTAAAGACAGTACACAAACCAAGAGAAAACCAACTTTGCATGTCTCCACTGTGCTTATAATAACAAATGCTGAATTTTGTTCAGTTTTGGTGACTGAAGAACAGTTCTAATTTTTGAGATAAAATACGGAAAATTTTAAAAAATAGTTCTATCATACCATGTTTGATCACAGTGACAAGCTAATTGGATGGCATGATTTTGGTAAGATAATGTGGGCTTATGTCAGAAAATCTAGGTTTCTGTCCTAGCCCCACTGCCTATTGTATGTGTTTGAGGCCCAGTTGGCTCATTTGTAAAATGAGGGGTGGGATGCACCCCTCATAGGGCCATTATGAGGATTAAATAAATTAATTTAGATCAACGAGAAAACACTAGGCCAATATTAGCTGTGATTCTGTAATTTAATTACCTCCACTTCAAATCTTTTGAGGAAAGAAACAGAATGTAAATGGAGATGATAGAAATATAGATAGATAGATAGATAGATAGATAGATAGATAGATAGATAGATAGATTGATAGACTGACAGACAGAAAAACAGATGATGGACAAAGACAGAGACAGAGATAGACCTTCATAATAATTCCAAAACATGTATGATCTTTATCATTACAAACTACACTTTAAAACTCATGGAATTTCTACATCCAGCCATGCAATGTGTGGCCTGTACCCAAGCAAGAATCCTTCTGGCTGAGAGAGTGAGGGGACCCAGCCCACCCTTCACTCACATGGGACACATCCCAGCACAGGACTGAGTCTCCCTGGAGGTACAGATAGCGTTTTCTAATTTTCAGCAAGCCCTCCTATGGACCAGCAGTGAACCTGGCCAGAATTATTATATTAAATCCTCAGACAATTCTGACAGATATTATTGCCTCACTCTTAAAGTTAGAAAGCTGAAACTCAAAGAACTGAAATAAACTGTCCAATTGGCCAAAGGATTGAAGCAGGAGTCAAGATTTTGTGATACCTTAGCCAATGCAATGTCAAGCACACAATGGAAACCAAAGAGCAAAGGAACTCCCAAGTAAGTGTGGAGCAGGCTGATATAAAGATGGACAAGACATGACAAAGACTCAGTCACAGAGATTAAACTTCCCTACTAATTTCCATCAATAGATCATGAATCCACAAAAAAACAAAGCTAGGGCAGACAGACACAACCTTCATCACATACAACACAATAACATACAATTATTTCCATCAAAATGCATTTAATATAATCAGAGGAAATAGATATATAAAGGAACACAATGGAGTGTTAATAGGAACCATGATGGAAATACAATGTGTTTTCTAATTTGTATCTATAAACTGATGGAGGATTTCAATCAATTCTCCCAAGTTGGGGTGGGATGGGTCTCAAACCTAATAGGATCAGAGTTTGAGAGGTTGACCTTGAGGTATATGTTTTAGAACTCCTTGTGGCAAATCTGTAGAGCATTCTGGCTGATATGAGTCACCAAGGGTGAGGTGAGCAGCTCCATCATCTGCATCCTGGAGGTGAAGAAGAGAAGACAAGACCCAAGGACCCGAAAGTTGAGCAGAACAGATCAAAGTCTGTCAAATGGAGGAATGGATATCAATGACTCATTGGTGGGAACAGATGATCAAGGAAGGTTGAGAACAAGGAATGGCATGATTTAGAGAGAAGTCAAAACAAGTGGGAAAAAAAGGTGAGCCCTCTGTGCTCTTATGTATATTCTTACTGTGGATGAATTAATTTCATTTAAAGGATCAAGGTCAGAAGGGACAAGAGGACCTAAGCTCTGGAGTTCTACAAGGTCAAATAATGACTAAATAAAATACTTACATGGATAAATCTTCAGCCTGATGTCATGAAGGAGTCCAGTAACCCCACGGGAGCTGGGGTTTTCCAAAGCTAAGGTGAATGGAGCTGAGAAGTAGAAAAATTACAGGAACATATGCCAAATGGAAAATCTAGCACACAGTAGAGCAGCATTCATTCGTTCACTCATTTATTCACTCAACAGACTTCACTGAATACCCATTAATAATATGTAGTAGTGGGGTGCCTGACTGGCTCAATCAGAAGGGCATGCAACTCTTGATCTTAGGGTCATGAGTTTGAGCCCCATGTTGGGTATAGAGAATACTTAGATAAATAAAACTTTAAATAATAATATGTACTAATGGTAGTAATAGTAGTGGCAGCTAATACACAGCACATCTCCTGTGCCACACATTGTTTTAGGGACTTTTAAATCATTTAACCCTTGCTCCTTTATGAGATAGGAACTCCTATTATTATAGAGAAGGAAACTGAGGCACAGAGAGGCTAAATAATTTGCCTGAGGTTACTCAGTGAGTGGTATGAGCAGCATTTAAGGCCAGGTTCTCTGGATACAGAGTTAACATTTAACTATGATAACATGCTAGGTTCTGGCTCATGAATAGGAACATGGAGTAGAAGGTCCTAAGGAAAGCTTCAGTCCATCACAATTTGCCTGGGTAGACCCAGATCTTCTTGCTCTCAGTTGGGTCCCAATCATGGAGGGCCTGCCAATTATAGGAGCTTAAGAGCAGTATTAATCAGAGAAAGGAGAGAGAATCAGACCTCCCAAATAGTCCTCTACCCTTCCAATAGTAGACTTGAATGAAGCACATATAGTTTGAGCACTCAGCAGGAATCTGTAATTTATTTGCAGTTTACCTGAAATCCTTGACTGTAAAAGGAAGTCTAGGACATCCTATAGATCACCACTAAATAAATACAAGCCTCTACCAGGAAACTTTTATGTAAGATGATCTTGGTGAAAGTTAAATGGCCTTTAAGAAGAAACTCTGAGCATGTGCCTATGTTATCTATGAGTTGAACACATCACAAGCATACCGCTAAGAAGAGTGATACATGTTCCTGGAAACATGCAGGAAAACTCAGAGGTACTCAAACTTCTTTGTTTCAGAACTCCATGTAAGCATTTCACTGACAGGCTCTATGCCTTCTGGCTTCTTAGATGGAGGACCCATGAGGAAATAACCCTTCACCCCAAGTGTGTGCGGCACACAGCTGTCAGAAAGGACTGTTTATTCACTGCAATTTTTCAGTTCTCTTTAAATCAACTGTTCCTATTATTTATTGCTACATAACAAAGCACCCTAAAACACAAAGGCATAAAGGAGCAAACAAAACTTATTTTTGCTCAGAAATCTACAGCTGAGGCAATACTCTGCAAAGACAGCTCATCTCTCTGATCCACTTCAACTGGCTGAGGACCACTCTTCATCTCCACTATGTGGTCTCTCCAGTATGGCATCTAAAGGTGGCCAGGATTTTTACATGTTAGCTCAAGGCTACCAAGGCCTGTGTCCCAAAAAAGAGAGCCAGCGGAAAGTTGTATTGCCACTTATGGCTTTGCCTCAGAAGTTATGCAGCCTTACTTCTGTCATAGTCTATTAATCAAGTCTCAAGACCAGACTCAGTTTAAGGGAAGGGGAAAATCAACTCCAGCTTTTTCTTTTAAATATTTATCTATTTTGGGGAGAGTGCAAGTAGGAGAGGGGCAGAGAGAGGGGAACAGAGGATCCGAAGCAGGCTCCGTGCTGACAGGCTGACAGCAATGAACCAATATGGAGATTGAACTCATGAACAGTGAGATCATGACCTGAGCCAAAGCCAGATGCTCAACTGGTGCTCCTAGAATCTACCTCTTGTATGGAAGTGATGAGGTTTTGGAAAATCACGTGGGATGGAAAATATTGCTCCTGTGATTTTTGCTGCAGTCTACCATGCAAACTCACAGGAAGAATCTGTTTTAGATCCTGTCCCAGGAATTAATGTAATACTACCCAAGAAAACGTTGGCTGAGTTTATGAAGCTGTGGATCTTATTTCTCTTTTTTCCACTGGCGTCCAGAAAACTCAGAGACAAATGTGTTACCTTCCTCTAGCCAGACCTCTTGGCAAACTTTATACATAATAACTTACCTTGTCTTCATTTTTATTTTCCTACCATTATTTTCCTTTTGCTCCAGTTTTCCTCACATTTAAAATATCCTGTTGTTATGTATGTATTTTGCTAAGCTGCCTTAAACAAAGTGAGATGTGAATTTTAAAATATTCTAAGAAACCAGAGAATCCACACAATAGGAAATATATCTGGTTAAATATATGTATATATCAAAAGAGTATAAACTTCACTAATAAGCAAAGAAGTGCACATTAAAACAAAGCACCATTTTTTACTTATAACTTAATATGGATCCTAAGCTTAGTGCTCAGTCCTCCATTAAGTGCTATGAATTATCAAAATGATTTTCTTTCCTGTAGTCAGAGTCAGAGGTCAAGAGTATCAATACTTCTATATGTACCTGGGAGAAATACGAACTTGCGCAGCTGTTTTCGCAAAATAATTTGGTGATATTTATTAAATGTCATAAACTTTGAGTAAGAGCTTTCCTATAAGAATAAGAAAATAATCCAAATTCTAGGAAATCTGTGTTACACAATGAGACAAATGCATTTCCTATATATATTAGGACATCATCCCAGCTTTTCTTTCCTTTTTCTTGTTTTTTTTTGTTTTGTTTTTTTTTACTGTGGTAAAAACTTTGGATTTATTTATTTTTGAGAGAGGGACACAGAGTGTGAGCAGGAGAGGAACAGAGAGAGAGGGAGACACAGAATCCAAAGAGGGCTCCAGGTTCTGAGCTGTCAGCACAGAGCCTGATGCGATGCTCGAACCCACAAACTGTGAGATCATGACCTGAGCTACCCAGGAGCTCCTCGTTTTAACCATTTTTAAGTGTACACATCAGTAGCATTAAGTATATTCACATTGTTATGCAACCATTATCCATCTCCAGGACTTTGTCATCACTGTCCACATAAACTCCGTACCCACTTAACAATAACAAACTCATCCCCTGGTAACAACTGTTCTACTTTATGTCTCTGTAAGTTTACTATTCTAGGTACTTCACAGAAATGGAACTGTACAATATTTGTCCTTTTGTGTCTAGTTTATTTCACTTAGCATGATGTTTCAAGGTCCATCCATAGTGTAGCCTGCATGAGAACTTCATTCTTTTTTAATGCGGAATAATTTTCCATTGTATATGTATACCACATTTTGTTCATCCATTTGTTTATTGATGGGCATTTTGGTTGTTTCCATCTTTTAAATATTGTGAATAATGCTATTCTGAATACTGGTATACAAATATTTGCTCAAGTCCCTACTTTCAGTTCCTTGAGGGATTTACTTAGAAGTGAAATCGGCCTTAGCTTATTCTATATCAATGAAAAATTAGAAGAAATCATCATATACACCAAATAAGGGAATTACTAACTAAATTATGGTATATACCCCTGATATCTGTCTCCTTTTAAAATGAGGAGTGTAGAGGGATGCCTGTGTGGCTCAGTTGATTGAGCATCTGATTCTTGATTTTTGACTCAGGTCATGATCCCAGGGTCATGGGATCAAGCCCTGCATTGGGCTCTATGCTGAGCATGGCCCTGCTTAAGATTTTCTCCCTCTCTTTCTCTCTCTCCCTCTCTCTCATTAATAAACTAAATAAATAAATAAATAAATAAATAAATAAATAAATAAATAAATAAATGTTTAAAAGGAGAACTATAGATCCCTCAGAGGCTGCCTCCCCTCCTGGGCCCCTTGTTCTCCACACCCTACACCTGCCTCCATCACAGCACTTGCCCTGCCGTATTATATCTCCCTTAGGTGTTTCCCCTATCAGGGCTCTATCAGGACAGAGATTTTCTCTTCCATCTCTGGCCTCAGTTCCTCAATAGCTGGCACATAATACAAGCTCGAGTAGTGTTGATTAGACAAAAGATGGTTAGCTAGAAATGGAAGGTCAGAAATCACTTCATAGTAAATATGATTCAGATGTTTACCAGTGATTATGAAAGCTTTATCAAGGACATGAACCTAGACCCTAATTTGGGGAATGAAAAAATGAAAATCTTAGAAACGATAGGAAAATCTCAGGAGTGTGAATACACCTAGCATCTGAAGGCACTAAAGTGAGTTGCTTTATTTTAGCATCTAAAATACAGAGAGGGGGGCAAGATGGAGGAGAAGTAAGGAGCTCCGTACTTGCACTCGCGCCCATACATCACACAGAAAAGATCTGAAGCCATTGGAAACCATACAAAACCTGAGAGACTGGGAGAAAAAGGACGCAGAATCCACTGAGAAAGCCTTCTAACGTGAGTGCGAACCGGGGAAGGTAAAATCGGGCCGGGATCGGAGACTCCAGGGTGGGAGGCGATCCCCCTCTACCCTCTACGGGGAGTGAGAGGGGAAAAGGAGAGAGTCCAAAACAGAAAAACCTCCACTGGTGGGGGGGGTGGGGGGAACCTCTGCTGGGTGCATAGAAAGACCGTACTTGCCAAATGCTTGGACACAAGGTCCCCTCACGCCAATTGGTCCCGGGGGCGGGGGGGGGGAGCTGAGCACACAAACTGCTTCTTTGTGCTGTGTCCTGGCGGCTGGACTTCAGAGTGGTGGCGCGCCTGCAGCCATTGTAGCTCCCGGGCGGCTGGGGCCCCTGAAAGAGCCGCGCCGACACCGGGCGTCCACGCTCCTGGCTGGCTGGAACTCGAGAGGGAAGGCAAGGAACTAAAAACTGGGAAATTAGCCTGTGAGTTCGTGTTTCAGGTGACGAGCCATAGAGGGACCCGGTTTTCCTCACTCCAGCGGGCTGGGGCTCCGCGCACCCTGCAGGAAAGCCCCCGCGCATGCGCGCCAGCCTGACCCAGAGAAGGAAGCAGCGATTCTGATTCCACCCCCAGAGCTCTGCAGGGGGCCTGGAATTGCCCAAGGGGGTTGCCTGGGAAGCTGTGTCTAAGGCAATTTCAGCGGGGCGCACGGACTGGGATTTGGAGATTGGAACTGGCCTGGGTTGAAGAGTGCAACCAACTTCGGATGCGCCCCCAGTACGGGGAGTTTACACCCCCAAAAGAGCGAGGTGCAGCTCTTGGTTCAAGAAGGGACTGGAGCACCGTCACTCTCCTCTCCGAAACCACCAAGGCAGAGCTCCCACGTGAGGCATTGGGTCACGCCACACCCATCCCTGCGTGAGAGCTGCCCTCCTCCCTTTTCTTTTCCCATTTTTTTCTCTTTCTTTTTTTCTTCTTCTTTCTCTTTTCTCTCTTTTTTCCCCAGAACACTGACCAGATTAACTCTGGTCGCCAGCTTGCTTAAACAATCACAATGAGTCCATTCTGTAAATGTAAATTCTACACCTACTGACATTTTCATCTCTTTCTCTCAGGAGTAATTAGACTATATAGTTTCTCTGAATAAATCCAGCACCCTTCTCTCACCTATCCAACCATATTCTACCCTTTACCTCTTTGAAAAAAGCTTCTTATCCCTTCTGCCTGTTCATTCTATTTCCAATTCTACCTCATCCCGCCCTGCCTTCTCTCTTTCTCTATGCTCTTCAACCAGCACTGCATACACATGGCTATTTAACTGTAGCTGGGAAATCCAGGTATATGCTTTAAACCGTTCTTTGTCCATCGGTTTTCTTCTTTTTTCCTTTTCTTTTCCCCTTTTTGACCCTTTTATCTATTTTATACTCCCTATTATTCGCCCTCCCTCCTCCGTCTTTTCTCTTAACTTTTTCATTTTCCCTCTCAGTTTGCATGTTAGTTGAATTAGCCTGTGCATTTGTGTGCTCCTGCTCCCTGTGTGTTTATCTGTCTGTTTTCTTTTCCAGGGCTACCTCAAGAAACAAGCCAGAGTACACAAGGTGGAGAGTCCCAAATATCATTACGAATAGGAAAACAAAATAACCAAGGTCCCAACAAGAGAGACCAAGAGATACCATTCAAAAAACACTCTCTGAAAGGATAGACCCTGGAAAGTCAAAGAGTCTTCTTGGATATACCAGCGCTCATAGATACAGAGAGCATAACAGGTCTTTAAACCAACAAGAGCCAGAAAGCTAACTAAAATGGTGAAACGAAAGAGCTCTCCTCCAAAGAAACTCCAAGAAGAAATGGCAGCTAATGAACTGCTCAAAACAGATATCAGCAGCATAACTGAACAAGATTTTAGAATAATAATGGTAAAATTAATACCTGGGCTTGAAAAAAACATAGGGGACATCAAAGAAACTATGGCTACAGACAGAATGGAAAATTAAAAATAGGCATGAAGAATTTAAAAATGCGATAAATGAGATACATAATAAATTAGTGGCTTCCAATGCACGGATTGAAGAGGCAGAAAGGAGAATAAGTGATTTAGAAGACACCATTCTAGAAAAACAAGAAGCTGACAAAAAAAGAGACAAACTGATCCAGGAACAGGAAAGAAGAATTCGAGAGCTCAGCGACACAGTCAAACGCAACAATATCCATATCATAGGAATCCCAGAAGAGGAAGAGAGAGGGAAAGGTGCTGAAGGAGTCCTGGAACAAATTATAGCAGAGAACTTCCCCGACCTGGGGAAGGAAGTCAATGTGGAAATACAAGAGGCTCAGAGGACTCCCCTCAGACGTAACTTGAATCAATTTTCTGCACGACATATCATGGTAAAAATGGCAAAATACAAGGACAAGAAGAGAATTTTGAAAGCAGCCAGGGAGAAAAGGGCCCTCACATACAAAGGGAAACCCATCAGAGTGGTGACAGACCTATCTACTGAAACGTGGCAGGCCAGAAAGGAATGACAGGAGATCTTCAATGTGATGAACAGTAAAAATATGCAGCCAAGAATCCTCTGTCCAGCTAGCCTGTCATTCAAAATAGAAGGAGAGATAAAAACCTTTCCAAATAAACAGAAATTGAAAGAATTTGTCACCACTAAGCCAGCCCTAAAAGAAATCCTGAGGGGGACATTCTGAAGGAAGGGTTGCAAGGAATAGATACCAGAGACACCACCACAAACATGAACCCTACAAAAGATACAAAGACTCTAAACCCACATATTTCAATAATAACACTGAATGTAAATGGGCTGAATGCTCCAATCAAAAGACATAGGGTAGCAGAATGGGTTAAAAAACAAAATCCATCTATATGCTGTCTACAAGAAACTCATTTTATACTGGAAGATACCTTCAGATTAAAAGTAAGGGGATGGAGAAATATCTATCATGCTACAGGAAATCAAAAGAAAGCCAGAGTAGCGATACTTATATCAGACAAACCGACTTTAAATTAAAGACAATCACAAGAGATGAAGAAGGGCACTACATAATAATTACAGGGTCCATCCATCAGGAAGAACTAACAATCATAAATATCTACGCACCGAATATGGGAGCACCTAAATATCTAAAACAATTAATCACAAACAGAAACAAGCTTATAGATAAGAATGTGCTAATACCAGGGGAATTTAATACTCCACTTACAGCAATGGATAGGTCAACCAGACAAAAAATCACTAAAGAAATAATGGACTTGAAAGACACATTGGACCAGATGGATCTGACGGATATATTTAGAACTTTACATCCTGAGGCCAGGGAATTTACTTTCTTCTCAAGTGAGCATGGCATATTCTCCAAGATAGACCACATACTGTGACATAAAGCAGCCCTCAATAAATATAAATGAATAGAGATCATACCATGCACACTGTCAGATCATAATGTTTTGAAACTTAAAATCAATCACAGGAAGAAGTCTGGAAAACCTCCAAAAACATGGAGGTTAAAGAACACCCTGCTAAAGAATGAATGGGCCAATCAGGCAATTGGAGATGAAATTAAAAAATATACGGAAACAAATGAAAATGAAAACACAACAATTCAAAATCTATGGGATGCAGCAAAGGCAGTCCTAAGAGGAAAGTACATTGCTCTCCAGGCCTATTTCAAGAGATTAGAAAAAGTGCAAGTGCAAAATCTAACAGCTCACCTAAAGGAACTAGAGGCAGAGCAACAAGAACGCCCTAACCCCAGTAGAAGAAGAGAAATAGTAAAAATTAGAGCAGAAATAAACAACATAGAGACCAAAGAAACAATTGAACAGATCCATGAAACCAAGAGTTGGTTTTTTGAAAAAGTAAACAAAATTGACAAACCTCTAGCCAGACTTATTCAAAAGAAAAGAGAGAGCACCCAAAGAGACAAAATTATGAATGAAAATGGACTTATTACACCAACCCCTCAGAAATACAAGCAATTATCAGGGAATATTATGAAAAATTATATGCCAACAATTGGACAACTTAGAAGAAATGGACAAATTCCTAAACACACACTCACTGCCAAAATTCACACGGGAAGAAATAGAAAACCTGAACAGACCCATAACGAGTGAAGACATTGAATCAGTGATCAAAAATCTCCCAACAAATAAGAGCCCTGGACCTGATGGCTTCCCTGGGGAATTCTACCAGACATTTAAAACAGAATTAATCCCAATTCTTCTCAAGCTATTCCAAAAAATAGAAAGCGAAGGAAAACTCCCGGACTCATTTTATGAAGCCAGCATCACTCTGATTCCCAAGCCAGACAGAGATCCAGCAAAAAAAGAGAACTACAGGCCAATATCCTTGATGAATACGGATGCAAAAATTCTCAACAAGATCCTTGCAAATCGAATCCAGCAGCATATCAAAAGAATCATCCCCCAAGATCAAGTGGGATTCATTCCTGGGTTACAGGGCTGGTTCAACATTCGCAAATCAATCAATGTGATACATCATATGAATAAGAAAAGATAAAAACCATATGATCCTGTCTATAGATGCAGAAAAAGCATTTGACAAAATACAGCATCCGTTCTTAATAAAGACTCTCGAGAAAGTTGGGATAGAAGGAGCCTACTTAAACATCATCAAAGCCATCTACGAGAAGCCTTCACCGAACATCATCCTCAATGGGGAAAAACTGAGAGCTTTCCCCCTGAGATCAGGAACACGACAGGGATGTCCACCCTCACCACTGTTGTTTAACATAGTGCTGGAAGTCCTAGCATCAGCCATCAGACACCAAAAGGAAATCAAAGGCATCAGAATTGACAAAGAGGAAGTCAAACATTCTCTCTTCACAGATGACATGATACTCTACATAGAAAACCCGACAGACTCCACCAGAAGCCTACTAGAACTGATCCAAGAATTCAGCCAAGTTGCAGTGTACAAAATCAATGTACAGAAATCGGTTGCATTTTTATACACCAACAATGAAGCAACAGAAAGAGAAATCAAGAAATCAAGATCCCATTCACCATTGCATGAAAAACCATAAAATACCTTGGAATAAACCTAACCAAGGATACAAGAGATCTGTATGATGAAAACTATAGAAAACTTATGAAGGAAATTGAAGAAGACACAAAGAAATGGAAAAACATTCCATGTTCATGGACAGGAAGAATAAATACAGTTAAGATGTCATTACTACCTAAGGCACTCTACACATTCAATGCAATTCCAATCAAAATTGCACCAGCATACTTCTCAAAACTAGAACAAACTATCCAAAAATTTATATGGGACCACAAAAGACCCCGAATTGCCAAAGTAATACTGAAAAATGAAACAAAAATGGGAGGTATCACCATCCCAGACTTTAGCCTCTACTACAAAGCTGTCATCATCAAGACAGTATGGTATTGGCACAAAAACAGACACATAGACCAATGGAACAGAATTGAGAACTCAGAAGTGGACCCAAAGTATACAGCCAACTAATCTTTGACAAAGCAGGAAAGAATATCCAATGGAAAAAAGACAGCCTTTTAACAGATGGTGTTGGGAGACTGGACAGCAACATGCAGAAGAATGAAACTAGATCATTTTCTCACACCATGCACAAAAATAAACTCAAAATGGATAAAGGACCTGAACGTGAAACAGGAAACTATCAACACCCTAGAGGAGAAAGCAGGAAACAACCTCCTTGACCTCCACCGCAGCAACTTTTTACTTGACACATCCCCAAAAGCAAGGGAATCAAGAGCAAAAATAAACGATTGGGACCTCCTCAAGATTAAAAGCTTCTGCACAGCCAAGGAAACAACCCAGAAAATTAATAGGCAACCAACGGAATGGGAAAAGATAGTTGCAAATGACATATCAGCTAAAGGGTTAATATCCAGAATCTATAAGGAACTCACCAAACTTCACACCCGAAAAACAAACAACCCAGTGAAGAAATGGGCAGAAGATATGAACAGACACTTCTCCAAAGAGGACATCCAGATGGCCAACAGACACATGAAACCATCAGCATCCCTCCTCATCAGGGAAATAAAAATCAAAACCACACTGAGATACCACCTCACGCCAGTCAGAGTGGCTAAAATGAGCCAATCAGAGAACTCTAGATGCTGACGAGGATGTGGAGAAACGGGCACCCTCCTACACTGTTGGTGGGAATGTAAACTGGTACAGCCCCTCTGGAAAACAGTGTGGAGGTTCCTCAGGAAACTCACAATAGAACTCCCCTATGACCCAGCAATAGCACTGCTAGGAATTTACCCAAGGGATACAGAAATGTTGAGGCATAGGAGCACATGTACCCCAATGTTCATAGCAGCACTCTCCACAATAGCCAAAACATGGAAAGAGCCTAAGTGTCCATCAACAGATGAATGGATCAAGAAGATGTGGTTTATCTATACCATGGAATACTACATGGCAATGAGAAACAATGAAACTTGTCCATGTGTAGCAACATGGATGGACCTTGAGGGGCTTATGCTGAGCGAAATAAGTCAGGCAGAGTAGGACAAATATCATATGTTTGCATGTATAGGAGGATTAGGAGGAACTTGATGGAGGAACAAGGGAGAGAAGAAGGGGGGAAATGATGGGGGTAAGGGGGAGAGGCAAACCATGAGAGACTCTTGAATGCTGACAAAAACTGAGGATTGATGGATGTGAGGGGTAGGAGGGATGGGCATGGAGGAGGGCACTTGTGGGGATGAGCACTGGGTGTTATGTGGAAACTAATTTGACTATAAACTATTTGTAAAAAAAAAATAGAATAAAATACAGAGAGAGAGTGAGATTCTTGAAAGAACTGGAATCTTTTAGGAAGGCCAGGCAAATCTTTCTCAAACAAAAGCATTCATATATACACATTACTTTTTCATGTCTATTCCAATGAGTGTGCACACAAATACACACACCTATATTCTAAGATAATAAATGTCTCCAATATTCTAAAATCCCAGAGCTAGTAGAGATTTAATAGCCACAATATATGTAATCCACTGTTAAGTCTTAAAGAAATAAATTGACTTTTAGTAGTATATATCAGTAAATCGAAATTCTTATTCAATTTAGATCTTCCCTTTCCTTCTTTTCATTTAATAGCACATCCTCTTGAGAGTTGAGTCAGACCTTTGTTTAATGTCACTTCCTCCAAGAAGGCTTTCCTGATCTGCTCCCTCCCCAAGCACACCCATCATTCTCCTTCCATGGATCTGTTTACTCTTTATGTCATTGATTATCACCTGACATATCATTGGTTAATATTTATTTTATGCTCTGTCCTTCATATTATAAGGTATACTCCTTGAAAGCAAAGCTTTTATTTTTAATTATGTTATTCTAGGTGCCTAGAACAGCACCTAGAATATAATAGCAATTCAATGAAAATTTTTAAATGACTTTGTTAAAAAGGAATTTAAATTTAAAAAATCAGGAACTAGGGGCGCCTGGGTGGCTCAGTCGGTTAAGCGTCTGACTTTGGCTCAGGTCATGATCTCACGGTTCGTGGGTTTGAGCCCTGCGTCGGGCTCTGTGCTGACTGCCAGCTCAGAGCCTGGAGCTTGTTTCAGTCTGTGACTCCCTCTCTCTCTGGCCCTCCCCTGTTCACGCTCTCTCTCTCTCTCTCTCTCTCTCTCTCTCTCTCCTAGAAATAAATAAAACATTAAAAATAATAATAATAAAAAATAATAATAAAAAATAAAAAATCAGGAACTAAATTATGCACATATCATACACACACACACACACACACTCCAGTTATCTATAAGTTCACCAATAGTTAAATAACATTGAAATTGTAAAGTTGGTGGGATATGACTGGTTTTTTCTGTATTTTAAATGCTCTTATGTAATTACATTACTTTTATTTGTGGGCTATGTACCTGGGTAGGGTATTGTCAGAGTGGGCAGTTTGCTACCAAGAATTCCCATGTGAGCACTTAAGTGAATACGCAGTGCTGTAGAATCTTTTGTTCAACCTGGCAAGCTCAGATGGGTTTTTTCACAACCTGAGAGATCTTTCCTCTATGGAGGCACTCACATTAACCTTGCCTACAGAAGACTGATATATAAACCCAAAGGTAAATTAAGTCTTTAAAATAAGAAATTTAACTGCCAAGGTAACCTTATTGTAACCTGTTGACTTAATGATTATATAATCAGATCAACAGTATTTGGTTTTAAGATTCTGATCTTTAACATGATTGATTGTTCTTTATGGGGACTTGCTGACTGCCTCACCTGAAAAAGCTGTTCCTGTCCACAGGCAGATGAAGCCTACAGCCAGGGGAACCCCTCTTAGTCAGATCTAGTATCTGCTTCTGAGACTTTACTAACTTCCATTACTGCCCATATACTTCCTTTTCAGATTGACATGCTTTTTTCTTATAACATGTTAATACAACTTAACCTATAATAGTTTTTTGACATGTTAATAGAACCAATTTCATTGTACTCTCTGCTTCCGGATCTGAGCAATATCTATATTTAAGTTGTGTTTTGCATATATCTAACATCATTATTATGCTTTGATTTTATAGATAATTCCCAGAGACTGAGGAATCCCTTTTCACTGTCTCTTGCCTTAGATTTACAAAGAAATAATTTCTAAAGTGAGAAAGGCAAATAATCTACATTATGAGAAGTTCTTTTTTATATCATGTTTTTAAAAATATAAATACTTCACAACCCCAGTTTTCATTGACTGATGAATTGATAAAGAGGGTGTGGCATATATACTCAGTCATAAAAAAGAATGAAATTTTGCCATTTGTGACAACATGGATGGAGCTAAAGAGTATTCTGCTAAGTGGAGTAAGTCAGAGAAAGATAAATACCATATGCTTTCAATCATGTGGAATTTAAGAAAGAAAACAAACAAGCAAAGTTGGGGGAAAGAGTGAGCAAGAGAGGCAAACCAAGAAACGGACTCTTAACTATAGAAAACAAACTGGTGGTTACCAGAAGGGAGGTGAGTGGGGGAATGGATGAAATAGGTGATAGGGATTAAGAAGGGCACTTGTGATGAGCACTGGGTGATGTATGGAAGTGTTGAATCACTATATTGTATGCCTGAAGCTAATATAATACTGTATGTTAACTAACTTGAATTAAAATAAAAACTTTGAAATATATACACAAAAATGCTTCAGAACTTATAACTTCAAGGGTCCCAGCTTGAATCTGAGGTTTGCTCCCCTTAAATGTAGTATATCCAGATATTACAAAAGGACTGGTGGAGTAGGCTCACCAAGGACCTCATTTAATGATGATCGTGTCTTTCCTAGGAAAAAACTCATCCTAAGGAGCCCTTGCTTTGAAGGGAGAAGTGAACAGGAACATAGCATGTGACTGTCACTCAAATTCTCTTCCAGCGCACAACCATGGCAGGTTGCACCCATAGAAGCCAAAATGCTTCTTTCTCTGAAAGTCCCATGTGACCTTCAGGCTGTGAAATATTAGCAACATTCGTACTAGTGGTGGCTAGGTGGTGACAGGAACAACTCTGTGCACACTGTCACCACAGATGGTGACAGCTTCAAAACCCTACATATCAAGGGCATAGAGGTCAGTGGCTTCATTGCCAGGCAATGAGTAACGTGAAATCGGCCACTATGGTAACTGGTGACACGGCTAAGAGTGGCATCTCCAGTAACTGGAGTCGTCACAATAGCGAGCCAAGAGAGGAGACATTTTTGAAGTTAACATGACAGACATTTCTTAGAGACCTTTAGACAATTTCACCAAATTTAAGAGAGGTGAACCTTCTGCAGACCAAGTGAGAACAGATATGCAGAAATACTACTTTGTGGGCCTCCTGGGTGGCTTAGTCGGTTAAGCGTCCGACTTTCGCTTGGGTCGTGATCTCGCGGTTCGTGGGTTCGAGCCCCGCGTCGGGCTCTGTGCTGACTGACAGCTCAGAGCCTAGAGCCTGTTTCAGTCTGTGACTCCCTCTCTCTCTGACCCTCCCCTGCTCACACTGTCTCTCTCTCTCCTAAAAATAAATAAAAATATTAAAAAAAAAAAAAAAGAAAGAAATACTACTTTGTTGGGACATCTGGGTGGCATCCAACTTTGGCTCAGGTCATGATCTCACAGTTCATGAGTTTGAGTCCTGCACTGGGCTCTATGCTGACAGCTCAGAGCCTGGAGCCCACTTCTGATTCTGTCTCCCTCTCTCTCCCCCTTCCCTGCTTGCAATCTCTCTCTCTCTCTCTCTCTCTCTCTCTCAAGAATAAATTAAAATATTTTAAAAAATTTTTTTAACTTAAAAAAAAAAAGAAATATTGTTTTGTGACTGTTGTTTTAGCCTCCTTTACCAAGGTAGAGATAGCCTGGAAAATAGGGTTAATACACCTAAAAGTTCCATTTCAGTTGGATAGAATCATTTCACTTAAGGAAAATGACTCATTCTCAGATGACAGAAAACCAAGTAACCTCTATGATTCCTATTAAAATCACACTATATCTAGCTCTTTTTTTTAATGTTTTATTTACTTCTGAGAGAGAGAGAGAGAGAGAGAGACAGTGTAAGCAGGGGAGGGTCAAAGAGAGAGGGAGATACAGACTCCGAAACAGGCTCCAGGCTCTGAGCTAGCTGTCAGCACAGAGCCCAATGCGGGGCTTGAACCCACAAACCATGAGATCATGACCTGAGCCAAAGTTAGACGCTTAACTGACTGAGCGACCCGGGCTCCCCCACCTAGCTTTTAAAAATGGTTGCTTTACAATTTGGAAAAAAAAAAAAGTTTTTTAAATGCAGAAGAATACAAATGAAATAAACACCCTTCCCACCACTCAAATGAACATTAATATTTTGTCATATGTGCTCTAGATCTTTATCACTTAAAAAAAATGCATCATCATCAAGGATACTGTCTCCTACACTGCCTTTCCCATCCCTCACCCTCCATCCCCACAGGAAATGATGGATGATATGTTTAAAGACACAAAAAATAATACACCACATTACTTACAGATACATAAATACAGAGCAAAATTATAAAGACAAGGAACAGATACGACCAAGGTAAAATTTTTAAATAAGAGATGGGCATAGAATGCTTTATTCTTCCTATAAATACTGTAAACTGTGAAGTACCTGATTCCTTTTGAATTCAAGGAAAAGTAATCAAGGATGGTGGAATACTTTATAGGAAAGTATTAACAATCCATAATCTCACTCCTCCTTTTCAACTGAATGTGAGAAAATGATAGAAGGCAACTGGGAGCTGGGAACCAGAGATAAAATAGTTTCTTCCTTCGGCAATTCTTCCTTTTCAGAAACTGGAAGAGGAGGAGACTTGGAGAGACCTGCAGCTGATCTCTGAGCGGTAAGTAGCTGGAGGTACCATGACACTAGCCAAGCCTAAATGATAAAGCAAATCCCCAGGCATGGCTTTTGATTCCAAGCTACGAAATTCAAGGTAAGCCACAAAAAGCATTCTAATCAAGGCCAACATGTGTTTGATTACCATAAATAGGTACATCAGTAAAGTTAGTTAAGAAGTGACTCAGTTTTTTCATAATCTTCCCATAGTCTTTATTTGCTTTCAGAGTGACTATAAAGCCTCATTTAAGCACAAATAGTCATTAAAATTATTTAATAATGTTTTCTACTGAAGAATGAAAACAATGTACAAATTGAGGATTATATATCAGAGGTCAGATTTCTAATTAAACAAGGACATTAAACCTATTATTTATCTCTGCTCCTTCCTAAAACCCAAGCAAGATTAATGTTAAGGGGATAAAAATATATTAACTCTGATGTCTTCAGAGCATGAGCAAGGGCTTGGCATCTACCCCTAGACTGGGGAGATACAATGCAAGCTCCTCAGAAAGCAAAGTACAGGAAACAAGAGGGTAGACAAGAACAGAAATATCAGCAAGGTTCTGGAAGCTAGAAAAGAGGAGGTCTTGTGGTGACTGAGTTAGTTAGAGGGAACTGGAAAGCACTGTCGTGGAGGATCTGGAAAGAGAATAAGGAAGTCCTATCTCTTCACACCATAGGACTCCAGAAAGATTCAGGATTTGGAAATGCTGGGAGACCAGACTAACTGACAGATAACACCACCATTTTTTCCCCTCAATTGAGTAGATAACCATTTAAGACCTCGAAGCAGCAGCTGGATAACAGGAGATCAAAATGTCACATGGAATGTGGAATTCTGGATTGGATCCTGGACTAGAAAGATTTGTGGGAAAGCTAGCAAAACTCAGTAAGGTCCGTGGATTGGTTTATTGTAATGTATTGTGAATCTCCTGCTGTCGATCTTTGTACTGTGGTTACATAAGGCATTAACATCAGGGGAAGCTGGGCAAAGAGTATATGGGTATACTCTGTACTATTTTGGTTACCTGCTCATAAGTCTAAAATCATTTCAACAGTTCAAAGGTTTTTAAATGTCTCCTTTATTTCTGATCAAGCGCTTATTAGAAAACACAGGTTATTCTCCCTGAATCAGATGAATTTGCCAGGTCCACTCCTGATGAGACCTGTCCAATCATAAGCACAGGCAGTGATGGGTCACCTCCCACCGCACCACAGGGTAAATCAACAGGCCCTAGGCTGACTTGTGGCCAAAAGCTGTTGAGAAAATACTCTCTAAAGATGAGCAAACCTTAAATTTAAGATCTGAGGATCGCCTAAAAGAAAGGGAAGAAGAAAGGACTGAGTGTGTCTGCCTACTTCTCCCATACACTCCAGTTATGTCGCTCTTCCCACCTAGGGAGGAGGAAGGAGGGAGACGGCAGAACCCAGGAGTATTATTCTAATGCAGTGATATCAGACTTTTGGGTCCCAAGACCCTTTCACACTATTAAAAATTACTGAAGACCCTAAAGAACCTTTGTTTTATTCGTTTTATATGTATAGATACATACAGGTACAGAGATATCTACCAAAAAAAGAGCTGGCATTTTTTTCTATTTACTTCATTAATTTAAGTAATATTAATAAACCCAGCACATGTTAACATAAGTAACACATTTAATGAAAGATAATTATGTATTTCAAAACAAAAAAATATATAATGAGTGAGAAGAGTGGCTTTGTTGGACATTTTTACAAATCTCTGTAGTAGTGTCTGGGCTTAACAAGACGGCTAGATACTCTTATCTGCTTCTGCCTTCAGCCTGTTGTGATAGCACACATCATGCTGCCTCTAGAAATTTTTTCTATATGCTCATATAAGAATGTGAATGAAAAGGGCAAATGATATCTTAGTATTATTATAAAACTTCTTTTGACCTTTCAGACACCAGACCATATTCTGAGAACTACTGTTTTAATACATGCCCCTCTACATGCAATAATGCAAAGCCAATGTTTCCTCAAAGGAGACAGTGATGACCTGTGAAGACTAGAGGAACAGTGAGTCTGAACCAAAGCAACATTGGGTGAAAGACTGCTTATGAAGCAATTGAATCCCTCCTCCTACGTCTCCTTGCTTAGCCAGCACAATCAGGTGACTATCTCTTTCTATGCTGGCAGTTTACTGAGAGGTGAAGCCCAGACAAGCTCCAGACTCAGGGATGCCAGCCAGAGCTGAGGAACACCCTACTAAAACAGGAAAACTGGGCAAAATCATGCATAAGGTATAATAAGATCCCAATTGCCTTAGCCCCATTTGGCTTTTAAAATCCTAGCAGCCTGGTTTGTTCTCTCTCCCCCAACACACAAATCCTAAGCAAGAGACTGAGTAATTTTTCTCTGAGGAAATTGAACAAACCAAGAAAAAAAGACCTATAAATACCAATAGTTGGGATATCCATCAGTGAAACAGCATCAACCAATTACCCTAAATTAAACCCCACATTTTGACACGGCCTGCCTCTGCACACCATTCCAATCAGCTTTTGATGCATCACTCTTCAGTGCTAATAGTCCATGATGACTAACATTTTCAGAAAGCATCCATGGTGGGGTGGGGGGGGACCAAATGATAAAGTAGAATTAAAGTGTAAAAATAGAAAAGAAAGAAACACTCGTCAAACAACAAAGAACTTCTTGAAACTTAAAATATCAAAACAGAAATTTAAAAATCAGTAAAAGTTTTGTAAGATACAATTGAGGAAATCCTTCAGAAAGCAGATCACAGAAAAATTGATAGAAAATAGAAAAAAAATACTAAGGAAATCAGGAAATCAATACAGGTTAAACATGCAATAAATATGACCCCCAAAAAGAGATAACTGAGAAAATTATCAAATAAATAAAAATAAAGATTTCATTGAATTAAAGAGTTTGAGTTCCCAAAATGAAAGAGCCCATCACACATCCAGGAAAGTTTGTCTATGAAGCAGGAAAATTCCCACTCTTAGGTCCTCTCTCTCAGCTGACACAATCAGGTGACTATCTCTATGTTGGCAATTTCCTGAGAGGGAAAGCCCACACAAGCTTCAGAATGAAGCTTGATATATGAGGAACACACACACACACACACACACACACACACACACACACACACACACAGATACAAAGCTCCAGATTACAGAGGATAAAGGCAAAAGACTAAAAGCTTTAAAACATAAGAAGAGGGGGAACACACAACAATGGAGATTCAGAATGGCATTAGTTTGACAATAATAATGCTAAAACCTGCATGATAATGATAATGGAGCAATGCCTTCAAAATTCTGAAGAAGAATATCAACCTAGAATTCTAAACCCAAACAATCATTCAGGGATGAGAATAAAGACATGTTCACAAATGCAAAGTCTGAAAAAGATTACTTCCCAGGTAAAATTTTCAGGATATTACCAGAAAATGGAATTCACCAAAAGGAATTAGTCAACCAAACAAATAACAAGCAAACAAACAAACAAACAAAAAACCCATGAAATCCAGGATAGAAGATGTGGTAGCCAGTCTTCAAACTGGACCCAAATGAGGCCCTCTTCCTGGGACTCACATCCTTGTACAGTTCTCTCCCATGTTGGACAATTATTAGTCTGTGTGACCAGTATAATATGGCAGAAGTAACAATGTGTCACTTCCGAGATTAGGTTATAAAAGACACTGAGGTTTCCATCTCGGTAGCTCTCTTGTGCCCTTTCCTAAACCACTCACCGTGGGGGAAGCCAGCTTCCATGATGAGCAGCCCATATAGAGGACCATCTGGTAATAGATTGAATCTTCTTGCCAAGACCCACAAAAGTAAGTTTAGACGCAGATTCTCCCATGCAAGCCAAGCTTCAGATAATAGCAGACTCATGAGAAACCCTGAACCAGAACCATCTAGCTAAGCTGTTCCTGGATTCATGATCCACAGAAACTGAGAAAATAAATGTTTATTGTTTTAAGCTGCTAAGTTTTGGTGTGATTTGTTACACAGTGATAGACAACTAATATGCAGGGAATCTAACTCAGAAGAGAAGTGAAAGAAATTCCCAAGATAAGAAAGCCTCAGAGGCTCCTGGATGGCTCAGTCAGTTAAGCGTCCAACTTCAGCTCAGGTCATGATCTCACAGTTTGTGGGCTCGGGCCCCGTGTCAGGCTCTGTGCTGACAGCTAGTTCAGAGCCTGGAGCCTGTCTTTGGATTCTGTCTCCCTCTCTCTCTCTGACCCTCCCCTACTCATGCTGTCTCTATCTCTCTCTCAAAAATAAAATCATTAAAAAAAGAAAGAAAGAAAGAAAAGAAAGCCCTAGTGCAACAGCCCTGTAGCAATCTTAGCATCCAGTCCAGGTTTGAGCAAGAAATCATAGGGCTCTAGAAAGGATATCTCCCCCACCCCTTAAAAAAATGAAAAGTGGATATTATTGTCTTATGCATCTTTTTTGATAGAAAAACATGCGTTTACTTCAATATGAATATACAGATTCACAAACGGTTTCATTCCAGATTGAAGTATTAACAGGTACACAGAAAGCTAAGCAGAAGAAAATTTGAAATAATTATTAACTGTAGGGGAAAAAAGTTTATTCAAGAAAGGAAATGTAACTAAAGTACATATGCAGCCCAACTGTGAATACTATTTATAAAGTTATACTAACGCAGACACCAGACACTGATTTACACCAAAATTATAATAATTCTACTAAGAGTACGAAGAAATGGGAATGTGTGTAACAGAGAATGGGTGGTGGTAGGGTGTGCCATTTAAGGAAGCTGAAACTTAGGTTCTATAGTAGGAAGTCAATAGATAATGCGTCAAATATAAAGATCAAAAAATTGCAGTGTAAGTATGTTACAGGGAAATTCAAAGGTTAATACCTTGAATAGATAAGAAGAGCTAAAATAATTGGGAGCAGTTAACTCTGGGGAAGCTGAAATTAAGGGTGAAGGGCATGGGGCCATATAGGGCTCTTCCACCATAAGCCTTATTATTCTCCTTGTCTTAAAGACAAAGAAAACACTTTGATTAAAATAAAATTTTAATTTAGTAGTATTCACTTACCATAGGATAAAATCAATATACAATGTCTATAATTAATAAATCACAAAATAGAAGATGTCTTTAGCTGTTTGTCAGTAGCCACCAGAAGACACCAAAAAGAGAAATGGTCAAATGTGCTTTCCTCTGGGAGGCAGGACTAGGGATGGCATTCCAATATTTATTGCTGTATTACAAACAACCCCAAAACTTAGCACTTAAAAAAAAAAAAAAAAAAAAGAATCATGACCTGCAATAAAAACAATGCAGAGCTTGGTAGGAAAGGAAAGGTTTGTCTCTATTCCATGAGAACCAGCTAGGATAGCTCAGCGGGGCCTGAGTGACCCTCATAACCAGACTCGTGCCACAGCCTCACAGTCTCTGAGCACCAGCTCTTAGATTCTGACTTCTTGTGTTCTGCTCTAAGCCCACACTAAATTTCTAATGTGACTTTATTCATTCATGCTGTTTTGCAAACTTGCTGTCAGCCTCTAGGAATAAGAGAGAAGATCATCAAGATTAGAGAGAGACGAAGGGCTGCAGAACATGTTGGGAGTCCTGCCAGAAGAGCTTCACTTTCCCCAGAGCTGAAGTCGGGAAAGCTGCGAGAGATTTGGAAAACGCTAATTATGCGATGGTGTCCCCACACTGAGATAGTCCTCGGTGTTTGGGTTTCCTCTCTGAGCCAACCAGAGATGGGCCATTTACACATTTCAGGATGAGGCTGTCATGAGGCAGCCATTTTCTTTGTTTCTCCTGCACGTTTTCAAAGAATTATGGCCAGCCCCGGCCCTCTACCTCACCTCCACGAGGCCCAAGTCACAATCTTGAATGACCATATGGGTGACAGAGGAGCTGTCTGTCATATAGAGTCCTGCCAGCAGATGAGCAATTCTAAATCAAAGAATGAGGAAAGAAATGCCATTTCCAGACCTCTTGGGAATTGCCCCAAACAGAACCTTGACTCCTTTGTGTCTGAAGTCAAGTGACTGAATCTGGTTGGATGACTTTTAAGGTTGAACATAGGTGACATTTTTAAGGATTGTGTCTGAAACACCCCTATTGCTCTGACACTGGGTAGTGAAAAGGAAAACTATATAGCCACAGGTATTTCTTTTTGAGAAAAGAGCCCATCAAACAATTTGACTTCATGCAAGTTATAGTGATTTACCTTTTGCTTTTGTCTGAAATTCTACTGTACTAATAATATAAAATGTAAACTAGGCTGGAGCTTTTCTATGCCCTGTGTGAGTCACGATTAGCAGTTAAACTGGGTCTAGGGGGCCAACATGGTAGAGAAGTATGGGGATTTGTACTTCCCGTGTCTCTCAGACTGGGAAGTAATACAGCAAGGAAAATAGCAATCAACAGTTATACAAAGACCTTAGCTTCTTGCTCATGAAAGCCTTTTTCTGGACTTATATCATTCTCTCTGTTGAAGATGTTTACATATAATGGAATCACCAAAAAAAAGGCTAAAAAAAGACAATTTGCTTAAGCCTCCTCTTAAGTTTACCATCCTTTATTCAACTCTTCTAAGTTGTCTTCTCTTTTAGGTTTTTTATTTAGATATTTTAAAATGCAAAGGAAATTGCTAGCTAGAAATTTCCAAATATACAAGAGGATGAACAATATGTACATCAATTAAGAGTTGCCATTCGATTAGAGAAGACTGAAAGAAGCCTCCAACAAGAAACCAGTATACTTTCACCTCCAGAGTTCTGCATCATTTGGCTAATCAGAAAATAGTTATTGGGGAAGCATCTTTCAGGCTCTATTCTAGGCTCTGGGAGACATAGGAGTGTTCTGAATGTCCATTGCTGCTAAGTGAGATATCCCAAAATATAGTGGCTTATAAAATAGCAACCATTTTATTATTATACCACATAGCTCTCAGGGTTGACTATAGTAACCTAGGCAGTTGTCTCTTGGGTTCTATGATACAATTTCAGTCAGATGGTATCTGGGACCTGCAGTCCTCTCAATGATACGAAGACTTCTCAAAGCCTTCTCAATGATATGTCTAGTAATTAATGCTGGACCTCAGCTAGGAGTGTCACTCTATCAATTCAACATAACACATTCTTGTAGCCTGGATTTGCTCACAGCATGGGAGCCGAGTTCTAAGGCTAAGGATCTCAAAGGACCAGGAAGCCATATGCCTTTTATGAGTTAGCCTTGGAAATCACATGGCATCGCTTCTGCCAGTAGTCACAGGTCTGCCAAGGTTCATAAAGAAGAAGCATAGACCCACACATCTCTCAGTGAGGGAGTGTCAACATCACATTCTAAGAAGACAAGAGCTCCTGTGGCCATCTTGTCTTCAATATGAAAATTCAATATGCCATGAAAAGCAAACAACAATATAACATCTCTGCTCTTATGCACATGTTTAGGGGCAAAGGGAACCTGGCAATACACAAATCAAGAGATAATTACAGTAAATATCAGGTGACGATGATTCTATGAAGAAGGATAAGGGAAAGCAAGGAGTATTAAGAATATCATTTATTTTATGGAAAGTGGTCAGAAAAGTCTTCTCTGATAAAAGGACTTTTGTGCAGATTCTGGAGCAAATGAGCCATGAAGAAAGCAGGACAAGAGCATTCCAAGTTTAAGAAATAGCAAAGACAAAGATCACAAGGGAAGAAGATACTTCATGTGGTCAGCGAATGACCAGGAAGCCAGTGTGGTTGGAACAGTGACAGGAACTCAACAAGAGGGCAAAGAAGTTGCTAGACACCAATCTCACTGTGGCCATAGTGAAAGACCATGGTCCTTGCTCTGAGTGAAATAGGAAGACATGGAGAGTTTTTCCATGTAGGGAAATGGCAAAACCAACTTACATTTTATAGAAAAGCTCTGGCTGCTGTGTGAAAAGCAGAAGCACAGCAGCCAGAGAGAGGGTAGAAGAGGCAGACAGATTTAGAGACTTGCCATGATCCAGGTGTGAGATGATGGTTCCTTAAACAAGGTCTTAGCCGTGGACATGGTACAAAGTGATCAGGTTTTGCTGCTAAAAAATATTAAACTCCATTTTTTTGCATTCAGATAATAAGCCATTTTTTATTTACAGCCATTATTTTCTTTTATTGATTTAATATTAAAACCTGGCCTTAAATAATAAATGTTGAAAGATAAAAATGCATCAGTTGTCATTGTGCTTTGTATCACAAGCAAATTTTCTTTAATATTACGGATTATCCCACACTAGAAAATATTCCCTTCTACAACTTTGATATATTTCCTCCCTCTTATATATCCCTCTTATATAGTCTAGTCCCCATATTCAAAGTGAAACACAAAATTAAGGTAATTATCACTTAGGCCAGAACCCATTTGACTGAAATGTCTAGGCAATTGAAGAAAAAGTGTTTTTAGGGGTCCATATGATCTAGGTAACTACCTAAAATTTACACTTCCCCTTACGTATGCAGATAACAGTAGCATCTAGGGTGAAATTCATGGGTAAGAAAAATGTCACCCCTGTAAGGTAAATGGCTTTTTGTAGGACAAGGGAGTAAATCACTCTTCTGGGTACTAGGTGCCCTAAAGGAGGTCATTCCCTCCCACACATCAGATCACTTAATTCCCAGGGAGTTTTACATTCATGCCGGCTCACTGACCACACAGTCAGGATGGTTAGGCAGCTCTTAATAGATTATGGGTTATTTCCTTATTATGTTTGCTAAATGGTGGTGCATCTAATCATTTTTATCATGTAGGGAAATTTCATGAGGTCTCTCTGGTCTGGCCAAATCCCAAAACAGGATTCCCCATCTATTCCCTTATGCCGTAACTAAAAGTTAGTTGAACCAATTAAAGAGAACATAATAAGCCAATTAGTTGTTCCTCACTTTTCTTAATGAGTGTATAATGTGTGCCTACTCAAATTACAGCTCATTTGATAAGATTCTTTGCTACGCTACTACTACAATTTGGCATTATTTCATTTCTTTCAGTATCCACAGCATCAATCCAGTAGCTGAGATTCTACTGTGAGATTCCAATGGAATTAAGCCTTTTTTTTTTTTTACAAGATAATCATTCACCCTGCAAATTCAGCATCATGACCAGCAATTTGAACTGATGCAACATGGCCCCTCAGCAAAACTAAGCTGAAGTCAAACCACATACTGAAGATGAGGCACTTTCCTGGGGAATCAGCTGATACTTCAGATATAAAGAATTATTATTTCCAAATGTACACTATTATTTTTCTGCAACCAGAGTTTAATCATCATGTTCTGTTAAGCTCTCTTTGCCATGATCCATCCACCAAGATCAAGCATGTAAAACCCATCTAAGGCCAAGATCCTGTCCATAGATTATGAGGAAAGAGAAACTCTTGGATTATCATAAAGCAGCCAGCTCTAGTATCCAAAGAGAAAACAAGAGTTAGGGGGGGAAAACTGAAAAAGAAGAAGAAAGAAAGAAAATTTTGTAACTTTGTCAACATTTATTTTCACCAAACAACTCATTAAATCACCATAAAAGTCAACGCATATGGTTGGATATGACAGTTTAAATTCCAGAAAGAGTTATAAGTCAAGTTAAACTCATAATACATAATGCAGTCTGGGTGTCTCATCCATGAATTATAACATTTTTATTACATCCCAACTGCAAATTATCAACTTGTTCCCTGTCCTGCCAATCTCTTGATTAAATGGGGGACTGTTAGGCATTATGAAAATATATTATGGTAAAGAATGACTCCATCATTTGTCTCGGTGATTTCAATATCCTTATTTAAAGCTTTATCACTAGAACAGCTGGCCCAAACTGAATTGTTGATTTAGCAAAGTGATAGCAGCAGGGATGAAATAGAAAAAAAAATTTTGGGGGGCCCAAAAGGCCTATGTTCCATAATCATTATCTTGCTGTGTCTCCTCATATCTTTCTCTAATATTTGTGTGCCTTTGATACTTTGGTGTCCCTTTTGGTCACTTTGGCTCCTTCTCTTCAAAGTTATTCTTGCTTTACAGGCCTCATTCCCATGGGCCCAACTGAAGGGTATTTTATTCTGTGTCTTACACTGATAATGGGGCGATAACTTGTACCCATCAAGTTTCTCCATAAAGCGGTTTAATGTCTTGAAGCAGTGCCAATATGTCAGCTGAGGGAGTGAATCAAGTAGCTATCATTTCACATTTACCAGAGAACCGTAGTGCATTAGGTTCCTGTAAGGAACTTGCTTAAAAACTACCCTCTTTTAGAAGTTTAGATTCTAAAACTAAAGGACACATAAATACTTCAAAATATAAAGACCTCTATATTGATGAATTTAAATAATTTTCCTTTCATTTGTATTTGTTTTGATCAAAGTGGTTTATTTACTTTTTTGTAGTGTCAAAGAAACACATATTCATTATAGAAAGTTTTAAAAATAAAAAAGTCCTTAAAAAAAGAAAGAAGAAAGAAATCACCCACCATCCCAATACCCAAAGAATGGAGTAGTAACATTTTACAGCTTTCACAATTAATTCTATGTTCTCCATTCATAGTAAAAGAGAAAAAAGTTAATGCATTGCTAGAAGAACTCTTCTCAAGGAAGAAACCATCCTTGTTTAGGAACACACCTAAGTAGACATGTTTGATGGTAAACTTGAAGCCCCCAGGCTTGGCTTGAAGCTTCTAAGACAAGACAAAAGAATATCTAAATGATTTTCCCCCAGAAGTGGACAGGAATCATAATCTAAAGGAAAGAGAAGAAATTAAAGAAGAGAATGGTGCTCCTGGCATGGTAGAAGAAATACCAGTAATTTTTTTAAGACAGGTCTATCTGAAGGGTAGAATAAGAATGTCTAATATGCTTTTAATAGAAGCAATGAACACAGACCCTCTGACCCTCCAGGTCAACTGCCATTAACTCCAAAATTTTCAGTAAAGTCTGAAACACGCAGCAACTTAATTTGGTGGGACTTTAAGGAGAAAAGACATTGAGTAAGAATAATATGCAGCAGGATAGAGGCGCCTCAGTGGTTCAGTCAGTTGTGCATCTGACTCTTGGTTTCCGCTCAGGTCATGATCTCACACTTAGTGAGTTCCAGCCCCACATCAGGCTCTGCACTGACAGTGCAGAACCTCCTTGGGATTTCTCTCTCTCTCTCTCTCAAAAACTAAATAAATAAACACACACACATACACACACACACACAAAATTTAAGTCTGCAGCAGGATAACATCGTGCAGGGTGAAAAAAACAGCATCCAAGAAGCCACAATGAAGACTGGAAATCAACTAGGGACTCAAAGCAGGAACTCACAGCCAGAAGCAATTACAAAAAAATGTCACTTCCCTAAAATCCCAGAGATAATGGAAGAAACATTGAGTTTCTCACTGGGATAGGGACATAAGCCAAATTTTATTTAAATATCAAAACAGATGACTCCCAGCAGGCTGGAAGTTTCAGACCCAGTATGTGGGTTACATTTTAAAGAAAATACTGGAAACTTTAGATAATGTTGATGATCATGTTTACAAACTTAAAGTTAGATGTGATGGAGAAAACAATGGGAGTATTCTAAAAAGACTATTCAGTCAATCAAGTAGCCAAATAAAATTCTAGTATTTGCCAAGCACTTCCTGAGATAATTTGCTCAGATAGGTAGAACACAACCCTGACATCATCCAGGATTCAGATCTAGTCACATTAACAGCTTCTAAATCTACTCTCCCTATCTACAGCTAGCTCTTTAGAGACTCTTTGGCATTGGTTACATGGTAATGAGGGAGGAATATAGAAGGTAGTAGAGAATGGGATTGACTAAGTATAAGCCTGTTTGCATTCTAACCTTGTGCTATGTCCTAAATCACAGGCAAAAGGGACCACAGGGAGATGATAACATTCAATTCACAAAGAGAACCACATAAATAGTTCAGTGATCAGGGGTGAGGGAAAGTCACAAAAGAGTGTGGGGAGGTGGAGAAAGAAAGAGAGAGAGTAAGAGTGAGAACAAAAGAAAAAAGGAAGGCAAGGGAAGGGAAGGAAGAAAGAAGAAAGGAGTGGAAGGAAGGAAGGAAGGAAGGAAGGAAGGAAGGAAGGAAGGAAGGAAGAAAGAAAGAAAGAAAGAAAGAAAGAAAGAAAGAAAGAAAGAAAGAAAGAAAGAAAGAATAGGGAGGAGGAGAGGAGGGAGGGAGGGAGGGAAGGAAGGAAGGAAGGAAGGAAGGAAGGAAGGAAGGAAGGAAGGAAGGGCAAGAGAGAGAGGTGAAGGGAAGAGAAGGGTAAGGAAGGAAAAGGAAGGGAAGAAGGGAGGGAAAAGAAAAGAGAAAAGGAAAGAAAAAAGAAACAGATGAGGAAAGATCATTCCAGGCTGGACAAGGATTTGTTATGAAATTGGAGATGGGAGAGAGAAGAGAGTAACCCCATCAAGCAGAAAGTTTAAGTTCTGGGCAGAAGTACAAAGTAGGATCACATTATGAAGGCTCAAAAGAAGACTGAGTCTCAGTTAATTAGGATATGGAGAACCAGTGTAGATTCCTGATCAAGGACTGCATGACAAAAGTGGCACATGAGAAAAATCTGTTGTGTGTGGCACCTGGGTGGCTCAGTCAGTTGAACGTTCGACTTCGGCTCAGGTCATGATCTTGCAGTTCATGAGTTCGAGCCCCACATCAGGCTCCGTGTTGACAGCTCAGAGCCTGCAACCTGCTTCTGATTCTGTGTCTCCCTCTCTCTCTCTCTCTGCCTCTCTCTGTCTCTCAAAAATGAATAAACATTTAAAACAAAATAGGAAGAAAAATCTGTCATATCTAGCTAGAGGGATAAAATACAGAATGGAGAACACTGAGAAGGTTGCTACAGTAATCCAAGTTCAAAGTGATAAGAGATGTAACTTAAATGGGCTCAATAGTGCCATCTTCATGGTGAAAATGGCTACATTTAATGGGAACCTGAGAGCAATTACACAAGAAGAATTTAAGTGCCTATTTCTAGTTTATTGTCTAAAGTTCTAATAGATTCATAAGAAAGACTAATAGTCCTCATAGCACAAGGTGAAGCTGAGAGAAGAGGGAGAGGGTGAGGAGCTGTGTGGACTAGAGAGGTTAAGTAGGAAAACAAGCAAACCTAGTGTGTTCCTTTCCTATTACTGTTGTAACAAGTTGTCACAGACTTAGTGGGTTAAATAACACAAATGCCTTACCTTCTAGAAATTTGTAAACAACATCCTCTGTTTACATGCATTGGCTGGCATCTTGTCATGTGGTCACACTCAGCTGGGAGGTGAAGATGTGTGGATCTGAGATAGGCCAGCCAGCCGACAGTGTCTGTTACATCCCCAAAACTATTTCCTTACTGGAATCAGAAAGCTTTCAAATAGAAAGTAATCATTGCTCCATGATTAAGACCAAGAATGAAAAAGAGAAGAGGCACCTGGGTGACTCAGTCGGTTAAGCACCTGACTTCACTCAGGTCATGATCTCACAGTCTGTGGGTTCTAGCCCTGCATCGGGCTCTGTGCTGACAGCTCAGAGTCTGGACCCTGCTTCAGATTCTGCGTCTCCCTCTCTCTGCCCCTCACCCGCTCATGCTCTGTCTCTTGCTCTCTCTCAAAAATAAACATTAAAAAAAATTTTTTTTAAAGAATTAAAAAGAGAAGAAGAAAGAGAGGTGAAGGTATAAAAACATTTCCTTATAGAGAGCAGTTTCTTGATATTTGAAAGCACTAACAGGACATCAGAAACTATTTCTTAGTGAGGTGGTAGCATGTTTTCCTCTGGAGATATTTAAGGATTTTCAATTGCAATCAAGTGAATGGAAATGTTTTATGATTTCCCTCCTCTTAGAAAGCAAGGAAATGGACAAAATAGTCCCTTGAGTTGCCATTTAATCCCAATCTGTGCTTCTGGAATGTTAGGTTTCTGTCTTCTCAGTACTGTTTAGGGAAGTGTTCCTGGCAATAATCCAGAAGCTTCAAGTACAGGAATGAGGTCAGAAGGGGGGTGGGGGGGATGCCAGATATTTAAAAGATAAAGATATTGAAATATTCCCGGGGATACATCGAGGTTGTGAATGATTTGATATATGTCATTTTTTGTCTGCATGATAATTTTAGACTCATGTCACCTTTAATGAGTCAAATTCCACATACCAGCTGCCTCCATATCTTCAAACATGTAAATCCAAGATGAAAGTAAAAAAAAAAATCACAAAATCTTACAAGAATCTAGTCACTTAGGAGAGGATACTATCATCCCAAATATTCAGGGAGGACTATCCAGTTGAAAGAGACATGGCACATCTGTGTGAGTGTGTAAGTGTGAGCGAGTGAGTAAGTGTGTGTGTGAGAGAGAGAGAGGAGAGACAGAAGGGGAGAGAAAATTGGGAGGGGGAGCAGTACAAAGAAATAGAAGTATTTTTATATTAATAAAACTCTGCGGGGCGCCTGGGTGGCTTAGTCGGTTAAGCGTCCGACTTTCGCTTGGGTCATGATCTCGCGGTTCGTGGGTTCGAGCCCCGCGTCAGGCTCTGTGCTGACCGCCAGCTCAGAGCCTGGAGCCTGTTTCAGTCTGTGACTCCCTCTCTCTCTGACCCTCCCCTGCTCACGCTGTCTCTCTCTCTCTCCTAGAAATAAATAAAAATATTTTAAAAAAAATAATAAAAAAAAAATAATAAAACTCTGCAAACACTGCATTCCACCTGTGCAAAAATTATTGAGAGCAGTGTTATTTTGCTGACCCAGCAAGATATTTGGTTAGCAGATCTTCTGACTACAAAAGAACACATTGTCAAATTATTTAACTTGTAAAGAACTTCAAAAAACAGAAGTTCTTGGCAGCCTCTCTGTTATAGAGGCATATTTCTGGGTTGTAAGCTCTCACTCACTGCTCTTTCTACAGCAACTATTCCCATTCCTCTCTGACCCGGCAGAGTCTTCCTCTTCCCACTCTTGGCTCCAGATTCCATTTTACCCACTCCTCTTTGTCCAAAAACCTGCATTACAATCCTGCAATCTCATGTGTACTTGCACAGACTGAGTATATTCATTGGTTCCCTGCAATACCCTCTTGTCTAGGCTTGTATAATTTATGAAAAGAAATTTTGTGAAGGTCTAAATGTAGTCTGTGCCATATTCTATTTAATTCAATGAATATTTATTGAGGGCCCACCTAGAAATGTGCTATGCACTGTGGGGAATATAAAAGAAATATATAGCACAGTCCTTCCTGTCAAGGAGTTTGCAATATTCCTGGGAATAAACCTTGGATGCTGAAGTAATTACAGGATACAAGACAGTATAGAGCAACACAATTAAATTATGTAACCAAGGCCAAAATACAAGGTGCAGGCAACGTTATGTTTGGTTAGGGCAGGCAGGATGGAGCTATGGGAATCATAAACAGCGGAGATGGAACTTGAGCTTGTCCTTGAGAGATGTATGGATTTGGCTGGAAGCAGCAGGAGAGAAGGGCACTTCGAGGCAGTGGAAGGAGTATGAGTAAAATCAGAGAGCAAGGACAGCAGGCATGATGTGTCAGAGGCCATGTGAAGACACTAGCCTAACTAGAGAGCAGGGGAATGGACATCTTCGTTTTGTGTTAGAGAAAGCTCGCTGGAAAGAATGTAATGAAACTACAGAAAGCCTTGAAGCGCACAGCACTGAATTTGAACAGTACTGAACTTGAATTTGAACCTGAATCATATGCAGTACTGAATCTGAACCTGAATCATATGCTCATAATCTCTCTATATCCCTTTCTTGATGTTGATTCCTTCATTGCCATCAGAGAAGTCACTCTTTGGCAGCTAGCATGCCATGTGGAGAATATGGGCTACGGAGAAAGAAAGCATGGACTCTGCCTCATACATGACCTTGGCAAAGTCATGTAACTGCCTGAGCTTCAGTTTCCACTGCTGTATAAATTGGGCAAATCGATGCCAGTAATGCAGGGTTGTTGTGAAAAATAGAGACGACGTTAATAATATACCTTGTGGGTATAAATAGACGGAGTCTTTTATAAGAGTTTCATTCATTCAGTAACTATCTGTTGAATGTGTGCCCTACCAAACACTGTGTTCGGCACTCAGATAATGAAAACAAAAACACACGGTGCTTATTCTCAACACATGAACAATACAGTTTATTTTTTTAATATTTTTTTTATTTTTTATTTCTTAGAGAGAGAGAGAGAGACAGTGTGAGCAGGGGAGGGTCAGAGAGAGAGGGAGATACAGACTCCGAAATAGGCTCCAGGCTCTGAGCTGGCAGTCAGCACAGATCCCAATGCGGGGCTCGAACCCACGAACCGCAAGATCATGACCTAAGCGAAAGCCAGACACTTAACCGACTAAGCCACCCAGGCGCCCCAAACAATACAGTTTAAAGCAATGAAAAGAGCAGCAGCTTAGTTGAAGCCCATTACCACCATTTACTAGGTGAATGAATTTGGGGAAACTATTTAATCAGTCTGAACCTTGGTTGTATTGTCTGTACAACTGGTCTAACAGTATCTACCTGGGAATTAAATATAACTATGTAAAGAAACTAATACAATACCTGACAGTTGGAAACCCTCAGTAAATAACATTTGTATTAGGGTAGAAAGGTAAGCATGGAAAAAGAAACAAGTGGTAAGTAACTGGAGGAGAGTTGGAGACATTTTCACAGAAAACAAAGTCCCTACACTGAGACTGAAGTAGTGAATAGGATCTGCTGAGGGAGCATGTATTGGGAGAACATTCCTGGAAGAGGAAACAGCATGCGAAAAAGCACAGAAACGTTAAGGGCTAGCATTTTCTAGGGCAGGCAGATAAGTCAGTATTGTGAAATTGAAAGTTCAAGGCGGAGGGTCCAGGAAGTGAGAGTGTCCAGGAAGAGAGGGGCCAGATTATGAAGAGCTGGAGTGCACAGGAAGGGGTTTAGAGCCCATCCAACAGGCAATGGGCAGTCGCTGTTTAATGTTGAGTGGTAAAGTGACATGATCAGCTCTATATACTGGAAAACTCTCTGTGGTATCGAAAAGTGAAACAGGAAGAGCAATAAAAAAGCTGCTGAAAAGATCTAGATGGGACAAGGAGATGGAGAAGATGTGACAATTATTGGAGATACTTAGAAGTTGGTTCCAACAAATTTAGTCGTGATTAGATTTTAAAGGAGGGTAAAGGTGAGCAAAACATTTAGGGTGCTTTTCTTATCCTGGCTGGAAGATGGCGCATTTCTCAGGAATAAGAATACAGATGGGAAGCAGGTTTAGAGTCGAGGTGATATATCCTGTCTGGGACATAGATTTGAGGGGCATGTGGAATATCCAAGTAGAGACTTGGACATATGGTTCTGGAATGGAAAATGAAGAACTGAGCTGGCTGCTGATATGAACCTGGAAGTTGTTGAGATATATGGATGAAGGTTCGCCTTGAAAATTGACTTGCCCAGGGAAGAGGCAGTTCTCAAGTCAGGCCCTTCCCACCTACTCTCAATAATTGAGCTGCTCAAGTAGGTGATGTGCAAATCCTTGAGGGCAAAAAGATAAACCTCAGAACTAGAGGATGCTGTGGTATAGCCAAGGTCAAAGAAATCCATTTTCTGGCTTACCTTTTCTCTACAGAATGTAAGTTTCATTTGTCGGAAGGAAATGAGATGGAGCACATGGAGTACAGCTCGTGGATATTGAAGGACTACATACAGAATGACAATTACAAACAACGCTGTCTCTAGAAAAGCATGTCATTTACAAAACAGATTTGACAGCTCAAGTTGCTTTTTGGCGGAGCAACCCCGCCTGGCCCCTGTGCGACCTGGTGAGCTTCGATTACAGCTCTCATGCTAGCTCTACCACAGAGACCCCCTAAAAGGGGAGTGATAAATGAGGTCCTGTCAGGCTTCATTCCCTGGGTGGCCTTGAATCTCTGCCATTATCTGTTACCCTGCCAGTACTGACAGTGATGAACACAAGGCAGGCAGCTAACGACACCCCGATTCATTACCCAAATAGAAGGGAGAGCAGAAATAAAGGGAAAGTGACTGCCATGTCGAAGCTTCACTCACGTCAGTGCCATCTTCCTCCTACAGGCCTGAATGGTAAAGAAATGATGGAGCCCATTTTTCGCAAACAAGGGCTCTAATGATACTGAGAACAGAGCAAGTCACAACAAAGCTTGCCCAGGAAACTGTACACTAGCCTCTTCATGGTAAAGCTCTTCACACACTTTACAAATGTAAGAAAAAATATTTATAGGGCCTGATTTTTTTTTTCAGTCCACTCTTTCTCTAGAAAAACATAAAAAAATCAAAGACACATAAAATCATCAGTCTATACTGCTTGCCCATGCCAAATTGTTATTCATTCCAAGAGAGTGCAGTTTCTCCCATAAGATTATATTAAGCCCATGAGTCTTCAACAGCAAACGATTTAGGCAGACCCAACCATTGCTTCCCATAATAGATATTTATATCTCAAGTGGTATCTGGTTCCTCTCAAAGCAATATTTCATTGACATTTTTGTTTCAACTGGTTTTTCTCTGACCTCATAGGAAATGAAGGTTTTTACTTCACTGACTACCTTTTCTTATTAATGGGGTTTCCTGTGATACCTGAAAACATTGTGCATGTTCAAAATAAATACATCTTGAATCCAATTCCCAGAGAAGACAAGATTTTCCATCTTAATCCAATCTATCTTAATCCAGGACGTTAATCAGAGCATGGTTCTGTGAGACCTCAAGAGGAAGGAAGTTTCAAAAAAGAGGAAAAGTAGTTCCATGGGCAAACAGATTTGAGAAACTCTGGCTTTACTCCTTTCCTACAGATTTCTTTCCTATGGGACTTATTCACAGTCCTTACTATACTAATGTAAGTCTTGACTCTCCTGCAGCAAACATAATATGTAATAGTTTTCAATCTGTTTTCTCCTATCCAGAATTTTTTTTAAAGAATATTTTCATGAGATATATATCTAGACTAGGGTTACACAGAACCATGCTTTGGAAACTATTGGTCTAGACTTGCCCACAAATCCTGTTTTCTTACTCATTTATCCCAGGAACAAAATCAAATGATTTTGATTCAAGCTGTTGTTCTAAATATTCGGCAAAGTGAGACAGGCTGAGGCTGGCATCCGTGCTAAAGAAGATATGGTTCCTCTAGAGAATGAATACTTCTTACCCTATATTTTGTCCCCACATATTCTACCCTTTATCTTTATTTTCCCTGCCTAAAAGATGAAGCGTCAGTTAAAGATGCTGAAGCAGAGAGAGAAGCAATAATCTTAAATTTGGGACAAAAGCAGTGGAGATGATTAATACATGGATTTTATCCTTGCTCTTTGCTAAAGATCAAATTCTCTTTCTAAAAAAAAGTACCATAAGACATTACCATTTCTTTTGGGGAGCATTCCAATTTTTGTAAGTATGAATGAAAGTGGTCAGAGCTTCAGATTCCCTACAACTACAGCATAAAAAACAAAAAGTGCCAAATGCAACAGCAAGCACAAAAAGATAACTCACTTCAATATTATAAGACATATGTGTCTTACTAAGCACGATATGTTCTTATTATGTAAAACATATAGGTGTTAGCAGTATTTCTCATGTTGCCTATTTGGTTTCTTCTAATAAAGTAAGCCACTAGTTATGTTCAAAATAACTTAGCTGAGGAGATCTGAAATTTGGGCTTCGGCACAAACAAATTTTAAAAAGAGATATGAACTATCCAGCTTTATTCATAAGTATTTGTTTGTCAATTAAGCTATGGATCAAAGAAAAAAAATAAAACCAAACCAATATTTTCCTTATTCAAAGAAATTTAAATGAGTATCAGAAGCCACGTGTAAGTTGCAAACTTGTAATGACTAGAAATGGATTCTATAGCCTCTGTGATCTTTTTCATCTTTAAAAAGCAATCAAGATTCAGGTGGGGAGAAGCGATCATCCAAGAACTAAAGTAATATCTGGAAGAGATGAAACCATCATTATAAATTAGAAGTAGCCCATCATTCATTTTTTTGCTCTCCGCTCTTCAGGAGAAAGTAGACTCTCCGAAAAAGCTTACTGTCTTCTTTCTTCGTGTGCTCCAGGAATTCAAAAGTCAATTATGATGTTTCCTAAGTAATGTACAAAGAAAGACATTTTCATTTTTCCCCCTTATTCCCAGTGGCAGATTATCTGGATCTAGACCTCACAAAATTTACCAGTGATAGGATGAATATAATTCATAATAAGGTTTATCTTTCCACCATATCCATGCAAAATTCTTTCTTTCCAATTTCCTACAGCCAACCGTGTGTCCTCTACTTGTCCTGCAAAGGCATTTATTTAGGTCTGGCCAATCTGACGTGTTCCATTGCCTTGCTACCCACTGCTGACAAATATACTTCTTCATTTCTAAGTTCTCTGAGAGCTGGAGGATTGATGGGCGTGAGTAAGAAGTGGGATCGCCAATGCAAGGAAGGAATTCATCTCATTAGCCTCTGATTTGAGTTAATCACCAGGGAGATAATATTTTAAACTGAAAAAGACTTCTTGGAAGTTTCCAGAATTTCTCCAGAGACACAGATCAATAGACCAGAATAATCAAGAAAAGGGAGTGAGTTTGCCAAATGCCACTCACTTGCTAGGGTGTTTTACTTGAGTAAGCAAAAGACTTTTAACGGAATTATTCCAACTCAGTAGAAAGAAGGAGCAAATCAACCCTCCAGGGAAGTGCCTTCAAATCACAGCTGAAGATAAAAGAAAGGGTGACATTTTAATTCCAATCTCCAACCCTCAACACAGGGATGTAGGTGGCACTTACTTGTTATGTTGCTCGGTTGATAAACAGCTTTCCCATAGCACTGAGCAATCAACACCCTGTCCACTCACAATAATGCATGATAGTATGGGGGTCCAGGGCCCCATAATTTTGCAGAAGATTCCTCTCTTCTCTTTGAGCTAAAATAACTGAAAATGAAGTCTGTCTGATTGCTAGGAGGGCTCCTTGTCTTCTTTGATGTTTAAGTATTAGCCCCCATTGCTTAGAGCTACACTCCCACTAGCATAGCAGTTATCTGCCCTGCTACCCTGAACCGGGCATAAAAATTCAAATTTTTTAAAGTAAAGCCTAAATTCTTATTTGTTTAAATCTTTCTAATGTTTATTTTTGAAAGAGAGAATGAGAGTACATGGCGGGGAGGGCAAGCAGAGCAGAGGTATGGGTGACAGAGGGGATCTGAAGCAGGCTCTGTGCTGACAACAGAGCCGGATGCAGGGCTCAAATCCATGAACCATGAGATCATCACCTGAGCTGAAGTTGAACCCTCAACCTACTGAGCCACCCAGGTGCCCCTAAAGCCTAAATTTTTAAAACAAGGAATCACACATGGTAAGATGCAAGTAACAAATAAACCTCCTGCCCCCAAAAACATTTCAAAAACTTCTGTCTTCGAATCGATATGCTCTTATTTTCTTATCGTTTCTCTCATGCTCTCTCTCTCTCTCTCTCCTCTATTTCTTTTTCTGCTCCTCTTTATTCCTCTCAATCTCCCTCCAGGTGCCTTTCTTCTCTGGTTATGGCAGCCACTTAAGCATCCGTGGGTGCTCAAACTTGGCTTACCTGGCAGGGGGCCATGGAGGCTGCCCAGGAGAAAGGAGACACGAAGAAAATATAAAAATCTGAGCTGGAACAAAGCATTTCTTTAACTTGAAGTCAAAAGTTATTTTCCTTAGCCCGTGCTGCCTGCGCTGTATTGTTAACTTCTATCAAAGGGGTTCATATCTCAGGAATCATGGGAAAGTTTCAAACATGACTGATGGCTGGTCAAAAGAACATCCACGGCGCGATAAGCTGCAGAGAGGGAATGTGCTGAGCCGGTTAAGGATTGCCTGGCTGTGCCTTTCAAATTTCTTTCATCACAATCGGTGACTGTAAGCACTGCAGGGTGAGAACAAGCCAGGACTTTGTGGAATATTCTTAACTGCTGATATGTAATCCATACAGCCGCTGGTAGCAGCCCGAGGATAAAAGATTTAAAGAAATGGAGACACAAGGACTGATTTTTTTGAAAGGCAACTTGGAAGGGGGAAAAAAAGAGTGAGAACAGTAAGATTTATGTTAACCCATTGGGAGTGCTCTGGAAATCTCTTTGATGAAGGATTGAGATTGCTTTGAAGCAGACTTTATTGAAGCAAAAAGTAAGTGTGGTGCCCAGGGACTCAGGTTGACTGGGTCACTTATCAGTCCTCCTGACTTTGAGTTTCCTTTTTCTTGCAAATTCTGCATGCTACCAAACTCCTAAATGCTGTTCTACAAAAATATTCTCCTTCTGAAGTGGAGGCTTTTATTGAGCCTTAGTAATTAGTAGAAGTTTGACCAGTGGGGCATAAGGTTAAAAAAAAAAAGGATCCAAAAAAGAGAATACACACACACACACATGCATACACACGCACGCACACATCCCCATGTAACGTATAAAAGGCTACTACAAAATCTTAACCATTATGCATGACTTTTCTTACTATGAGTTCAGATTTCAAATACAACACTGCAGGAGAGTTGTGACAAACCCAGTAAGTGTCATGGGGAAGCGAAGTGGTTAGCAGTTTCCACTGGTGGGGAATAGTAGCTGGGCCAGTATGACCTCAGGAGCCAGAAGTAAAGATGGTCTTGGCTAGAAAGGAGAGAACAACAAATAGAATTTTGAACCCTCAAAGAATTGGCATGGAACTAGAAGTATAAAAACTTCCCTTAAACAAGTGAGACTATCAGTTCAGAGATCCTAGAAGAAATCCTCAACAGAAAGATTTTAAAAAAAATCATGGAGGAAAAGAAACAAATCCTACTCAGTGAGATGACTAGACAAGAAGAGAATGCTGCTGATAAAGAAAAAGCTGAAAACTATGCACTGTCCTTTCTAGCACAAGCTGTCGACTGTGGCTGTGTTATTATAATTATTCCTTTCTATACTTGTCAACTGTGACCATACAGTAATGAGGCTAATTTTTTTCAGAAACAAACTACAGCTTATCCATTCAAACAGCGTGGATTTTTCAAAGAGATCAATACGGGTGTTGGATTTCTAAGTTCCTGAGAATCAGTAAACTCTTGTCCATGTGGCCAGTGCTTTGCCTCTGAAAGCGGTTTCCATTCTGGAAGTCCCAGAAATGATTTGCGCAATCATACAGCAGTGTTTGCGATACCACTGGACTTAGCGTTTAACCTTCCCAGAAAACTCTTTGGAAGAACAACACTAATTTGGGGATACAAGTTCAAAACTCAGAACACTGGTCACAAGATGAACTTACAGGATTATTGGAGCAAGGAGGGATTGATCCTTCTCTACAGGCCTTTTGACAGATACTAAGAAATAAAGCAAACTGGTTACACTGACAAATGAAGAAAGCACACTAGAAAATATGAAAGCAAGCGCAGCAGAGACTCCACCTATTCGATCATCAGAGCTCCTGAAACAAAATGAAATCATTATGCTGCCATTTGCCTTGATAAATAAATATAAACAAGTATGTTTTCAGATGTTTAGCATACTGATATGTTCCAAAGAGAGTCACAAATGCAACACTCATGGCCAAGGTGATTCCTGGGGATATCAATAATACCACTACTTGGCAAATGCTGAAACCCACTGCCCTCCCTTAGAAATTCCACAAGAGAGTAAGAACACTTTATGACACAGAAATTTTAATATCTTAAATGAATAACTATCTACACACGACCCATCCTTTATAAGAAGGAAACAGTCCAGGGTCATAACAGTAAATAGATATATCCCTCTATAGGAGAACACCGAGCAGCACCTCTCCAAAGAGTGCCAAAATGACAAATATTATGTTGTTTTGTAACATCTGGACCACTTTCCTGTGTTTTATTACAGTGCCCACCATTGTTGGAGTTCCTTCAGGGTGGTCAACTCCAATGTCTTAGAATTATGGCATTCTTATTTGGTCTATGGGAAAATAAATGTAGTGAACACATAAACTTTGGGAAAGGTTTTTTTCTACTATTTTCCAGCTTCTATAAAATCTATTAGTTACATGAAGCTTTTTCCCAAATATGAGGGAACTGACTCAGTATTCCAATGTTGAATCTTGGTACTCAGAGGAAACCCAAAATCCTCAGTTGACAGGCTGACATACTGGTAAATATGATAAGTTCCAAGGTGGCATCAATTCCAAGGCTCTGAGAGATGAGCAGGGACCAAGCAGGGGAAGTCTTGAGGCTGTTGCAGTGGCTAGAGTCAGAAAATTATCATAGGTGATTTCAGACCTGAGGATAAGTCATCAAAGTCCAAGGAAAGCACTAAAAACAATTTGAGAGGTGCCTGGTTGGCTCAGTCGGTGAAGCATGTGACTCTTGATCTCAGAGTTGTGAATTCAAGCCCCATGTTGGGTACAGAATTCACTTTAAAAAAATAAAATTATAGATAGATAGACAGATAAACAAGTAAACAAAAATTTGAGGAAGAAATGGTTTCTTTACCATAACTGGACAATTTCTCTGATAAACCAAGTTGATGTTTTCTGTTCAGCCTAAATTCGTGTGCTAATGCACACCAATGGAGAAAGAACAGAACAAAATAACATTTTTTTGAGCCTCTGTCATGTGCCAGACACTTTACTTCACAATAATCCAGTGTGAGAAAAATCATCACCCCCATTTCTGCCCATGAATCAATTGAAGATTCTGAAGAGAAGTGATCTATCCATAGTCACAGAGCTTACAAATGGTGGATGCAAGATTCACACCTGGTGTCTCTGGTATCTAAAGCCAGGTACTTTTCACATGCGTACAACTGAGCTCAAGTGACATCTAATAAGGTGTCTTACAGTTGTTACCTGTTTTCAGGCAATAAGTACTAGGAAGATCCGTTTTTAATCAGGAAAAAACTGTTTTACAAATGATTTGCCATTCAGTTCCTTTAATAAGGGGCTCACTTGGAGTATCTTAATAAATGAAAAGAATTCATCTTTTGCATAAAGTACACATATTGGTATAAGCATGGGGTCTTTTTTTATGATGCATCACAAATCTCCTCCTCCATCTATCCCCTCACGGTGCCCCCCATCAGCACCACTACCAACAACTTCCCAGCAGTAACAAGCATTTACCCAAGGCTGGGCCTCAGGGGAGCCACAGCATGAGGCATTTAACAGGTGAACATAACTGAAGAGGATGAGCTTGGTAATGACAGGGCAGGGTATATCTCCTCCACCTCAAGCTCCCCTCTGCTCTGGTGTTCTGACTCACCTTCCCCAGCCTCCCACTAGAAAGCTGTATGGCATCCATTTATCAGTGTCAGGCACTCATTAAATAAAACATAAACATGATACTCCACAGGGCCTCAAACAAAATCATAATTTGAACAGCACTTAAAGGCCCTTGGTCTCCATTCTGTGACTCCCATCACCAGCCTGGTTCAGAAGCCTCATAACTTGTCCTCCCCACAAGTGACTTCACTACAAAGTAAGTTGTTTAGAGTAGCAGATAACAACCTCCCTTGAAAGAAACTAGTGAAGCATTTTAGAAAATAGGGTCTACAGCAAATGTGTCACACAGCAACCTCTCAGGACTTGTTTCCTTCAGCATCACCCTAATGATGCTGCTCACAGTCTAAACGATGGGGAATGGTGCTCCCACACCCCCTAAGGGCTGTGATGCCCCAGTATTTTCTCTGCATCTGATGCAGGGAAAACTGAACAGATGACAGTGCCAAGGGACTTTCTCCTGGTTAATAGAGAGAATTTGAGATCACCTGGAGAGGTTCAGTCTACTGCAAAGACTCTTTGGGCAGTGATGAAACTTGAGAGATTGATCTGCCTTCAGGCAAGGCCTCTCCTAAACTACCCTAGATGAGACTCCAGCCTACTTAAAAGACCTCTTAAGAAAGGAGATTCTGAACTCTTCCCTCTGTGCAGGAAAGGGGAAAGAAATGGGAAGATAATTCATTTACATCTCAAGCATTTATCTGAGTCAAACAATTAATTGGCCAAATGAAACTGCATTCCATGATACTGGGTAAGTTATTCTTAGATCATTCATAATGAAAGTACCTTCCTACCTATTGCCTACACGTAGGATCTGAAAGAAGAAAATCCAACCAAATCATTTCCTTGATCAAAATTCTTCTATGATACTCCATAATCTAAGGAATTTCATGCAAAGGAGACTGAAGAGAGAAACCCTCTACTCCCATGCCAGGCATGCTTTCACTTAGGACTCTGCACTTATTGTTCCTGATGGCCTATGGCTCATGTCCTCACTTCCTGCAAGTCTATATGCAAATGTCACTTTCTCACTTAGACCTTCCATTACTACCCTATTTAAAATTGCAATTCCCAGGGCTCCTGGGTGGCTTAGTGGGTTAAGCGTCGACTTTCGCTTAGGTCATGATCTCGCGGTTTGTGGGTTCGAGCCCCGCATCGGGCTCTGTGCTGACTGCCAGCTCAGAGCCTGGAGCCTGTTTCAGTCTGTGACTCCCTCTCTCTCTGACCCTCCCCCTGCTCACACTGTCTCTCTCTCTCCTAGAAATAAATAAAACATTTAAAAAAAATAAATAAAATAAAATTGCAATTCCCCAACACACCACACACACACACACACACACACACACACACACACACACCCTGTACTCCTTTCACACTTTTCTCTATAGACTATCACCACCAAACATACTACATAACTTATCTTTTTTTATTGTTTATCTTCCCCTATCAGAATATAAGCTCTGTGAGGGAAAATATATTGGTCCATTTTGCTCACTGTTTTATATCCCTAGTTATTAAAACAGAGCCTAGTACATAGTAGGTACTCATCATATGACTGGTAATAGAACTGAATGAATATATAGCTTCCTTAAGACTTAGACTCTTATATAAGCTTACAGATCATTACCTTTCTCAAACAGGACATGTACTAATGAATATGTAATAGCTATCCCTAGGTAGGATTTTAAATCTCCTTAAGACTCTGGAATGAGGATTTTCAGCTGTGATCCCAGGACCTTTGGCACTCCTCTGAGATATGTCCTCTCCCAGCCCCTAACCCCTCTCACAGAACCACAAGAAGGAAGACTGAAAAACAGGGCTTCTGGCTTCTCAACCCCTGCTTCAACCAACATAGCTCTTCTATCATCTGTCTCATACACTGTGGTTTTCTGTAAGATGTTAGTGATCAGGAAACTGTCCCATTGTTAAAAACAGGAAAAAAAAATCTAGCCTGGACCATGAGACAGACAAGCATGAAAAAACACCAAATAGTCTCACGGAAACACAAGCTTAGTTCATTCAACAAATATTTGTAGAACATCCACTGTATTCCCAGGTTTGCTGGACACTAGGAATACATTGGAAAGCAAGATATAGTCAAACTCACACTTAACCGAGTTCACACAACAAATCATTATAGTATCCTTGGAAACTCTGGAAAATCAAAGGAGAATTGAGGAAGGATGTCAGGGAGATCTTAAGGATAGTTGTTAGTCAGGTGAGGCATAAGAAGACCAACCTTCATGAAGGGAAGGAGACAAAAATAGTTACAAATAGAGAAGAGGGAGGCAAACCATAATAGACTCTTCAATACAGAGAACAAACTGAGAGTGGATGGAGGGGTGGTAGAGAGGGGAAAATGGGTAATGGGCATTGGAGGAGGACACTTGTTGGGATGACCACTGGGTGTTGTATGTAAGCCAGTTTCACAATACATTATATTCATTTCAAAAAGTCAAATTGCTAGGGGCGCCTGGGTGGCTCAGTCAGTTAAGCGTCCGACTTTCGCTTAGGTCATGATCTCGCGGTTCGTGGGTTCGAGCCCCGCGTCGGGCTCTGTGCTGACTGCCAGCTCAGAGCCTGGAGCCTGTTTCAGTCTGTGACTCCCTCTCTCTCTGACCCTCCCCTGCTCACGCTGTCTCTCTCTGTCTCCTAGAAATAAATTTAAAAAACATTTAAAAAAAAAGTTAAATTACTGGGGCGCCTGGGTGGCTCAGTCGGTTAAGCGTCCGACTTCCGCTCAGGTCGTGATCTCACGGTTCGTGGATTCGAGCCCCGGGTCGAGCTCTGTGCTGACTGCCAGCTCAGAGCCTGGAGCCTGTCTCTGGATTCTGTGACTCCCTCTCTCTCTGACCCTCCCCTGCTCACACTATATCTCTCTCTCAAAAATAAATAAAACTTTAAAAACATTTTTAAAAAGTCAAATTGCTGAACATATAGAAACCCAAGACAAAGAAGTCAGGACTCTATATTTCCTCCTACAGCTAAATTAGATTAACGGCCTGTCTTCATATTATTATCCCCTTTTATCAGTTTTAGACACATGCAGATATACACTAAGTGGTTTCTGGTTCTGTTTTACTATTTATTTTAGACACCCTAACTTGTTAATTTCTAATAAATAAATTTGATGTCAAATAAATATCAAGCAATAGTAAAAGATGAAAAAAAAGATAAAGAAAGAAAGAAAGGATTGAAAATTAGTTGATGTGTAAAGTCCCTCACAAACAGAAAAAATATATAGATCTAGGTTTTTCTACTTGCCCTACAGCCAGGTAACAGAAATCATTTGTTTCAACTAATATTGCTGAATATGGAATATTTTGGCCACTTCATTTGATTTTTAATAATATATTTGGCAGAGCATGATGATCAGTAAGTCCCAAGGGGTGTTTTAAATTAATTGATGCTTTCTTCCATATATGAGAGACATTTATTGCATTGTCCAACTTAAATTTCAACAATTTCACTTTACTATGCTAAATACCAGATATGAAATAACCTTAAAATAAGCTATGGAATCAGAAACTTTATTGTTCATCCTCAGCATCATTTGTTTTTACATTTAAGACATTCTCCCACATTTAACATATTGAGCAAGGAAGCAAAGCTCTCTAAATCTGTTAAATTTGGAACTAGGAAAAATTTCAAGACATTTTACTCCTCCCTGCTTTCAAATCATAATTAACATATCAGCCAGGAATTTGTTCACTGTCATCAACTACCAAACTGTCAAAAGTTAACAGGTTAGTGCAATGATAATGAGGGGGATTCTGAAGTATATGCACTTGGAGAATATCTGTGTTGAGCTTTTGATGTGTATAAATTTCATTACATTCATGGTGCCCAAGAAGTTGGTCTCTCCCCAGGGGGATCAAAGAAAATGACTTAGCATCAAAGGAATAAAGTTAATAGCAATATTCCTAAACATAACTATTGGGGTATCCTTAATCTTAAGAGGAAATGAAAAGAAAGTGAAATAAATGAAAGCAGATATTCTTAAATTATGAAATATGTATTGGATTTAATCTACAGTTCTGACACTGGCTGTGTGACAGTAGATAGATCGCTTGAGTGTGTTGACACTGTTTTGTCATTTATCAACTGAAGGTAATAACACCTATCAGATTGGAGACAACTCACATTTTTATCAACTGAAGAATGGATAAACAAAATGTGGTATATCCATACAATGGAATATTATTCAGCATTAATAAGGAATAAAACACTAATACATGCTACAATAGGGATGAACCTTGAAAACACAGTCACAAAAGATGACATATTGAATGGTTCCATTTATATGAAATGTCCAGAAAAGGCAAATCTATAGTGGCAGAAAGTAGATTAATGGTGGTCTAAGGCTGGGGGTGGGAGGGTGGTGAAGTGACGGCTAAGGGGCACATGAATATGGAGGGACGATGAAAACATTCTAAAATTGACTGTGGTGACAGTTTCACAACTCCATAAACATTCTAAAAAGCACTTAACTGAATACTTGAAGAGGATGAATTGCATAGTATTTGAAGTATATCTCAATAAAGCTGTGATTTAAAAATAATACTTTTCAGGTTTATTGTGAGGATTAAATAATATAAGACATATGAAAGATCTTCACTAAAAATATCCAATATTAATATCAGCCATATAGTAACACTGAAATTCTCCTTGAAAAAGATGTTTTCAATGCCACCCTGTCAATCCACTGATACCAAAAACAAGCCTAAAACTACCAAAGTGGCCACAATCCGCCACATGCTCTTACATTAGCATGTGTACCCCATATGGAGCCTGGCCCCGTGGCTCAGTCGTGTGGCAGGAGTCCATCCGTCTCACTAAGATTCCATCTCCATTGCTGAAAACTCGGTCAGTACTCACTTTAGACGTTGTCAAACTTCTAACAGTCTCACTCTTTGATATCCTACTCTGAACAAATGCCAATAAAGCAGACAAGGATAAGCGTTCTGGAAGGTGTTTGGATACAGGAAACCTACTTAAAAACAGAGCGTGGCAGGTGTACATAAAGCAGGAAAGTTGGAGACAAATTTTTCTCATGTGACATAACCACGTTGATTCCCATTCCGACACAATTTTTCCTTGCAGTCAGAGTGCATCTTGGTGAACACAGCTTTCTCTTGTTTCATTTAACAACTGCTGTTAAAATTTTAGTGACAGAATGAGAAAGCCATTTAATGGAGATTGCCAAATGTCTGATTAGATGATGGTGGAAATCAAAGGAGGGGAATCCAACTGCTAAATATAATAAGCTCAGGCATGAAATCATTGATGAAAAAAGAAAATGGCACCCTTGCTTTTTTTTAATGGGGTACATGGATTAGATATTTTCTACGATTCTCCATTAAGTCCATTAAGTCTAGTTATTGACTAACTGAATTTCAATTCTACATTGATTTTACATCTGATCAAGCCAAGACCCAGGATTACTGCAAACTCACTGTAACTAAAAAGAAACAAAAATGAAACATGTCTTTCTAAACTTAAAAAAAAAAAAACCATAAAAGACAAATATAAGTAAATTTGATTACCTGAAAGTCTGACATTTTTTAAATGTTCATTTATTTTTGAGAGAGAGACAGAAACATAATGAGTGGGGAGGGGCAGAGAGATGAAGACACAGAATCTGAAGTAGGCTCCAGGCTCTGAACTGTCAGCACAGAGCCTGACATGGAGCTCAGATTCATGAGCTATGAGATCATGACCTGAGCCAAAGTCAGACACTTAACTGACTGAGCCACCCAGCATCCTCATTTTACCTGAAAAATTTTAAATACATTAAACAAAAGGCATTTAAACAAAATTCAAAGACAAAAACCAGATTATGAAAAATATTTTTAAAAAATATGAAAGACAAAATATTTGTATCCAGAATATAGGAAGAAGTTCTACAAAGTAATAATAAAAAGACAATCAAATAGGAAAATAAAGGATACAAATAAACAATTCATTGAACAAGAAATACAAATGGACAAGAACCATATGACAATATGTTCACTCCTACTAATAACCAGGGAAATACAAGTTAAATCACTAATGATATTTTGCACCAATCAGGGAAGAAGTGTTCACATTTGAAAATTGGCAAGGTTTTTTAAAGAAAGGGATCTATTCCCTAGTGTTGGCTATGTAAATTAGAACATTCACTTTACACCACCTGTTAAAATAAAAAACTGTCCATATGCATGACCCAGCTTTTAAACTTCTAGATATCATTTTTTTAATAAATAAAAATTTAAAAATTTAAACCACACTGGGCATATGCAAAGATGTTCATTGCAGTAGAAATCATGGAATTGTTAAACAAAATGTTGTATATTCAAGAGGTAAAATATTATATAGTGGATAAAATGAATAAACTAAAGTATGAGTATGTGCATCCGTACACATAGCCATAGACAGTTTTTTTAAAAGTAATTTGCATAGGGGCACTGGGTGACTCAGTTGGTTAAGCATTTGACTTCGGCTCAGGTCATGATACCATGGTTCGAGGGTCTGAATCACACGTGGGGCTCTCTGCTGTCAGCACAGAGCCCAGTTAGGATCTCTGTCTCCCTCTCTTTCTTCCCCTCCCCTGGTCTTGCACTCACTCTTTCTCAGAAGTAAATAAGCATTCTCAAAGAATAAAAAATAAATAAATAAAAATAAAATTAATTTGTATGAAAATACATAAAATATAATGAAAATGTGTTTTTATATTAAAAAACAATACTGTACATTTCATAGAAATACATATATATGTATGTTAGTGCAATAAACAATCATCTGGAAGAAGAAGAATAAACCAGTTCATGACTATGAATACCATTTAAAAGGCAGCACTCAAAAAAGGGAATGCCGCTAACAAAAGAGAAGGCAAGATCTGGATGGTAGTTTAAGAGAACTTAAGCTCTATCTAAAATGTTTTAATAAAAAACACAAAAAAGGGGCACCTGAGGGGCTCAGTCTGTTAGGCATCAACTCTTGATTTCGGCTCAGGTCATGATCTCAAAATTCCTGAGATTGAGCCCTGCCTTGGACTCTGAGCTATCAACCTGCTTGGGATTCTCTATCTCCCTCTCTTTCTGCATCTCCCTCCCTTTCTCTTTCTCTCTCTCTCTCAAAATAAATAAACAAACATTTTTAAAAAGAATAAAAAACACAAAAGGAAAATGTAGTCGTATGTTACTTGTATATTTTTTTAAAGTATATGCTCAAATAAAACCTGAGAAGTCTATCAAAACATTCAAGTGGCTTGCTTGAAGATAAGTATATTGGGGATTGGTATTTTTACATATATGGGGAGGGGTGAGTAGGAGTGTGTGTATGTGTGTATGCATTCGTAGATGTTTTTTCCAAACTCCCCATGTTAAAAAAAATTGGAAAATGTGACTACTATATTTTGATATTCAGTCATCTGGAATGGCAAGCCCAACCATAAGAGTGACCTGAATTTCAATGTGGTAAAAGCACCTTATATATTATATAGAAGGGATAACCCACTAACTAATCCACTATTATCCATTATACTAAACATTAGATTAAAATCTTCATTAAGCTTACGCTTTCACCTTGGAGATCAAAGAGAAGACCTTTGAAGAAATGAGCAGAGCAAGTAGATTTCTGTGATTAAATATTACTACATAATTTGTCTTAAGCACTTTTCCTTTTTAAAATGTCAACATAATTATATGATAAATATTACCTTAATAAGCCCTAGAAATTCAGATTTTAATTACAGAAACTTACGAAACATGAGCTTCTAGCCTCACATCATTTAACTCTGGCCCCATGGAATTTGCAGGCTACGCCAGAATCCTTCATTACCTGGTTACACACTAGTGGACAATATGACATTTTGCTTGGAAATGATATAGGATAATATGATGGAAAATAACTGCACTTCTTCTATGGTGCTTCTCCTGTAAGGCTATAAATAAGTTGAATTGTGCTCCCTTGATTTATGTTTATGACTATTATTATGATGATTTATTTTGGGTTGAGTGCTGACAGTGTGCTGAGTGCTATACCAGACTCATAAGAAGAAATGGTTATGCCCCAGAGGCTTACATACCAAGACAAACAATTCAGCCATAAAATACACCAGCTAAGAGATGCTTAATCTCAACAGTGCAATACTTCTTAGAGTTTATATGTAGGTGGAGAAAATCTCCTCCACCTGGAGAAAGAAGGTTAACACTCTTTGAAAGACTTTGAGGACCAGTTTTCAATAGAGATTTCATATAGGCGTAAAGAAACATCAAAGTGCATGCTCTTAGCCATAGCAAAATGGATGGTTGATTGAGGGTTCCCCAGTAAACAGTTTCACGTTTTGAGTTAGATATAGGGGATATAAGATTGCCCTTTAAGGGCTTCAGTCTGCTAGGCATACTTAACTGTATTATTCTAGGTAGATTCAATGTGTTACTTTTATATTACAACCACCTTAAATCTGTTCTGAAATAATATTGGTTATGGACATCTAACTATCTAGGCCAGTGTTTCAAAATGTATAATTTAAAAAACACTAGTTTTTGGAGGTTGTTTTTAGCTATGACAAAATGAAAAAAAAAAAATCTGAGGACAAATAAACATGAGAAATCCTAGACTGAACAAAGTCAAACAAATATCTCTATTGCAAGAATTCTCAGAGTCATCAATCAGGCCATGAAAATGGTGAATCTCTGAATATGACTGCAAAATAATTTTCAGTAGAGCACTTCACAGGACTAGTACTCTGGGAAATACACATTGAGAAACATCAAGGTTGGGAGAAGACAGAACAAAAGAATAAATTAAACCCCAATTTGTTTTAACCATCATGGTTAAAACATGTTTTCTGACTTGAGAGTTCAAAGGACATAATGTGTCCCGAGCCTCTTTCAGCCGAGCTGAGCAAGGCACAGTCATCCCCAGGACATTTAATAAACAAGTCTACACTTTTGTGGTAGACAGCCTCCAAGATGGTCCCCAATGATCGCTACCTCTCTGAATTCTTGCCCTTGGGTGGTCCCCTTCCACAATGAATAGGGCTGACTTTTGGAATATAATAGGATAGGATATTATGGAAATAATAGTGTGACCTCCAAGGCTAGGCTGTAAAAGACATTAACAGCTTCTACCCTTGTTTTGGACTACTTGCTCTGGGGAAGCCAGCTACCATATTGTGAGAACATTTAGCAGCCCTACGAAGAAACCTATGTGTGAAGAACAGAGTCTTGCCTGCAGCGATCTCAGACAGTCATCTTGGAAGCACCAAGTCAAGCTTTCAGAAAACTGCAATCTCAGCTAACATCTTGACTACAACCTCATGAGAGACCCTGCACCAGCTAAACTGCTCCCAAATTCCTGACCCACAAAAACTGTGTGAGATAACAAATGTTTATTGTTTAAAGCCACCTCAGTTTGTGGGTGACTTGTTACACAGCAATCAATAACTAGCACAACAGTCTAGATTTTCCAGGTTTTCAAGTACTCTTTTCTGCTGTTCATCCTAATTTGTCCTAATTTAGGGGTTCAAAACATTTGATCACAGAAAGAACTACTTGCCGTGTTCACAGGATTGAAGTCACTGAATCTCAATCAGTACCAGAACCAAAAGAGCACTCAAATAAAAATCTGTATGGCACTCTTTGAGAATCTACCACTACCACTCAGTTCACTAAAAATTTCTGTTTCCTAGATGGGGCAAGCTCACTTCATGATGAACTGAAAAAATCACAGAAATAACGGCCGAGTCCCTTTTGGAAAATTGGCCCACTACCAGGTTATTGAGAGTCAGAAAGTAACCTCTACCATCAGCAAAAATTGATATTGCCCAAGCTCCACTATGGGGTAAAACAGAAGACTCAATCTCTTATGCTAACTGAATTGAGGGGGCAGAGGTGAATCCAGAGAGAATACACTCTCCCAATGTGTAACATTAGAAAGGGGCAACTAAAGAGTGTCCAAGAATGAGGGCAAGATTGGAAATATGAGACACAATACAAAGGGCCCAAAGAGAGTTGTGTAAGATATGAAAACATGGTAAGGGGGCTTAAAACCAGAATAAGAACAGAGCAAGTGGGTCAAGAGGGGCATGCCCTACCATATTAGTAGGAGCCCTATAGAACTTGGGAACTTGGGAAAGACGGTGACCCAGTCCAAATGCATGAAAACTCCCAGACCATACAGGAGAAGCAGACAGAAAGGAATAAACACATGGGTTGGGCAAGCTTCACAGAGCCACGAAGGAGCAGCATGTGTAAGAGGCTAAGAGCTGTGTGACAGGGAACACATCAGTAGGAAATCCAGCATTAGGAGAGGGCCCTGTCTGAGCTATGACCTCGGGTTCATACCCAAAACCAAGTGACAGGGAGAAGGTAGGGGGTGAGGGAAGGGAGGAAGACAGGGAGGGAGGGGAGAGGCAGAGAAGTATGTGGACTTTGTTCTCATTAAGGAAGTTTGGGAAACTTTTGCCAGCTGTCTAGCTGAGTATGGATTTCTGGGTAAAGAGGTAACCCATAAACAAGTAACCTGGGCCATTTGAACCACAGGTCCAACTCGAACCATTTGGACCAACTCAAGAGTGTAAGGTCCTTGTGTGTGTTTCAGTTTCATTTTAATGGAATGGTGGACTTTTAAGGAATTCTGCACAAATAGGTTGGAATTATTTTCTCCCATTGCACCAAGTCCAGAAATAGTCCATGACCAATGATCCATTACAGCTGCCGGTAGAAATAAATTTACTTGAAACTTTGCAACAGGCTCAATACACAGTCTTGCCCATGGAAACACACGTAGTGGTAATCAGTATTCCTCTCTGGCCCCAGACCTGGTGGATAATTACAATTAAGCTTCAATGGATTAGCTGCCAGCAGGACAGTAGTGAGTGGTATTTTACATCTCTACTTTTTCAGCAAATTTGGGCATGTGGGTTTATTTCCTTCTCCATGGAAAACAAAAAGTTATTTCCAATTAATTCAGGAGACCATCAAAATTACTGAAAATTGTACTGTTCCCCATGGTAGGGTGAATGAGGTACAGAGTGACTCGCCTCATTGTGTTAGAAATGCAAGGGTCACTCATATTACTTACAGAGCCCCTAGTTTACATTTTCCAATTAGGAGATAATCAGTGTGCCATTATGAGTAAAAATTGTTGGAATGACCTTTTGGCTGTAGATTTTAACCAGCAAATCTTTGGGGAAGGTTTGATTGAAAGCATGACAGGAGAAGAAGGCAAGTTATACTGATGATAAATAAGAACAATTATCACACTTATTATCTGATAAATAATTTATTGTGATTTGCCATTAATCCATCTCATGCCACCTCCTGAATAAAAATATACCCCAAAGACTGACTTCTTCAGCTTTTCCCACATCATGTCAGAAATTCTTATCTGAAAAGTACAAAGGAAGCATTTACCTGGAATATAAAGAGCTGTCACTGCATACTTGATCATTTTAATCAGTGCAGATAAATTATGCCCTTTATATAAGGGTAAATTAGTACTTCACACTCAGCTTTAAAAAAAAAAAAGTGAGAAGCCATTTTGAGAAACCATAGCTCAACAAGGAGTAAGTTTTCTTCTTGTATCTTATCTTCTTGTATCTTATCTTCCGTTCTTGTTAAAAGCCATCAGGGGTGCTGGGTGGCTCAGTTGGCTAAGCATCTGGCTTCGGCTCAGATCATGATCTCACGATTCATGAGTTCAAGCCCCGCGTCGGGCTCTGTGCTGACAGCTAGCTCAGAGCCTAGAGCCTGCTTCTGATTCTGTGTCTCCCTCCCCTACTCATGCTGCCTGCCTCCCTCTCTCTCTTTCTCTCTCTCTCTCAAGTAAATAAAACATTTAAAAAAATTTTTTTAAAAATTTTTTGAAGCCATTAGCCTATGCATTTTCAGTCAATACCTACAGCAATATTCCTAATTGCAAGAGTATACATACTATTAGAATAATTAAATTCTCTACAATTCTCCAAAAATCCCATTGGTAAGGCGTGGTTCAATCTATAAAAATGATTCTAATGTTGGATATTAGGGATAAATGTTGTTTCCACTACCGTACTCTACTTGGTAATTCCAATAGGCATGTATGTATTATTGTTAATCTTGGTGCCAGATAAGTAATGTAGAACTTTGGGACATACAGAGTGTATTTCCCTAGTGACTTCACCTACTGATGTTTTGAAAAAAATTATATTAATACTACTTTTCCCTTCATGTCCTCAAATCTGACCCCATTGGTGTCTCTTATTCAAAATTGAAGTCTTAATTCTACTTCTTTTTTTTTTTTATAATTTGTTCCTTTACAAAAAAAAATTTTTTTAAGAAAATTAAGTCAATTTCTTATTACTTACCTCTGATGTTAAACATATAACCATTATAAGATTCTTTTCCCCAGGCTTTTTTCTCTTGACATTCGTGGTCACTGCTTTACTATTATTTACTCAACCATCCTATCTATAAGCTTGGACTCATTTCACAGGATTCTAGGAACATTTTTTAATCAATAGAACACTGATATTGGGCAGAAATCCATGTATCATTACCAAAAATTATAAATTGGTATTACCTGTTCTGGTCTTCCCTACTGCAGAACTGAGTTATAGACCTGAGCCAAGAAGTTCTCTCTTCTGCCTTCAGGTATCTGAAAGAGATTAAAATATTTTTTAAAGTCTGTTGAGAATGTGATTATATAAACATTCAAGCAATTTGACACCCTCTGAGTCAGGAAGTTCTTCCTCATGGCTACCCTATTACCTACAGGTGCAACAGAAGCCCATTTTAAATTCAATTTGAGGACTGGGAGACTTATTGAACTCCTTTATTTCACAGACGAGGGAAAAGTGGGAAAGTAGACACCACAGTGTTGCATTGTCAGTGCATCCTTAGCAATACCAGGATGGGGAAGGGAATTTTTGATAGTCATTCCTACCCACAGTCAGAAAGTCTTTTGCCTAGCATCATGTGATGAGCCAAGATCAACTTTATGAACCCCAGCCAGAAAAGTACTGAAAGACCCAGCCCCACATGCCTTACAGAGTAAAGCAATGAAATGGAGAATTTTGAGCACATTTCACAGTTATAGTTTTAAACAACGGATAAATTTTAGATTACACTCAATTTAAGGACAAAACTACTTTTCTTAATTTCTAATATATCATACACGAGCCACAAAAACTCCCTCTATGTAGAACCAGAGAAACTGTGTAAAGAAAGCTAGAAGGACCAGGAAGAAAAATGCAGGCAGCTTTCTCTTGCCTGACATGAGAAATAGATTTCACTAATGCAAATCAGGACAACTGAAGGTCTCGTGATAAAGCAGCATGCAGTATTTTAAAGCCACATCATGAAAATTCACAAAAGGAAAATTTTTTCTCTCTCATATTTCTCTTGTGTGTATGTGTGCATGTGTGTGTGGTGTGTGTCTCAGACCACACAAATGCTGATAAAAAAAAATAAATGGCATAAGAAAAGGAGTATTCTGCTCCCCTCTAATCAAAATTAATATGTGTTTCTTACAGGTGTGTCCCTCTCTTTGAAAGTGTGTCCCTCACTTTGAAAACTGATAATCCAACTCTACCCAAATAGAAGCTCTCAGGAAAATTAGGTAGATGGTATTTGATTTACAAATGGCTAACAGAATGCTTACGGGCAGATCCTTCTGTTTTACCCAATTTCAGAAATGGCCCTTCTGTGAAGACGCTCATGATAGAACATTCCAGCACTCCCTACCAAGCAGAACAAAGCTCACATTTCACACAATTCCAGATATCCTCAGGCCTCCTAAGTTACCACCTGTGGTCTGGTTCTAAGCAAACAGAAACCTAAAAGAGGAGACAAATCATCAGTAAGTCTCATAGGTGCCTATCCACAAATACTAGGAGCCAAGGGAAATAACCAGGAAGGTCTTGAAGTGATGCTGCCAGAAAGGGAATTATGATCTGGTTGGCATCGGGGAACCTGTTAGGATAAATCAAATGACTGAAATGTCAATACTGAGGAATGCAATCTGTGAAGAAAGGACAAAGAGGTGGGGAAAGGAGGGCTTGCACTATAGATCAAAAAGGGTTGGACTTGCAGTGAAATACAGATGGATGATAAAGAAAGTAGCAACGCTGAACTTTATGAGTTACGGTAAAAGAAATATATGAAATAAAGGGGAATTAGCAGTGGGGGTCCTCTGTGCACTACTAAATCAGGATGCACTCACTGATAAATTACTATAGAGGGAAAAAAAACAGATATCTATGTGCCCCTAAATAAATAAAATGTAGCACACAGCATAAATCTTGGCATAGATGTCTCACCTCTCCCTGCTGCTATCTACTAAAATGCTCCACCGTTCTTCCCCTCCTTTCCCTTTCCTTCCTTCTGACTCCCGAACAAGTGTGGGCACTGAGACCTCTGTTTAACGTCTTGCCTTTGTATTAATGACGACATTCTGGGTTTCAGTCCTGCGGGTCCCCGGACAGACTTTGACCACTCTGAGGTTTAAAGCCACAGTATAGATAAGGCAAACATAGGTAAAATGTTAAATGACAGGATCACAAAACTCTGCTACTCTAGATTTCAGTTACGGAGACATTTCTTAAGGGATAATAAAAAGAGCAAAATACAGGTCATCCGGGAATTTTTAGAGTTGCGTGGCTATTAGTTGCTTGTTTCATAAAGTGGAAAGGGCAGCTAAAGGTGAGGCAATTTGGGCCTGCTCACAACAAATAAGGAAGAAACAATCAGGAATCTTGAGGTGAAGGGCACTTGGGAGCATGACCTGGTTCCATTTGCAATGCTGAGAGGAGTCTTATTTGTGCAACTTCTCACAGACACACAAAATAGGAAAAAGGTGAAGCCATAAGAGAGAATTCTACCCTGAAAGTTAAAACTCACAAGGGGAAAATCTGTGAAGCAAAATTACACTGTGAAATGTCATTCTCTAAAGGGCTTAAACAAGAAGTGTGATAAATGTTATTACTCTGCAGCACCATAAGGGTGTTGAGGGCTCAATCACTGCTCTGATTTTGCCCAACAAGTGCAAGAAGGCAGTTATAGGAAAACAGACCCTGTTTCAAAGTGCTTTCTGCCTAAGGGCTGCAGGGAGACAGGCAAAATGGAAAAACCACTAATACAACCATCAAGCTCATAAATAACTTTGGACCATCACTGTCTAGTTGCCCTCTTGGGTTTAAAGGCACCATGAGGTCAGAGTAAGGAAAGAATGAATAAAGTTAAAGGTCAGAAAGGTCCAGAAAAAAATCCACTCAAGAACCAAAAGAAAGCCAGCCAAAACCAATTTTCTTAAAGATCTCAGCAAAACAGTTGCAAGAAACCCCCTAATGTCACTTCAAGATCAGGCAAGTGTGTCTAAGACTGGAGAACAGCTGCACTTCTAATCTGGGATGCAGATAAAAGAGTATCTAAACAGTTAGAAATTAACACCCATGGGGAGAGTGCTCAGATATGTGATCACAGGAACTTTACAAAATGTGTGTGCACATGTGTGCATATCAATGTGTGTGTGTGCGCACGTGCCACATCATGTCATCATGGATTGTAGCTGCAGTGAAAAAGAAACTGATTTTTATGAACTAAAAATGCTATTTGAAGTATTTTTTCATACTTCAATTCAAGTTTTCAATGGATGGGCATTAAGGCTGTATTTATACAAGTTGTGATCAAGCCTTCCCTGGCTACGGCCACTGTAATGCAGTTTTCCAAGAAGGTCTATAAATTAAGAGAAGGATTTGAAGGCACCGTGAAAGAGAAGGGCAGAAAGGGTCAAGAATCCAAGAAGGAGTTTTTTGGGGTGCCCAGGTAGCTCAGTCGTTTGGGCATCTCACTTCAGTTCAAGTCATGATCTCAAGGCTCGTGGGTTTGAGCCTTGTGTCAGGCTCTGTGCTGACAGCTCAGAGCCAGAGCCTTTTTTGGTTCTGTGTCTCCTGGTCTCTCTGCCCCTCCTCTGCTCATTCTCTCTCTCTCTCTCCTTCTCTCTCTGTCTCTCTCTCTCTCTCCTTTCTCTCTCAAAAATGAATACACATTTAAATTTTTTCTAAAAAAGGAGTTTTTCCCCAAAACCCTCCTTATATATTTGAACAACTGGCTATGAACAAGACGTGTTCTTTTCAGTGCACAAGGCTACCTCTCAGCTCTTTAGTGAATCAGAGCTGCCTCCAAAGCAAGATGGAAGACTCTGAACTCAGCTTTGGGCTTCCCCAGCAGGGATGCCCAAAGTCACCCTCACAGATGTATACAGACTGAAAGGGAAAGGTGCCAATGACATACTAATTTTTTAAAAGAAAGTTATAGAATAATATGTGTAGTCTGATCCTATTTTTATTAAAATGCATACATTAAACATATATATATTTCATGAGCATAGAAAAACTAAAACAATACACAAAAATCTTTAATGGTATTTATTCTTGAGTGAAAATAAGATTAGAGGGAAGACTTTTATTTTGACTTGATTGATTTCTACATTGTTTCAATTTTTATAATAATTGGGTCTTATTTTTATAGCTTTAGAAAGGAACTTTAATATTCCCAAAGTTCAACCTTGAGGCCTCCTAGCTGCCTTCTATGACTGCTCCTTAAAATAAAGTAACAGTTGTCTAGTCAACTTACCTGAGATCTCTTAGGATCAAGAATTTACCTTCCCTCTGAAAGAGAGAAAGATGAGGCTGATGCCCCAGGTTAAGGAGACAAGAAAGACACAGGACAACCACATACGCTGTATGTGCCTGGTCTGGATCTGGACCAAAGAAACATAATTTTGTTGTTTTGTTATAAAGGCCCTACTAACACAACTGACAAAATTTGAATGAAGTGCAGATTTAGTAGTACAGTCAGTTTAATTTCTTAACTTTGACTACTGTCCTCTGGGTACATAAGAAACTATCCTTATAATACTCACTGAATATATAAGCATAAAGAGGCATTTATCTTCTATTCACACTCAAGTGGGTCGGAAAAAACATAGATACAGATACACACACACAAAGAGAAAGAAAGAGAAAGCAAATGAGGCAAGATGTTAACATTTGGGCTATCTGGGTAGAATTTATACAGGAATCCTTTGTAATATTCTTGAAACTTTTCTTTAAATCTTAAATTATTTCAAAATAAGGTGTTTGGGTTTTTTTAACCCCATAAAGGAGGGAGGGAGGGAGAAAGGAAGGAAGGAAACATGTTCTTGTCTTTGCTTACAAAGGGCTCTGGTCCTCTCTGTTTAATTGGTTTTATTCATTTACATAGTTTGATCTTATCAGTGAAAGCTGATATAGTATCCAAAGGAAAAGTGAAATAAATGAAACTAGTTTAGCTAATAAATACCTCAATATTTCACAAGCAAATATTGATACTAAGTGTGATCGACCTGACTTACTAATCAGTCAGAAAATGCAGGGGATTTGGACAAAGTCAGAATAAGTCAGTGGTAGGACTGGAAATAGAAACCAAGTTTCCTAGCAGCTCATTCAGTATGATTTTTTAAGCCAGGGTTTTGTGATGTGGCAGCGATTCTACAGTGGAAAATTGCCCCTGGGAAGCTACGAGAGTTCATCAAAGACAGAGGGTCAGAGTCTTCCGTCTGCTATGGTGAGGCACTGGTCATATTGCCATGCACCCCATAAATCACAAATAATAATATCCCGAGGCATTCTCTCCTGTATTAAAAGATAAGAACTCTGTTTTTGTTTCCAGAACCATTGCTCTCTTTCCCTGCTTCACATGGCTCATGTAATTCAGAAGATAGACTTCATTCAAAGAATGAAAAATAGGTGCGTCTGAATCCCGGTGCCTCTCTCCATCAATTCAGCAAGCTGCAGAACGTTATCTGCCTTGTAAGTAGCTTGGCTCCCTCTAACAAGATGAATTTCTTTTCTAAAACAGGTTTGTACTTAGGGTGTCACCACCAGCAGTGTTAGTGCCACTCTGAGAAAAGGATGCATTGCTATAAGAAGCCCAAATATGGACCTTCATAGAGTGCACGTAGACCTCATCTTTGGAGAAAAAGAGATACATAGTACTCACAAACAACAAGCCTTAGCAACATATGATAAGGAAGCATTCTCCGGGAATCCTGGCAGACGCAGGGAGGCAGGCAGAACTCCAAAGTCATCAACAAACTAGAAATGGCTCCAGAGGCTTTCTGCAGGCAGCATTCGCATGGACTAAAACCTTTTTGGTCCAAGTGTAGTCCATACACCAGCAGCCTCAGCACCACCAGGGAGCTTGTTGGAAATGCAGAATCTTGGGACCCTTCATGGATATGTTGAATCAGTATCTGCATTTTAGCAAGACCTCCAGGAGATTTTGCTGCACACTGAAGTTTAAGAAACACTGGGCTAGAGGAAATTATGCAATAAAGAGCTCAAGTCTAAGAGAAGCAGAAGGAAAACTATGCATATTCGTGCGCGTGTGCACGCACGTGCGCACGCTCACACACACACACACACACACACACACACACACACACACACACACACACACACTGCTCAGAGGCAAATAGGACCACAAAAGACCCCTGTTCCGGTCTGAACTACCCACACACCAGCATCCAACACTCTGCCTCTTCATCCCTCCATTCCCCCTATATTCACTCCTCCTTCCCATGGGCCATGGATCCATGACCTGTGTTCACCCTAAGTGAAGGTGAAGTGAAGGGCAGATGCTAAGCAGCCTCATGGACTGTTATCTGAGAAAGATAATCATATGACTTATATCTTTCATTCTATTAATGTGGATGAATCATATTTATTGATTTGCATATGTTGAACTATCCTTGCATCCCTCAGTTGAATCCCACTTCATCATGGTGTATGATTCTTTTAAGGTGCTGTTGATACAGCTTGCCAGAGTTTTGTTAAGAATTTTTGCAACTACACTCATCGGGGATATTTCATTTTTTACAGTCTGACTGCATTAATTTTTAAATATAATTTATTGTCAAGTTAACTAACATACAGTGTATACAGTGTGCTCTTGACTTCAGGAGTAGATTCTCATGATTCATCGCTTACATACAATACCACGTGCCCCTCCCAACAGGTGCCCTCCTCAATGCCTGTCACCCATTTCCCCTTCTCCCCACCCCCCATCCACCCTCAGTTTGTTCTCTGTATTTAAGAGTCTCTTATGGTTTGCCTCCCTCTCTGTTTGAAACTATTTTTTCCCTTCCCTTCCCCCATGGTCTTCTGTTAGGTTTCTCAAGTTCCACATACTGACTGCACTATTTTTAATTGTGTGGAAGTCTAAAGGGAATAATTTCTATTTATTGAGTGACTATTATGTACCAGTTCATGTCTCAAGTACTGTACATATATCATCTCATTTAATGCTTATAACAATCCATAAGGATTGTTATCTCTATTATATTAATTAAAAAACTAATTACCTCTATTATGTTAATTTAAAAACTGAGGCTTTGCCCAATATCACACCGCAAGAAAATGAGCTAGGATCTCACTCTAGGTTTCAAATTCTGTGTTCTTTCTCCTATACCAAAACTACACAGAAACTCAGAGTTTTAATCTTATTTCTTAAAGAAAAAAAAAGCCAATTCTATATGACTTCACTTCCACAGGAAATAGATTCCATTCAGGCCAGGATACCTAGTTTCAGCCAGGCTAGAAACTGTTCATGAGCTGTTATTGGAGTTGGGAAGGAAATTTATGAAATGTGATGGAATCATTGTCTGACAGCCTTCTAAGGGTTTCTAGAGGTCATCCGGGCTAAACACATCCCAGACCATGTATTTCCCTTAGAGCACTGGCTTGAATGGGAACATGAGGGAGAAATTCACTTCCATAAAAATCTACCCTATTTCGTTGAAACATTCCACCTTCAAATGAAGCCAGAATAAGCTCCAGTCCTTCCTTGGAGGCCACACAAAATAACCCCAAACCCTTCTCTTCAACAGCCTTTCAAGAACTGAGGACAAAATATAGGCTACACACAAAAGTGAAGTTTCTCCCTTGTCATTAAATAGGCTTGGTCTTTGATATTTTCCTTATGTGACATGACTTTCAATCTCTTCTTCCATCCTGGTTCCTGCCCCAGGCACACACCAGCCTGCCCATGTCCCACTTTACAGGGAGCACCCATCACCCGTTTCACAATTATGTTTGTAGTGTGACCAAGGCAGAGTCATTTTCTCCCTCGGCTTCTCCCACCTCTCTCGCGGCATCCAGATTTTTACCCTAGGCCCTCACACATATGCCGATCCAAAATGTAATTTATCTACCGAAGGGCGAAGCTACTGATAACTACACAAATGCATTAACTCTCTGAAGTGTTTCACCAACCCACTCACCCACCTGCCTCCGAAGTGGCAATGTGATCAATCAAGTCAGTTTCATGTTCCACAGCCCACACAGTACAGGGAAAAAATTAATGACACTGACTGTTCTTGCTAGAGAATCAACTCAACTAGACAGCAGCCTTCACAACAGAAAAGGAACACTTCACTTTTACTCATCCTGTAAGAAAGAAAAGGAGCATGTTATATACATATATAATATGGGGTTTTTTACTTCAAATACATGTGAAGTAACAAGCCATTTGTCCAAAGGCCATAGCAGGGCTTATGCTCTACTGACCTAAGTGAAAACTAGGATTCCTCTTATCACTCAGTGCTCGAGCATTTCACAGACACCAAAGGCAGTGAAGTCAAAAGTATTTGATTTAGAGTCTAAACTCAGCCTCTGTGGTTTGCAGATGGGACTTCCAAACCAACGCAGTGTGAATGGATGCACTACAAGGGCAGGAAAGGCCCCTCCACACCATCCATCATAGGCTCCCAGCAGCTCCGCTTCATTTCCTGACCACCAGACCTGGAGACTAAAGGCTGGCTACACTTCTCTCTCTCTCGCGCTCTCGCTCTCGCTCTCTCTGCCTGCTGCTCATTCTTGTTTCAAGAGAAGCTCAGCGGTCAGCCTCTCCATTGCAAAACTCACATCCATCCCTTGCACAGAAGAAACCGTAAGGTGTTAACACCCAATCAAGTCAGCTTTACACACCATTGCCAGACGATTCCCCTTGCCCTCACCATCTTCAGAAGGAAAGAGCCCCTCAATACCTCCTCATTTCTCTCTACCTCCTCAGACCTCCTCAAACACTGATGTCCTAAATTAGATTTCCCTCCACCGGCATTATTTATGCAGAAACAGCACTGAATGATTTGGAATTTGGACTGTGGGGAACTTAGATAAGACCAGTGGTTTTCCCCCTGTCTTCCACAGAGACCTAGAATGTCAGGAGGCAAAGGGAAGGGCCACAGATGGACTCCAAACACCTCTCACACTTCTCATTTTTACATTTAGGAGTTCTATGTCAGATTTTTCTTTAATAGAAATACTCTCTCACTCAAAAGGAAGGAAAAAAGCAACATTACCACAGGGATACGTTTCCTTTCCTCACACATCACCCTCTGACCATGAAACACATACACAGAATGATGCGTGCCACCTCTACGCTGCCATGAAAGAAAGAGCTAAGAAAAGACTTTTTCTTGGACACTAAAACGCCACAAACAGGCAGGATGTTTACTGCTTCAGCTTCCCTAGTGCTTAGAATGGCAGAAAACCAGAGAACCTGGGATCATATGTCCAATACCTTCATTATTTCATTACATAAAAATGAAAACTCACAGAGATTAATGGCTTGCTTTATTAACTTAGAAGCAAAGCCAATACCGCAATTTTTTTACACATAGTAGAGACTCCATATTGAACAAATAAATGTTTACATAACTAATTTGCTCATATATACCCAATTCATTCCAGAAAAGAGTTCAGGTGACTTTCTAAGAGACATAAAACAGAAAAAGGATGGTATTTAATAGCAGCAAAAAAAAGGACGAGTGGGTACAACTCAAATTTTCCTTGTCTCGAACTCAACTCCAAAAATTTGTTCTCTGCTGCATCAAGTAAGTACTCAAGACTGAAAATTTGCATTCATTGCACTTTCCTTGGCTGCTCTAAATTTTGAGTGATGAACAATTTTCTACTTAGAACTTTAAATTGCTAGTGAGAAGCCAGTGAGGACTTGCAGTGAGGAGGTTTCTTGTGGGTAATGTATTTAGGTAGAGTCCGCCTTGATTTTGTGAAAATTTGTTTGCTCTTCTCTCAAGACCAGAGCCCTTCTACTTGCATTTGCTATAAGAAAATAGAATCAGGGATGTCTGGGTGGCTCAGTTGGTTGAGCATCTGACTTTGACTCAAGTCATGACCTCAGGATTTGTAAATTCGAGTCCTGCATCAGGCTCACTGCTTTCAGCGTGGAGCCTGCGTGGGATTCTCTCTCTGTCTCTCTCTGCCCTCTCCTGCTTCACATGTACTCTCTCTCTTAAAAATAAAATAAACATTTAAAAAAAGAAAAGAAAAGGGGGCACCTGGGTGGCTCAGTTGGTTAAGCCTCCGACTTCGGCTCAGGTCATGATCTCACGGTTCGTGGGTTCGAGCCCCGCATCAGGCTCTCTGCTGACAGCTAGCTCAGAGCCTGGAGCCTGTTTCAGATTCTGTGTCTTCCTCTCTCTGTGACCCTCCCCTGTTCATACTGTCTCTCTCTCTCTCAGAAATAATTAAAAATATTTTTAAAAAATAAAGGAAAGAAAGAAAGAAAGAAAGAAAGAAAGAAAGAAAGAAAGAAAGAAAACAATTGGCCTGGAGAGCAGACCAAGCAGAGAGCCGAGTGGGCCCCGGGGTTGGCCTATATTGGTACTGGCCTGATCGCCATACACAGGTGCCTTACAGAGGCCACAGTAACACCCCTCCAAGGTATGCCCACACACCAGCAGCACAGGCTCATTGGGAGTTTGGTAGACAGGCAGAATCTCAGGACCCAGATCCACCAGATTAGAATCTGCATTTTCACAAGGCCTCCATGGGAGCTAAATACACATTACAGTTTGAGAAATAATGGTCCCCAGCATCCTTAACCCTCAGATACAGATGCTCAAAATGCAGCCATAGACTCATGAAATAGAGCCTGACCTGTAGCACTGGAATGTGGCTCATTGATAAGAGGTTTAGGGATGGTTTGGAGGAATGGAGGAGATTATTTTGCTTTAAGGTGTGTTTGTTTGTGAAGGTTTTCATTGTTGTCAGAGAAAATATCAAATGAAAGTGAAACAGGGAAAAGGTGTTTTTTGAGCCAATTTGGTTACTCATACTTTGGCACATATTGACCAAGATATTCCCCCCCCCTCCCAGGGGGGCATACTTGTTCTTGAGAAGTGACTTTGTTGTAGAGAAAACTTTTGTTTCTAGAGGCGCAGGCTACACAGCACGGAGTGGAATAGAAATATGACAATTATCTAGTTCATTTACTTGCTGTACACAGCCAGACAAACCAATCCAGGTAGCACAGGCTATAAAATACATTCTGAGGTGCCTGAATTATCCAAGTTCACTGCTAACATTGTTCTAATGAACTGGATCGCAGCCAGACTTGCACATCAGTCTGTGCTTTTACACACCGAGCAAGGGAAACCTGCCCAGCCAGCTGGAGAAGGGGAGGGATGGGTGTGAGTAACCCCTGGATCCAGACAGCATCTGATGAGGGCTGACATTAGGCTCTGGCAGAGCTCCGGCTACACTGTCTGCAAAGCAGTTATCACATGGAAGGCAGGGCGGCCTGCCAAAATACAGACATAGGGACCAGCCAAAGGATAATTGCTATAAATTCCACACAGAGAGCGAAGACAGAGATGTCAGCAAAACACGTCGCCCGGCTGGGTAGCGGCATGCACAGGATTGCAGGGTAGAGTCCGACAAGAAAGGGAAGATTTTTGAAAAGGCTAAATTTGTTCAAACCAGGTATGGCAGGCCAGCTGGAAGACATGTCAGTCAAGGACTAGCGTCTCTGCTCAGAGGTATTTCTGTCACTTGTACATGACAGCTTCTCAAAACTAAATATAAGGAAAAATTATAGATAGATTTCCTCCAGGCATGGGTTATGTTCTGATTGCAATTTAGGAAAAAGGGAAACTCACCAGTTGGTTTAACCCCTCCTTGGTGCCAAGTCCCTTTTCAGGTGTTTTGCAAAGATCTTTAAAAGTTGGCTAGGGACACCTGGGTAACTCAGTTGGTTAAGCATCCGACTTCAGCTCAGGTCATGATCTCAGTTTGTGGATTCGGGTCCCATGTCACGCTCTGTGCTGACTGCCAGCTCAGGGCCTGGAGCCTGCTTCAGATTCCGTGTCTCCTCTCTCTGACCCTCCCCTGCTCATGCTCTCTCTCTCTCTCTCTCTCTCTCTCTCTCTCTCAGAAATAAATAAAACATTTAAAAAAAATTTTTAAGTTGGCTAGGAGAGGGGTTTGACCTAGGAATCAACCACTCCTAAATGGTTCTTGTTGGGACTTTAGGGACCCTTATGGTTCTTAAAATTGCGTGAAATTCTTTGCATGTATTTTTGTTTCTGGGAGGAGAGATCATAACTCTCGGTGGATCCTCAAACAGATCCATGACCCCCAAAATATTAAAAATTACAGTTATCTGAATGAACTATGAAGAAGGAGCTAACATCTATTGAGTATGGGCCCTGTATTTGCTAATGTCATTTAATCCTTCTAAAAACCCAAAGGGAAGTGTTATTATCCCCCATTTTATAGTTAAAGTAAAGCAAAACTAAAAGAGAAGGCTTCACAGAAAAACACACCTAGTAACTATACTACCCGGAATGTAAACTCAGATCCATCTAATCCAAAATCCAAACCTTTTTATGATACTATGCTTCCTGGATTTTAGTGGGGGACTGGAGGAATAGGGAGCATAAAGAATTAGTGAAGGAAGGGACCAATGTGACATTTTAGCTAGCTCTTTTTTTTAATTTTTTTTATGTCTTATATTTGAGAGGGAAAGACGGACTGACAGAGTGTGAGCAGGAGAGGGGCAGAGAGATGGAGACAGAATCTGAAGCAGGCTCCAGGCTCTGAGTTGTCAGCACAGAGCCTGACGCAGGGCTCGAACCCATGAGCAGTGAGATTATGACCTGAGCCAAAGTCAGATGCTTAACTGACTGAGCCACCCAGGCACCCCTTAGCTGGCTCTTGAAGAACGAGTTGAATAGGGGCATCTGGAGGTAGAAGGAAGGTCACTCCAGGTGGAGAGCACAAGGTGAGAAGCAGACAGTGAGAGGGCATAAAAGACTAAGAAGACATCTATCACCTTCCCTCCTACTGGCTCGGGGCCAGTAGGTTCCTAAAGGCCCATGAACCAAGGAACACTCACGAGACTAAACACATCCAGGGGTTAAACTTCTAGCCCATTTAGTTTTAAATTTCTTGACACCCAAACCCCAGTGCAACCAGAGGATAACCATTCCTATCAGAGACCCTGACATAAAGCCCAGGGGCTGCTTAATGCCCGGTATTGATTCAAACAAGTGCATTCTGATTATTTCTAATGTGTCTCGAGCCAGGAGAACAGGTTCATGGCAGGTCAGGAGGAAGCCAAGGGCTTACCCAGGGCCACTGGAGCCCAAATAGCAACATGCAGCCTGTCTAGAAGGAAGAGATCATCCGTTAAGTGTGAGGGTTTAATGCATCTCCAGTCCCCCAAGATGCTCCTCTCTCAATATAAATAATATCCAGAGACTAAAATATTCCACGTGCACCACAACACATTTAATCAGGCTTTTAGACATGCACTGACTATGCAGTGGGATCCTGCTGCCTTCTGAAATGGAAAAGCCACTCGACAAGGGGAATATTAGCATGGAATCCCATGTAATTGAATTGTGGTTTTAAATCCTGTCATTAACAGATGGCAAAGTCCTTCTGAAGCAATACTCATTCCCCCCTCCTCACCCCCCGGGGACAATAGTGGAAACATTTTTGGTCCATCAATAGCAGCCACCTTTCTTTAGCTCCCATGCAATTGTTAGCAATGAATTCTTTTCTGGGGTGGGAGTCTTGCTTCCATTTATTTTATTTCATTTTTATTTAAGTGTAATTGACATGTCATATTAGTTTCAGGTGTACAGCACAGCGATTCGACAATTACACACATTATGAAATGTTCACCAGGAGAGTAGTTACCGTGTGTCACCACACAAAGGTAAGTGATATTATGGACTCTATGCCCTATGCTGTACTTTTTGCCCCTGTGGCTTATTTATTTTATAACTGGAAGTTTGTACCTCTTAATCCCTTTCACCTATTTCACCCCCCAAACCCCCCTGCCCTCTGGAAACCACCAATATGTCCTCTATATTTACCAGTCTGTTTCTCTTGATGATGTTTGTCTTGTTTGTCATTTCTTCCATTTTTTACATTTCACATATAAGTAAAATCATATGTTTTTGTCTTTCTCTGGGTTATTTCACTTAGCAGTATACCTTTCAGGCCCATCCATATTGCCACAAATGGCAAGATTTCATTCTTTTCTGGGGCTGAGTAATATCCCATTGTGTCTGTCCACCACACCTTTATCCAACCATCTATCAGTGGACACTTGGGCTGCTTCCATATCTTGGCTGTTGCAAATAATGCTGCAATAAACATCAGGATGCATATGTGTTTTCAAACCTGTGTTTTCATTTTCTTACAGTAAATACCCAGAAGTGGAATAGCTGGGTCATATGGCACTTCTATTTTTGAGAAACCCCCGTACTGTTTTCTTTTGGAGTTCTATAGGTTTCAGGTCTTCTGTTTAGGTCTTTAATCCATGTTAAGGTTATTTTTGTGGATGGTATAAGAATGTGGTCCAGTTTCATTTTGTTGCCTGTAGCTTTTCAGTTTTCCCAGCACCGTTGGTTGAAAAGATTGTCTTTTTCCCATTGGATATTTTGCCTCCTCTGTTGTGGTTTAATTGACCATATACATGCAGGTTCATTTCAAGGCTGTCTCTCCTGTTCCACTGATTTATGTGTCTGTTTTTGTGCCGTACCATACTGCTTTGGTTACTACAGCTTTGTGTTTGTTTCTGTTTTTAATGTTTATTTAATTTTGAGAGAGAGACAGAGCTTGAGCAGGGGAGGGGCAGAGAGAGAGAGAGAGAGACACAGAATTTGAAGCAGGCTCCACGCTCTGAGCTGTCAGCACAGAGCCCAACACAGGGCTTGAATTCAAAAACCATAAGATCATGACCTTAGCCAAAGTCAGATACTTAGCTGACTGAGACACCAGCTGCCCCTGGTTATGACAGCTATGTAGTGTACCTTGAAATCTAGGATTGTGATATCTCCAGCTCTGTCCTTCACTTTCAAAATTTCTTTGGCTATTTGAGGTCTTTTATAGTTCCATACAAATTTTAGGATTATTTGACACATACTTTTTTGTAGTAATCTCATAATTGTTTGTATTTCTGTAGTGTCAATTGTAGCTTCTCTCTCGTTTCATTTATTTGAGAACTCTCTCTTTTCTTTCTGATTAGACTGGCTAAATGTTCATCAATTTTGTTTATCTTCTCAAAGAACCAGTTCTTAGTCTCATTGCTCTTTTCTATTGTTTTTTTTTTTTTTGTCTCTATTTCATTCATTTCTGCTCTGAACATTATTATTTCCTTCCTTCTACTAATGTTGGGTTTTATTTGATCTTCTGTTTCTAGTTCCTTTAGGTGTAAGGTTAGATTATTTATTGGAGGGTTTTCTTCCTTCTTAAAATAGGCCCATGTTGCCGTGAATTTCCCTCTTAACACTACTTGTGCAGTTTCCCAAAGATATTGAACTGTAATGTTTCCATTTCCATTGGTCTCCAGGTATACTTTTTATTTCTTCTTTGATTTCTTCATTGACCCATTGTTTGTCTAGTAACATGTTACTTAGCCTCCATATGTTTGTTTCTTCCAGTTTTTTTCCTTGTAATTGATGCTAGTTTCATACCATTGTGCTCAGAAAAGATACTAGAGGGGCTCCTGGCTAGCTTAGTCAGTGGAGCATGTGACTCTCAATCTCAGGGTTGTGAGGTTGAGCCCCATAGATATTACTTAAAAAGAAAATCTTTTTAGAAAAGATATTGATATTTCAATCTTCTCGAATTTATTGAGACTTGTTTTGTGGCCTATCACATAATCGATCCTGAAGCATGAGCACTTAAGTCTTTTTTATAAAGGAGCCATTTCACAAGCATTGTCATTGCTCAAGTAATAACTCCAACCAAGTATACACTCCAATTATAAGTGTATAATAGCCCAAACTTCTTCAGGCTCCTTGGATGGGAATTCTTGAAATTTTACTTTCCACAAATAGAAGGCAAAGAGTGTTAAATGACAAAGAAGCACTATATTTATCTTGTTTCAGTAGATTATAAGTTCCTTGAGGGAAGAAACAGGTTAGTTGGCTGATAAGCATTTATTGAGTCCTAACTATCCTCATGTACCATGGAAATAAACCTATCAATATACCTCCTTACAAGAAAAACACACTGCACCCTTTAAACAGAACCAAGCAGTATTCCCTTGAATGCCTTCCTTCCTTTATACCGATTAACAACTTGAAAGAGCAGTTCCTGTTTTAAAAACATCAGTAGAAAATACTGTATTCTATTCCATAAAATTGGAAGAGAAGATTCTCCCTCTCTGAAATAACTAGGTGATAAGGAATGGAGGCATTGCTGTGGAAAGGGGCAGGGAAACTCAAAATCCCTGAAGACATTCCCCTTTCCATACACACAACCTCAAAAATCCTGTATAATTATGAATTCACTTCATATTTGTGAAACCATAGTTTCAATTAAACTCGATATGCCACACGATGAAACTTAAACATAAAAATTTTAAACACAGTCCCAAGAAAGCAGACAAATTTCTAACAGAATTAACTATCAAGACCAGGAAATATGTGCCTGTAAATGCATTGCTTCTGCCCACCAGCATATCACTTAAAAGCACTATCCTTAGGCGGTGGGGGAAATGACACAGGAGAAAGGGTGGCTGTAGTTTTGCCCACGTAGACAAACACCAAGACCATCTATCGGAACAGTACAACCCACAGCTCCGGGATAATTGTGAGCCCAACTTGGCAGCTTGTTATCAATTCAGCGTGGGTGCTGTTTTGTAAACACATCTAATTTGGTTTAAAATTTTAATCCATAAAGTCATTACTAAAGGGCTCCAGGCTGCTGAAATGATGAACCAACTGCTTTTAAAGCAGACAGGAAGGCACCAGAGCCAGTCAGGGTTTTCTGTCCTCAGGTCCCTTCTTTGTCTCTCTTATTCCCCTCTTGTTTCTGATTTCCTTCTCAGCAACGTGCTGACTTTTCCATGCATATTCTCCCACTCTCACCAAAAATTTTCTGTTGCTACCTGACTGGTCTCTGTCTCTATATTTCCCTCTCTCTGTGTGTCACTCTGTCTCTTCCCCTCTCTCTCTCTCTCTCTCTCCCTCTTACACACACACACAGAATTTCTTTGTCTCTCTCTGATCCAGTATTCCTATCACTGCCTCCTCTACTCTTCCAATTCAATCTACTTCTCTATTTCTCCAACATACACATTGCTCTTTAATAAAAAAAAAAAAAAAATACCAATATTTGGGGGGAAGGAATTATCTTCAAGAGCTCATAGCAAGAAACATAGTTAACTGACAGATGGACTGACTGACTGCCTGGATAGACAGCATCCTGTCAGCTGCCTTCCTTTGAGTATTGGTTCTCATGGGGCCATTAACCATATGATGAAAGGGTTTTTTCAACAGAGAGACCAAAAGGTGAATCTTTTAAAACATGAATTGTTATAAAATTTGGTTTATCTAACAAACTATGTATCAGACCTGGTCCTAAGGGACTTGTGAATTTTAACCACCTATTTACTCTTCATAACACCTCTGTGAGGATGGTATCATTCCTCTCCCCCATTTCCCAGGAGACTGAAACACAGAGAGGTTAAGAAACTTGCCCAAAGTCACACAACTGGAAAGTGACTGTCGGGATTTCCACCCAGACGGCTTGTCTCCAGAGTCCATGCATTTAACCGCTATACTCTGCTGCTCCTTAGTTGATTGATTGCATCTCTGTCTAATAGAGAGGAAAATTTGCATTCATTTTTTATGCATTCTATCTACTATTAAAGGCAAAGTTTCTCTATCAGAGAAAATAGATGACTGATTTACCCTATTGTGTAAATATTTATCCTACTGTATAAGTCAGTTATTGCCCAAAACTCATGTTTACATCCCCCACCATTAACAATACACATGTTGACTAGAGATGTTCTAGACCAGCCTTTCACCTTCCCTCATCCTGTTCCTTTTGCCAGTCCATGTACAAAGCACCTGCAATTCCCCTTCCACAAAGTATCTTCTTAACCAGTCTCAGGGACTTCACCCTCATGCTCAGTGAGGTTTAAGATGGAGGCCCAGAGCAGCCAAGCAGACACATCCACAGGGCACCCAACACAGAGGCTCAGGAAGCTTCCCTAGGGAAGAATCAGGGTTGAACTAGAAATTCTCCACATTCCATGCTGCTCTGTGATCCATCCAACTTCTTTTCATTCAACATTCAAATTCAACATCACTCAACATTAAAGTGGGCAACACCAACCCTAGACAATTTGGGAAAGCCAAGAGAGAGGTTCCATTTGTGCCTGTAACAATAATAATATTTCTGTTCTCCAGGACTGATATTTTTAGTCAAGTTTCTCCCAAAGTAAGCTCTGCTTTAGGATTTTTAAACCCAAAGGTCCCAGGATTTTTCCTCTTTCAAAAATGGATGGTTCTGCTTTTCATTTAAGGTGCAGTTTAGAAAGAAGCAGCCTGTGAAACCAATTAACTAATTGGAAATCACTTAATGACTGTGGCAGCATTTTGGATTTCTGGTATTGGTTCACAGCAGTCCAGAGAAATTGCTTTTCAATATTATGATAAGGTAAGCTGTGGAGACCTCACAGGAGGCAGCTGAGGATGCTGAGAGAGACAATCAGTTCTAATATGCCCAGCAAAATAATGGAGACATTATAACATGGTATTCAGTGATTGTAAAGTAAGCACAACATAAAAATCCAAAGATATGTGGAGATCTGCTGAGAATAAATGTGCAGCAATAGTTCCTTGCTATGATTTTTGAGGGCTTACAATCTTCGCATAGACATTACACTGTTGAAATCACTCTCCTGGAGAGAGCCAGGCATGTGCAGAAACAGAGGTGACAGGAGGAGAAGAAAAAAATAAAACAGTATCTGCTCACCCTAGAACAACTATCCAATTAATTGTTTTAGTATGAACAGTCATGTCCACATTAGGGAAATAATCTAGTAAACTGCTCAAAAGTTAACATGGCCAGAGAAAATAAATTACTCCAAATACAAGATTTTATCCATTTGCCATTTGCTTATTTCAAGGTAGTAAATTCTCTTAAGCATATTTCTAAGTAGCATAATCCATTAGAACCAAAATCATCATTATAGAAAACAATATCCTCAATTACTGATAGTGTATCTAATTCCTTCTGGCTTTACTTTGTTTGTTTTTTTTTTTAACATTTTTATTTATTTCTAGGAGAGAGAGAGAGAGACAGCGTGAGTAGGGGAGGGTCAGAGAGAGAGGGATACACAGACTCTGAAACAGGCTCCAGGCTCTGAGCTGGCAGTCAGCACAGAGCCCGACGCGGGGCTCGAACCCACGAACCGCGAGATCATGACCACGAACCGCGAGATCATGACCTAAGCGAAAGTCGGACGCTTAACCGACTAAGCCACCCAGGCGCCCCGCTTCTGGCTTTACTTTAAAAAGAGGCATGGGGAGAACCTGAGTGGCTCAGTTGGTTGCTCACCCGACTCTTGATTTCAACTCAAGTCATGATCCCAGGGTCATGGGATCAAGCCCCATATCAGGCTCTGCACTGAGCATGCAGCTTGCCTGAGATATTCTCTCTCCCTCTTTCTCTGCCCCCCACTCTCTCTCTCTCTTAAAAAAACTACAATAAATTGATGATTCTTCCTTTAAAACAATGTTTCATCCTGAGGAAGGAGGTGGGAAGGGCAGGGATTGTTTACTTTATTACCTTTCTTGGGATTTAATTTCTAGTCTGCATTCTTGAAAGTGACATCTAACTAATATCAAGACTACAACAAGATAACAGGGCTGATAAACTAATTTTAATTACCAATCAAGATAATCAATAAGTGAAAGAGAACATTACATTTAATATATGCAAGGGGAGCAGCCTTATCAAGAACTTCCTGGGTGTAACTTGAACCTTGGGAAATAAGAGGGAAACATTTGCATCTTCCTAATAAAAGAAAACCTGCAAAACATCAAAGGAAGAAAATCTTGCAAAAGAACCTTCAGATCGACTCAGAACACTTTCCAGGATGACGCACCTGATGGAACATGGGGTTCAACTGCCAGCATTCTAAAGCTTATCTGTCCCACTTACGACACGTTGCACACTGACCCAAAGATGAGACTATCCCTGCAAAGACAGGCCCAATGCCAACTTGTACAACCTCATTTGCACAGCTCGGCACTCTGGAGCTTAAATGTCCTTGCTTAACACATGGTGAACAATTAAGTCCTTTGCACAAAGACAAGACCAAGGCCAAAGTCTAACAATATCTCACCTCTCTGGGTCCTTGAATTAGTGAATGTTATTACAAAAAGAAAATATACTTTTATCTACGTTGTTACTTTTCCCCTCTGCTGTCTTCTGTGGCTTTGCCTATACGCTCACAGTTTGTAGTTAAATTGGACAATTACTGAGCGGGAAGTGAATAATTAATGAACAGTCACCGTATATGTTTGGGAAACTGTGACCCAATCACTGAACAGATAGCTGAACCACTAAAATAAATGACTTGTTCCACTCATTACCAGATCAGCATTTGTTTAGAGGTTCCTAGGTGCCCTATCAAAATTCTAATCAGTTCTATTTAAATTACATTTTTTGCACTGCATTGTTATAAATGCTAATTTATGCCTAGAATGGAACAGCTTTATTTCTTACCTCCTGAAGAAACGGATGAATAAAAACATACTTCTACAGGGCATAAAAGATTATCAAGGGTTCAATGACTATTGGATTTTGTACTTGCCAAAACACATCCCGAAACTCAGAGCTGAGGCTTTAGGAAATAACAAGGACATTCATATCCTCCCACAACAGGCCCATCCCTGTGAGGAGACAGAGGACTGTCACAGCAACATCTTCAACCACAGCCTGAGACCTCCTGCTATTGGGGACAGGAGCTCTGGGGGTGAGGAAGGGAAAGAAGGGGAAATTCTCCTAGAGGATAATGACCCAAAGGATCTTAAAGGCAAATGGTTATTTCATAATCTCTGGACCACCTTCCTGCACTGAAAGAAATTTCTCCCAGGCTAGAGTCACGTCTGCTTTTGCCAATAAGGCACATCTCCACACCAGCTTGTAGGAGGTGACAGGGTTACCGAGTAAAACGGTAACTCCATTTTTTTTTTCACAGCTCGGTTTTCCTCCTTAGTCCCAAAGTGCCACTCTAAGCAATGAGAGCTACTCCACCCAAGAGAAGACAGAAGCACAGTTTTGCTCTCTGATGTACGAAGTCAAGCCACCTGCAGCCTAGGAGGGGCCCAGACAGGCCCCAAATCATTTGGAATCTGGCAGATCTCAGAGGTGAAAGAAGATTGAGAGTGATGTTCTAGAAATAGCAAGACATCTCCTGATGAGACCACAAATGTCCTACTTATAAAGTTACTTCCTACACTACAAGGCTCCCCACGCATCCCGAGCCTGGTGTCTGTGGAAGTCAGTGAGCCAGCCATTATCCTGCTTGAAGTGGGAGGCATCAAAATCGGAATTCATTGCTAGAAGTTTTTTATAAGCTGAGGAATTACCTTGAGAGGATTGAATTTCCAAGTGCAAGTCCGCAGCTGCTAGGGAGGCTGAGGCCACCTCAATCATCCTGCACCACCAAGTCTCTTGTGGAGAGGGGGCCAGGCGAGGCCGGATCAGTCAGGCTTAGGGCTGCATGGCCCGGGCGGGGGACGGAAAACACAGGTTCATACAAGCATTTAACCTCTTTTAAGCGGTGCGATGTGGCTGAGGCTTAAAACAAGCCTGGAACATTTTCTCACTTATTATCACCTTGATAACCTGTTCTTGTAGCTAAGGAAGAGGTGTTATGAAGGAGGGGGGCGGAGGGGGAGTACCGAGAGAGGAGGGGCAGGTCATAGCTCTGAACAAGAGGAGAGGAAGCTGCTGTTTTCTTGTTTTCCAAGCGCAGTTAGGAAATGGTGAAGGTAGTTTGCTTTCTAAATATTTCCCCTTTTAAATAAAAACAGTATTTTCCAGACGTATGGCTAATCACTTAATGGGAAAGAGAAGAAAAGAATGGCTTTCATTCATTTCTTTGAAACCTATTCATAGTTTGAAAGCAAAATTTCTCTGCAAAATACCTAAGTAAGGGTGGCATTTCTAGAAGACCTAGGGGTGGGGGAGCGGGGCAGAGTCAGAAGTAAGACAGAGCCAGCAACAGCTGTGCTCAGGTCATCATGGGGAGAAGATGGTCACCTGAGACAGAAAACAGCTGCAAACGCTTTTGCAGTAGGACTGGTCCTCAGGGAGAAAGCAGCAAGGACCCCTCTCCACGCCTTCTCGAGGGGGCTAAAGAAACCTAGGGGCATCTGGGTGGCTCAGTGCGTTGAGCATCTGACGGGCTCAGGTCGTGATCCTGTGGCTCATGAGTTTGAGCCCTGCATTAGGCTCACTGCTGTCAACACAGACGCAGCTTCAGATCCTCTGCCCCCTCCCCGTCTCTGCCTCCCCCACTCATGTTCTCTCTCAAAAATAAGTAAACATTAAAAAAAAAAAAAAAGGAGCCTGCCTCCGTGCCCCAGGGCTGAAACTAATTCTAAAGGAGTCTTTTTAGAGAAATGAAGTTATACAGAGATGTTTCTCAGTCTTGCTTCAACTGTAATAATAATTGATCCTAATGTTCACAAAATTACTCATCCTCCTTTAAAGTTTCTTGAGCCAAACCCAAATCAAAGCTAAATGATGGTGTCTGTGTAAAAGTGATAAGTGAGTCTGTGTAAGTGAGTCTGTGTAAAAGGCTCACTGCCATTCCTACCACCAGATGATTCTGAAACCTGCCAACCACCACCCCCTGCCTGAGAAGCCTTAGTTCCTAGATCATATTTCTGGCCAAATCCTTGTATCACTTACAGTTGAGTTCTAGAATTTCAGTTTTCTAATCTGGAAAAGAAAATTAAGTCACTGAGGGAATATGTATTGCCTCCTTCTTTGTTACCAAATCTTCACAGAATGTGATGCTTGATCACCGTTGTGATTATCTTATTATTTTCATTGCAGGAATTTAACATTAGCTGAATGGCCACAATATTCCTGACTCAATCTAGGATAAATGATAGGGGAGTCTCACAGAATCATAGGTACCGCTGACTCCAGGCCAATAATTTAGCTTTTCATTTCAAAAGGTGATGTTCTCGATCAAAACTTTGCTCATATTAGAAACATAAGACAAGAGGTCAAATGAGAAGATGCATTCCATCTGTGAAGTGATTCACAGTTTCAATATATCAGTCTTGCCTCCATCCAGATCACTTATAAAAACATCAAACAAAGGCAGAGGTAGAGTCGTGTGATATATCACAAGAGATCTCATTCCAGATTAAAATCAGTAATTAACCAATATTAGATATATCTTATTATTCCACCTTTTTAGCAATTACTTAAAAGACTATACAGAAGGGCATATTGCTAAACTTGAAGATGGCACAAAACTGGGAGAGGGAGTTAACATTTTGGATTCTACATGTCTTAAAAGTTCTTGCCAGGCTGGACCAATGGCAAAAATGTAATACAAGATATCACAGGAATAAGTGTAACTTTGTAGTCAAGTTGAAAAGGCCTTTACAGGTACATTGCATTATACCAACAATCAGATGAAAAATCAGCAAGGCTCTTACTTTCCCATAAAATCGTATGAGCCATTGTGCTTTGCCCAAAATGCTAATTTAATTTCAGATGTCATTAATAGATATCTAGTTCAAAATGGTTGAGGTAAGAATTCTGTTGTGAAATGGTCAGACATCACATCACTAGGATAGAAAAGTTAATATAATTTTTTTACCAACTACGTGAATTCAAGCAAGTCATGTGACTTGAGCCCTCATATTCTCATCTGAAAATGGAAATAATAGCTGACAAACATATTTCTGTAAAACTGTGATAAAATCAGATGAAACCGTTCCCATAAAAGTGTCTTAAAAATTAGGGGCGCCTGGGTGGCTTAGTCGGTTAAGCGTCCGACTTTCACTTAGGTCATGATCTCGCGGCTCGTGGGTTCGAGCCCCGCGTCGGGCTCTGTGCTGACTGCCAGCTCAGAGCCTGGAGCCTGTTTCAGTCTGTGACTCCCTCTCTCTCTGACCCTCCCCTGTTCACGCTGTCTCTCTCTCTCTCCTAGAAATAAATAAAAACATTTAAAAAAAATTATAAAGTGTGGGGCTGCCTGGGTGCCTCAATCTATTAAGCATCCAGCTCTTGGTTTCAGCTCAGGTCATGATGTCATGGTTCATGAGATCGAGCTGCATACTGGGCTGTATGCTGACACAACAGAGCCTCCTTGGGATCCTCTCTCTCCTCTCTCTCTACCCTCCACCCCCACCTGCCTCTCTCAAAGTAAATGCATAAACTTTTTTTAATTATAAAATGTTACTGCACTAGACATGTTATTTTTGTTGCCCACTAACCATCCACTTATTTGTAATAAATGCAATGCAGCTATTCTTTGAAGATCTCACCTCCACCATCTGAGCCATGTTACAGCCCTAACTGACTGAGGCCACAGACATGTGTTTGAGAATGGGCACATAATGCAATTAGGACCAAGCAGACATGAGGAGACTATGCTACAGCTCTTGAAAAAAAAAAAAAGTCTTGTCCCTTTTCTGTGTTTGGCAACATAAGGTGAGTCTTGGGTTAGCATCCTACTACCCAGGAAAGAGTCGGTCTTAAGATGAACTGATGGACAGAAGACAGAAATGAAAGAGACAAGAAACTAATGACCTTATTTGATATTCTGCATTAGACCCTGCTCCCAGAGGAAGCCCAGATTCCCCTGATTGTGCTGTATTCCAAGCCAATCTCTTTCCTTTCTTAAGTCAATTTGAGCAAGGTATTTCTGTTCATTGCAACAGGAAGTGTCCTATGATTAAACATTCATTTTTTTAATTTTTTTAATGTTTTATTTATTTCTGAGAGAGAGAGAGCATGAGGAGGGGAGGGTCAGAGAGAGAGGGAGACACAGAATCTGAAACAGGCTCCAGGCTCTGAGCTGGCTGTCAGCACAGAGCCCAACGTGGAGCTTGAACCCACAAACCGTGAAATCATGACCTGAGCCAAAGTCGGATGCTTAACCGACTGAGCCACCCAGGCACCCTGATTAGACCTTCATTTTAATGCCGTGGATAAATTCAGTTATTCAATTATATGGAAATAATAAATGGGGGAATTTTCAAATGGATGTATGTATATACATAGTCAACAAAAATCAAATCTATATTTAGAATGTGTTAGACTGTTGTAATTGTAAGATTGTGTCAGATTGTTAGATTGCAATGTTAGATTGTTTCTCAAAACAAAATTTCATTCCTAACTATGCCTTGGATTCTAAGATTCATTATAAGGAATTACATTGAAAAATCCATTCTAAAGATAATTTCTTAGCATTCTGCCTCTGGGAAAGCCATGTTTCCAGCCTTCCTCATCTTGTCTTCTTTGTCTTCCTGCTGAGCTAATAGCCAGATCTCCAACTAAAACAGCAGTATCCATCTCTGATTAATGGGACCTTTCTCCCCACCTTTTTAAATGGCTTCTTCCCATTGCGATTTCAATCAGAACATTGCTGGGAATCCCTCCTGGTGCCTCTCCAGGAGCACTTCTATTGCCATTCTTTATATACTCCTCCTCAAGGAAGGAAAAGCCAAAGAAATGTCTCCACACTCTGAGGCTAAAATCAACGTAGAATGTGAAGAAACCATAGCACTTTCTCAGCAGAGAGGGCGTATAGCCATCAGCTAGTGCAGGGGTCAGCAATGGGCTAAATCCAGCCCACCTGATTTTTATTTGCAGGTGTTGGTGTAAATAACATTTCATTTGAACAGGGCATGCTTATTTGTTACACATTGTCTATGCTTTCACACTACAACAGCTGAGTTGAGTAGTCAAGAGAAAAACAATAGGGCGAAAGGGTCTAAAATATTTACTATTTGGCCCCTTATTTTAAAAGTTTGTGAACTTCTGAACTGGTACAATCGGTTTTTAAAAAGAAGCTAAGGGGCACCTGGGTGGCTCAGTCAGCTGAACATCCAACTCTTGATTTTGGCTCAGGTCATGATTCCAGTATTTTTGGATCGAGCTGTGCATCAGGCTCTGGGCTGAGTGTGGAGCCTGCTTAAGATTCTCTCTCTCTCTCTCTCTCTCTCTCTCTCTCTCTCTCTCTCTCTCTCCCCCCCGTCCCTCCCCTGCTCACACACACGTGTACACATGGGTGCTCTCTCTGTCTCTCTCTCTAAATTTAAAAAAAAATTACTTAAAAAAAATTTTTAGGGGCGCCTGGGTGGCTTAGTCGGTTAAGTGTATGACTTTCGCTTAGGTCATGATCTCGTGCTTCATGGGTTCGAGCCCCACGTCGGGCTCTGTGCTGACTGCCAGCTCAGAGCCTGGAGCCTGTTTCAGTCTGTGACTCCCTCTCTCTCTGACCCTCCCCTGCTCATGCTGTCTCTCTCTCTCTTCTAGAAATAAATAAAAGCATTTAAAAAAATTTTTGAAAGGAGTGTGCCTGGGTGGCTCAGTTGGTTAAGTGTCTGACTCTTGGTTTTTGGCTCAGGTCATGATCTCATGGTTTGTAGGATCACCTTGAGCTCTGTGCTGGCAGTGCAGAGCCTGCTTATGATTCTCTCTCCCTATCTCTGCTCCTCCCCACTCATACTCTCTTGTTCTCTCTCTCAAAATAAATAAAAAATTAAAATTAAAAATATCATTTAAAAATAAGCTTAGGCCCAGGAAGGGCCTAATGGTAGATAAGAGGCCTAACCCAGATTTATTCTGTGTAGTGTTTTCATGTTCTATTCTTATCCACCTACTAGATTAGTGGTACCTGAAAGCAGATATTGGGCCTTATATTTCTGTGGTATCCAAAACAATGGAGGCTAAATACTGAAGTCATCATTAAAACAAGTTAAATAAATGCATAGGGATTGAGGAAATAAAAGATTCCTTCAGAGACCTCTCTTCTATGTAAACCTCTCCTGTCTCCACAGCCTCCAAATATTTGTAGCCACGAACCAATTCTTCTACCACTGGTCATCAAGCCACTATCTATGACATCATCTATAAAATACTATAATGGTATCCTCTTCCCAAAGTTGTAAGGGTCAAATGAGAAAAGGTGTATAAGGCATGCAGGACAGTGCCTGGTTAGTGTTCAACATTCAACGAGTAGTAGATGATGAGGTGCCTGGGTGGCTCAACTGGTTAAGTGTCGGACTCTTGGTTTTGGCTCAAGTCATGGTCTCACAGTTCATGGGATTGAGACCCACCTCGGGCTCTGTGCTGACAGAGCAGAGCTGATGAGATTCTCTCTCTCCCTTTCTTTCTGCTCCTTCCCCACTTGCTCTCATGCTCTCTCACTCTCTCTCTCAAAAATAAATAAGTATTAAAAAAAAGAGTAGTAAATGATGATGATGATGATGATGATTTATCATTACCATAAAAACAGAGGCATCCTGAAATATAACTTGATATTCAGAGGACATATAATTACTGAACTGGGGATTTCTCTAGACTGCTCCACAAGCAAAATATGAGGAAAAATACAAGAAGGTGGGGTTCCAACACCCAATATCTACAAACAATTCAATTCAAATTCTATTGCCATCATCCAATGAAGTCAGAGCACAAGTGGTGCTTATAGCACTGGAAGAGGAGAAAAATGATTCTTTACTAAGGGCCAAAGCATTACAAATATCAACACAACATAAACTAGGGGCTCTCTGCTCTTCCCTTTGACAGACAGCCACATCTTCTGGTGCAGTGCCAGCCATGTCCCTGAAACATGATGGTGAAGGTCAGAGTACACAAATTTGCTGTATTAGGTGCCTGGTCACCAGAACTGCTTTTAATTCTGTCAAAGTGGATATTGTCACCATCAATGACCCCTTCATTGACCTCAACTACATGGTATATATGTTTCAGTAGGATACCATCCATGACAAATTGCACAGCACAGTCAAGGCTGAGAACAGGAAATTTGTCATCAATGGAAAATCCATCTCCATGTTCCAGGAGTGAGATCCCACCAACATCAAATGGGATGTTGATGAGTATGCTGTGTCCACTGGGGTATTCACCACCATGGAAAAGGCTGGGGCTCACTTGAAGAGTGGGGCCAAGGGGGTCATCATCTCTGCCCCTTCTGCCGATGCCATCATGCTTGTGATGGGTGTGAACAATGAGAAGTATGACAACTCCCTCAAGATTGTCAGCAATGTCCTCTGCACCACCAACTAGTTGGTCCCTCTGGCCAAGGTCATCCATGACAACTTTGGCATCAAGGAGAGTCTCATGACCACAGTCCATGCCATCAATGCCACTGAAAAGACCATGGATAGTTGAAGGGCCACCCAGAACATCACCCCTGCTTCTCCTGGCACTTCCAAGGCTATCGGCATGGTCATCCCTGAGCTGAATGGAAAGCTCACTGGCAAGGCTATCTTTGTCCCTACCCCTGATGTGTCAGTCATGGATCTGACCTGCCACCTTAAGAAAGCTGCCAAATATTATGAAATTAAGAAGGTGGGGAAGTAGGCATCAGAGGACCCCTTCAAGGACATCCTGGGCTACACTGAGGACCAGTTTGTCTCCTACAATTTTAAGAGTGACACCCACTCTTCCCCCTTTGATGCTGGGGCTGGTATTCCTCTCAATGACCACTCTGTCAAGTTCATTCCAAGAAAAGACAGTGAATTTGGCTACAGAAACCAGGTGGTGGACATTATGGTCTCCATGGCTTCCAAGGAATAAGAGCCTCCAGAGAGAGCAGCAGGACGAGAGAGGCCTTCAGCTGCTGGAGAGTCCTTGTCCCAACTCACCCCACAACACACTTGGAATCTCCCAACCTCCACAGTTTCCATACCAGGCCACCTGAAGAAGGGGAGGGGCTCTGGGAGCCATACCTTGTCATGCACCATCAATAAAGGGTACTGTACCAGAAGAAATAAATAAATAAACAAACAAACTAGGGAGAAACTTAGCAGTGTATCAAACAGCATGTGTATTATGTGGACCCATTGGCGGCCAACAATAGTACTAACTCTCCCCACAATAGGAATGGCCCCATGTGATTCCAGGGGACTCCCCTCAGGCCATACTGGCCTCTGTCTAGTATGACTAACCCTTTCTTCTTTAGATTTTATGGCCATAACTCTCTCTCAGTCAATAGGAATTTATTGTCATTGCTCAACAGCATACCACCTACCTTGTATGAAAGACTTAACCAGGGGCAAAATATTTTTGCCATTCATACCATCCTTTTGCCAAAGAATTATGCTTATGATGCTATTTCGTATTTGGATCATGCCTAATGTGGACATCAGAAGAAAAAATAGGCCTTATAACCCTAGGCATTAGAAACAGTCAAGAACTCCTCCTCTACATCATCTCCCTTTCTGTTCTAAGATGGCAGGTGACAATCCCCCTTTAGACAAACAGCCCTTTAGAACCTAACAGGGGTAGTTAGAGCAATGTAATCTACCCTCTCTCCTGCCCAGTTTCTTTTTTTTTTACTGCTAATCACAGGGAGTAAACTTTTTCCAGTGTTGCTTAGCTCATATCAGGAATCAAACCCTATATGTGGTCCTCTGTGATGTGCTTAACTCATCTGCTTATACCCTGGCATCCAGAAAAGATATACTAGGACTAATAACTAGTAAACTCCCACTTTAGAAGGGCCTTTCCCACCCCAGCCCCCACCTCTACTGCCACCATCTGTGTTTGTTCTTTTGCTATATAAGAACTCAAACTGGGTAGTGAGCATGTTATTTTTAAAAATCTTTTAGTGGCGTCTATACCCAGAACTGCCTCATCACAATTATCCTCACCAAACAAGGAAACTTCACATTGAGAATGGATATGGTGTTCAGCCAGCACCAAATGTCTCTCCTTCTGCCTTTTTGTCTTTCCGATCAATCAGAACATGTGAAAGTCCCAAATGAAGAGTAAACACACAGCCCAGGTTTCTTTCATCTCCTAACATATGTCATGAAGGGGGAAAAAAACCCCTATTCCCAGCTTCAATCAGCCATTCGTTTTCTGCAACTTGAACCTTAAGCTGAAAGGGACGTGTGGGGGTCTGTGGAGGAGGGTTGAATGTGGGCCCACTCCTTGAAAGATAATAGGTATTCGCCGCATACCTGCATCTTGGAGTCATTATCTCCCCTGTGAGCACTTCTGTATTTATATATAATGAGATCATTACCAGGCAGCTATTCCAATTTTATTCAGACTTTAATATTTCTTGAAGGAAAAAAAATAGCATACAAAAGGGTTTGTGATGCCAACTCAATCAGACGTGCTGTTGATGGAGAATTATTCAAGTGCAAGCCGGAACAGGGGGAAAAAATAATTTCAGAGAGGTTTCTGTCAAAGTCGAGTTCTCCTGTGATGATGTTTCGAGTGAATATGCTGAAATGTCCAGAAGTGAGGAAGGAAAATAACAACTAACAGAAGAGAGGGCTCTGTGTAAAATTAACAGCAAGGCATGTCCCAGCCTAACCAGCTGGGCAGGTGGGGCAAGGACGTCCACCCCCCCCCCCCACCCAACCACCACCACCACCACTCAGCTTTCCCCAGGGAATTGAACCAGAGAAACAGCTTTACTCGTCCTTGTCTTTGTGACATAAGCAGCAATCTGGTGTTATAAATGAACCTTTTTTGGCTGCCTAGGTGGCTACTCAGTCAAACATCAGACCCTTGGTTTCAGCTCAGGCCTTAATCTCATAGTTTGCAAGTTCGAGCCACACACCAGGCTCTGCACTGTTAGTGGGTTTCTCTTTCTCTCTCCTTCTCTGCCCCTCCCTGAGTCACACTGTCTCTGTCTCTCTCAAAATAAATAAACTTAAAAAAAAAAAAAAAGAACCCTTTTATGGGTGTTGTCTTCTCTCATGGTTGCACTCAGGTGGTTATGCCAGGTAGAACCCTTCCTTTCCCATTTTCACAGCATACAGCCATACTTAAAAGAAGGGACTTTCTCTCTCGCCACCTCTGTGGCCTCTGCCAGACAAGGAATATGGCAAGATTTTCTTTCCCTTTGTGCCCATTCATACAAAATGGCTAGAAAGTCAGTGCCCCTGCTAATCAAGTATTCTGGCTAAGGTTTAATAAACCATACTCTGTCAGTTTTCAGCAAATTAGGAAATCAAATGAAAGAAATCAAATAGTAAAATCCAACAAAAAGGAATCCCTCTCTGATAATCCAGACAGCACCTCAGGATTACTTGAAACGTTGGCTGACAATTATGAAAGTTGTTTGTCACCAGCCAGCACTTTTAGAAATATGCTCTGCTAATATGAGCTCTCTGGATGTTTGAACTTCGGATAAACATGAATTTACTCATTCATTTCTAAGACCTATAGTTTATCCCAAGATTACAAACCCAAGAAGAGGATCATCTTAGCTATTAGCTCTCAGTCCTGAACTGCAGATGGGAATAAGCTGTTGGGGCAGAAATGAAGGCCTGTCATCACAGTAAACACGAAATTAAAGGATTTTCGGTTTTTTTGTAAGGCAATTGTAAAGCACTAATTATTGTTTTCCCCTAGCATTTCCTAACAAGGTAAACCAAAATAACAGTATAAGAGAATTTACAAAATGTACATGCTGTCTACTGAGCCCCCAAACATGAGTCAGACATGGAGTTGGTAGATTTCTTATTATTTCTGTTGTCCCAACTTAAAGAGAGATCTTGAAATGGTCACTAGGTAGTTCCGGGAAAATTGTGAAGGCTACTTTATAGGTCTTAGTCCTGGAATGTGCTCAACATTTAGAAATCAGTTTTTAGGGGCACCTGGGTGGCTCAGTTGGCTAAGAGTCCAACTTTTGGTTCAGTCTCAGGTCATAATCTCACTCATGGTGGGTGAACTTGGGTTCATGAGTTTAAGCCTGCAGTGTGAGTGTGGAGCCTGCCTGAGGTTCTCTCCTCTCTCTCTCTCTCTCTCTCTCTCTCTCTCTCTCTCTCTCTCTCTCTCTCTCTCTTTCTCTCTCTGTCCCTCCAAGGCTTTCTCAAAATAAATAAATAAACTTGAAAAACAAAACAAAACAAAACAAAACCAGTTTGTAAAAGAAAGAACAGAAGGAAGGAAGGATAGTGATCTCATGTCTCCATGAAATACAGCTAGCTCCACCATAATCTATACCATGTAGGCAAAGAATTGCATCAAAATAGCTCTAACAACTCTTGAACTTAAAAGAGACTTAAATAAGAATATGGGAACAATTTTCTCTCCATCTCCCTAAACCCACAAGAGCTGATCATAGCAATCGTTTTAAGATTAACCCCTTGCAAGAGAGGCAAACCATGAGAGACTCTTGAATGCTGACAAAAACTGAGGACTGATGGATGTGGGGAGGAGGGGGGGTGGGCATGGAGGAGGGTACTTGTGGGGATGAGCACTGGGTGTTATGTGGAAACTAATTTGACAATAAACTATTTGAAAAAAAAAAAAAAAAAAAGATTAACCCCTTGCAAAGGAGAATCTGCCCAAGTAAGAAGTATTCCATTTCTATACATCGTTCACTCTTGTGTGTTAGCATGCTATGTGTGTGTGCATGTGCACATGTGTGGAGTTTTCATTTGCCATGAACATGGCTTCTCCAGAGGGACTTAGCAACTCAGCAGTTGTCCTCCATCGGCCTCCCTTGGCTCTTTATCTCCCTCTAAGTCCTTCCCTCACAGCCTTAAAAGAAGGGAGGTCTCTCTTTTTGTTCAAACCCTTCTGCCTCTCCAGCATCCTCAACTGAGCCTCCACTGTCCCTTTCCTTCTGTCATCCAATATACTTGCATTCCCCATCTGTGGAAAATCCTCCCGAGCTATCAGAGGCCGTGGCTTCCATCCCCTCCTCTTCTGTGCACTCACCACGACACCAGCAAGACGATTAGGAGCATCACTTCTCTTCACACTATGCTTCCATGACTTGGCCTTGCAACTGCCTGCAAACATTGCCATATTTTAGTCTTATCTTCACTAACTTACAACCCATTCTCTCCATCGATATCTAAAATGCAGCTTTCACGTCCACCACACAGCTGAAATTACTCTTTAAGATCATAAAGTCCAAATGTTTTTGCCAAATTAAATGGTCTCTATGGGCTCTCACTCCTTTGGACTTTTTGGATAGATCTGACATGACCAAGAAAGCTCTTCTTATAATCCTTTCACCGAACTCCCACATTATCTGCTCCCTTCTGCCTCATCTCTGTCTGGTGCTACCTGTCTGCTACAAGGGCACCTGGCTTTATTCATAGCTGGGTAGCCAGCTATGTGGTGAGAGCTTCAGAGATGATAAGGTATTGCTCTCCACTCCCACTGTCCCCACCACCACCACACACAGAGCACCACCCCACACCAAATATGTCATTGACGAGTCATCTCTTTGGGTTAAAGTACCATATCTCACAGAATCTTCTGTTCAAAAAGTAAATGCCTTTTAAAAGCTTGTATATGGGGCGCCTGGGTGGCTTAGTCGGTTAAGCGTCCGACTTTCACTTAGGTCATGATCTCACGGTTCGTGAGTTCGAGCCCCGCATCGGGCTCTGTGCTGACTGCCAGCTCGGAGCCTGGAGCCTGTTTCAGTCTGTGACTCCCTCTCTCTCTGACCCTTCCTTGCTCATGCTGTCTCTCTCTCTCTCCTAGAAAGAAATAAAAACATTTAAAAACAAACAAATAAATAAAAGCTTGTATATTAATTCATCACGTATTAACACAAAATTAATTTAAATTAAATTTAATTTAATTTAATGTTAGCTCAGAAATCAGAAAGTAGCACATGAAGAAATGCAAGATAAAAGGAGTTCGTTTTGAAGGAATGTCAACGCTAGTCTAGATAGAACAAAATAAAATCATGCCCAAGAAACTAAATATACTTTAGTACCTACAGAAACACTATTCACATACTTAAAACAATATGAAGGGTGCCTACGTTACTCAGTCAGTTAAGTGTCCAACTTCAGCTCAGGTCATGATCTCACAGTTCGTGGGTTTGAGCCCCACATTGGGCTCTGTGCTGACAGCTCAGAGCCTGGAGCCTGCTTCAGATTCTGTGTCTCCCTCTCTCTCTGTCCCTCCCCCATTCACACTGACTCTCTCTCTCTTAAAAATAAACTGACATTTTTAAACAGTATGAAAATTACCATAATTGACAACAGGCAAGGTAATATCCTACTAACTCTCCAGAACTCTGATTAAAAATGACAAATCTGATGCCCCCTCAGAGAGTTAAAGGTCTATAGTACGGAGGATTCTGGGAAAGTTAATTATCAACATCTGTCTATGAAGGTTCTAAAATAGCATGATGATTTACTGTTGGAAATATGAAAGAGAACGTTCCTTTTCTACCAAATGCTGTAGTGCTTTTTAACTGCCCTCCCCGACTTCAACCAGAGAAAATTGGCCACAGTTTCTGCTGAGACCACAAGGACCTCATCCTTTTTCCCCATAAATAGCTTTCTCTGCTCATGGGCTCTGTGGGGAATACTTAACCTTGTATCATTGCCGTTGATAAAGTCTTAGAGCCTCACCCTAATGATTAGCTCCCCACCATTTAGACTATTGCTGGCAATCACCAAGCTTTGTATAAAGCAACTGAGTGTTTATTTATCAGAGTTCACTCCTTAATTTTTGCAGTCCCAGAACCTAGATCAGTGGGTAGGAAATAAATTGTCTCGATACTATGTGTGAAAGCGGCCAAGTTTAAAGTTCCCTTTTCTCTCTCAACAAAATGTACTCTGGTACCAGATTAATAAGATTATGCCTCCACTCTGGAGCAAAGTGCCACCTTTAATCATTTCCAGAAGTGGGCCATCCAACCTTCTGCATTGTAGGTTCATGAACCACAGGAAAAAGATCACCAGGCAGTGTCAAAGGCCAAAAATACCTTGTCTCTGAGGACCTTCTTCTCACAAAAGGTCTTAGGAATCAATCAAAGCAAGGGCATAACCACCTAGGATTCCACAAACAGGGGATTTGAAAACCCCTAGCGTCTGTAATAAAGGAGACTGTGCAAATCATGCTGATACCAGAAGTACACAGGATTTGCAAGTGATATCCATTATTTGTATGCTGGCATCATGACATGAGATTCAAGGACAGCATAGAAACTGAGCGTATAATGGATCTTATGATGAGCTGATTCTTAGGTTCTCTGTCTCTTTATGTACCTGACTGGTCATGCCTTGAGGGAGAAAGCAAACTATGACCAGAGGGCAAAAAAGAGACTCTCTTGCCCTGCTATTAGTAAATTCTACCACGAACAGGATTTGAAGACAGGAAACATGTGCCAAAGGTGAATTATTTAGTTCTTCTTTCCGTGAAAAAAGATACCTGCCCTCTTTACCTATATCAACTGGGTGTCTTCTTCCAGAAGTCATGGAGCAGGAATTCTTAATTGCACTATACCATGGGTTGGCAAACTATGGTCCACAGGCCAAGTCTAGCCCATTGGCTGTTTTTTGCAGATATAGTTTTATTGGAACACAGCCATTCTCATTCATTTACATATTACCTATGGCTGCCTCCCTGCTGCAATAGCATAGTTAAATAGTTGCAACAAAGTGCTTATGACATGCGACACCTGATATTAACTTATTTACCCTTTATAGAGAAAGTCTACTGTCTCCTGCCCTATATCCTCTATGGCAAAGGTAAAAATAATTATAATAATGGCAACCATTTATCAAACTTTTCAATATTCAATACACTATTAAACACATTACGTGACTGTTATCATTAAACCACAACAACAGATGTATGTACTAGATACTTTTCGTTTTCTCCATTTTAAAAGTGAAGGAGGAGGACACTTGTGGGGATGAACACTGGGTGTTATGTGGAAACTAATTTGACAATAAACTATTTGTAAAAAAAAAAAAAAAAAAAAAGTGAAGGATCCAAGGCTTGGAGAACTACTAAGTCTCCAAGACTAGGAAGTGGTGGAGGCAGGATTTGAAGCCTGTCAATCTAAACCCAGTGTCTACTTCTTTCAACTAGTAAACAAGATTTCCTCAAATACAATGATAATAATTGCTATCATTTTCAAGTGTTTACTATACACTAGCTTTTGCATATATTGTTTCTAAAGCTCACCCGTGCCTATGCTTGTATTTTCCAAAGATCAGGGAACAGGAACCCAGATTGGTTAAATAATTTAACCAAGAACAGAGGGCTGAGAGTAGAAGACCCTGTGTTCAAACTCAGACACCAGAGTTCTTCCATTACATCTGCCACCTCATAGAAGAAAGACAGCCCTTAGGAGACAGCATAATCAGCATAAGAAATAATGGATTTTTTTTCTAAATTCCATTCTCTCTAGAAAGACTATGGGTCACCACAGTCAGGTACCAGCCCTCACTTGGTCATTCACTAGCTATCTATGTGGCACTTGGCAAAACACTTAATCCGTTCAGATCTCAGTTTCCTTGTTGGCAAAGAAGGAAGTTCAGGTTGGATGCTCTCTGAGATCTCCCAGCTCAAACACTCTCTAAACTTGCCATTCCATCCCTTCGCAGAGTTATGTGGTCATTGTTGCTCTGTGTGTATGCACGCGGTCTTGATAATTGCAAACTATCAGAAAGAAGCAGTCCATTTTCTGATTTGAAACTCTTCCCATGGGAAAAGTTATCCCACAAGATAATCTTTCATTATCTCATTATATCACACTCTACTTGCCTTCTATTCAAGAGAGAGTCTGAACTCAAGTCAACTCCTACCGTCACTTATCATTACAGTGTGGTTCATGAAAATAGCTGCTTTCTCTTAGAACACAAAAAGGATATCAGACACTCATGACTCTTGTTCCTTTTTGTTTCCTTTTGTTGCCTTTAATTGAGGGTATTTTGGCTCATTTATTAAACAGCCAATAAGATCTAATTCCTAAGACCTAGATGGCTCAAATGCAATAAATGTACATTAAATACTATGTGATTTGGTGGCAGTGATTGTTTCCCTGTATTATATAATTTTTTAAAATATTTTAATGTTTTATTTATTTCTGAGAGAGAGAGAGAGAGCAGGGGAGGGCCAGAGAGAGAGGGAGATACAGAATCTGAAACAGGCTCCAGGCTCTGAGCTGGCTGTCAGCACAGAGCCTGTTGCGGGGCTCGAACCCACGAACTGTGAGATCATGACCTTTGTTGAAGTCAGATGTTTAACCGACTGAGCCACCCAGGCGCCCCTATAATATTTTAAACCACTACCGTCTATCTGGTAAATTCAAATAGTAAGGCTTATGGCTGTTTATAAGGTAGGACTTTTCCAATGAGCTGTCTTATCTGTATCTTATTTCCTAATCCTATTACCTTCCTCTATAGATCATCAAACATTAAGGGCCACCAAAGTCAGGTGTAAAATGACTTCCCAAGCAAAAGCTGAATTCTAAAAACTGCCATGTAGAGTTTCTCAAATGGCGGCTCTTCTCAGACTAGCTTCCCTTCACTTTGACTGATGGGCAAAACTGATGCAAGGAAATACTTTTACTGAGTTTACTTCTTTAAGCAACTTGTTTAAAAAAAAAAAAAAAGGCCATCTTGCCAGTGATCCCTTTAAGCCTTTTTAATTGCAAAATTCTTCTTTATGGTGTCACTGACCCAGCCTTAGCAGAGTTCATTTCAGAAATGTGCTGAAGTGGGTACCAGGGCTGACAACTAAGGCTGAGAAATGTTTTAAGTATCACGACTCTACATTTTTCTCCTGTCTGTGAGGTTCAGGGATTCATCCTGTCTGCATCATGCCTGCCCTTTGTTTATGCATGAATGAGATATTTTAGACACTGAGGACATGGCACAGACACCAGCCCTTCCTGGAAAAATAAGACCTAGACCTCAAATCAGGGTGAGGACACAGACTGTCCCCAGTGCCAACTAATTTTCAAATGTGAACACAGAAACACTGGTTAGCAGGCTTCTCCAGTTCTTCTATTGGCCCCTAACCTTTAGCAAGACAAAAATGTCACATATAATAGATCCTAAAATTAACAGTACATCTTGCTTTTCAGTTGACCAGATCAGCTGAGAAGAAGGTCAGTCTCTTACCCCCTCCAGATAAGAGGTTGTCATTGTTTGAGTACATTTAACAACACCACAGACATTAGGCCTCAGAAAACATCTGATAACTTAGAAGCTCAGAATACGGATCAAAATAAACCTGCAAAAAGTAATTCAGCTTCACCTCCTAATTCTTGGTAGGGCCACACTTAAAGCATCCTGTATCACTTAGGAAAATCTCTTCTTTGCTCATGCATCTACTAGATAACTGTTTCTTGGGCACCTGCTATTTACAAGACACGGTTCTAGGCACTGGGCATACTCTGAACATATCTGTAATAAAGCTTACATTCTAGTAAAGGAGACAGGCAATAAACAAATAAACAAGAAAAGTGTATGATAGGAGTTAGGACTATTTTAAGGATAAAATAGGATAATATGCTACAGAAGGATGAGACTACTTTTTAAATAGTCAAGAGAGATTCTCCAAGGAGTTGACATTTAAGTTGAAAATGGAATGAAATGATGATACTCTGTGAAGATTTTGGTTAGGGGAAGAACATTCCAGGCAAAGGGAATACCTAGTGAAAAAGCGCAAAGACAGAAGGCAACTTGAAGTTTTCAAGACATGGCAAGGCACAGTAAAAGAGGAGAGAAATACGAGATAAAGTCAGCAGGTGGGCAGAGGCCAGAACACGTAAGGTCCTGAAGACTCAGTTGGAGAACTTCATTTTGGCCTAGTTATGATGAGAGCTAGTAGATGTTTATAATAAAGGGAGCTCTGTGGCCCAATTTTTTTGAAGGGTACCTTAGGGGCACCTGGGTATCTCAATCAGTTAGGTGACCAACACTTGATCTCCACTCATGTCCTGATCTCATGGTTCACGGGTCCAAGGTCTGCACTGAGCTCTGTGCTGACAGTGAGGAGCCTGTGTGGGATTCTCTCTCTCCCTCACTCTGTGCCCCTCACTGCTCACTTGCTCTCTTGCTCACCCTCTCTCTCTCTCTCTCTCTCTCTCTCTCTCTCTCTCTCAAAAATAAGTAAACATTAAAGAGTACCCTAACTTCTGTGAGGAGAATGGATTACAGAAGCAAAACTGAAAGCAGGGAGGCTACGTAGGTGATTGCAATGGTCCAGGTGAGAGACGATGGCTGCTTATACTGGGTGGCAAAAAGTGAGAAGTCTGGAGAAATGTCTTGGATAGAGAATGTCAGGATTTGCTGACAGACTTGATGTGGAAAATGGGGGTGTCAAAAAATGACTTTCCAGCTTCTGGCTAGCCCATACACACTGACTCTATTCACTCCTTTGGCATCTGAGATTGTGATGCTCCAGCCAAATGGCACCGGAAGCATGACCAATTGCACTGTAAATTTGAAATGCACCAGAGGAAACCAGTATATTTTATAAACTGTCATCAGAGAAATCATCACTGTTCTGGTTCACTCCTACAGAGAAATGTTGCTACTAGAGAGAGCCTCTGAGCATGCCTGCATAAGAGTAGTATTCTTAACTTAAGCAGAAAGAGTGCATTTCCTCATTATGTTCCTGTAGCTGGGAGGCACACGAAATAGAGAGTGGGCTTGGGATTCTGCACTTTGTTAAACTGAAGGGACAATCAGCATCAGGAACATTAGCCATGGCAGTACACAGGACTGCTCAACGATGTATGAAAAGAAGAACCAGTCATCTGAATTGAATTTTCAGCTGGAGCCTAAGAGGCCAAATTTAATCATCCACCTGAAATTATCACACAAGTCAATACTTCCTCCCTTCTCCTTGCAAAGGAAAAGGGACTGATTCTTTATTTTTCAGTCAAGCAGGTGGCCTTGAGGCAGCTAACCAGCTGGCTGAAATCTAAATACCTTTGCCAAGACAAAAGCCAGTAACATGATTGATTATCTTCTCATTGTAGGAGAAGAGAACCTCCCCCAGCCAATCAGCATGCAGGACCGCTATCAGATCCTCATTGAACCAAACCAGACTTACAGCTGATAAACGAAAGAGCCGAAGTTCCAGGACCCGACTGGCTGGGGCTCCAGCTACCAGCTCAATTCCACTTAAGGCATTGATTCTAACAAGGATCAGTTAGTTCCTTAGTTGTCAAGCCCTAGCCTTCTTTTTACAGACCCTGAATAGATATCCACACTCCCAGTCAATCATTTCAATATATCTGTCTCCGAGTTGGAATTGGTCTCCCCTAGAGATAAGACTCCTCTCCCAAACCTCTTGGCAGTACAGACTTCTGAATGGCGTATAGAGTCTCCCTTCTATGTCTTCCAAGGGTGAAAAATGCCTTGTGTACATCCGACTTAATTGGAAGCCCACAATTAGTATCCTATTTGACCGTGGCTTGTCATCCTGCCTCCCATGCACCTTCCTAAAAGCAGGAAGCAGGATGGTCCACCTAAGTCATCAAACCTGACTTCTTTGCTCAGGGAACCAGGTGAGAGGATAAGGCCAGGCCAAATGGCCCCTGTGAGGTGGTGCTCCCAAACTTCAGTGGGTTTCCTGCCTCTGCTGAAATTCTCCTGGGCATCTACAATATCTTCTCATCCTCAACCCAGAAGGAATATGAAAATTGAGATAATAGATTTTAACAAGCAGGTGACCACAGGTTTCAAATTCCACTTGCTCCTTGATACTTATCAAGGCTATCAGTATTTCAAACTCTTCACTGGTAAGATAGAAAGGAAGAGTTGCCAAATAAAACACTAGACAGAGGAATATAGCGGAATTAATCTTCTCCTGAATGGAAGTCCCATTCGAGGGTCAGAGTAACTCCTTCTGAAACTTCATAATATAATGGTGTCCCTTGTTCCTAAGAAACCCAAAGGATGCCATGCACTCTTCAAGAATCTTCTTCCTTCTGCTTCGTGAATGCTAGTGTCATGGTTTGCAATGTTTACTATTAGCCTTGATAACTGAGCTTAAGTAAAAGGCCCTCATAGAAAGAAGTTGTCACAGAAGCAAAAGAAAGCCAGCATTCATTACCCTAAAATCTTTTCCACAAGCTTAGGGTGAAAGGCAAGATCTTCTTGCCCTGCCACATAAATCTTGCTTGCCTCTGTCAGCTCACGAAGGTTATTTTCTTCCTAAACACTGAACATCAGACTTGCCAAAAAATTCTTCCTTATTGATCAGACAGAGACAGAATATTGAAGTTAGAGAGCCTGCTTGCTGAGCCACTTCCCTTATTTCAAGGAGAGCCTGAAATTCTAACGGTGCCTCTACCATGAAGGTTTCAATCCAGGTTGTGTGAGGATGGAGCCAGTGCTGGGTGAGAGGCATCACCTACCTCCAGCCTGGAAATACAAGCCTGATTATCCAAGGCAAAATACCAGCAATCAAGTAGTGGGAGTTGGGGGAGGACAGGGAAGCCAGGCACAGCTCAGCTTCTCTCCCTACCAACAGGATTCTTGATGAAATCACAGGAGTCCCATAGCAGCTCTGGTTCTATCTGCATTCTCTCCACCTATGCTCTTAGGCAGAAGCACAAATATATCTTGTGAGAAACCTAATAGCACTGGCAGAGGAGGAATGCTATTTTCAAAGGAATCAAAGGAGCCTCAGCTCAGTCCTCAGGGTCTCCGCACAGCCTGCTTCCTGGACCCCTGCTCCTCCAGAAGCTTTCCCCAGCACAATAGCAGCACTGCCTCATTCCATAGACAGCAATGCCAGGTGCTACTTGGTGGGTGCTTTAAATGTGTGCACTCCCTCGGGATGATCAATATTCAGTTACAGTTCTACCTACAGGGGAGGAAAGATAGAAAAAAGCCTTTCTGTCATCCTTTTGTTCACTAATGGTATTCTTTATATTCAAGTGGTTTTTTTAAATAGTAAGGAGAGGGAAAAAATACAGGAAAGAGAAGGAATGAAAAGGGAGAAGGGAAAGGAAGGATGAGAAGGGAGGAAGGAAGGGAGGAAGAGAGGGAAGGGAGGGAGGAAAGAAGGGAGAGAGAGACGTTAGAGAAGGCTTTAAAAATCAAAGAAGTGCCATGGGGCACCTGGGTAGCTCGATCACTTGGGAGTCTGACTTTGGCTCAGGTCATGATCTCAAGGCTCATGAGTTAGAATCCCACATCAGGCTCTCTGCTGAAAGAGCCTAGAGCCTGCTTCAGATTCTGTGTCTCCCTCTTTCTCTGCCCCTCCCCCACTCATGCTCTGTCTCTAACTCTTAAAAATAAATTAAAAATGGGGCGCCTGGGTGGTTTAGTCGGTTAAGCATCCGACTTTCGCTTAGGTCATGATCTCACGGTTCGTGGGTTCGAGCCCCGTCGGACTCTGTGCTGACTGCCAGCTCAGAGCCTGGAGCCTATTTCAGAGTCTGTGTCTCACTCTCTCTCTGGCCCTCCCCTGCTCATGCTGTCTCTCTCTCTCTCCTAGAAATAAATAAAAAATATTAAAAAAAAAATTAAAAATGTTTTTAAAAAAATTAAAGACGTGCCAATGAGCATGCTGCTATGGCATGAAGCCTAGTGCTCGTGGCCACCACACAGAGTGAAGGTATGAATCATAGAGGGGTCACATGGCAGTACCCAAGGAGTGGGGGAGGGTTAACTATCAGAATTGCCTGAGCAGCTTTGCCAGAATATCCTCCTCCTCCACCCCCTAGAGAATCTGAGGTTGCTCTACAGCTAACAATTTGGGAAGATGCCCAAGATGTGTTAAGTAAAAAACACAAGATGCAAAAGAGCCCATTTAGTGAGATCCCATTTCTGTAAATAACAGCAATAAGGGCACCGGGGTGGCTCAGTCAGCTAAGCATCGTGACTCTTGGTTTTGGCTCAGGTCGTGTGATCTCACAGTTTCTGGGTTTGAGCCCCTCATTGGCCTCTGTACTAATAGCACAGAGCCTGCTTGGGATTCTCTCTCTGCCACTATTCCATGTTCTCTCTCTTTCTCTCTCTCTCTCTCTCTCTCTCCTTAAAAGAAATAAGTTAACATTAAAATAACAATACTACCAATATAGCCATAATTACAAGTCACGTTTGGACATATCATTACATGCCTAGAATAATATGGCAGAACATATAGCAAATAAAAATGGTGGTTTTCTTTAAGGGATGGGTTTCTTTAAGGGATGGCGCTTTCCATCTTGAAGTGTATTTATGGGAGTATTTCAAATTATGAATCAGTATGTTTAGTCCACTAATTAGACTCACCAAAACCCTTTACTGGTACCCTGGCATGAGTCACACACAACAGAACAAGAAAAACATTGTCAATACTCAAGTCTCGAAGAAATAAATTTTTTGTCTGTTCTGCTCTAAATCTAGTTAGGAAGATTCTGCCATATACTAACAGAACAAAGGTTTAAGACTGAGCAAGACTGGAAGAAAAGACCCCATGGGCTGGAGAGACAACATGTAGGGGGCACCATCAGAGATAGGACAGGTTGACAAGGAGAAGTGGGCAGTCCCACGGAGGAAAGTCTGGCCAGCTTCAGGAAGCTGCAGGAAACCAAGAGTGCCTGCATTATCTTCTCTTCACCCCTTGCTGAGGACCACCCACGGCCAAGGGTGGTTTGTCACCCAGTGATGTTCATCTTGGATTGACTCTGATCTACCCACCCCTCCACAGGTACCCAGCACTGCCCCATGCCTGCTTCCCACCCACCTCCAGTGGAAAACTCCCAGTACCTAGTTCCACAACACTAAATCTTCATGACCCACCACCTTACCCCAAATCAGATGAACCATAAGCAACAGAGAACGATTACAGGAAGAAGTAGAATCTTGCTACGGTCTTGATGGAACAAACTTGAAATTACTGCCCGGATGGGAACACACCAGCCCTGTTATATGAACATTTCATAATGTTTTCAGTTTTTGCTGCATGCAGGTACTACTTGGCGATGAGAAACATGTTTTAGGGACACTTGGCTGGCTCAGTCAGAAGAGTAGGTGAATCTTCATCTTGGGGATGAGAGTTTGAGCCCCGTGTTGGGTGTAGAGATTACTCAAAAGTAAAATCTTAAGAAGAAGAAGAAGAGGAGGTGGAGGAGGAGGAAGAAGAAGGAAGAGGAGGAGGAGAAGGAGAAGGAGAAGGAGAAGGAGAAGGAGAAGGAGAAGGAGAAGAAGAAGGAGAAAGAGAAGAAGAAGAAGAAGAAGAAGAAGAAGAAGAAGAAGAAGAAGAAGAAGAAGAAGAAGAAGAAACATGTTTTAAAAGAACCCAATAGGATTCACCATTCACTATTTATCAAATCTAAACTTAACATTGGCTCTTAAGACCTTCCTTCTGTCAACTTTCTGTCAGACCAATCCAGCATATCATTCACGCCCTGACGATGCCTTTCCCCCATTATAGGTACACAAGCCTGTGTGTGCACGAGTGCGCCCCAAGTGGTCCCTTCTTTCCACTGCATTACCAGGCAATGGGCATCTGTCTGGATGCTCTCTTCCTTCCACCCTTCTCATTCCCATAGTTATTAAGTACTGACTGAATTCCCCTTTGGCTTTTGAAAATAGGCACGTTGTTTCAGTTACTTGACTTGCTGCTACTTGTCCACACACAGCCTGAACTGGGAGTGTCTCCTGGGCAACAGTGGTTCACTTTCACTCTACCGTCACAGCACAGGACTCACCATTCTCCACGGCCTCTGATACACGACTGGAAATTAACTGCTCCTCTACCAAATGTGATCACTCACTAATAAACTTAGAAGCTAAACACTCTTTCTAGAAAGGACATTTCCAGGGGCGCCTGGGTGGCTCAGTCGGTTGAGCGTCAGACTTCAGCTTGCATCATGATCTCACAGTTCGTGGGTTCAAGCCCTGCTTTGGGCTCTGCGCTGACAGATAGCTCTGAGCCTAGAGTCTGCTTCAGATTCTATGCCTCCCTCTCTCTCTCTCTGCCCCTCCCCCACTAGTGCTATGTCTCTCTCTCTCTCTCTCTGTCTCTCAAAAATAAATAAATGTTAAAAAATAATTTAAGAAAAGATATTTCCCCAGAATGCGTTTTTAATACTTCCGGATGGTGGTTGAAAGACTCCATTATCAGATTAACAGAGAACAGTGATGCTAATAAGTGACACGTGTACAGAAATTTATAGTTGACAGAGACCTCTTCACTTGTGGTTTTCTTACAGAATCTCATTCAGTCCTCAAGGAATGGGTTATTAGAATGAGATTCATTCTGCCTCCATTTCAACTGAGGTGCCGCAAATTTGGCATCAAGATAATTGGGACAGACCACTCCCAGCAGATTCACAGAGATGGTCCCAGAACCCTTCCCCTTCTTCTTGATCCCTGTATTCTGATGAGGATATGAAAAGAGGGCAGGAAGGAGGAAGAACTGTTTGGATGAAAATATCCATAAAGATGTCTTCAGACAAAGCTGTGCTGCTCTGAGCCTTCTGAGTACCCAACAAAACCCCTTGTGGACCAGGCAAGGTGCTACCCAGAGCGATGAGAAGACTTCAGATGACCATGTGGAGTACATATTCTATGCAGCTACCTCCTTACATTCTGACCAAAATGAGTAACTCAGAAAAAAGCATGGCTGAAATGTGAAAACTCAGTAGAGATGTACACTGCATTCAGCTTGCTTCGTGAGTCTGACAGCCAACAGGAGACTCAAAGGGAAAGAATTTGGCTGAAGAAGGAGCTGGAGGCCAATTCTGGCTCCCTTCCTGTTGGGTCAGGAGTCTCCACAGCTGGGGAGGAGGTAGACATTTCTGGTTCTGCTACGGTCATATCCCAAGTTCTGGTTGATGGGCCGCAGACGGTACATTCTCCAGCCTTGAGCCACGTGTGGCTCCACATCGCTGAATGGGGATGCAACCCAAAGAGACAAACCATTCCCCATTTGAAGACCAAAGACCAAGATTTACCTCATCTTGAAGATTTACCAATCTTCCTTCTAGACAAAGAGGGCAGGGAAAAGAGGGGAGGGGAAAGAAAGAGCATGGGAAGGGGGAAGGGAGGGAGAAGGGGAGGAGACTCATTACCAGTAAAAAGTCTTTGGAAATATCAAAGATAAACACAAAGCCTGGAATACATCCATCTGCTTCCTGTATTATTCTGTTTCTGAAAATGTAAGTTTGACCAAAAAGCATATCAATGGAAAAAAAAAACAACCCTTCTCTCTCCTCAGTGAGAGTTTCTGCATTGGTTATCTTAAGATCTATATATGAATATGTGCCTTGTTATTCACCAGAATCACTTTCACAAATGGTCACATGGGCCTGGGCTAAATATGGGACGATTATTTAAAGTGATGGAAACCAGAAAACCATTAAACTTGGGGGGTGGGGGGGATATTGAGAGACTGTCTCTTCTTTATGATACACAGTAATAAAAACAACAAACCTGTTAAAAATAACGGCGCCACATTCAACTTTGAGAATCTTGATTTGATTTCTTTGAAATGCAGCAGAGTTGGTCCCCATTTTTGTCATGAGGATGCCCTGATTTTTACCCTACTTTTTCCAATAATAAGCTTGCAAGGTCTCTAGGTAAATGTCTACCTGAGTCATCTGCTATAGACATATCTCAGAATGTAACCCCTGCAAAACACAGAAATGAAATGAATCTGTTCACTCCATGCTGAGCCCAAGTCAAGCCTTCATGCCATTCTTTCACTGAGCAAGTGGACTGAGAACCCACCATGTGCCAAACACAATGCCAAGAGCGGGGCGTAAAAGCGTGAAAAAGACACACAAGGCATCTGCCTTCCTCATGAAGTTCCAGGAAATTAATTTGGAGAATTAGCCAGAGATTATGACAGGTAGAGATTTCAAAGGAATTGTAACTCAACATCAAATTAAGTTTAGATATGTGGGGTTTGGGGGATTTTTTTTTTTTTTTAGGTATCCATTTTGTACATGATAAACAATCAGCATACAAAGAGCTCATCAGTAAGGTACAAACAGGTACAATCATAATGAGGAAATTCCAGCCCTTTGTGTTGTATGGCACTGCTAAGCAAAGAATTGATATTAAGAATAAAGATGAGATGTAGGTAAACCTATGGTGCTGTTTTTATGCAGATTCTATTGCTGATGCTCCCCTGTTCCTATTGCCCAGGGAACATGAAAGACTGTGGGGACATAAGAGTCAGGGCAACAAAGAAGTGTATTTCTGTCCATCAGTCTTTTGTTCTTAAACTCCCTCTCAAATAGGCAAATACTTCTTAAAGGGAAGAAATTAGTCTCTCCTTTTTCCTGAACTCCCTTTACAAAGTAAAGGAGATTTTCCGTAAACTGGTCCCTCTAACCTGCAGACTCTGTCTCAGTGGATCAATAAGAAAATGTTTTTGACGAGTCAAATTTCATTTTGGGGGGAAAAAATAACCCTCTCTATCCAAGCTGCCAAGATTGTGGCTTATGTGTTCTCTGTCCCTCAAGCTATCAATCCGCATTTCACTCTAGACATTGCCCAGATGTCTTGGTCAGTGCACATTAAAGGCTTAGTTTGCTGGCTTCTTAGGAAAGAGATTTAACAGCACATGTTAGATGCTAAGGAACATCCTTCTCCATTGAAAGAGAAATTTTATTTCTCAGGGAGAAAAAAATACAACATGTAGTCACTAGGATGCATTATGAACCTGTTATTGCGTGTGGGATTTATGATCAAGGTCTCTCTCTTCTACAAGGATTCTTCAGCTAAGGGCAGAATTACAGATTTAGGTGGCCACAAAAAAAGGGGGGGGAAATCTTTCACAGACCTTTGGCACCATCTAGTGGCCATATGCTGTCAGGTCATGCAAATGTTTTCCTCTCCAAATTTGAGGAGAATGAGAGGCTCTGGCAGTGAAAGGTCCAGAGCTCCCACTCTAAACAGACTTGGCAGAGGACAGAGTTGGCCAGCACAGGAACTGTTGTTCCTCAGAACACTGTGCTGGGTACATGGCATTTCCTCACAGATCCCCAGAGAGAGAGCTGCAGCCGGATCTCGTGGCATTCTGAACGGAGCCATTTTCAAACCCATCTGTAAAGTGCTTTTGCTATGTCTGCTTAGTCACCTGCTTGGAGCACACTGTCTGGAACACACGGGGGGGGCGGGGGGCGGAGGGAGAAGGTGAGTGTGTGCGCATGTGTGTGTTGTGGGGAGCGGCATGAAAATGCTCAGGGCTTGCGCTGAGCTCCGTGGTGCCAACTGGCATCAGGAAGGGACATATGCGAAATCACACTCCACATGGCCTCTAAATTTAGATAAGCTGTCAATATCCCACACTAGAGGGGCCTTCTTTCTCCTTGCTCTGGTTTAAAGGCTTAGAAACAGAAGCCAAGTTTAGCCCATTTGAAAGCGCTGGCAGTTAATGGTGCTGTCCAGAAGGATGTCAAATAGCAGCTTACGCTATTGACTGAATGCAATGGAGACGCCACCAGCCTCACAGAAGCGGTGACGCAGGGCCAGTCCCCTCCCTGTCGGCAACCCTGTACCTGCCCAACAGACACAAAAGCAAAGTGGGCAGAGGCATGGAGAACTCGTCCTTACGGTTCCCTTTTCCTTCTGCCCACTCCACCCCTCAGGAGCCACTACGTGGCTGATGAATTTTAAGAGTAAATGTCGACAGAAGTTGGGCATAGATGGATACCCAGATCCTATTTTCTCCACCAAGTCTGTATTCCGGCAGGAGATGAAAAGGGGGCATCATCAGCACTGTAGTATTCAGAAGGCCTGTGACAAAAAGCTTAAGCACCCCATCTGCCTTCCAGAAGTTTTTAAGAGCAGGCAGGGAGCTGAGCGTGATCATGCAGTGATGTCCACCATTTCCACTCCCTCGGCCCTGGCAGACCATGAATCCAGTAATCATCGCTCTATTTTTTTCCCTGCCCTATTTATCCTTATTGGCCTATTTTTTAAGTTATTTTGAAATTATTTTTGCCTGTCAGTAGGGGATTTAAAAGTAAGATGTGGGTAAGACAGAAATTCACTTTTTAGATTCCCTGGTCTATTTAATTCCCAAGTAAAATGTGTGCCTTACCACCGAAAAGATATTAGTTACCTCATTAACCCCCATCCTGTAAGACAGAGCTATTAATAGTATCTGCCCCATTGGGTGACTGTGGGAATTAAGTGTGTTAATACATGTACAAGACTTGGAACAGTACCTGTGCTCTCAATAAATGTCAGCTATAAGTTACTTCACTTCAAATGAGCAGGGCCAAGGGGCTAAGATAGATTATTTCCTCTTCAAAAATGCTTTTTGTAGGTTGCATGACTATGTATTTTAGGAAATGCATGTATTCTTTCCAAGACCTCAAGCTCTATAAAGAGGAGAAAGCATTAAGAGATGTTCCGTGGGATTCTTCAGCCTCCAAATTCCATCCAGACCTCAGGAGACCAGGACAATTTGAATGGGAAGATGTGGGCTCTGCTACTGCCTATGGGCGCCTGGGGATGCCTCCTTGATCCCACGAAACGGCCTCTGAGACCCTTCAGAGAAGAGGGCCCCACCATCAGCAGCTGTGATCCCCTGTCTTGGAATTTCTGAAAACCCTTAGGAAGCATTAGAGATGTAGGCTTCAACCTTCAGGGCAGGCTTGGAATTTTAATTCAATGAAACTATCTGAGCAGTCCACTCAGGAGAAAGATTGACATACCGCGGGTGGGGAAAAACTGCTTCATTATTCATCCTTACTGGGAAGACAAGTAATTTCAGCCTGACGAGACAGAAATGAGAAGAGGCAGACAGAGCAAGCAAGGGAGAAAATGAGACAGACAGGCAGACGGATGGGTGGAAGAACTGACGGAGAGATTGACAAATACATACATATATATACACACATGTAGAATGATTGCTAGGTACACATATATGTGCATATATTTGTATATGGAATGGTCGAGAGAGAGACTTATGTATAGATACATAGATAGACCCACAGGCTACTAAGGAAAAAGGTACAATGAGAGACATGCAATACAGCCTTTTTGTTCCTCACCCAGAAACACAATGGCATCCGACATTCCTGCCTGTACATCATCTCTTTAAAACCTCATTGAGAAGTTCGGTCATGATCCTGTCCTTATCCCAGAGCTCTTGGGAAACCTTGCCATTAACTCTTACAATTGCTGCACCTGCTTATTCACTCCTGGGAAAATGTCAAGATCTTTTTCCTTTTGTGGAACAGAGGCTACAGTGAAGGCACTTTTCTTTTTCTGAGACTTTTCAGATGGGTTTTTTTCTGCTACGATTCCAAAGATTTTCTTTTAGACCGCGATGGAAAGCACAAAGAGGCATTCAGCTCAGCCTGCAGATTGCTAGAAAACTCTTCACATCCCTCGGAAATTAGAGAGGCAGCCGCACTCATCAGCAATAGTGTATAAATTTGGAAGGAGTGATTTTATAGAATCAGGCCATTTTAGAATGAGGAGAAACATTAGTCCATCCTCTTCATCTCGGAGATGAGGGGACTGAGGTACTTAGGATCTAATCTTCAACTACTCAGTGTCTCGTTTTTCTCATCTGTGAAGCAGGAGAATGATAGCACAGTGGCTAAATTAACCACAAGTTGATATTCAGGACTGTGCTGTCAAAGAGCATGTACTGCTTCTAGAAGTCCTGAGCCCCAGCTGCCTCCTCCACTCTGCTGAGCAGAAACATATCTACCTCCCTCCAGCCCAGGATCCCCAGTCCCAGGCCTTCTTCACCCAGATTCATAAGAAGTAAATCCAGGTGGACGTCCTGGCTAGTCCCAGGCCGCCCAGCAATCATAATTCTGAGCGTTATTTACTCGACGACCACATTAAACACACACCTGTGGTGGGGAATATTTAATGCAGCTGTTTGGGAAGCAGCTTTGCCAACATTGTGCAAAAATGCATATGAGGAAATTATCTCTTGGTCCCTCGGTGGGTATTATGTCTTTTATTGTCCCTGTATTTTGAAGTATTTTCTTTTTTAAAGATGCAGTTTTAAAAGACTGCTCCATCGAGGGCGTGGGGAAGAGGGAAGCAGGGAGAGAAGAGAACAGAGGGGAAATAACGCAAGGGTGGCCCCTGCCTGCAGGAACATGGGCGGGAAGGAACTCTGCCCTCCCGGGGCTGAGAGCCGAGTGGAGAGAACAGGAAGTGGATGTGAGGAGCAGCAAGGAGGGAGACAATGAAAAGGATGAGGGTTCCAGGAAAGCAAGACGGCCTCTCCCAGTGGGACCAGGCTGTGTCAAGAGGGTAGGCTCATCGGCTTAGTGTGGGAGGAAAAGATGTTGACATTTGGCCATCACAGAATCCACTCAAGGACTGGCCAGTGAGGAGCAACTGGCAAAGAAGAAAAAAAAAAACAAAAAACACAAAAACCCGAGAGCAGAGGTGGCCGCAGAAGGCAGCAGGAGTTCCAGGGGCGAGAGTCTCCCCCAAAAGTGAAAGATGAAATCTTAAAGAGCTCTGGGTTTCAATTTTGGAAAGTCGACCTTCTCCAGAGGAGAAAGGCAAAGGATAGTTATCTGGGCTAGAACCCGCAAGATCACCACAGGAGGGACGAAGGAAGGCAGGCGTCTGGAAACAGTACAGAGAGATGGCCCACAAGGTAGCACCTGCTCCACTCGACTCATCCCAAAAAGCCATGTCCATATGGAAGAGTCAAAGGTTAAAATACGAATTGGGCCTCAGGAGCAGCAGCGTGGGGCTTTCGGGGGAGCAGTGCACATGGCTAGTTTCTTTTCAGATTCACCCACATCTTCTAGGAAAGAAAGCCTGAGCGTGTTCCCTTCTGAGAGCTGCCCCTACCAGAGGAATGGTCTAGGCAGCAGGGAGGAGACTACACAGAAGTAGGCTAAATGCAACTGTCCAAGGCCACAGAAGTCTATTTCTAGCCTAAGAAAATGAGTCTGCAGGTATTTAACCTGAGCCTGCCAGCCACTGCATTGGGGGTGGGCCGTAACCGAAATATCAAGGAGCGGCCTCTACCTGGCTCTGTGCTCTGTGCATCTGTTTGCAGGAAGGTCCTAGGAAGTGGATGTCATGAGAGAGGAACAGGCAGCCAGCACAAAGCACTTGTGCAAAGCAATTCCCAAGATCAGATTAGGAAGGAGGACTAGGAAGATCCCTAGCCCCATTGTTCTGAGCAGTTTAGGGTTAGGGTTTAGGATTAGGGTTTACGGCTAGGGTTTAGGCTAAGGGCAGCATCCAGCCTAATCCAACCGGGGTAGCTAAAACTGACCAGATAGAATGAGAAGGACACCTGAGAACATCTCAGAGGAATTCCCCCACCCAATTTACGAGAAGGAGCACAGAGCTATAGGTATGACCCACTGTCGTAAGATTGTTATAAGATGCCTAGAATCTTCGCTACATTTCTGTGGCTGTTTCTTTTCCCTTGTTCTGTTTCCCTATGGTGAGCAACACCAGGGCACTTGGACCGGATGCTCCTTGGTTCCTCACTGTAGGAACCAGGAAAGAAAGAGAAAGGACCGCCTACTTGACAACCAGATTGGAAAGGAGGAAAGCCTTCTCTTTCTAGAGAATAAACTCCTACTTTACAACTTAGATTGGGAAGGAGGAAAAGCCCCCTGGAAAGGGCAGATGATGACAGCTCAGAAGAGGATCATGAGGGTCAGGCTGAACCTCTGGAGTCTTCATAGCTCAGTAAGGGGGAAGTCAGTCGTGGGACTTGAGGGACTGAAGTCAGCCCTGAACTGCGAGTGAGGAACCATGAGTACTAGTCTTGACTCTGTACCTACCTCTGTTGGCAAATCTTCTCTACCTCTCTTGGCCTAGCCTGATCAGTAAAGTTGGAGTTCACTTCTTTACTAAGAAGTTGGCCAGAGCAATGGTGTATTAAGGTGGCAGGTGTGGGAATGTTTAGCCTAGAGTGCAGGAAATGGGGAGTGCATTATCATTAGAGGATTTTAATACAGTAATAAAACTGGCTCAATCATTCTGCTCTTTTAGTGTTACTATTTATTTTTATTATCACCTTGCAAAGATGATTGGAAGCAATGTCTATGCTAAAATGCTCCTCTTTGCCAAGGTATTTTATTACACATACATGCACACATGCATGCAAACAGGCACATATACACGCACCTGTTTGCTTTGAGGACACAGAGCCCTTAGTTGGCAGGAAGTCAGTCCATGGAAGAGCTTTCCAGTACCATTCAATAATTACAAATGGTTAGTGCTACACTAACATTGAAACATAGTATTGCTGAAAATTTAAGGGAGTGCTGTAGTGAAGAACAGCCCCAAAGATATCCGGTCTTAATATCTGAAACCTGTAAATGTTACCTTACTTGGCAAAACCTTTGCAGGTGTGAATGAGTTAAAGATCTGGAGGTGGAGAAATTATCTTGGATTAGCTCAATGGGCTCTATATGCAATCATAAGTACTCTCACTTAAAAAAAAAAAAGAGGCAAAGTGATATTTGACATGAGCAGAAAAGAAGGCAATATGGCTGCTTTGGGCAGCCATCAGGATCTAGAAGTAAGTGGAGCACCTGGCTGGCTCAGTTGGTTAAGCATCCGACTCTTGATTTTGGCTCAGGTCATGATCTCACAATTCATGAGTTTGAGCCCTGTGTCAGGCTCTACACTGACAGCACAGAGACTATTTGGGATTCAATCTGTCCTTCTCTCTGCCCCTCCCCTGCTTGCTATGTCTCTCTCAAAATAAACAAATAAAACTTTTAAACATTAAAAAATATATAAGTAAGTAACAGATCCCCACCCCCCACCCCCACCCACAATCCTCCAGACAAAACATAACCCTACAGACACCTCGAATTCAGCCCAGGGAAACGGATCTCAGAGATCCAGCCTACCAGAACAGTGAGAGAATACATTTCTATTGTTTCAAGCTACCGAGTCAGTGGTAATTTGTTAAAGTAGCAATAGGAGCCCGAATCAGGCAGTGAGGGGAACAGTAACTGCAATGAATGGAGAACATCTTCAAAGGGGAATTTTGGTCCCTATAGATAGGACTTCCCAAGATTCCATGGCTCACGTCCATCTGCACCTTCTCCCTGGAGCCCAACATATCAGATCATCAGAAGGTAGCAGGATATACCAGAGGTGAAGCCTTGCGAACACAAAGTTGGAAAAACAGCTCCAACAGCTCCGATCCTCCCAGTTAACCTCTGGGAAACTCTACCTCAAAGAAGGTGGTGGCCACCCACCAGGACAACAGTGCCCTTGGGGACATTAGTGTGAATGTGCCACCAGACAGAGTTCCCAGTTCAGACACCCGGCCCAGCCAGGACACTCGGACTCAAGCAACATCCTGGACAATTCCTGGAAAGCCTTCCTCGCTTGGCTTTGCCTCCTGTTCTCTGTCAGGGCTGCCCCTTTGGTAAAGATTGCTTGTGTGCCATTCAGATAGCAGATCACTTATCCATCGCATGGAGCATTTTATTAATGACCTACTTTCACACTCCACACATTACAGAAACCCAAATCCCTGCCTGAAGTGAGAGGAGAATAGAGCCAAGAGTCCAAAGAAATGAGTTGTGTCTTAAGCCCCGATGGGCAGAAGGAACATAACAGGCTCACCGGGGCTTGATGCTCCCATAACAGAAGGAAACTTGAAAACCAGTAAAATGCCATGAGAAATAAGGATTCATATCGGTTAATAAACTCACTGAAAACGTGAACCACTCCCATAGCTTATCCCAGCTGTGCCTCGCGTTTCCGGTCGGTGTGCTGCTAGGGAAAGATCTATCGGGAATGAATGTACGTGAATCAAAACACAGCTTAAACACACTGAGAAGGAGTTGCTCACTAAAGAAATCTCCCTGCAAATTCTTTCATAATGTGAGGAGTCTGTTCTTAATTTATTTTTGATGAAAATCTGGGATTCTTCCCATCATATTTATTTAAGGAGAGATGCAGATTTACAAGTACAAATTCAAGTGAGTTCTGCTCCACTGCCAAGGTTAATTGCTGTCCTTCTTTCAAGGAAAGCTAGGATTCCAAGCCTCAGCTGCACTACTTTTGCAGAAGCTTCAACCTGCCTGGCCTAGAAGAATTTCCCCGGGCAATCCCCAGGGTGAGGAACACGAGGGCCACTGAGTCAGGAAATCATCGAGGGCCCCAGCGTAGTAAAAGGTACCTAATTTCAGGAGAAGGTAAGTTTTTTCATGAGCAAATAACAAAAGGGGATATTGATATGTTTAAACAAGAGGATGAATTCAAAATACTCTAGTTCTACTATATAATTAGGAGGAAAAGAAAGGAAGATAAGGGCTGGTAGAGAAAAACAGAGAGAAGATCAAAATAAAATAAGAGATAAAGGAGGAAAATTAAATACTATGAAAAGAAAATATAGGCTATGAGGAGGAAAGTACAGTGGGTTCCAAAATGTGGAAAAATCTCTTATTGCTGAGCCTGTGAATTATGAAGTTGGGGTGCACAGTGACCCCAAATCCTCACATGCTTCTTTCCTTGTGTGGAGGCAAATAGGCAAATAAACTGAAATCACCCCCACTCCATTTGTACTAAATTGTGCTTATAATCTGAGTTTGCAAGGGCAGCTATAACAAATTACCATAGACTGGGTGGCTTAAACAACAGATACTTATTTCTTGTAGTTCTGAAGGCTGAGGAGATCAAGATCAAAGTGTTGACAGATTTGGTGTCTAATGGGAGCTCTCTCCCTGGCTTGCAGATGCTCCTCCTCCTGGTGTGCTTGTCTGGTTTTTCTTGGTGTGTGCTTAATAGAGAGAACACTTGTGTCTATTCCTCTATTACAAGGACGCCAATCCAATGAGGCTCCACCTTCATGAACTCGTTTAAACCTAATTCTCTCCCAAAGGCCTCACCTCCAAATACAACACATTGGGCATTAGGACTTCAACATATGACTGTTGGGGGACACAATCCTTTAGTCCATGACGTAACCTGAACCACAGAATCCAGGGTCTATCAGAAGTTAGGCTACATATTGATAAAGACCACTGACCAATGCTGAGATGGGAGGCACAAGGGGGTAGTTCTGGAAGGTTCCCTCCTACCTCAGCCTGCCCCACACAGAAATGCGAAATGTGCAGTGTTCATCCTGGATCCTTCCCCCCCCCCCCACCTCTCTCTCTGTCTTGGAAGCCTCCTATCCTTGGACAGCATCTCTCTCCAGGGAAGCTTGAGGTCTCTGATAGCCTACCTCACCCTGCCTGCCCCTGCTGGGAGTTTTTTCTCCCTAATACGGACAGATTTGTGTCCTTCCAAAATTCATATGTGGTTATTGGAAGTGGGACCTTCAGGGAGGAATTAGGTCATGAGGGTAGGGTCCCCATGATAGGGTCAGTGACTTTATAAAAAAAGACATCAGAGCTTGAGCTGACTCCCTCCTCCCCACCCCATCCCCCCCTCTTCCCCCCCTCCGCTCTCTCCCTTTCCTCACTCCCTCCCCCTCTCCCTGTCATCCCCATGTAAGGACACTGGGAGGACATTCTCACCAGACAACACTGGCACCATGATCTCAGACTTCCCAGCATCCAGAACTATAAGAAATAAATGTTTCTTGTTTGGCATTTTTGTTAAAGCAGCTGGAACTAAGACACTCACCCAACTTAAAAACAAATACTTTTGTTTATCTAGTACACAAGCCCTTAAACCAACACTACCCCAAATCCCCAACTCAACAGGGGTGCGTGCGCACACACACACACACACACACACACACACACAGTGTTGTGCTGGTAAACATTCATCGGTTTGTCTCTAAAAGAAAAAGTGCCCTGATTTGTAAGATTTGCTGCTTTGATAATGTAAATTACTACCAACATGGCTCATGTCAAATAATCGACATGATGTCATCAAATGGGGAGTTGGTAAGAGATACCAAATAGTACATCATTGCACAGCATTTCCACCATACAGACACGGTAGACGTAGAAAGCTTCAAGGCACAGATCCCTGTAAAATAATTAGAAAATGATGAGTCTTTAGTATTTCATGCCTTTATCTCTAATATAATTTATTGAATTGTAGCTTATATCATTTAATTCATAACAGTGGTGGCTGTGATTAAGAACCAGCTCACAAATATCCTTTCAACTTAACCATCAACTTGATCTAGCCCGCAGAAGCTGGCCACAGGACACAACTGCCCCATTCCTCATTCAGGCCTTGTTTCTGGTTTGCCAAGGTGACTACTAATCGGTAACATTTCTTATGTAACTCAAAGGATCCACTATAAAAGTTGAACTTTTGGCAGGCACCTTTGCAGGTTTATGAAGTGTTTCTTGATGTCCTATCCAAGTGTAAGTGTTTTTCGGTGGACATTCTACCACCGGACGGATAATGGCCTCATGCTCTGCTGCCCCTGTACTTCACATCCGCTGAAATACAAATCCATGAACTCAACGTGGCCCCGAAACATTGGAATAAACAGTGAAAATTACAGTCAAGCACTTGCTTTGGCTACACAATGCCAAAAGACTGGCATAACTAACATGTCTTCCCCTCTGAATTGCCTGCATATGTTGATGCCGGGGAGAGGTCATATTGCTCACAAGAGCCACCCATAGCACTTATCGGGTTCTTTCTAAGAGAGGCTCATGTGGCTTTGAAATAAGGCATAAAGGCCAGCCGTCTGCTCTGCTCCAACGCCCTTGACAAGGGGTTTAGCTTCCTCACTCATCTTTCCAAGCACACAATATTTGAAAAAAGGACGGCAGAGCCAGCAAATCCTCTCATCAAAGAGGCATTGACTTTTAATTTTACAAATGTGGCTCTTTTCCATAAGGAACAGAGAGAATTCATTAGTACTGCACTCTAGAGACTCATTCCACCTGCATGTTTCTTTCTTCTGGCTATCTTATAATTATACCCCAGATTTCTGATTACAGAAACTTCCCCCTTAACCTCTGTACAGTTTTAGACTCTCTCCTTTTCCAGTCTCTCCTTCTCCATCCTGCCTTAAAAAAGTGAGGAAACAGGAAATTGGCAAAGAAAGGCACCTTCCCTCCCAGATTGCGCTTCCTCTGCAGATAAAAGGAATGGGTGGGAACACCACATTAATGCCACCATCACCATTCCTCGGAAATAATTCCAACGTGTGTCCTTCTTGCAAGGGAGCAGAAGCCAAGTCTGAAGCTACCCTTATGGACAAATAAGAGTCATTGAAATCAAGTTCGCTTAAAACCTGTGACCCTACCCAGACCTGTTAATTGCCACATCTACCAGCCATGTAGATAACTCCACATGTCACAGCCTATCCCCAGCATTGTTTTAACCATCTGCTGAGGTGCCCAGAGGAGGAACTTACACAGATAGGCAGCCTTTACTACTTGCCTCCCCTAAATCCTTCCTCTGCTTCCTCAGAAGCGAGGCAATGTCCAAAGCCACTGTGCATGAAAGTGTCCCCGGTATGTGCACTCCTGAGAGCAATTGTACACTGAGAGGGAGTGGGAAACAGGAAAGGAGGTGCTAATTCGTGAAGGAGGCAGCCTCAGATGGGGCTCCTATCTGCCTGTGGCAAATGCCTAGCTGTACTAGTCAGGAGAACAACAGAACATCTGAGCAGTTGGGATGTCCCTCCCCGATTCACGCACTTATCATTTCTTCTTTTCACAAACAAAATTTCGCTCTAGCTTTGTGTTATTAGTCTCCAGTGATGAACAATAGGTTGGAAATTCTGAGAAAATAAACTGCTGAAATTATTATTCACTCCTTGCTCCAGATTGCTCTGTGAGCTACAGAATACATGTTCTGCATTCGGTGACTAAGGCCCCGTCCCATGTGTTTTCCCAGTTCAATCAACTGTGCTAAGAACTGTCACAATAGCCCTTGACGACAAGAAAATAAAATTTAGGGTAGAATGGAAAGCCTGACGTGCATGGTAATTCTTGTTTGCACCTGTTTTCTCACCCTCGCTTCCTTTTCCCCTCTCTTTGACAATGTTTGCGAGCCTTTTCATCCACCTTAATGACAAAGGAAAAGAAATGGGTTATTTTTCCAGTTTGGATAATTGTTTCTGAAATGCCATCACCATCTTGCAAATGACTATATTTCTTTCATGTCAGACCACTGTGATCTCTGCACAACACAGGTTACCGTTTTGTTAGGGTTCTGGTCTGCTGAGAGGCTCGAGGGTTTTGTTCCGGTTTTTTGTTTTTCAGTCTTTAAGAAAAAGACAAAGCCAAAACCAAATAAGTCACCGTGATAACTTATGACAGAAAAATCAACATCTGAATCGAATGATAATTGCAGGAGCCAAGCAGGGGGAGGTGGGTGGTGTCCTGTGCCAAGAAAAGAAAGGCACGGAAAGTTATTTAAAACTGATCGAAACCCACTAGGAGTCACAATCCCATCACAGCTTCCCTTTGGAAAAGCAGTTTTCAGAAGCCCCAATTAACCTTAATTGAATTCTGCCTTAGTAATATCTGGAATTTTAATTGACTGGGAAGGTGATCATAAATCTTGGTTCATAATGCGGCTTAGCCATTAGTAAATCCCCGGATGGCACACAGCCTTGTCATGCAGGGAGTTACTATTCTGCGGGCGAGGCTGGTTTTTAGATCATAAAACAAACATTCAAAAGAGAAAGCCCCTCACTGTCAGAGCCAGCCTGAAAACGGCTTCAGTGAAGAAGTTCAGAAGGAGAAATAAAGGATTCCAATGAACCAGAGTTCACGTCTGTGCTGTAGGCTTCAATGCCTTCCTGAAACGTGACATGAAGCACCCAGGCGGCGTTAGCCTCCCCAAAAGAATTTATCCCCCAATCACTTAGGATCAGCATAGTGTCGCTCATGTTTTCTCTTTTAGAAAATCAGCCGTCAGTTCACTCATTTTTGATTAAAACTGCAGAGGACAGGGAACTATGTTAGACCTTTCAAATTGCCTGAATGTGGCTATTTAATTCAAAGATTCTCAATAAGGTGCCTCTTCAGAACCCCAAAGCATCCAAAACAGGGAAGCATGAGCATGTGTGTTTTGAAGGAAAAAAGAAATGTCCCTTGTAAAATCTGATTTGGAATTCCCTCCTAACCCCTCCCCCCCCCCCCACCCTGCTCCAAACACATCACCTCAGGTTGAAAACCTATGACTTTAGGCAAATTGAGAGGCTAACCCAATCAGATAATCATATGGATTGACTCTTCGTTCACTAAATTGATTGTATGTTTGAAATTAACTAAGTTACTAGTTATTTTGAAATGCTCTAGAAATAGCTTGGATGTGATTTGATGTAGGAGGATCCATGCCTTAGATAAGTTACTTGCTTTGTTTCTCCCCGTTTTCACCCACACATCTTTATCCCTCTACCACAAAGAAAACTCTGAGTATTTTCCCTATTTGATGCTCTCCCTGCTTTTGTTTGTTTCATTCAAACCCTCACTACACTGCCAACAGAGATCATCAAACCCCCCCAAAAAAATCACCAATGGGAGGAAAAAAGCTCTGTATTCAGGTGAGGAAAAGCATGAAAAGGTGAATCTAAAAAGTCCTGGTTGCGCACAGGGAAGATCTGTGTCTTCTGGAGATTCCCAGCTCTCTTCTCACTTCAACTGTCACCAACATGCAGGAACAACTGAGTTGCCCAGTGGAGAAATTGGTCAGAAATGAACCATGCAAACTGACACTATATGCAAACCCAAGGAACAGTATCATTTCTTCAGCTCGGCACAAGTTTTCCTGAAACCTGAAAACTTGAAAGAAAATGAAATAACCTCTGTATACATTACTCTTTAATAATTTACACATGCTTTCCTTTTTCTTACCTAACTCAGCTCCTTCTCCCTCTCTCTCTCTCTCCCTCTCCCTATCATTCTCTCTCTCTCAATCGCTCTCACTTGCTCTCTCTCTTATACACATTTTGAATACTTCTCATCCAAACACTTTTCAGGAATGACACTAAGAGAAAGGGAGACAGAACTGTTAAGGAAATCTAGACACCAATTAATTTTGCCCCCTGCTTGCTATGTAACTTTTCAAGCTTCCTTGGTAAGTGGGAATAAGAATGTCAATGATTGATGAAGAAGCAGCCTACAGAACAAGACCCTCATTATATTAATTCCAATATACCTCATTTAGAGTAAAAATATCAGAGAGAACAGAGGGAATTACATGAGTAAATCTGGCATCTATATGGCCTAAGTGTGAGAGATTGGCATTCTCAGCATACTGATATGTGTTTACTAGTTGGCCTGATTCAGGAAATACTTCCAATTCCCTGTAATTAAAGGCAAATCACAGAGCAAGCTCAGAAAGGAGAGGTAGACTATTTCAGAGTCAATCTTTAATACTTAGGCCAATAATTTCCAAAGTGTGATCAGTGAGGTACCTGCATTACAACTATTACCCATATCACCTTATCACCCTAATCACCAATATCGATTCCTGAGCCCCGTCACAGAGGATGGGGCCCAAGAATACACCCTTTACAAGCTATTCAGGTCATACTTATGATCATTAACAATTAGAAATCACTAATGTAGGCAAAAATAATTATCATTTATGAGAAATTTTCTTATCAAGGTGATCTAGTTGTTTAACAATTGAACTCAGGAGAAATTTTTTTCCCAGGTTTATTATTGAGTTGACAAACCAAGTCAGGCTTCTTATTTTGTTTTGTTTTTAAAATATGAAGAAATGAGGGGTGCCTGGGTGGCTCAGTCAGTTAAGCATCCAACTCTTGATTTTGGCTCCGGTCATGATCTCACTGTTGGTGAGATCAATCCCCAAATGGGGCTCTATGTTGACACTGTGACAGTGCAGAGGCTGCTTGGGATTCTTTCTCTCTGCTCTTTCCCCACTGGTTCTCTCTCTCTTTCTCTCTCTCTCTCTCTCTCCCACTCTCTCTCTCTCTCGAAATAAATAAATATTTTAGGAAGGAAGGAAGGAAGGAAGGAAGGAAGGAAGGAAGGAAGGAAGAAAAGAAAACATGAAGAAATGAACTTAAGCCCCCCAGACTTAAGAGTCGAGGGCTTGCAGTTGGCAGGGTAGGGAGGGAGTTTCTAGCATAACTCTAGCATCCTGTGGGTCAGCACAAGGCTGAGAAAGCCACAACTGATGATATTGACTAGGGTTCCATCAGGTGACATGGTGAATTAGCTAGCATTTGCTATAAACTATTCCAAAATTTTGGACTTGAAATAACAATCATTTAATCACTCATGATTCCAAAATTTGGTTGGGTGGTTTTCTGGTTTTGACCTGGCTCAGGTGAGGACAAGTGGGCTAGGGTGACCTCACTCATCTGTCTGGAGACTCAGCTGGTACTGGCTTATCTCTGTTCTCCAGGGTCCTCCTTGGAAGGCTACCAGGGGCTTCCTTACACGGGGGCCATACTTCAAGAGAGCAAGTGGAACATGCAACCCATCCCAAGGAGCAGGCTTATTACTTGCACAATATCAGGCCAACCACATTAAATGTGGTCAAGGACAGACCAAATCCAAGGAACAGAGAAATAAACTCTACACCTTTACGGACAGAAGTGCAAAGAAACTGTTGCCATTCACAATTATACTTCATAGCACAGAGAGGCAGATATAAGGGAAGATTCTGGAGCATTAGTGGTGCTGAAAATAGGACCCAGGTGGATGCTATGTCTGTGCCCCTCACACAGTCAGTGATGTCCTCACAGCATGACCCCTCTTCAGCTAATAACTCTCACTCTCTTCCCATCCTTTTCAACCACATCTCTCTCTCCCTTTTGTTTCCTAAGCTCCTTTTCAAAAACAAGATGGCCTCTTTATGACACTAACATTATCAGGACTAGAAAACATGGTAATGGTAACACTTCTCCCCAGACTGTCCAGCCTCAAAACTTCTGAACTGCCTTTGTCTTTCTCCTTTTCTTCTCACAATCGGCCATAGATACTCTCCCTGCAATACTGCTTCATCCCCAGGGCGTGTGCTCTGCTGAGGACTCATGTCATCACCTTCCCCTTAGCACCTCAGTGTTTCTCCAATATCTGCTAGTAATGATGAGACCTTGGGCGACTCCCTTCACGTTCTCCTGCCTCTGCCTCCTCATCTGTGAAATCGGAACATAAGGTACTTACGCAACAGAGTTGTTCTGTGGATGAAATGGTATGTTCCACGTGAAATATGTAGCACAGAGCACAGCACGCTAGCAAATGTTTACTGAATGTAACCCGTTCTATTCAGCCTATCGCAATTCATCCTCCTTATTTACCACATTGTTTCTCCATTTCAGAAAAACACAAGAAGTTCCCCCCAAAGACTTCAAAAGTAAATTTCTCAACCTGGCAAGTAAGGCCCTTCACCTCTGACCAGATTGTACCTGCCCTCTTTCTTGACCTTCCCTTTAGAATTCCCGGTTCTTCTGAAGACCTATCAGTCATTTTCATCCCTCTAGAGATGTGCCCACAACACTCTGTGACCACCTACCTGCCCAGGCACCACACCAGTACCGTCAAATACACACAGTCCATATCCTGTGAAGTCGCTGTCCCCTCAAAGGACGTCCCTTCTATCACACTTTTTCTCATTCTCCATCATACAACCCAGGCCCAAATGATCCTTTCTCCCTTTGAACATCCAAAATAATGTATCTGTGCTTGTCTTATGCACCTTATATAATACCTTGTTTGTAGATCTGACTAATCTCACATCCTGGATCACAAACTCTTAGAACTATGTGTTGTCATCTAACCTACACCATTATGTTTAATCCAGTATCATGCATATAACAGACCCTCAATAGCCATTTTCTGAACTAAAAGGCAGAATTAACCCCTGCCTTATCAGCATATTGGATCTATATCAGGCTGTGTTATATTTTGAGCCATAATTTAGCTGAGCTGACATCATAATTTACCATAACAATGGGGCACCTGGGTGGCTCAATCAGTTAAGAGACTGACTCTTGATTTCAGCTCATGATTTCATGGTTCGTGAGTTCAAGCCCCATATCAGGCTACACACTGTGACAATGTGGAACCTGCTTGGGATTCTCTCTCTCTCCTTCTCTCTGCCCCTGCCATGAATGCTCTCTCTCACAAAATAAATAAATTTATGTATTTTTATTTAACTTAAAAAATTAAATAATAATAGTTCACCATGACATTATTTTCTTTTGTACTTGTATCAACACACAAATATGCACAATTTGCTGCCTCAAGCACTTCCTGTATATTTTTTAAGAATTTATAGGAGCAAGAGGTTCTCAAAGCTCTGACTCACTCTTGATTTTCTGCCCTTTTTCATAGGATCTGTGGGTGAACTATTATCTCTGACTGATGATATTTTAAATTTACCCAATGGTATTTAAATTTATCTGATGGCATTTTAAATTGATCTAATCTATTTAATTTATTTCATCTAATTTAATTAAACATCATTTCCACCTGATGTTATTTAAATTACCCAGACGATATTTTAAATTTATCACAGAAGTTAATCAGAATCAATATAATTGGTTTAGGGCAGTGGTTCTCAAAGTGTAGTCCCTAGACTAGCAACCACATCAGGATCACTCAGGGACTTAGTAGAAATACAAACTCTCAGACCCCCAACCCAAAACTTCAGGGGTGGGACCCAGCAGGCTATGTGTTAACAGACTTCTGGTGATTCTGATGCATGCTAATGCTTGAGAATCTCTAGTGAAGACGTGAAATGAAATCATTTCTGGGCAAATAAGCTGATAATGCAGATACAAGATGGGAGACAAGTTTTTTGATGAAAATCACCTATCCCTGGGTTATGGTTTGCATAGATTTGCAGAAGACCAGCAGAGATAGCAGATGAGTGCTGTGGCTAAGACCCAATTTCTGCAATTGGCCAAAGTACAAGATATGCATCTGTTTACCCTGGAACTCAGGGGATAGGGACTGTGTTCTAATGTGAGTGTCAGCACCCAGAATTATTTTTAGAGCTGGGCTTTTTCCTTCACAGGTGGAAGGAAAAAGTCTGAAAGATTTAGAATATGCTCCAATGAATGCAGCGTATAAAATGTCTTAGAATTTGGGTTTTCTCTTCACAGTGGGAGACTCGGGAACAAAAGGAAGGAGCAGAGTGAATGACTGCACAGTGGCTCACATTACAGTGGACCCAGCCAGCCTCACCAGCAGGTGGTCAGGTGTGCAAAGGAGGGTGGGGGGTTAGGTGGCTCAGGAGCCTTACCCGATCTCCCTGAGAGCTGTTGCTGGCACACCTGCTCTGGCACACTTCCACGTGCACTAGGATTACCTTATCAACCTTTATGACACCAGAAGGCCAAGCAACTCAGATCACAATTTGCTGCATAACTACTTATCTAAAGTCTAGAGACAACTTTCCAACCAGCAGAAAAACATGCCTTAGCTTGTCTGAGTCCTCATTACTAGGCCCAGGTAAGCAAAATGTGCCTTTCTAAGAAATATATAGTATGGGCACATAAACATTTAAAATTCATTCTTTACAGGTTGCTGTTGGTTAAGTTCCTGAATCAAAGGATTTTCAGCGCTTTCTTAGAAAATCAAATTGGCTGCAGAGATTTAGTGATCTGTTTTAGAGATGTGCAGCCAATGTGTAGAGAGAGTAAAGCATGACACAATGCCAGAAACTTCGATGGAGACAAGACTTTGACACATAATTCCTAAGTTTTTAAAAATCAGAGTCTAAGTGATAAGGGCCAACAGAATACAGTTGGAGTCAAAGCGGAGCTCAAATCAGAAGTAGCTGCATAAAATTATGACTGTAAAACAATGAGAAAATAAATTCGATTCTATATCCAATGCAGGGTCTATCTATTTAATGGTACCCACCACTCACTATAGAAAGTGACATTCATTGACAAACAGCTTGACATAACTTTGGGTCCTACAGTACCGGTAATTCTTTTGGCCTTACTGAGGTATAATTACAGATAAAAGTGTAATATATTTCAAGGACACATTATGATACTTTGTTACATTTATAGAGTCCCAATAACTTAAGCAGCAACTGACTTTATCATGTCCCTTCTTCCCTTCATTCCCAGCCCCACCTCAATCAAAACCTAAAAATGTATTAACACAATACATTTTAAGAAAAAAAAGAATCTTCTCTCTCCTTGACAGTGCCACAGAAGAACATCAGTACATTTAAGAACAGGGAATTCTTGAGGAGGGAGGCAAGATGGCGGAGAAGTAAGGAACTCCGTACTTGGACTCGCGCCCATACATCACACAGAAAAGATCTGAAGCCATTGGAAACCATACAAAACCTGAGAGACTGGGGGGAAAAAAGGACGCAGAATCCAATGAGAAAGCCTTCTAACGTGAGTGCGAACCGGGGAAGGTAAAATCAGGCCGGGATCGGAGCCTCCAGGGTGGGAGGTGATCCCCCTCTACCCTCTATGGGGAGTGAGAGGGGAAAAGGAGAGAGTCCGAGACAGAAAAATCTCCGCTCGGTGCATAGAAAGACCGTACTTGCCAAATATCCTGCACACCAGGTCCCCTCGCGACAACTGGTCCTGGGGGAGGCTGAGCACACAAACTGCTTCTTTGTGCCGCTCCTGGAGGTGGGGTTTTAAAGCGGAGCGGGTGCGCCTGCCGCCATTGTAGCTCCAGGGCGGCTGGGACCCCTGAAAGAGACGCGCAGACACCGGGCGTCCGCGCTCCTGGCTGGCTGGAACTCGAGAGGGAAGGCAAAAAGCTAAAAACTGGAAATTTGCCTGTGAGTTCGTGTTTCGGGTGACGAGCCATAGAGAGACCCGGTTTTCCTCACTCCAGCGGCGGCGCGCCTGCCGCCATTGTAGCTCCAGGGCGGCTGGGACCCCTGAAGGAGACGCGCAGACACCAGGCGTCTGCGCTCCTGGCTGGCTGGAACTCGAGAGGGAAGGCAAAAAGCTAAAAACTGGGAAATTTGCCTGTGAGTTCGTGTTTCGGGTGACAAGCCATAGAGAGACCCGGTTTTCCTCACTCCAGCGGGCTCAGGCTACGCGGACCCGGCAGGCAAGCCCCCGCGCATGCGCACCAGCCCAACCCAGAGAAGGAAGCAGCGATCCTGACTCCGCCCCCAGAGCTCAGCTGGGAGCCTGGAATAGCCCGAGGGGGTTGTCTGGGAAGCTGTGTCTAAGGCAACTTCAGCGGGGCGCGGGTTGGGATTTGGAGATTGGAACTGGCCTGGGTTGAAGAGTGCAACCAACTTCGGCTGCGTCCCCGGAATGGGGAGTTAACACGCCAAAAAAAAAAAGCGAGCTGCGGCGCGGGGTTCAAGAAGGGACTGGAGCACCGTCACTCTCCTCCCCACAATCGCCAAGGCAGAACACCCGCCTGAGGCATCGGATCACGCCACGCCCATCCCTGCCAGAGAGGTGCCCTCCTCCCTTTTTTTTTTCTTTTTCCTTTTTTTTCTTTTCTTTTTATTTTTTCTTTTCTTCTTTCTTTTTTTTTCCCTTTCTTTTCTCTTTTTTTCTTCTTTTTTCTCTTTTCTCGCTTTTTTCCCCAAAACACTGACCTGATTAACTCTGGTCGCCAGCTTGCTTAAACAATCACAAGTCCATTCTGTAAATGTAAATTCTACACCTACCGACTTTTTCAGCTATTTCTCTCAGGAGTAATTAGACTATATAGTTTCTCTGGATAATTCCAGCATCCTTCTCTCACCTATCCAACCACATTCTACCCTTTACCTCTTTGAAAAAAGTTTCTTATCCCTTCTGCCTGTTCATTCTATTTCCAAATCTGCCTTGTCTCGCCCTGCCTTCTCTCTTTTTCTCTATGCTCTTCAACCAGCACTGCATACACACGGCTATTTAACTGTAGCTGGGAAATCCAGGTATATGCTTTAAACCGTTCTTTGTCCATCGGTTTTCTTCTTTTTTCCTTTTCTTTCCCCCTTTTTGACCCTTTTATGTATTTTATGCTCCCTATTCGCCCTCCCTCCTCCGTCTTTTCTATTAATTTTTTCGTTTTCCCTCTCACTTTGCATGTTAGTTGAATCAGCCTGTGCGTTTGTGTGCTCCTGCTCCCTCTGTGTTTGTCTGTCTGTTTTCTTTTCCAGGGCTACCTCAAGAAACAAGCTAGAGTACACAAGGTGAAGAGTCCCAAATATCACTACGAATAGGAAAATAAAATAACTAAGGTCCCAACAAGAGAGACAGAGGGATACCATTCAAAAAACAATCTCTATAAGGATAGGCCCTGGAAAGTCAAAGAGTTTCTTGGATATAGCAGTGCTCATAGAAACAGAGAGCATAACAGGTCTTTAAAACCAACCAGCCGGAAAGGTAACTAAAATGACGAAACGAAAGAGCTCTCCTCCAAAGAAACTCCAAGAAGAAATGACAGCTAATGAACTGCTCAAAACAGATATCAGCAGCATAAGTGAACAAGATTTTAGAATAATAATGGTGAAATTAACAGCAGGGCTTGAAAAAAACATAGGCAACATCAAAGAAACTATGGCTACAGACACAATGGAAAATAAAAATAGGCATGAAGAATTAAAAAATGCGATAAATGAGATCCGTAATAAATTAGAGGCCTCCAATGCACGGATTGAAGAGGCAGAAAGGAGAATAAGTGATTTAGAAGACACCATTATAGAAAAACAAGAAGCTGACAAAAAAGAGACAAACTGATCCAGGAACAGGAAAGAAGAATTCGAGAGCTCAGCGACACAGTCAAACGCAACAATATCCGTATCATAGGAATCCCAGAAGAGGAAGAGAGAGGGAAAGGTGCTGAAGGAGTCCTGGAACAAATTATAGCAGAGAACTTCCCCGACCTGGGGAAGGAAATCAGTGTGGAAATACAAGAGGCTCAGAGGACTCCTCTCAGACGTAACTTGAATCGATCTTCTGCACAACATATCATCGTAAAAATGGCAAAATACAAGGACAAAGAGAGAATTTTGAAAGCAGCTAGGGAGAAAAGGGCCCTCACATACAAAGGGAAACCCATCAGAGTGGTGACAGACCTATCTACTGAAACGTGGCACGCCAGAAAGGAATGGCAAGAGATCTTCAATGTGATGAATAGTAAAAATATGCAGCCAAGAATCCTCTATCCAGCAAGCCTGTCATTCAAAATAGAAGGAGAGATAAAAACCTTTCCAAACAAACAGAAATTGAAAGAATTTGTCACCACGAAGCCAGCCCTACAAGAAATCCTGAGGGGGATGCTCTGAAGGAAAGGTTGCAAGGAACAAAGATTCCAGAGACACCACCACAAACATGAACCCTACAAAAGATACAAAGACTCTAAACCCACATATTTCAATAATAACACTGAATGTAAATGGGCTGAATGCTCCAATCAAAAGACATAGGGTAGCAGAATGGATTAAAAAACAAAATCCATCTATATGCTGTCTACAAGAAACTCATTTTAGACTGGAAGATACCTTCAGATTAAAAGTAAGGGGATGGAGAAATATATATCATGCTACAGGAAATCAAAAGAAAGCCGGAGTAGCGATACTTATATCAGACAAACTGGACTTTAAATTAAAGACAATCACAAGAGATGAAGAAGGGCACTACATAATAATTACAGGGTCCATCCATCAGGAAGAACTAACAATCATAAATGTCTACGCACCAAATATGGGAGCACCTAAATATCTAAAACAATTAATCACAAACAGAAACAAGCTTATAGATAAGAATGTGCTAATAGCAGGGGACTTTAATACTCCGCTTACAGCAATGGATAGGTCAACCAGACAGAAAATCACTAAAGAAATAATGGACTTGAAAAATACATTGGACCAGATGGACCTGACGGATATATTTAGAACTTTACATCCTGAGGCCAGGGAATTTACTTTCTTCTCAAGTGCGCATGGCACATTCTCCAAGATAGATCACATACTAGGACATAAAGCAGCCCTCAAGAAATATAAAAGAATAGAGATCCTACCATGCACACTGTCAGATCACAATGCTTTGAAACTTGAAATCAATTACAGGAAGAAGTCTGGAAACTTCCAAAAACATGGAGGTTAAAGAACACCCTTCTAAAGAATGAATGGGCCAATCAGGCAATTAGAGATGAAATTAAAAAATATATGGAAACAAATGAAAATGAAAACACAACAATTCAAAATCTATGGGATGCGGCAAAGGCAGTCCTAAGAGGAAAGTACATTGCTCTCCAGGCCTATTTCAAGAGATTAGAAAAAGCGCAAGTCCAAAATCTAACAGCTCACCTAAAGGAACTAGAGGCAGAGCAACAAGAACGCCCTAAACCCAGTAGAAGAAGAGAAATAGTAAAAATTAGAGCAGAAATAAACAACATAGAGACCAAAGAAACAATTGAACAGATCCATGAAACCAAGAGTTGGTTTTTGAAAAGGTAAACAAAATTGACAAACCTCTAGCCAGACTTATCCAAAAGAAAAGAGAGAGCACCCAAATAGACAAAATTATGAATGAAAATGGACTTATTACAACCAACCCCTCAGAAATACAAGCAATTATCAGGGAATACTATGAAAAATTATATGCCAACAAATTGGACAACTTAGAAGAAATGGACAAATTCCTAAACACACACTCACTGCCAAAATTCACACGGGAAGAAATAGAAAACCTGAACAGACCCATAACGAGTGAAGAAATCGAATCAGTGATCAAAAATCTCCCAACAAATAAGAGCCCTGGACCTGATGACTTCCCTGGGGAATTCTACCAGACATTTAAAACAGAATTAATCCCAATTCTTCTCAAGTTATTCCAAAAAATAGAAAGCGAAGGAAAACTCCCGGACTCATTTTATGAAGCCAGCATCACACTGATTCCCAAGCCAGACAGAGATCCAGCAAAAAAAGAGAACTACAGGCCAATATCCTTGATGAATACGGATGCAAAAATTCTCAACAAGATCCTTGCAAATCGAATCCAGCAGCATATCAAAGAATCATCCACCAAGATCAAGTGGGATTCATTCCTGGGTTACAGGGCTGGTTCAACATTCGCAAATCAATCAATGTGATACATCATATCAATAAAAGAAAAGATAAAAACCATAGGATCCTGTCAATAGATGCAGAAAAAGCATTTGACAAAATACAGCATCCCTTCTTAATAAAGACTCTCGAGAAAGTTGGGATAGAAGGAACCTACTTAAACATCATCAAAGCCATCTATGAGAAGCCTTCAGCTAACATCATCCTCAACGGGGAAAAACTCAGAGCTTTCCCCCTGAGATCAGGAACACGACAGGTATGCCCACTCTCACCACTGCTGTTTAACATAGTGCTGGAAGTCCTAGCATCAGCCATCAGACACCAAAAGGAAATCAAAGGCATCAGAATTGGCAAAGAGGAAGTCAAACTTTCACTCTTCGCAGATGACATGATACTCTACATAGAAAACCCGACAGACTCCACCAGAAGCCTACTAGAACTGATCCAAGAATTCAGCCAAGTTGCAGGGTACAAAATCAACGTACAGAAATCGGTTGCATTTTTATACACCAACAATGAAGCAACAGAAAGAGAAATCAAGAAACTGATCCCATTCATAATTGCACAAAAAGCCATAAAATACCTCGGAATAAACCTAACCAAGGATACAAGAGATCTGTATGATGAAAACTATAGAAAACTTATGAAGGAAATTGAAGAAGACACAAAGAAATGGAAAAACATTCCATGCTCATGGATAGGAAGAATAAATATAGTTAAGATGTCATTACTACCTAAGGCACTCTACACATTCAATGCAATTCCAATCAAAATTGCACCAGTATACTTCTCAAAACTAGAACAAACTATCCAAAAATTTGTATGGAACCACAAAAGACCCCGAATAGCCAAAGTAATCCTGAAAAATAAAACCAAAACGGGAGGGATCACCATCCCAGACTTCAGCCTCTACTACAAAGCTGTCATCATCAAGACAGTATGGTATTGGCACAAAAACAGACACATAGACCAATGGAACAGAATTGAGAACTCAGAAGTGGACCCAAAAGTATACAGCCAACTAATCTTTGACAAAGCAGGAAAGAATATCCAATGGAAAAAAGACAGCCTTTTTAACAGATGGTGTTGGGAGAACTGGACAGCAACATGCAGAAGAATGAAACTAGATCATTTTCTCACACCATGCACAAAAATAAACTCAAAATGGATAAAGGACCTGAACGTGAGACAGGAAACTATCAACACCCTAGAGGAGAAAGCAGGAAACAACCTCCTTGACCTCCACCGCAGCAACTTCTTACTTGACACATCCCCAAAAGCAAGGGAATCAAGAGCAAAAATAAACTGTTGGGACCTCCTCAAGATTAAAAGCTTCTGCACAGCCAAGGAAACAACCCAGAAAATTAATAGGCAACCAACGGAATGGGAAAAGATAGTTGCAAATGACATATCAGATAAAGGGTTGATATCCAGAATCTACAAGGAACTCACCAAACTACACACCCGAAAAACAAACAACCCAGTGAAGAAATGGGCAGAAGATATGAACAGACACTTCTCCAAAGAGGACATCCAGATGGCCAACAGACACATGAAACGATGCTCAGCATCGCTCCTCATCAGGGAAATACAAATCAAAACCACACTGAGATACCACCTCACGCCAGTCAGAGTGGCTAAAATGAGCCAATCAGAGAACTCTAGATGCTGGCGAGGATGTGGAGAAACGGGCACCCTCCTACACTGTTGGTGGGAATGTAAACTGGTACAGCCCCTCTGGAAAACAGTGTGGAGGTTCCTAAAAAACTAACAATAGAACTCCCCTATGACCCAGCAATAGCACTGCTAGGAATTTACCCAAGGGATACAGAAATGCTGATGCATAGGAGCACATGTACCCCAATGTTCATAGCAGCACTCTCCACAATAGCTAAAACATGGAAAGAGCCTAAGTGTCCATCAACAGATGAATGGATCAAGAAGATGTGGTTTATCTATACCATGGAATACTACATGGCAATGAGAAACAATGAAATCTGGCCATGTGTAGCGACATGGATGGACCTTGAGGGTGTTATGCTGAGCGAAATAAGTCAGGCAGAGAAGACAAATATCATATGTGTGCACGTATAGGAGGATTAGGAGGAACTTAACAGAGGACCAAGGGGGAGAAGAAGGGCGGAAATGGTGGGGGAAAGGGAGAGAGGCAAACCATGAGAGACTCTTGAATGCTGACAAAAACTGAGGACTGGTGGATGTGGGGGGAGGAGGGGTGGGCATGGAGGAGGACACTTGTGGGGATGAGCACTGGGTGTTATGTGGAAACTAAATTGACAATAAACTATTTGTAAAAAAATAAAAAAATAAATAAATAAATAAACATACGTTAAAAATTAAAAAAAAAAAAGAACAGGGAATTCTTTCTTTTTTCTAAAAAAAAGAACAGATTTTTTTTTACCATCTCTTCTCACCTTTCAGATTCAAAGTGATTTATTCCGTACACACATATTTATTGAGCTCCTAATAAGTTCCAGATGCTGTGCTATAAACTGGGAATACATTCAAAGAATTTTCAGTCAAATGCAGCAGACCAAAGTTCCATCGGAATTACCTGAGGTGCTTGTTAAAATACTGATTGCCAGGCCCCAAACCTTAATCAGACTCTCTGGGAATGGAACCTTAGGTCTGTGGGCTTCAAAGCCCACACCGAGTACTACAGCCCACCGGTATGTGTTCATGGGAAAACCTTCTTTCCTCATCTGCAGATTACGGCGACTTTGTCCGCATGTCCTGCTTCCTTGGAAGGAAGACTGTATGCATGGTTACCTCGAGCAAATGCTCCCTGCATTCCGGCCTTACACCGACCCCAGATTCTGATAGAGCCACTATGGAAAGGTTCAGGCCATTTGGCCTTCAGCAAAGGCTCTCGGGCCACAAAGGAGGTGTCAGCAGAAGAGGTACAGGCTACCACAACTTGACTTCACTGTACTTGGCATCTGTGCTGGGGTGAGGTGGAAGTTCTAGTGACACAGCAGAATAAGAAATTGGAGGCAATGACTGGGGGCTTTTAACATAAGAGTGCTTAACTGAAGGACAAAGATGCTTAGTTCTAATTTTACATCCTTTGACTTTACCATATCTGGACTTGAAATTTCAAGAACATTTAATTATTGAACTTTAATTTCTTCCTGGGAATTTGATAATGGGAAAGACTTTATATCTAACTTTGGAGTATCTCTCTATTGTTGGCATTTTATGATTAGGTCACTTAATCTCCTTATGGATTCTTTGATATGCAACGCTGAAGAGCAGGACTGAAGGGAAAAAGGTGCTATTTCTTGGGTCCTCTGTGTCCTCAGCAGCCTTGGTAGAATCACATATCTCTAAACCGCAGAAATGTGCTGAGGGTCTGTTGGGTGCTTGTTCTGACTGGGTCCGCTGGAAATTAAAGGTCTGTGCTGTAAACGATGCTAAAAGACATTGAAGGAGCCTGGGACTACAAAAGGTAGTGATAACAGCGGTTCTGAGAAGTCAACTACGCTTATACTAAGTCCTAAAAGGCCAGGCCCAAAACTATCATAGGCAACATTTGCGAAGTGAGGTATCAAAGACTCCTAGACTCCTGCTGTCAGAGCAAGACCCAAGAATGGGACCAGGACCCAGAGAATCCAGTTGATGGTTTTAAACTAGGAGTTCTGAAAACATGGGCCCCAGAACAGCAACAAGAGCACCATCCAGTAAATGTTACTTATTTCTGTGTAGTCAATTTGTTGGTAGGATTCCAGAAAAACCCTCTCAGGGCTGACACCCCCAACATCATGACACAGAGGTGCAAAGCCAGAGGTCATATGACACTGAGAATGTGTCCAAAAACTAGGATGCCCTATAATCTATTGTTCCAACTAAGTGAGCTAGCCTAAAGGATCCAGTTGTCAAATCAGACTCACTCAAATCAGAGACTTACCCCAAATCAAGCTGTGCTAGTAATTTCAAGGATATAAATAAATAGGAGACAAAACAGAGTGAGGTCTACATGACTACCCACATCCTTCCTTCCCACAAGAGACACATGTCCTCTGGCCCAGAGTAATAATATATGGGGTCTCTTGATGAGGTTTATGCACCCCCTCACACAGTAAGGAGTTTTTAAGTTATGAAACATCCCCATTTTATACCCAGATAATTGTACAAGTAACGTGATCTTCTCCACGGATCATGCCTTATAAATGCATAACATCTAGGTTTGTTGACCATAAGTAATCTTAAATCAGAAATATTCAGGTAAGAACATTCCATATATAAGGACACTCTTATCAAATATCATTGGTCTATCGGGAGTCCAATTATCAGCATGTTTATGGGGAGATGGCACGAGGCCACGGCCTTACTTTTTCAGGATTACCCCAGGAACCAGAGGAGACATGGATCACAGGGTGACTGGCTTTAACTCCTTTCTCTCCCACCTCAGGATGCCTTTGAGAGGGAATGAAATGACCCCATGAATAATTATGCCAAGGAGCACCTGAGTGGCTCAGTTGGTTGAGCATATGACTCTTGATTTCAGCTCAGGTAATGATCCCAGAGTCATGGGATCGAGCCCCAAGCGGAACATGGAATCTGCTTAAGGTTCTCTCTCTCCCTCTGCCCCTCTCCACCACTAGCACTGTCTCTCTCTAAAATAAAAATAATAATACTAACAATTATGCCAAGACAACAAGTATAAACTGGGACCAACCCAGATAAACCAGAATATATTGTCACCTATCTATAGTACCCAGCTGGGAGGTGGGTGCCCACCGGAAGTTTGTGGATAGCAGAAGAGAAACAAGATTTGAAGGGTAGGGAACTAGAAGCCAGTATATGGGAAATTATTTTAATTTTCAGATATGTAAAATTATAACTGGAGGATTCAATTCTCATTGAAGCCTGGTCAAAACGAAAGTTCTTTTCTGTCAGGAATATACTCAATAATGCATGATATGCAGTTATAAATACACTAGATATATTTTCTTTTTTTGATGAGAATTGTACAAAACTGAATTTATTATAACTCCTTTATCATAGGCCAAAATCCTATAGTTCTATTAAACAAGCTTGACTGTGTGTGACATCACATGATTTATGTATTGTCAACTCTAAGAAAATAAAATTTGAAAGCTCTGGTCAATCATGCTAAAGGAAGGACTGAATTATCTGTTAGCACTATAAAAATTGGTATTTTAAAATCATTGTTATGTAAAGCGTCACCCAAAGAGTACTGCCAAAAGAAGTAGGGGAAAAAACATAAAAGTATCCGAGAAAATATAGTAATAAAAATAGTACGTTATTTTCTTGATTTTGTGACATTTGTGATCATTTGCAGCTTTTTGAGCTGCCCTATAGTGAGCTAGGAAGAAAAAGACATTGGGGAGACAGACAGACTTGGTGTGAATCCTGATCCTCCCATTTACTATGTGACTTTGGACGAGTCTCTTTACCGTTGGTGCCTCAGTTTCCTCATCTGTAAAATGGGGAGAATAAGAGTGGCCTATATCATAGAAACATCATGAAAATTAGGTAAGTTTTACCTATAATGGACCTAGAACATGACCAGGTGAATAAGAAATGTTCTATCTGTGTTAACAATTAAGTGGGCAAGCTTCCTCACCTTTCTGAGCCTCCATTTCTACTATTATAAAATGAGGAAATAATACTCATCTTAAGAAATGTAAGGCTTTGGGCCCTGGGTGGCTCAGTGGGTTAAGCCTCCAACTTTGGCTCAGGTCATGATCTCGCAGTTCATGGGTCCAAGCCCCACGTCGGGTTCTGTGCTGACAGCTACCTCAGAGCCTGGAGCCTATCTTCAGATTTTGTGTCTCCCTCTCTCTCTGGTCCTCCCCTGTTCATGCTGTCTTTCTCTCTCTCTCATAAATAAATAAAACATCTTTAAAAAAGAAAGAAATGTAAGGTTTCATCTACTACAAAGCTCTAATCACCAAGACAGTATGGTATTGGCACAAAAACAGACACGTAGACCAATGGAATAGAGAACTCAGAATTGGACCCACAAATGTATGTCCAACTAATTTTTGACAAAGTGGGAAAGAGTATCCAATGAAAAAAAGACCATCTCTTTAGCAAATGGTGCTGGGAGAACTGGACAGCAACATGCAGAAGAATGAAGCTAGATAGATCGCTTTCTCACACCATACACAAAAATAAACTCAAAATGGATAAAGGACCTGAACGTGAGACAGGAAACCATCAAAACCCTAGAGGAGAAAGCAGGAAACAACCTCGTTGACCTCCACCGCAGCAACTTCTTACCTGACACATCCCCAACGGCAAGGGAATCGAGAGCAAAAATGAACTATTGGGACTTCATAAAGATTAAAAGCTTCTGCGTGGCAAAGGAAACAATCCATAAAACTAATAGGCAACCGAAGAAATGGGAAAAGATAGTTGCAAATGACATATCAGGTAAAGGGGTAGTATCCAAAATCTATAAGGAACTCACCAAACTACACCCCCAAAAAACAAACAATCCAGTGAAGAAATGGGCAGAAGATATGAACAGACACTTCTCCAAAGAGGACGTCCAGATGGCCAACAGACACATGAAACCATGCTCAGCATCCCTCCTCATCAGGGAAATACAAATCAAAACCACACTGAGATACCACCTCACACCAGTCAGAGTGGCCAAAATGAGCAAATCAGAGAACTCTAGATGCTGGCAAGGATGTGGAGAAATGGACACCCTCCTACACTGTTGGTGGGAATATAAACTGGTGCAGCTCCTCTGGAAAACAGTGTGGAGATTCCTTAAAAAATTAAAAATAGAACTCCCCTATAACCCAGCAATAGCACTGCTAGGAATTTACCCAAGGGATACAGGAGTGCTGATGCATAGGGGCACATGTACCCCAATGTTCATAGCAGCACTCTCAACAATAGCCAAATCATGGAAAGAACCTAAGTGTCCATCAACTGACAAATGGACCAAGAAGATGTGGTTTATCTATACAATGGAATACTCATGGCAATGAGAAAGAATGAAATCTGGCCATGTGTAGCAACATGGATGGACCTTGAGGGTGTTATGCTGAGCGAAATAAGTACAGCAAAGAAGGACTGATACCATATGTTTTCACGTATAGGTGGATTAGTGGATTAGGAGGAACTTAACGGAGGACCATGGGGGAGGAGAAGGGGAAAAATAGTTGGGGAGAGGGAGGGAGGCAAACCATGAGAAACCCTTGAATGCTGAGAACAAACTGAGGGCTGATGGGGATAAGGGGGAGGGGAAGGAGGAGATGGGCATGGAGGAGGCCACTTGGGATGAGTCCTGGGTGTTATATGGAAACCAACTTGACAATAAACTATTTAAAAAACAAAAAAAGAAATGTATTCAAAATAAATAAATTAACTTTAAAAAAATAAAAAAGAAATGTAAGGATTCAAGGTTACTGAAGTCACTGGAATTAATAAACATTAATAAATGAAAATTATTCATCTTCAAATAACAGGTGTCAGTGAGCCAATGAGTCCTTCCTCTCAGCTTCCTCAGTGAAGGACTCTCATCCACTGGGGAAGAGGTATGGGAACTCCTGCCTGCAGCGCCTCCCCCCCACTGTGCCTGGTTCCCTTCTCTGCAACAATCCCCCCCATCTATGCTCCTCCCCCCTCCCCCTCTCAATTTAGACTTTAGATAATAAGTTTACCCTATCCTTTGTTTTGAATAAAATCGCCTAAGTAGCCTTAGGGCAACAGGATTTCTGCCTTTTACATTTTATTTCATGGTTTTTCTTCTTTCTTTTTCAAGTTTACAGTGTTTACTTTATTACACTCAGTATGAAAAAAAAAAAAAAGATGAGTTGTTAATTGGAATGCCTGGGTTCTCTCCATGCCTAGAAATTAAACGATACACTTGGGTCTCAAGAAGAAATGGGTATTGATTCCACTTTAACTGTCAGGGATGTTCTCTGACTTCCAACATGCCCTCTGTTCCCTTCCCCCGCAGCCAGAAAACAGCGTATTTTAGGTAATGCAGCCTGACTTACCAATGGAACAGGTTGAAGCCTTTATTTAAAAAGCAAAAACCCTAAACTAACACCTGAAATGAGGTCATTTCAATGTTGTACTTGGAGGCAACTATGAAAAACTTGGTACTTCACTGACCTTCAACCTCCGGTGTCAGCTTAATCCACTCACTGATTTTTATTCATTTATAAACCGTTAAGGCCCTGCATGTGTAGAGCCAAAAATTAAGTCCTCCATTAAAAGAAACCTCGGGCTGCACATAGCCCCAGGCCTAAATAAACTTAACCTGCTTTTCCACTTCTGAGCAAATGCCTGCGCTGCGGGAAGCTAACACCTAACCAGCTCTCTCTGCTTCTGTAACAAAGCTTAAGGCCTGCTTCCCCGCCGCCGGATTGCCCAAGGGACTAGCCCCCTGGGGGCAGCCACTCCCAAAAGGCCAGCAGCCACCCCCACCTTGCTGAGAGAAGGGCCTGGAGAGAGAGATGTTAACCTGTTAGTCGCCAAACAAGACTTAAAACTCGCTCTATGATAGACTGAATTCAAAGGTATCCCAAATGTTGTAATTAGATCCAGCCAAACCTGATGGCGGGAACCAATCAGATACGGTATATGTTCACATTTGAATGTTAACAAATGGCAAATTTGTAACCATGGAAATCTGTCCCTCCCCATGACTTGTTTACTTCTGTCTATAAAAAGGCTGCAGAGGCTTTGTTCAGGGCCTCTCAGCGTCACCGGCAACGAGTGACTGCGCGGAGGACCGGGTTCGAACCTGCAAATAAACAACCCTTGCCGCTTGGCTTTGACTCTGGTCTCTGGTGGTCTGTTTTTGGGGTTCTCTCGAATTCTGGGCGTTTCATATGGGGGCTCGCGTGGGATATTTCCCCTCCAGACCCACCAGACCCCAAGTCAACGGGTTGTTCCTAAGACCGATCGGTAAGTGAGCCGGCTCTGTCTGTCTGTTTGTCTCAGCATCAGTTTCTGTCTTATCTGTTTGTTTCGGTTTCTGCCGCGCGGAATCTGCATCGGGGACTGTACTGGCTCTGGCGGATGCGCTATAGAGCAGTCGGTAGGGACCGAGGAGACGTCCTACGGTGCCCATCTGGTGAGCCGGTTCGAGGCCGGCGGGCGAGCCGGTTCGAGGCCGGCGGGTGAGCCGGTTCGAGGCCGGCGGGCGCACCGGTTCGAGGCCGGCGCCTTCTGGGGGCGCACCGGTTCGAGGCCGGCGCCTTCTTCTGGGGGGCGCACCGGTTCGAGGCCGGCGCCTTCTTCTGGGGGGCGCACCGGTTCGAGGCCGGCGCCTTCTTCTGGGGGGCGAACCGGTTCGAGGCCGGCGCCTTCTTCTGGGGGGCGCACCGGTTCGAGGCCGGCGCCTTCTTCTGTTGGCTAGCCTTCTGTGTTTGTGCGCAGCGAACTCTGTTATCGGTCTCTGTGTCTCTGTGTTTGTGTGCAGCGAACTCTGTTATCGGTCTCTGTGTCTCTGTGTTTGTGCGCAGCGAACTCTACTATCGGTCTCTCTGTGTCTGTGTCTGTGCACAGCGGACTCTGTTATCAGTCTCTTTCTGTGTATGTCTATGTCGAATTGTCAATTTTCTCTGTTGGTGTTTATTACCTTGTGACTGAGACTGACGTTATGAGACAGACTTCATCCAAACCCCTAGACTTAATGTTAGCCCATAACCTCTCAGTGACTGTTAGGAAGGGTCCATTTTAAACTTACTGCTGCACAGAATGGCCCACTTTCAACGTGAAATGGCCACCGGACATCATGGTTTGGGCTGATCTGGTTGATAACCCACCCCCTTGGATTAAAAGTTTCTTGCCTCCACAGAAACCTGACACCCTGGCGGTGACTAAAAAGCACCCGCCCTCCCGGGCTTTGGAGCTGCCGAAAAGGAAAACTGAACCCTCTGCGCCGCTCTACCCTTTCTTACAGGGCGAAACGGAGGAAAAATTAACTTCTCCCCCTCCTTAGGCAACCTCCTCCACAGGACCCAGCAGGAGGAACAAAGGCGCCACCCGAACCACAGGGGCCCCCTGCCCCACCGGACCCAGCGGCCCTGGGGAAATGGGCCCCGCCCAAGGCACCCGAAGCCGCCGTGAATTGTTGCAGGTTCTGTTCATGTCGGAGGCCGCGCCGGCTCCGACAGGTCCAGGAGTCCCTGAAGGATAGACGGTGTCAGCAAAAGAGACTGAGAGAGCCCTGAGATTCTTTCTGATCACCAGGCAGTCATCTCTGTCCTGTTGGTTTTGGTGTCTTTATTTTAAGGTTAAACGATACTATAACATCAGAAGACAGAATTTTTACAAGGGCTAATTATTTGTAAAATGTTTATTAGGCTTATTCCTAAATTGCTTGAATGAGCCTTTTCCTTGAAGCTGAATGTGCAAGCACCATGGGGGCCGTAAATATGTCAGTCTTTGCGCCTGGGTTATGTTTTAGTTACTCTTATCTATCCTCATCCCAGCTGCCAGTATAAGGGAAAATGTTTGTGGAATGTGGGCCTTGAGGAAGGGGCTGCTATGCTTCAGCAATTAGCAAAGATAAATGTAGTAACTTATGTTCTGCCCTTATCTGTACCTTAACTTTAGATTAGGCTCTTTGTCTCAGGGCCAGGCTCAATTGTAACTCTTGTGTTCTTAACCCCCTTTATTGTCTGAGTCTTGGGTCTGCAAGGCCCATAGGAAGGGCCTTTTGACAATTGCCCACGGAGCTTTCGTCTAAAGTCTCTTTTGTAAAGGCAGGAATATACTTTTCCTTATGAGATATCTATGTTCAGTCTGTGTTCAGAATATGGGTCTAATGTGGAATATTGTGAGGCCTGGTCAATACCAGTAGGCTTATTTCCAGCACGAGCCAGTAGTGGCAGAGGGAGATGCCAGTTTTCATTTCTCATGGCTGAAGCTATGCAAACACTGCCATTTCCTTGCTGCGACTGCCATCCAGAGAGGCCAGTGTGGCTCCCGGCATGTTCAGTACTGAGAAATGGAAAATAATCCAGTCTGAACCCAGAAAATTGGTTCCTGGGCCCACTAGAGTTCCCACTCCTGACCAGGCTCAAAATGACGCTAGGTTTCCCCTGGCATGGCCAGATTGAAACTACAACTTGGCTAAAGGTAAGGAGAGTCTCTTCGTCTACCACCAGACTCTGTTGGGAGGTCTCAAGGCTGCAGCTCGCAAGCCTACATTGTCAGTCAGGGACCAGAGGAAAGCCCCACAGCGTTCCTTAAGAGAGTAATAAAGACATTCCGCCAGTGCACTCCTATAGATCCAGAGGCCCCAGCAAAACTTAGCTGTGGTGGCCATGGCTTTTGTCAGTCTGCTCCCAACAATTGGAGAAAACTTCAGAAACTAGAACGTCTAGGAAAAAGAGCCTCCAAGGTCTAGTGGTCATGGCAGAGAGGGTACACAGCAGCAGGGACAGTGCAGAGGACAAGCAGGTAAAGGCTGAAAAGAGACAAAACCAGGGTCTAGCCAAGATGCTACTCGCGGGAACTGCGGAACCGGAGGACCGGAAAAGACGCCTCAGACAGTTGGCTCCAGGAAAAGAAGGTAAGGAGAACTCCCAGCGGCTCGAGGGGCGCCCCCAATTAAGCAAAAATCAATGCGCCTACGGCAAAGAGAAAGAACATTGGGCCAAAGAATGCCCCAAGAATAAATCTAAAACTCTCATTCTAGTAATGGGAAATGACAGTGACTAGGGGAAACGGGGTTCGGCACCCCTCCCCAAACCCAGGGTAACCCTAAAAGTAAAAGGGCGATCCACTGAGTTCCTAATGGACACTGGGCTCAACATTCTGAGGAGCGCGCGGTAGGGACATCAGGGCATGAGGGCCACGGCACAGGCCCCAAGCCAGCCGCCTGCACCCCCATGGCTCCCACATCCCCGGAGCCATGCTCCCAGCCCCAGCCCGGGCAAGGTCTCCGGGGGCGTCCCCGCCCAACCCGTGGCCTCCGCAAGGCGCACTCACCCATCGCCGACCACCACGCACTTAAAGGCTTGCCTGAAACGCTGCTGACACCAGATGCGGGATTTGACCTAGACTCTAGCAGCTTGTTAAGCTCCTCGTCATTGCGGATGGCTAGCTCCGGAATCTCCACAGTAAAATAATGGCCCTTGATAAGGAAAAACACCTACCAAGGAGCTGAGGAACCACCGCCCGCTGAACACTCCCAACCAAACGTGAGAAATTCCTGAAAGACATCTTCATAAGATATGGCTTTCCTCAGATGATAGGGTCAGACAACGGACCTGTATTTATGTCCAAAGTAAGCCAGAATTTAGCCACGGCCCTGGGGATTAATTGGAAATTACACTGTGCATACAGACCCCAGAGTTCAGGACAGATAAGAAAATAAATAGAACTCTAAAAGAGACCTTAATTAAATTGACCTTGGAGACTGGCGGAGACTGGATAGCTCTCCTCCCTTTGCATTCTAACTCCTTTTGAAAACATGTCTGGCCTGAATTGCATGACTTCTATCAAAATAAAATACATAGCTACTAAACATAGGTTTGAGTTTTCAGCTTCCTATTGCAGAAAAAGTAAGACTATTTAGACCTTTTAAAAAAATGATTTAAAGATTCTAGTGTAAACACCTCTCAATTGGTTACTAGGTCCTCAACTGGAGACTAAGGTTTCCCAAGTTAAAATTCTGCTAAGTGTACTTAAGACTGATGGAAAGCAACCCTGTATATAAAAAAACTAAGAGATCCATAAAAAAAAGGATATAAGAAATGGAAATACATTTTTGTTGAGGGTAAAAGAAAGTAATTTTGTCCTAAATAAGACTGGTTGCTTAGAGGGAAATGGCTTTGGGACAAAGTTTAAAGGCAAAGGAAAGATGTAGAAGATAGAAGGTCTATGAAGAGAAATCTTTAAAAAGGAATTTTATATGTGCTCAGGATAGACTGGTTGAAATGAATGGAATTTAAAAAGTACACTGGTATAAGGTTAAAACTCTGCTTTTCTCTCCGGTCAAAAGACAGAGTTTTCTTGGATTGTAAATCTGCTCTTGATAAGACAATGTAAACAAAAGTTTTCTCCTTTTTCTGCCAAGAAAACCCGAAGCTTTAGGTTTCATCTTTATCAGGTCTTTGATTGCATAGTTAAATCTTCTCAATGTTAAAGGAGCTACCCCAACCAATGCTGGTTTCTAATTGGTTGGTTTCTAATTGGTTGGTTTCTATATTATGTTAAGATCTATTATTGCCACTTTGGTTGAATAGAAAAAAGCTTTAAGGTTTGTAATGATCTGTAATCCTATTTAGGATACGCTTTATAGCTTCCTAAGGTTTTAACAAACTTCCCAGGATTTAAACAGTAAAAAAGGGGGTCTTTTGGCCAATTAGTCCCTTTTATCTAAAATGCTAGGTTACTTGGAAAAACACTATACATAACAGTAAACCTTAGGTTATATTGCATGGGTAAGTGCTATTACTGCCCAAATATATATGTAAATCCTAAAGTTTTAATGTTTTGTTATAAGAGTTATTATATGTCACAAAAATAACTAAATTTCTATGGCAATTGCATCATACTGAACTCTTGCCAAATCCTTAACAATGTATGTCCATCTGAGATTTAGATTTTGTCATTTAACTAGATTGCTTGCCTTCATGCAAGAATGTCCGGGGACAATACACCCCATAATACTTAGGTTGCAGTATCGCCACCCTAATGATTGGGACCCGACCGAAGACCCATGATTGGGCCTTCAAATACACAAGAGAAGGGGGGAATGTAGAGCCAAAAATTAAGTCCTCCATTAAAAGAAACCTCGGGCTGCACATAGCCCCAGGCCTAAATAAACTTAACCTGCTTTTCCACTTCTGAGCAAATGCCTGCGCTGCGGGAAGCTAACACCTAACCAGCTCTCTCTGCTTCTGTAACAAAGCTTAAGGCCTGCTTCCCCGCCGCCGGATTGCCCAAGGGACTAGCCCCCTGGGGGCAGCCACTCCCAAAAGGCCAGCAGCCACCCCCCACCTTGCTGAGAGAAGGGCCTGGAGAGAGAGATGTTAACCTGTTAGTCGCCAAACAAGACTTAAAACTCGCTCTATGATAGACTGAATTCAAAGGTATCCCAAATGTTGTAATTAGATCCAGCCAAACCTGATGGCGGGAACCAATCAGATACGGTATATGTTCACATTTGAATGTTAACCAATGGCAAACTTGTAACCATGGAAATCTGTCCCTCCCCATGACTTGTTTACTTCTGTCTATAAAAAGGCTGGAGAGGCTTTGTTCAGGGCCTCTCAGCGTCACCGGCAACGAGTGACTGCGCGGAGGACCGGGTTCGAACCTGCAAATAAACAACCCTTGCCGCTTGGCTTTGACTCTGGTCTCTGGTGGTCTGTTTTTGGGGTTCTCTCGAATTCTGGGCGTTTCACATGTTACTCTGATAGGCACTTCTCAGATACAAGGCCAAAGAAACCAAATTTTGCGGCTCCATTTCCGAATGTAAAAGCCTGGGTGCCGCGAAGACCAAGATGCTGAACCAAAGAGGGAAGGAGGGGAGAGGGGAGGAGGCCTCAGCTCTGTGTCTCTGTCAGCATCCAACACTGGGAGTTGTGCACCCCACCTGTCTGTAGGACTCCTGCCGCAGCAAAGTTTGAGGGTTTTTTAAAGGAGACGCACCTACAGAGACCAACAGCTCATGCAGAGGGAAAATCACCAGTATTACCCAGGTCATTCCAAGCCATCATCCTATTAAACTGTTTAATCTATAAAGCGGAATGAGAAAGATACATATTTTAGCCCCTTTCAGGAGCAGGCCACTCACGTTCCATGTTCAGAGGCCATGGGGTCACCTGGTCGTTCCCCACCTGGGAGCTGAGCCCTCCCCCTCCTAGGTCTCATCTCCTGGCGGACCTGGATCTCAAGGACCCACAGCACTAACACATTTAACAATGCTCAAGACCTGCTACAAAAAAAGGAGAGCTGAATATTATTTTTGTGAAAAATATGTATATACTTTTTCTTAATGTTTATTTTTGAGATAAAGAGAGCGTGCGTGGGATTGGGAACAGGGGAGGGCAGAGATGGAGGAGGACAGAGGGTCTGAAGTGGCTCTTGTGCTGATAGCAGAGACCCCAATGCAGGGCGTGAACTCAAACCGTGAGATTATGGCTTGAGCTGAAGTTGGAGGCTTAAATGACAGAGCCACCCAGGCGCCCATGTAAAAAATATAGATACTTTAAATGTGTGCTTGCGTGCGTGCATGCGGGCGTGTGTGTGTGTGTGTGTAAGTTTAAGTAACTGAATCATGGTGTTTAAGCAATTTATATGTGCATGGGTCATATACTGTATCCTCCTTCCCGTCTCCCATCGTTCCTTCCTTTCTTCCTTCTTTTCCTTCCTTCCCCCTTTCTTTCTTTCATCTATTTCAGGCCAGAATTTCCAGGACACTATCTGTACTATCAAGGAGTGATATAAACTCCTAACAAGCTTGTAATCTGCTCCTGTCTAAACTCTCCCGCAATTTTAGGATATCCAGCTCTAAAACCTTTCACAAATCAGGACTCTCGATTCCAACTGCAACCTCACTGCCTAAAATCCCGGGCAGAGGACCATTCACTGAAGGTCCCCTGAAGAGCATTAACTGCTAAAGAAAACATTTGGCTGGTGCCCTTCATAAATGAAGAGGCTGCAATAGACCCATTGCTGGTGACAAAAGCATAGGATTGGCTTTAGAATCAAACAGACTTGGGGAAACTCTTGGCTCTGCCATTCACCAGCTTTGTGTCCTTAGAATTAAAAAAAAAAAAAAAAACTCTCGGGGGTGCCTGGGTGGCTCAGTCTGTTGTGCAACCGACTTCAGCTCAGGTCATGATCTCCTGGCCCATGAGTTCAAGCCCCACGTTGGGCTCTGTGCTGACAGCTCAGAATCTGGAGCCTGCTTCAGATTCTGTGTCTCCCTCTCTCTCTGCCCTTACCCCACTCACACCCTGTCTTTCTCTCAAAAATAAATAAACATTAAAAAACAAACTCCCAGACTCTATTTTCTCACCTGTAAAATGGGAAGAAGTCCATCTCCCTCAGCAGATTGTCCTGAAGATGAATGGGGTGAGGCTGCAAAGTATCTGGCCGCAGAGGCTCTCAATCAATGGTACTAATCAATATTAAAGGCTCCGGATAAGACCAGGCTAGGAGCTATTTTTATGGTAAAGCACAACCCAAGCAATTAGCATCCCTCTTTCAAAGGTCAGCTTTCTTTGGTAGGCATTAACAAAGCAAGGCTTCAGTTACCTCCTGCCTGAGATCTCCACTGGGAAGTGCTCCCTCCTCCAGGGCAGGTCACCACTCACCTCGTGGCTGGTCACTGTCTGGGACTCCTGATACAGACTTCAATTGGATGCTGCTGCTTCTCTAAGGGAGCCAGCAGAGAGGGACGTGTGTAGGCAGCACCTCCTTTTATTGTGCCGACTCTTTATTCTCTGCATCGCTCAACCTGAGGCCACACAGGGATGTGCATCAGATTTCTCTAAAAGGTTGGGGGAATTACAACATTGGAAAAGAACACAAAGTTCTATGCTAAAGATGATGTTTCCCCTGGACCCCGGAAAGAAACTGCCCCTCAACAAGGCACCCGGCCCACTTCCTAACACTGCTCTCCTAGCCTCAGGTCTGTCCACCTCTCAAAAACATCTTTCCTTTATGCTCTGCAGGAGAAAACACTTCGTGTTAAGCAGTCTTTGTTCATTTTGCCCTTCTGGGGCACACAAGTAGACTCCACTCTCAGCCCTCCTTGTGGTTAATGTCAGGGCAGATGACTGCGGTCTGGACAATGGGACATGACTGGAAGTATTGTCTTCCACATCCAGGTCTGGCCTTGATGCCAATTGCCTGATCGTATCCATTCCTTCTCTTCTCCTGCCACAAAGTCCTTGTTTCAGATACGGCATCACCACAAGATGGAAGAAGGCTCCCGAGACAGAGGAAGGCTGTCCATGGAGCACGTGCAGAGAGCAAAGTGTAAACCCTTATTGTGTTAAGCCACTGTGAATCCAGGGCTTACGTGTTAGCACACGGCATAGCATTGATCACCCATACAGATACAGCTCAGACCCAGACTCTTCATTTACCGTGCAACACACCCCTACCCTCCAGAATCTACCTCCCTCCTCTACCAAATCTGAGCCAATCATCTCATATAATTCCCCAAAGACAGAAGTCAGACATTAGCAGAACAGTTAGTGATGACTTTGGCACTTCAAGTTCCAAAGAAGAGTCCAGCAAGATCATCTCAGACCAGGACTCACAAACTCAAACATCTACAGTGGACATCATACAGATGATGCCAATGAGTGGAGCAGACTGGGTACAGAACCACAGCAAAATGAGTAAGGTACACCCTGTCCAAAGGAAGCAGATTCTACCAGTCTCCCCAACTCTTCCCATGCAGACTGCGGGCCAGCATTGCCCGATCATCCAGTCGCTTAAAAGGAGATAGAAATCTGGGCTTCTATATAAAATCGCCAAACTTTTGTCATTCATCAACCACTTCAAAGTAAAGACAAACACTTTGCACACCAAATGAAACTGAAAGCCGACTACATCGGCCTGTGCCATAGCATGTTACATTTTGCATCCTCTTTCAAACCTGTATTGATAGGGGGAAATTGTAAGATGGTCAACAGGACAGATAGGGGAATGCCAGTCCCTGCCTGAAGACTCCCCTTCCAGGCTCGTCTTCCAGCCCCGCTTGCCGTGTGCGTGCACCAAATTACTACTAATGCAGAAGTAACAGACTATAAATTGTCCCCCATGCTTGCGCTTGGGTCTCCGACCTCTGGAGACTGATCTCCTCTGAGCCCCCCTGGTGTGAAATAAACCTCCTGCCTTCCAAGATCTCTGAGTGCCGTTTGGTTCTTCCATTGGGTGATCCAGACCAGGTTCCATAACTGTATGATTTCTTGAACTCCTGTCCTATAGTTTGGAAGGCTGCGATCTCACAGTGAAGTTAGTATCCTATAACGAGGAAGAGCAATAATACCTCTCTCTTATCACCAATCCTCCCGCATCACTAAATCCTCAAATGCAAATTGTGCCTCTATGGTCAGCAAGAATCCAACCCACAGATAAGTACACACACACACACACACACACACACACACATTGACTACAGCTCTCTTAGATACCAAGGCCTGCCCCTGAGCTTTAAAATTACCATGTGCCAGGGCTACCATTACATTTTTAGCCAAAGTCTGTCCTTTCTCCATTCTCTCAGGAAAAAAGGAGGAGTGCCATTAATGATTATGGCCTTGCACTGACCCACCTCTCTGTCATCCAAACACGCTCCCTGTTAGCAGCAACCTACAAGTGTGAAATAACAGTCAGGAATTAGAACTATAGTTTTGTGTGCCTGTACTACCATTTTTCTGAGAACAAGGCTAGCTAGCTTTTAGAAGGATCAAATAGAATTTGAAAATCACCCTACTTTATATGGCAAGAGCTTTAAGAATATCAAATATTTCTTACCCAAGAAAAGCATTTGCAAGCAAATGGGTCAGAAGATTTTTCCACGATTATCTCTTCCAGAACACAGCAGTTTGAAAGCAGAGAAAAATGGGTGTTGCTGTGGGGGAAGGGGAGGGCCGCTCTAAGCTCTAAGAGTAATGGAAAGCCCGTCCCTGAGAATCTCAGACACAGAGATGGAGTAACTTTCTCCTATAGCGCATGTGAGCTTCAAGCACAAGAAAGGCTGCCTTTCAAGCCGAAAGCTCTCTTCAAAGCGCAAATATTGGAAAAGTAGACCAAGACATCAGCACATTCTAAACACAGCTGTGTTTGTCCACACCTACTCCCTGCCAGGCTGTGTTTGATTTAACCTGGCAACCCAGGGGTGAAAGGCTCTCGCATCCAATTATTTAATCTCTGAGACTCTTGTTCTCCCAGCATTATTATGGTTAATGCTGGATATAGTAAATTGACCTCTTTTTAAATATTGCAGCCAGCAGAGAAGTTTTAATAATCTTTGCAGTTTCGTATTAAATGTGTGTTTAGAGGACTGTGATTTGTATTCATTCTGGGAAGGAAAATGTCCAGCCACCTGTTCTGAATATCGTGGGCCCCTCCCACTGGGATGAGCATTACCACCCAGGCTCCAGCCTCATCATAATGCATCTGAGTCACAGCCGTCTGCAGGACAATGTATTTAAGAGTCTCAGGGGGTGGGGGAAGGGAAATGGATGGAAGACCTGCCGGTAGGCTGGGCTAGGCAAGGTGCAGGTCAGCTGGCTACTGTGAGAGCTCTAGGCCCCCTGGGAGTGAAGAGACCACAGAAATTGTCCAGAAAGTACAAAGCCCCCTGGTTGTCATCAGGATAATGAGCAGGCCAGGCTGTACTGTTATCTGCAGCATGCATCACGAGGCTAGGGAAGTTTACAACAGAGCACTGATGGTGCAGTGTCAGCGTGTCCCTAGTTAGGGCCTGAGGGTACAAGCGACTGAGCATCAGCATCCAATAGATAACAACAAAAGCCATTATCTCTCTCCCGGCTGGGCTGCCAAGTGCCGGGGCCAGGATTGCCTGGTGTTTGCAGTTTCCATAGCAGCGCTGTTTTGTTCAAGCTGGCAAAGTACACAGAGAGAACCGCAGAAACGATGCAGGAAATGACACCAGCCACCCAGTACCGAGCCTGGGATCTCAGGGCACGCGTTGCCCTTTGTGAGGCAGCGGTGGAGGTGAGGAAGGATGCTTTTCAAGAGATGCCTGGAAACTGACAGGCACTTCAAACACAGTGCCTGGCTGAGCGTGGCCATCCATCCGAGGCCGGGGCTCCTGGCCTCCCTGCTCCACTTCCCACACCTCTGGGAAAGCATGCAGTGCGCTCAGAACACTGTCTAAAGGTTGAGAGACCCTGGGAAGGCAGGGTGAGGGGTGGAAGTGGGGCGCTGCTGTTCTCCTACACCCAGAACTTTGTAAAGCCTTTGTTCCTCTCCCACCTCGTGTCACTCGGTCACCCACACAGCTGCAACAGAGGGAGTGCTACAGAGGGGTCTCAGTGATCCTGACCATCTGGACGATGCCGGTGTGTTAGTGGCTGTCAGGGAAGCCAAACCTCCACCCCTTGCACTGGAGAGCACTGGAGTAAGACACTCTTCCGACCCATTGTTTGCCAGACATACAAATACTCCTTACTACAAAGGAAGGAAGGAGGAAAAATTCATTATGAATGAGTCCTGTAGTATGTGATAGGTCTAAAATTCCCTTTTATTTCAGTTTTAACCCGTTGGGTAAACACTGAACTGGCCATCTCAGAAAAGGGAGCAGCGTTATCCTCAGCACTAAGGAAGTCCAGCAATTTCTTGGTATTATACCATCCAAGCGCCTCAGCAGTATTTTGGGTGCACAAGCCCTCTAATTTAGAAACCCTCACTTATGTGAATGCCATCCTCTTCCAGTGATCATTACAGCCTCACTCCGACAAATGGGAAAAAATCAGAAGTCCCCTGAAGTTTTATGTTTGCAAAAGGTCCTAAGAGTCAGCGTGAGGGCAAAGGTCAGGAGCTCTAAATCCCAGTCACAAACTCATCTCACTAGCCTGATGATGCCTCTAGTTCCCTGCCCTGCATGGACACAGAGGGTTGCATGCAAATAAATTCTCCCTGCTCTCAGATGCAGCTTCCTTACTGTTACTTCTCTTGTGCGTGGATACAGCCAGATGTACCCTGTTTCACCCAAAGTTCTTCCCTGTCTGAGTATCTGTGCATCTGAACCGTCAGGTTAATGGTCTTAAATGTTTTACATTTAAGTGAGCCAGAAAAGAGGAGGGGCTCAGCTAACTCTAAAATGTCTAAATTAAAAGGATAAGAAAGGAGCTGGGGGGAAATCCACATATTTCAACCTGCACAGTAAACAAAGGATACCTGTTCTAAGGATCACTTTTACCTACGACCAAAATCCAAATCTCATTTGTCTTTGTTTCTCTGGATTCCCAACTGGGTGCCAGACACCTGCTATGCACCCATAATTATTTGTTAAGCTAATGATATTCCCCCAGGTCCCAGCATCAGTGTGAAAAGAATTGTCTATAGAACCCTTACCTGCACCTCAGGCTCACCTGCTGAGCCTCCAACCGGCTCCCTCCTGATGGGAGCCAGCCCACTGGGAGCTTCTGAGTTCACAGTGGCTGTCGAGTCACTCCCTGCTGCTGCTGGAAAGCAGGGTAGGTCATGCCCTGAGGGAGAAGAGTAGCAGCAATTTCTATCTCTGTGTTCCAGCCATAGGTGAGGACTTATTCTTTTTAATTATGAGTTAAAAATGAAAATCTTGTCTCCCTGCCATCCCTCAAGAAATGGCAAGTATGTCACCATCCACATCATGTCATGTTCGTGAAAAGCCCTCTGCGTTTTGCACAAAACATTCTCAAAACCAATTTGAAGGGAGCAACCAACAAAATAAAAACACAAATCAAAAAGCCTCTGACATGTAGAGCTTATGGTTTAATATCAGCCCATCATTTAGGGAGTATTTAGTAACTGCCATCCACCGCACTAAGCATGATACTAACCCTTGGAAATTGATGTTTCAAACCCTTGGAAATTGAAGTGCATCCTCATTTCCCAAGTGAGGAAACAGAGCTCACAGAGACGAAGTAGTTTGCCTTAATCACACACTGAGTAAGCAATGGATCCAAAACAGGAATCAGGTTTAACTGAGCCCAAATTCCAGGCATGCTCTTTCCCATCACAAGCTGTCCCCTCCAGCCTAAGGCAAGAGGCAGTACACGTGCCGTATAAATGATAAATGAGTCCACACAAGTGTTACAAACCACTGCTCCCCAGACACGTGAGAGGGAAAAGCATTGGAAACACTCAGAATTTTTTTCATTTTTTTTTGAATAGGTAAAACATTCACAGATTGCAAAAATCAAACGATCTTCAGAGGTACAGAGTGACGCATCTTTATTCCCATCCCGTCCCTGCTCGGCTCTCTAAAAAGGTAACCACTTTCTCAAATTTCGAGAATATCCTTCAGAGTTCCTTCATGCCAATACAAGCACGTATGAATACACATTTTTTTCTCCTTCTTTGTCACCAAAGCTAATGCACTCTACATCCTGTTCTGCACCTTGTTTTATTTTCCATTTAACCAAAGACTTGTCAGACTTTCCATTCGTAGGGTCTTCCCTCTTGGTTTCCACTGCAGCACACTATTGCTTAGCATTCTGTTGTATTGACACATCACAATTGATTTAGCCCATTCCATATTAATAGCCAATTGAATTCTTTCCAGTCTTTTGTCACTAAGAAAAATACTACAGTGAATGATTTTGAACAAATACCATTTCATATGTATGCCAGTGTATCTATACAATAAATTCCTAAAAGTGGGTTGCTGGATCAAAAGATACATGTGTTTGCAATTTTGACAGGTACTGGCAATTTGCCCTTCATAAGAGACACACCAGCAGTACTAATGATACATGAGAGTGCCTGTTTTCCCCTTGGCCTTGACAAGAGAGCTATTGTCAAAGCTTTGAGTTCATCCAGTCTGGTGGGTTATAAACATAATATCTCCATGTAGCTTTAATTTTCTCTTGTAAGGTTCAAGATCTTTTCATGTATTTCAGGGACTTTTATATTTCCTTTTGGTGTGCTCTTGTTTCATATGATTTGTCCATTTCTTTCTACTTCTATGGTTTCCCCTATTTTTAAAATAAGATCACCGAGGCTTAGAGAAAATAAAACCTTGTCGTAGGAAATAAAATCATGAAGTGACAGGTCAGAATTTGAACCCAGGTCTGTCTGGTTCCAGAACCTGAGAATTTAACCACCAACCCATACTGTATGGAGTTGTTTGTTCAGAAAGAATGCAAAAATGAGATTTCTCTCAATATCTGCCAAAAAATGCTAAACATTGAACTTTCAACAAATCATAATCACTAATCATGAATCACCAAAACAAATATAATAATGATGAATAAGTTTAAAATATTGCAATAATTACCAAAATGTGACACAGAAACATGAAGTGAGAAAATATTGTTGGAGATGAATGGATAAAGAAGATGTGGTTTATCTATACCATGGAATACCACATGGCAATGAGAAAGAATGAAATCTGGCCATGTGTAGCAACATGGATGGACCTTGAGGGTGTTATGCTGAGCGAAATAAGTCAGGCAGAGAAGGACAAATATCATATGTTTGCACGTATAGGAGGATTAGGAGGAACTTGACAGAGGAACAAGGGGGAGAAGAAGGGCGGAAATGGTGGGGGAAAGGGAGAGAGGCAAACCATGAGAGACTCTTGAATGCTGACAAAAACTGAGGACTGATGGATGTGGGGGGGAGGAGGGGATGGGCATGGAGGAGGACACTTGTGGGGATGAGCACTGAGTGTTATGTGGAAACTAATTTGACAATAAACTATTTGTAAAAAAAAAAAAGAAAAAGAAAAAGAAAAAAAAAGAAAATACTGTTGGAAAAATGGCACCAAAATACATGCTTGACACAGGGTGGCCACAAACCTTCAATTTGTAAACAAAACAAAACAAAACAAAAAAAACCTCAATATCTGCAAAGTGTAAAAAATAAAGCAAAGTACAATAAAACAAGGTATGCCTATATTGATTAAGCAAGAAAATTCATTCAGCTCACTTTAGAAGTAGCTCAGTTTTTGACTAGTTGATGGGACAGTGATGGGGAAAAGGAGGCATGTAGTTTTGAGTATTATTATCTATTACTGTGTAACAGTGTTACCCCAAAGGTAGTAGCTTTAAAAACACATATAGTTGTTATCTCACAATTTCTGTGGGTCAGGAGCCTGAGCACAGCTCTGCTGGGTCGTCTGCTGAGAGTCCCAGAAGGCCTACAATCAAGGTGTCAACTGGGCAGCAATCTCATCCGAGACTCAGCTGGGGAAGGATCCACTTTCAGTCTCACTTGGATTGTTGACAAAATGCAGCTCCTTGTGGTTGTAGGACCGTGGGGTTTAATTTTGGGGTGGATATCAAGGGAGGTAGCCCTCAGCTTCTACAGGCCAACTGCATTTCCTTGCCACATGGGGTTGCCCTACATGGCTTCCTGCTTCTTTAAAGCCAGCCAGGAAGAGACATTCCAGCAAGACGGGATTCTGTAACAGGATCATGTAACCGTGTACACATAATCTTGTCACTTTTGCCATATTCTATTGGTTAGAAGCAAGTCACGTGTCCTTCCCACACTCAAGGGAAGAGAGTCACAAGAGTGTGAATACCTTAAGAGTCTGTCTGCTGCAAGGTGAGAGAAGACCTCATCTAATATTGAAATGAAAAAGTCTCCTCTGAAATATTCTTGCTTTCTTGGTCTTGTGGATTGAGACATGCACTCTCTCATCAAGCCCCTAGCTGAAATCAATCAAAGAATACCAATGTTAGTTCAATAATGACCCACCTTCACTAGATGCATCAACGTCTACCTCACCGCAAGCACACTCTTCCATTTCACCTGCCCTTTCCACATCTTAGCACTCACCACAGGCAGTGTCAGGAAAGGGGGTTTGTCCGGGGACATCTGGGCGGTAATGGGTTTTTTCCTGAGCACAGTCACAGGGTATGCATTTGTGTGTGTCTGTGTGCGGTACTGAGCTCCAAGGCCTTGTAGCAGAGATGATGGATCTCTACTGCAGAAAAATGACAGTCGGAATAAGAAGACGAAGCCAATTTGTCACTTAATACAGAGCCTGATTGTGCTGCCAGAGCAGCCTGGCGCTGGGATTGATTACAAACAAGATGACACTTCCCCGTGGGCTGACTCACGCATTATTATAAATAAATACCATTCGCTTTAGCATCTGCATTACTGTAGAGGACAGATTATACCTCAGCGCCTTAGGTATACAGTAAATATCCCAGGGAGTACAATGGCCCTCCTCAACCTACAAGAGGAGTCTTGCCTCATGCAACACCGTTTCATAAATAAAATAAGGCGGTAGCGCGGCGCCATGAGCGCAGAAAATGAGCACTGAGTTTGACTGATATTAGAGATTCATTTCCATGCAGGGCATACTTTAAAGTGTGGTAGGTTTTTGTTCCAAATGGCCTGGGGCCCCTCAGCAGCTGTGTACAGTTTTGATTGTTCCCCGGTAGTGAAGCCCAAGAGAACCACTTGATTCCTAAGAGCATTTCCTGAAAATCAGAGTTCGGCTTTCAAGATGGAACTAAATCTGTTGGATTTTTCAAATATCCCCTTGCCCTTGCCCTGACTGTTCCAAATCTGTCACCCCATAGTTTTCAAATAAATAAGTCATTTTAACCATGGAATAAAGAACAACTCTTTTCTATTTATTTTCTCATGCCTTGCTTGAGTACAGGGTGGGATTTGATCTACCTGTGAAAAATATCTTTTTTCATTTCCATGCCTATCCACTCGTTTTCTATCTTCCTCTGTACCTCTTCTCGACATTTCCCTATCTCTTCCTTTCTCTTTTTTCTGAGCGCGGAGAGGCACCGGGAGGGGTTGGACTCGCCCTTTCTTCGGTGTGACGCGAGCGCCCTCTGCTGTCCAGAATGTGAACGGCTCTGCACCAGGCAGGGTCAGACCAGCCGAGCAGATTGGAAGAAAACATAAGGAGGTTCTCTGCCTTCTCTGGGCAAACGCTGGAAGTATTGTTAAAATGAATAATTTATTAAACCACAATTGTTTATTGACTGCCCTTTCATTATTTACTTTTCACTTATTAAACACACTCGGAGGAGTGCCTGGGTGTCAGCCCTTAACCGCCTTGCAGCTTCTTTCTGAGCCAATGATATTCCCAGCCCCCCTCGCTTCTCTCCACACAGACATTTTCGATCTCTTTTGTCAGGTCAGGGTCAAACTACAGTTGTTCTGTGATGACTTTATCAATTCTCAGTTGATAGACTCTAAATGAAAAAAATGCCTACTGCAACCTCGTCGCTGCTTAAGAAGAAGAGTTATTTGTGTAATGTTCTGTCAGTCCGGCAGGGTCTGTGACAGACGCAAGGAGGGGAGTGAAATAGGGGAAAGGTGTTTTTAATGTCTTTTTTTAGCCTCCCTTCCTTACATCAAGGGGCAGGTGATATCCATTGTAGGCTGTTCCAAACCCAAACGGGTGAGAGAGGAAATGTCCCCCACCCCATTCAGAAAGTAATAGCCAGACCTGATTTAAGTTAGTATGCTAATTACTGCCCTTTACCTTGACGGATTTCAAAGTCAAAAGCACAGGATGAAGGTGGGAGGGGGGGCCTTTTTCCCATGAAGAAAATTTTCTGACCCATATTTGAAGAGAAACATCAGTCTGCACCCAGAGTGGCTCCTGTTTTTAAAGGGCAAATATTTCCATCACCCAGAATTTAAGAAATATATGCAGTAACCCTCAAATGAATGAGTGAATGCATAAATAAGGCTCAAGGCAAAGAAGTAGCAGAAACTCTCAGAAATAAATCAGATTTTATTTTAAAACCCAGCATTTAAAAAAAACTTGGTTGATATTACATTTAATCTGGTTGATACTACACTCAAGCACAAGAAAGCTTTCATACCTCTATTTCCCCCATCCCCACCACCAGCGTGCGTGTGTGCGCGCGCGCACACACACACACACACACACGCACACACGCACGCACACGCACACACGCACCCTCCATGCTCCTGAAATAAGGCAATAGGTTCATTTTCAAATTGAGATTTATGTTTGAATACAAAGAGATCTATTACCAGATGTTGGGGGGAAAACCCTAACAGTAAATGAAATTGAGAATTCATCAAATTACATCTTCCCTTTCCTCAAACTAAATATGACTTTCCAGGAAGACTCACACCTTGGTATTTTCTCTCCCAACACTAATATTTGCAGATTCACCATCCTGGCAAATGGGGGAGTGTGGGGGTGGGGGGGACACTACAAGATGTGCTGGGGGGGGATCAGGGAGAGACCCTGCCAGCAGGTTTGCATAAAACTAAAGAACTGAAACTTGTAATGTCTGCCAGGTACAGTACATTTTAATAATTAAGAGCACGAAATCTGAAGTGCATCTAGCCTCCTGACCTGGTTTCCTGCGGTGGTTTGCAGGTAATCAGCTGTGTGACTTGAACATGTCTCATAAATTCACTAAGCTTCAGTTTCCTTGTTTGTAAAATGAAACTGATGCTTCTTCTTTCATGAAATTAAACATGAGAGTTCATGCATGTCACATATGCCAAGTCCTTAGCACAAATAGGGGTGCAATATAACATGCAATATGTGTAGGAGACAGTTTTCTATTTTCATTCCTTTCTTTCCATCCCATACACCACAGTCAAGAAAAGGCTCATCCTATTTTAAGCTTCCTAGATAATCCTGCTTGCCTTCATTTATTTATCCAGCAAACACTCATTAAATCCTTACTGTGTTCTAGACACTATAGTAGGCTCTAGCTACTCAGATGTGAAAACAGAATCCTTACCCTCAAGGACAAGAAAACATAAATTAATAATCTACATAATAAAATTTAGTCTTGAGTTGTCTCTTTGCTATTGGCATGAAAATAACTGGTGTTATATATGACTATGTGGCAGAGATGAAATCCACTTTGGGAAAGGATATTTAGGAGTAGAAAGGAACAACAATTATTTTTCTCTACATACAAAGTAATAACAGCATATCATTTTATTCAGAGTAACAAACACAGTATGCTGAAAGTGTAAATGTATAAACCTATGTATTTTGAATGTGACTATCATCTTAGGGACGATAAAGAAGGCTCAAAATATTCATGATTTTTTTTGCAGTTGTCCATTTTAATTTTTCTATTTCTTTCCCCTATGCATTCACATAAGAAATCATTCTAGGAAAAAAACTCATCTTGAAGATAAACAAATCTTAGGCCTTCATCAGCAAGAGCTATGGAAATTTGAAAATTTTGTGAGTCCAGAAGTCCTAATCTTTTTCTCTGTTGTGTCCTCAATTTCTAGTCCAAAATCTGGCATTGAGTAGGTGCTGAATCAATATTTTATGACAGAAAGAGGTAATAACATGAGGGCTGATCAATAGAGATGGGCTCTCACAAGCAGTATCCACTCGGGGCTCCCCAGGGACCCCCAGGAAGGAGAGGCAAAAACCAGGTGCACTCTTGAGCACCCAGAGAATGGGAAGCATCCTCCCAGAAGCTGAAATGCTGTGTGAGGAGACATTCAAGGGAGGAAGCCCAGGGATCCATCTGAAGGCAACCTGAAGAGACACGCCCTTCATGCCACAAGGAGAAAATACAAATAGGTTTGCAAATGAGTGAGCCCAAAATTGATTGTTCTGGATTTATATTTGTTCAAGACATGAAATTCACCTCGCTTGTCAAGCCCTAAAGTAGAAAGTTGAGAGGACTGGATATTTCAACAATAAAGTCAGGACCTTATCATCCAGAATCTAGAACATTAAAAAAATAGCAACAGAGCCACACATAGTACATCTTTGAAGGATGCAGACTAGAGAAATCAGTAATTAGTCCCTCAGATTACCCTGTGTGCTTCCAAATTTGAGTGAGAAAAGGCATTCTCTCAAAATCACCAAGGCAGGCATTCAGATTTGCACTCACTGATTTTTTTATCGAATGGCTTCCCACAAGGGGATCCCCTACCGATACTCATTTCTATGTGTTCTCACTAACAGAATTTTCAAATGCAGTATAAAAAACAGCCTTGTTACTAAGTGGGAAATTAGTATGACTCTAAATTAATTATTATCGTTTTTTAAAATCACTACAATTGAAATATTTATTTTTATTCTGCCCATTGAACTTCAACAATAATTACAAATTACCCTGGCAATTCCAGGTAATACAGCCAATACCAAAAAATAAATAAATAAATAAGTGGCCAGTGCAATGTCTGAGCTCAGTGCAGGGTGTTATGCAAGCAGGGGGAGGTGTGGAGGGGGAAGAAGGGAAGAGAGGCTAGCCTCTGAGGAGACTCTTTGAGCCTTAAAACTTCCCCTCACCTCACTGCAGCTCCACCCTCCTTTCCATTTGTATCTGAATACAAATACAAATCTTCCTTGACTTAGGATCAACCCAATAAACCCATCATTAAGCCAAAAAATGTATTTACTACATTTGTAACCTACCAAACATCACAGTTTAGCCTTGCCTACCTTAAATGTGCTCAGAACACTTACATTAGCCTACAGTTGGGCAAAACCCTCTAACACTAAGCCTATTTCACAGTAAAGTGCTGAATATCTCCATGTAATTTACTGAATACTGTACCAAAAGTGAAAACAGAATGGCTGTGTGAGTACAGAATGGTTGTAAGTGTACCACTTATTTGCATGGCTGACTAAAAGCCACAAATCGCTGCCACTGCCCAGCGTCATGAGAGAGTTTCACAGGGCGTGTCACCAGCCCAGTAAAAGATCAAAATTCAAAGAACGTCTTTCAGCCGAATGCATGGACTTCCACACCATCATCAAGTTGACAAATCGTCAGTCGAACCATCATTAAGTTCAGGGCCCATCTGCATACACGGCCATATTTGAAATGAATGACTAAATCTGGATACTGAATATGTCCAAACCCAAGGAAGAGAGTTTGTAATTGAGGCCTTCCAAGCACTCTGAAGACTGTTCTATTGTCACAATGAAGCAAACCCCATGATCCAATAATTTTCAAAATATTTTTGTTTTGAAATATTTCAAGATAGTTCAAAGTGAAACAAGAAAAAAAGAGGAAGAGGGGGGAAGAAGAAGGAGACAGAACAAGGCCCCCAGCAGAGAAGGACTGGAAATGTTCCTTTATACAGAGAAACTCTCTTCCCATGAATGTATCTGTCTACCCTGATCAGAATTTACAGAGAGTCTATCGTCATAAACCCAAGCACTTTTCATTATTTTTATCAGAGAAATGGAGGAAGTTTACACTGCTGAGTGCTTCAAAGTTTCCTGAGCAGTAACGCTAAGTGCAAAAAGGTGTTATTACATCCCCCACCTTCTTCCCTGGTCCAGAAGGCACTCTTGGGAGAATTGTCACATGGTGGGAATGGATTGGCATGATGTGAGGTCAAGGAAAATGGTGATCGAATGTTGGCAAAGATATCTACAAATGACACCCATGTCGTTTTGTCAAAAAATACGTTTCACACAAACAGCAGCAAAAGAATTCTTGATGAGCTTGGAGAGAGTGAAGTAATACAATTGTCTGACAATAGCCTGAGCTTTCTTCCACACCCTCTGTAGGGATCTATTAAAGACACAGGAAATGGAAAGAGAAGCTCAGAGTGTGATGAATGTCAGTTACTATTACCTTATATGAAGCTCTTCCAGAAGGGCCCTGGGTATAGACTGGTATGTAACAAGGTAAATACATAAATAAACAATCACCTGCATTCCAGGGTTATTTGCCTCAGCCCTTTTGGTGAACTTGTTGAGAATTGGGGAGGTTACAAGAGAGATTCCAGACAGAGTGTAATATGAACTTGTCACTGTGGCAGTGGCAGTGTGCTGAACAAAACAAAAAGATGTGTGGCTTCTGTCGGGAGATGTGATGGATGAGGGCATTAGATGCCTCACTTGTTGGTAGGGGAAATAAAGAATACTCAAATCCCCCTAGTCTCGGCGCTTGCCTCTTAGTGCTTTATGGATAGTTTTGTTCTGATTCGGAAAGTCAGGAAGACTAGGACCCTCTACAGGCAAGTGACGGGAATATGAGAAGCCTTACACGGTCTTGCTTATAATAAGCCATGCTGATCTATATGCCACCAGAGGAGAATATTCAGTAACAAAACAGACTTTCAAACAAGTGATAACAGTGCCTTATGCTTGCATGGTGTCTTTTTTTCTGGATGCTTTTTCCAGCATTTTACAAACTTTCATAAAGGGTCCCTCACCAGTCATCGGAATGCAGTTGTATCTAGGGTAGAATAAAGACAGCTGCTCTGCCAGAAAGCGAATATATTTTCAGGAAGAAAGGTTATTTTATATGTGTATTCACAAAATTTTCTCAGTTTTTCTTTTTTTTTCAAGGCATTTCTGTATGCGAGTGGAGATGGGCTAGTGGGTACAAGGCTTGGGACTATTCCGGTAGGAGCAAACTGGGGTATGTGATATGCTGCCCACACCGTTCACCCCACCCCCCACCCCAGGACATGGCTCAAATAAGCCAGAACGTGTTAAATGAAATGTCATAGGCAGCTGGAAGTGTGTGTGCATGTGTGGTAGAAGAGCTGAGTTGCAAAGGGGGCAATGTTCTTTGGAGATATGAGACTGTGTTATGTATTTATTATAAGAGTCATGGGTCCTTTTTACCACCAACTGGCAGATCAGAGTCCCTTTCTTCTCCCTAGCAGCCTGGATCCCTGGGTTCAGCCACCAACAGGAACTAGTGAGAGGTTCCCAGAGGGCCAGCTTTATGGGCAACAGCCTGTGCAGTCACATAGGGCCCCCACTCAAAAGGACCACACACTTGATCTCATGCTCCATTATTGTCATCTAAAAATTCCTAATAATTTTATCTTTGAACTTGTGCTTTGTAAGTGAAATCCAATGGGACAATGGAGTATGAGTATGAGCAGAGGAGATCTACATGTTCAAGTGGGGTCACACCATTCCTTACCACCCATGCACATCTACCCTTGGCAATGCCCATGCATAGAATTCCAGCGTTCCCATGGTGCATGGGAGTCCAGCATGACTCTGTTACATGACGACTAAGTGGTGCCCCCTGGCACCACACCCCAAAAAGCAGCCACATTTTCTCTTCAAACCAGGGAAAGAAATTTTGGGGAGTTGAAAGAAGTCAGTAGTGTTGTAAGTCAGAAGAACAAGCAAGGAACCCTGTCATATCCTTTCCCACTCGTGTTACATCTGTTTAGCCAATCACACTGAAGATGATGACATAGAAGGACAGGGAAAGACAGAACAACCCACAGTCCCTTTTCCCGCAGTCTTTCCTTATTTAGCAAGCAGATGGGAGAGATCGATAGAATATGTCATATCAAGTCAGAATTTTATATGGAGTTGAAAAAGCTGATTTGAGTTTCTAATTACATCATAATGTTTAAACTTTTGAATGATTTTTTAACAGCACCCAAAAATCTAAAAGCAGATGACAATCTGATTGAAAAGATATTTATAACATACATGACAGAAAAATAACAAATTTGCTCAACATGTTAATAGCTTTTACAAAACAATAAGAGAGGGGCGGCTGGGTGGCTCATTTGGTTAAGCGTCGGACTCCTGATTGCAGCCCAGGTCATGGTCTCACAGTTGGTGAGATCCATCCCCCTGTTGGGCTCTCAACTGACAACACTGAGCCTGCCTGGGATTCTCTCTCTCTCCATCTTTCTCAACCGCTCCTCTGTGTGTATGTGTACATGTGCACACACACATGCATGCACTTTCTCAAACTAAATAAAATTTTAAAAAAATAATTTAAACAATGGGGCACCTGGGTGCTCTGTCAGTTAAGCGTCCAACTCTGGCTCAGGTCATGATCTTAAGGTTGGTGAGATTGAGCCCTGTATCAGGCTCTGTGCTGACAGCTCAGAGCCTGGAGCCAGCTGTGGATTCTGTGTCTCCCTCTCTCTCTGGGTCTCAAAAATAAACAAACATTAAAAATAAAGAATAGAAACAAAACAGTAAGGGAAAGATAAACACTCCAATCAAAAATGGGATCAAATACATCACAGAACAACTTCATGTGACCAATGATAAGCACTGTAAAATATTTTAAAATTCACTAATAAATGAAATGCAAATAAAAATAACAATGATCTATAAATTTCCACCCAGAAAGTTGGAAAAGATAAAAATGAAAATAGCCACAGGTAGTGTAGGCTTAAAGTGAAATGTAACTGAAGAATACTTTGACTATGCAGATCAAAATATTAAATAAAAATGCCTTTGATTCAACAATGACATTGTTAGGAATCTACTAGAGAAGTAATGGGATTTTATAATGATGAATATGCTAGGTTGTTCACTACAACATTACTTAGGGTCTCTAACAATCATAATAACCTAAACATCTATCTATTGGGTATAGGTGTGATCAATCATAGTAGATCCATAGTGTATATGCAGATGTTAAAAAAGAGTTAGATAACTTTATACATAATGATCTGAATGTACACGGTATGTTAGGTTTTGTTTTTTATTATAGAACATAAAATGATCCCATTTTGGGGGAAATGTATGTATGAAAGTTTATATTTTCTTATTTTTATTATTTTTTCCTTTCATTATTTGAGAGAGAGAGAAAGAGAGAGAAAGAAAGAGAATCCCATGCAGGCTCCATGCTCAGCACGATCACAGAACCCGATGCAGGGCCCAATCGCACAACCCCAGGACCATGACCTGAGCTGAAATCAAATCAGATGTTCAACCAACTGAGCCACCCAGGTATCCCAAAAGCTTGTATATTCTTATACATTTTTCTGGAGGAGATATTTCAGGGGTACCTTTGGGAGGTGCAATTCATTGTAGAAGAGAAGATAGAAATGAGACTCACCCTTTACTTTATGCACCACTGCAATGTTCAGAGAAAAAAATAACAGAAGCATTTATCTTTTTTTTTTTTGACAAATAGTTTATCGTCAAATTGGTTTCCATATAACACCCACTGCTCATCCCCACAAGTGCCCTCCTCCATGCCCATCTCCCCTCTGAAGCATTTATCTTTATTGTTATTTTTTAAAATTCAGATGTTAAGTGAGTAAATTAAAATGATTTAGTCATTATCTCTAAATAGAATATTAAGCAGTCACTAAAAATGATGCTGTAGGAGTGCCCGGGTGGCTCAGTCGGTTGAGCATCTGACTGTTGATTCTGCTCAAGCCATGATCCCAGAATGGTGGGATCAAGCCACATGCTGGGCAGTGCACTGAGCTTGGAGCCTGCTTAAAATCCTCTCTCTCCCTCTCTCTCTCCCTCTGCCCCTCTCCCCTACTCATCTGCACTCTCTCAATCTCTCCTTCTAAAAATAAAAAAAATTTTACAGCCCCTCTGGAAAACAGTGTGGAGGTTCCTCAGGAAACTAACAATAGAACTCCCCTAGGACCCAGCAATAGCACTGCTAGGAATTTACCCAAGGGATACAGAAATGCTGATGCATAGGAGCACATGTACCCCAATGTTCATAGCAGCACTCTCCACAACAGCTAAAACATGGAAAGAGCCTAAGTGTCCATCAACAGATGAATGGATCAAGGAGATGTGGTTTATCTATACCATGGAATACTACATGGCAATGAGAAACAATGAAATCTGGCCATGTGTAGCAACATGGATGGACCTTGAGGGTGTTATGCTGAGCGAAATAAGTCAGGCAGAGAAGGACAAATATCATATGTGTGCACGTATAGGAGGATTAGGAGGAACGTAACTGAGGAACAAGGGGGAGAAGAAGAGGGGAAATGGTGGGGGAAAGGGAGAGAGGCAAACCATGAGAGACTCTTGAATGCTGACAAAAACTGAGGACTGATGGATGTGGGGGGGAGGAGGGATAGGCATGGAGGAGGGCGCTTGTGGGGATGAGCACTGGGTGTCATGTGGAAACTAATTTGACAATAAACTATTTGTAAAAAAGATAATGATAATAAAAAATTAAATAAATAAATAAATAAAAATAAAAAAAATTTAAAGTGATGCTATAGATCTGCACATATTCACACCAAAATATGATCATAACATATATTTCTATAAAAAGGAGGCTATTAAGCAATAAATGTTACACAATTACATTTGCCTAAAATGGTGTGCCTTTTGAGAGAAGAGTCAACTTTCTAAAAAGATATTCACCAAATATTAACAGTAGTTATCTTGGTGTTGTGGTACTTTTAATGATATTTTTTCTTTCCTCTTTATGCTTTTCTATGTTGTATAATTTTTTTTACTATGAGTGTGTATTCTTTTTGTAAATAAAAAAAGCTATCTTCATTTTTAATTCATTGACATGAGTAAGAAATTTCCACAAAATTAGTAAAAAGGAATGTTTCCTGATTCCCAAGAGTATCCTTAAAGGCAATGCAGATAAAAATTAGAACCTGAATATTCTCTGACTTTAATATTTTTGCCATGATTTTGCCAACTTTGCTAAGAACAGTATGTCAAAGCCCACTCCCCATGCAAATTCATTCCTAATCTACTTATTCAGCAATACATTTTCAAATGCAGCTATTTGAATTAAAATGGTTTGATTTCCAAACCAACTTATTCTTAACTTTTTCAGTTATCTCTTAAGCACTATGCTTCATGTTCAAATTTTGTTTTTTTTTTTGCAAACTACTGTCTTGAACTAATATATGTGCTCCATTAACATGCAGGTAAATTTTCCCAAATTTTGTCCCAATGGCAGTAATTATTTCAGAACCTGGGTAAGCCTCACTTCCTTATCAGTCTTTCCAATAATTCTCACTAGGAAAAATAGCAGTTTTATCCTTCTTCTCAACAGAGATTTAGAGGCCAAGAACTAAAGTGAATTCTCACCTGACAAAGAGTTTATTACATTTTTCAAGATATACTGCAGGACGTTTATTAATAGACTATGAAATATTTATCATCAGTAATTAAAACTAAACTGTTCCTGTTGTAATAAATGCACACAGTCAGAAATGCAATACTATTCCTTTTTATTGTTTATTTGCTCTCCCTTTAATCTAATGTAAAATTTCCTTTTTTAATGTGCTAAGGCATTCATCTTAAGGTTGACATTAAACAAAACTGTTTGGTTTTTATTAAGAACACTAGCATTGGAAGTCACTATAAAAAGATCTCTAAGGCAACAGTGATAAAGTTTTGGGGTGACGGTGGAGTGGTCCGGAGCCAACAGCCAAGAAAAAAATTCTTGAAGAGGTCTTTGGTGCAAAAGGGCGATTGTATTAAAGCATGGGGACAGGACAGAGGGCAGGAAGAGCTGCACTGGGGTTATAACGGGTAACTCATTATATACCCTCAGGTTGAGAGGGGGTCAGGGATAGAATAAGTCTCTAAGGTATTTTGGAAGCAAGGTTTCCAGAACCTTGAAGGGTTAGCCATCACTAGGGAAAGGCCACTTACTATCATTTAATAAAACCCAGTCACGAGACCCTTCAGATGTGTATGGAGTGGGAGGGCAGGCGGCCAGTACTAGCTTAGAGTATGATTGCCAGCATATATCTTGGGGCAGTTGAGATAAAGGAAGTAGACTTCCAGGATCCTCGAGGTTGGGATAATGTTAGACAAAGATTCTCTTTTGCCCCCTGCAAAGTGTCATCATCAAGACAGCTGAGCTCCTGGGAGGGAGGTCACTGTGCCTATTTCAAGGACTTGTCAATGGGCTGTAGGCAGTAAGGAAAATTAATTTTTCATTTGCCTTCATTTCTCACCTCATCATGGCAAGCACTTAAACCCTTTCCTTTGTTCTTGGGTAGCCGGGAGTGTCTGAGGATGAGTGGGAGGGTGGAGGGGGGGTGGGTGCTATTAGCCTCTACTTTGCCCTCAGCTTGCCCCATGCTCCCTCCTCAACAGCACAAGGATCCAGTAACATTGGTGTATTATTAATAAAAATAAATGTAAATTGACTTTTAAAATATAAGACAGTCAAAAAAAGGGGTGCCTGGGTAGCTCAGTCAGTTAAGCGCCTGACTCTTGGTTTCAACTCAGGTCATGATCTCACAGTTTGTGAGTTCAGGCCCCTACATCAGGCTTCATGCTGTCAGCATGGAGCCTGCTTGGGATTCTCTCTCTCTCTGCCTCTCTCTTCTCTCCCTCTCTCTCTGCCCCTCTCCCACTCTCTCTCTCTCTCTCTCAAAATAAATTTAATTTTAAAAAAAATTAAAATAAGGTAAAAAAAAGAAAGTCATCTGCAACAGGGAGTAGTTTTAAAATTATTCATGCCCTTGACCCTAAGACTTTCATTTATCTTAAAGAACTAATCATGAATATACATGATGTGATTAGCTATGACACTGTCCAACCATGTCCAAATAACAAAACACTTTGATTCCTAAAGAAATTATGTTGTAGGGATGCCTGGGTAGCTCAGTCTGTTGAGCCTCTGACTCTTGATTTTGGCTTAGGTCATGATCCCAGGTCATGGGACCAAGCCCCACATCAGGCTGAGCATGGAGCCTGCTTGGCATTCGCTCTCTCCCTTTGCCCCCTCTCCCCAACCCCTCTCTCTAAGTGTAAAAAAAAAAAAAATTCAGAAATTATGTTGTAGAAAAATATTTAATTACAATGAAGTAGTTTACAAAATAGTATGTACAACACAATCACATAGATGAGATAGATAGATGCCAAAACTAGAAATGTATCACTCAAGTATTAGTAAATCACCAAAATACAAATATTGAAATCTTTGCATAGAATTATGAATGGGATATATATCCTTCTGTGTGCCTATGTTTTCCAGATTCCTGCACTGTACTTGTACTACTTTTATAATCAGAAAAATAGTAATTATTCTCTAAATACTAGAGGAATGAATGAATTCATTTATCTCCTTATATACTGCTTCTGCTTTGAGGACTTTCTACATATGTAAACTTGTGATTTGGGAAAGAAAAGCTTTAGGTGTAATACAAACCCATTCTCATTGAGACCTGAACAAGAACACCAAGAATTATTCTCAAAACATCAATGCGCACACATGCATACACATGAAAACTGACTGTGTCACATTCTAATAGCAGCCAAACATGGTCAGATTATGGTTTAGGAGTAATGGTTTGAGAACATTCACAAGTGACCCAGTTTCACCAAAAACTGAGTATGCTATTAAATTCAAAGCACATAAACTTCAGGGCACCTGGGTGGCTCAGTCAGCTAAACATCGAGTTTGGCCCAGCTCATGATCTCACAGCTTGTGGGTTTGAGCCCCCACATCTGGCTCTATACTGACAGCTCAGCACCTGGAGCCTGCTTCAGATTCTGTGTCTCCCTCTCTCTCTGCCCCTCCCTGGCTCACACTCTGCTTTTCTCTGTCTCCCTCAGAAATAAGTTTAAAAACAATGTTTTAATGAAAAGCAGTTCTAGAATCACTGGCCAATTGATATACCCCAGGTTTACCAGAGCCATGTGGAGTAATATCACCAGCAAACCACCAAGATGCTCCCTGTTTCCCTTGGAAGTTGTGAAATTGTAAAGAAGTTTTGTAATTTTAGGGGAAAACGGTGGCGTAACACTTTACACGGCAGAACTTAAAGTGACAGCACACTGACTTGCCTCCCTCTTTGGTTCTAGGACATGGCTCTTTAGCTAACCTTCTGGAATAAAGGGGACGTGGCAATCATGCAGCAAATACCGCTTACTGTTTCTCGGCCTAAACAACCTGAAAAGACTGAACTTCCTTTATGCAGCTGTAATTCCTTAGGTTTCTCTTGTCTGGCAAGCCAACTAAAAGGTTCACACATACATGTCATGACTGAAAAGGTCAGGTAAACCAAGAAAATGAAATTAAGTCAAGAGTGCTTCTTCCACACTCAGAGGGTCCTTCCTGAAGTGGGATCAAGGGGAATGGGTGAGGGAATTCCTGAATCTCTAGAAATAAACTCAATGCCGACCCAGCTCTGCATCTCTGTCCCTGCTGAGGGAAGAATTTCAGAGGTGAGCTGCAGTTCAGCCCAACTTGCACCTGTCTGAACCCCACAGGGCCGGATGCCGAAAAGACTGCCATTGACTTCACTCCTCTTCCCTTTAATGAGTTTTGAAGATTTCTTTTTACCAAAGAAATAATAAATGCCCCTTGCAAACTGTGGGAGAAAAATGTCCCATTTGGAAGTAATTGAAAATATGTTTTGCAGCCACTTACAAACTCTTTTCCAAATAACTTTCTTTACTAATTAACTCACTGCAATGCCTGGCTCTGGAATTCGCTGGGTAGAGAGTGACATCTAGTGTGTAATAAAGGAACTTGAAGTACAGAAATTGGGGCGAAGGCCTAAGATCCAGGTTAGTAACCATGACTTTTAAATACTTCCATTCTGATTCGCTAATAATTGCCGGGTGGAAATGCTAGGCTGATAGGATAGAGGTTTCAAGGTTCAAAATGATGAGGAAGGTTGTTTTCTCTTTAGATAGAAAATTTGGGCTGTTTGAAGGCACATTTTGTCCAAAGAAAGATGCTGATCCCAAAAGCAATTTGTATGGGGACAAGGTAGGGTCATAACACCTTAGAGATGAAATATGGCTTCTCCCTGAGGTCAGAAAAGTAATTTTCACTTTAAAGTGAAAGTGAAAGGGATCTGCAATGACCAGCCGCCTCTGAACTCTAGGAGCCTGTCATTCCAGGAATTTGTCCAGGCTATGCAAGTAGGGCTTTCAGACCTCGTGCAAGAGGAAGCAAGAGGAAATGGTCAGGCGAGGCAAATGCATTACCTGAAATGTAAATACAGAGCTAACGCAAGGACGCAAAAGAGGAGACAATCTTATAGAAGGAAAAGACACTATTTGGTTGGGATGATCACATTATTATGAATAAAATTTTTGACATGTAAAAATGGGAAGAAGGGGCATTCCAGGTCAAGGAAATCCCCTGAGCAAAATCCCAGATCATGAAACATTAGGAGTGCCATTCTGCTTCTAATGAGCAGCAGGGAGTACATTCTGACTCATCTGCAAAGTAAATACAGAAGAGAAAGAGAAGATGGTGCTGATCTGTGTCATGTTACACAGACGCTCACTTGCCAATGCAAAGATTTCTATACAGGGTCACCAGCGCCTTGCATCGCTGCTATTTATCAGGGATTCATGTCTGCATTCTCTGATCCACAGAGCCCACAAAGAAAGCATGAAGTACAGCAGAAAAGCTGGTGTCCAGTCACCTATGTCGATTATGCAAGGTAAGGCCAGCTCTATCCTGTCAAGGTCATTGCAGAGCCCAGGCATCCCCTGTTAGTATCTGTCACTGACAGTGAGCAATATATAGAGACGTTTCTTATCCACACCCACTTTCGGCCTCCAGATTTAAGGAAAAAAAAAACATCAGATGTTCCACAGGAGGAACTTGGGCATTTCTTCACAAAGGAGATCACCACCATCTTTGACCTTGCCTTTTCTGTCAATGAGGTAAAAATTTTTTCTAAACAGATATATATCAATAGCCAGACCATATCTGCTTGCTGAAATAGGGATTATATCATGAAAAATAGTTCTGTTTAGGGGCACCTGGGTGGCTCCATTGCTAAGGGATGGATTCTTGATATCAGCTAAGGCCATGATATCCCTGTACTGAAATGGAGCCCCACATCTGGCTCCTCTTGCTAAGGGTAGAGATTGCTTAGGATTCTCTTTCTCCCTCTCTCTCTCTCTCTGCCCCTCCCCTGCTCACTCTCTCTCTCTCTCTCTCAAGATAAACAAACATTTTTTTAAAAAAATAGTTCCATTTTCAGTAAAGCCTTCTTGGAATACACTAAAAGAGCCAAGAATTATTGACTAAAAATGGCTAAGCCCTGTCAAATGTTGATTTGTATTTTCTAGTTCCAAAGGCTAAAAGGCCCTTTGTTCTTTGAGGCAGTGAAACCAGACATTTGAAAGCTGATATCCAATCACAAAATAAGGGTACTTGGGGATTCTGAAGTCTAAAATTAGCATTGCATTATGTTGTCAAAGATCAGATAACTCTCCCTAAGGACAAAGTCTTTATGCTAAATTCTTGTAATTTGCCAATTCAACATTGGGGTGCCAGTTACACTCAAGTAGCTCCAAAGATTCATGATATGTAATGATTTGTCATTTTACTGAGATACAAATTTGAATTAAGCCTGGTCTCAGGCCCAACCTTGTGACTTTCTACACATCATCATAACTCTCTGAAACTCTGAAAGTCTATTCTCTGGTTCTTATGGGGAAAAGGCAACAGATAAGAGAAAAAGTATCAGTGAAAGTTGAAAACCAGGTTTGGGGGAACCTGATGACCATGCAATTTGGGTTCCTTTATAAGAAAAGAAATTTTTAAATATCTATATAGAACCAAAGAAGAAATCTCAACAAATTATAAATTGTTTAAAGCTGTCAAATACCATAATCACCAAAATTAGAAAAGTAACTTGATGTCTTTTTCAGAGTCCCGCCACACTTCTATAAGTGAGATAGTACCTATCTCATATACCTGTTGTGAAAATTAAAAGAGATAAGCCATGTAAAGTGCTTAAAACAGTGCCAGACATATAACAGGTGCTTAATTATTACCAGCCATCATTATTATTATTTGCCATGAGACTTGAAGGATGAATAAGATCAATCCAGGATTGGAAGGGCATTCCAGGCATATGAAACAGTTAGAGCAAAGGCACAGAGGCATGAAAACGCCCATCACATGTGGAGGAGAGTGATTAATGCAATGCAGCCAGAGCATGGAGGGTGGTGAGGAAAGATTAGATGATGTGAAGGCTTAGTTACAGTCAGCCATGAGAGACCTTGAATATTATGTAAAAGAGTTTGTACTTTATTTTGGCTGCAGGAGGAAACAGTAGGTTTTTCTTGTGCAAATAAATAAATAACATAACATAATCAAGTCTATGAATACTTGTAATGCTCAGGCTTCGTCAACCTAAGAGTAAATTAGACCACATTTGAATAACTACCCCAGGCCTTACTCTGAGTATTCACTGCCTGACTAATGGAAAGTCCAGTCTTTGCCCAGAATGGTGCCAATGGAATGGAAAGAATCAAATTCAAGATGTACATGAGAAACAAGAACAGTAAGACTTGATGACAGACATTTAGCACAGTTTAATCACATACACACTTAAATACTTTCGGTGATAGTATCAATGAGGATAACGGTGGTGATGATAGTCAAGCAGAATTACTTATATCTGTTTGATCCTGGACCACGTTATGGGAAAACAGTTAACAACAACACACACAAACAATGTTATGTAATAACTGTATCTTGTAAAAGTTTCTTTTATGATTTAAAAAGGGAGGAGTTGAGAGAGGCAAACGATGAGAGACTCTTGAATGCTGACAAAAACTGAGGACTGATGGATGTGGGGGGGAGGAGGGATGGGCATGGAGGAGGACACTTGTGGGGATGAGCACTGGGTGTTATGTGGAAACTAATTTGACAATAAACTATTTGTAAAAAAAAAAAAAAAGGGAGGAGTTGAGAGAAATTCAGATATAATAAGGGGTGGAAGGTGAGTGACAGAGAACATCTTCGACCACACTGAATATGAACATATAATAGTTTTTAAGAAACTGTCAAGCATGGCTCAGTCCATTGAGTGTCCAACCTCAACTCAGATCATGATCTCACGGTTCATGAGTTTGAGCCCCGCACCGGGCTCTGTGCTGACAGCTCAGAGCCTGGAGCCTGCTTTGGATTCTGTGTCTCCCTTTCTCTCTGCCCCTCCCCTGCTCGTGCTCTGTCTCCCTCTCTCGAAAATAAATAAACATTAAAATTTTTAGGAAAAAAAAAAAGAAACTGTCAGACTTTGCAAAATATCCCATATATTTCTAGAAAGATCTGGCTCACAAAACCAGACGTTTGGCTGTACTGGGTGGAAACAAGAACCCTAGTTACAAGTGAGTCAGAGACATATTCTTAACTTTCCTGCCTCTGTAGTACAGGAAGACAGGCTAGAAGGCAATTGCAGTAGACGTTGAGTAAATATTAGAGAGTTCATGGATAAATTTATTCCAAAAAGGTGATCAAATAAATATAATAATAGCTTTGTTATAAGCAAAGAAAGAGCCTCTGTGTAAACTGGAAAGTGTTTGGAGCTGTCTTTGTTGCTGGGGCTCGTCTGCGTCTATGCTACACAGCACCCTAGGAGGGGGACAAAGCCTCATGAAGACCGCATTCCATTGGGGAAATTCTACTCCCTTTTTGCCTATCTGAGCTTCAGAACCTTCATACCAAACTCGTTGTATCCAACAGCCTTACATAGCAATACCTGACGGGGTTTTTTCTTTACGTTGGAATTTTATTAAGATGACAAGTGGATTTGCTCTATAACGAGAACAATACACATATACAATGATCCATGAAGATTATACAGGAGTTTCGGGACTCAGTTTCCAGTTTCTTCTCACCAAGGAGGCGGTCATGACACTTGAGCCCAAAGACTGGGAGATTTATTCTGCTTCATCCTGTATCTTATTTCTCATGATTGTAGATTGTTCTTGTCCCCTGCTCTGGTCCTCTGTGAGATACCTTGTACTTGCTCCAGAGCCCTTTGCCACTGATCACAGAGCTCACAACCTTTGTCTTATAAAGTGGTAATATTTTGGAAATGTTATATCTTTACATGTAATTTCTCCCTTTCAATTATATCTTCTAGGGGGCTCCTGGGCAGCTCATATGGTTAAGGGTCTCACTCTTGGGTTCAGCCCAGGTCATGAGCTCACAGTTCATGAGACTGAGCCACACAATGTCACATTCTACACTGAGCATGGGATTCTTTCTCTCCTTCTCTCTGTTCCTCCGCCATACATGCACATGCACACCCTCAAATAAATAAATAAGCAAACCGACAAACTTTTAGAAGCCTCCAGTCACGGGACATGTTACTGAGACTTGTAACCCCACAGCAAGAGAGAAGAAGGATTTGACATCTAGCAACTCTGAGCTTGAAAGACGGGGTTAGACAATCCTGCTCAGACTCCCAATGGGTTGCCACTGACATTCCAAGCAGCACAATTATTCTGCATGGAGACTGTCACAGGCAATTTCTCCACCTCAATAAATGCCAGTAGCACACTGAAGTTACGATTGCAATAAAAAATGCTCCCAATGTGGGGCACCTGGGTGACCTAGTCAGTTAAGCGTCTGACTTCGGCTCAGGTCATGACCGCACAGTTCATGGGTTTGAGCCCCACATCAGGCTCTGTGCTGACAGCTCAGAGCCTAGAGCCTGCTTCAGATTCTGTATCTCCCTCTGTCTCTGACCCTGCCCTGCTTACGCTGTCTCTCTCAGAAATTTTTTTTTAAAAATTTTTTTTAATTTTTAAAAAATGCTCCCAATGTTTTCCAAATACCTTTAGGGAAATGGGAATCCCCCTAGTTAAGAACTACCAGCTAAAGAGTACATTTCCCCCATGTCTTCAGCACAGCACAAACTCAAGTCGGACTTGCCTCACATCACAAGGTTCTCCTTGGTGTATGCGGAATAAAAGCAGAGGGCACTTGTGGGGATGAGCACCGGCTGTTATATGGAAACCAACCTGACAATAAACTATTTAAAAAAAAAAAAAGAAATAAAATCAACTAAATTTGAATTTAAAAAAAAAAAAGCCAGTAGGCATAGAAAGCAAGGCACAGGAGACCACCTCATCCCAGTTTGTCAGGGACCATTCTGGTTTTAGCGGCAAACCCCTGAATACCAGGCAAATGAGTAACACTGACCACTTTGGCTCAGCCATGAGGCTGACCATCCTACTAATAAGGATCAGACTAAAGAAATAATTCTTCCAGTCAGAAGGTGTTGTAGGAAGTGGTGAGGGGGCAGAGGGATGGACAGAAAACTACTTCTAAAGGTCTCTCTATCTCTTCTACCCCAGACACACCCCAAATCCCTCCTTGTGGCCTAGAAGGCCTTAGAAACATCCAGCTTGGGGATACCTGGGTGGCTTAGTCGGTTAAGCGTCCGACTTTCGCTTAGGTCATGATCTCACGGTTCGTGGGTTCAATCCCCGCGTCGGGCTCTGTGCTGACTGCCAGCTCAGAGCCTAGAGCCTGTTTCAGTCTGTGACTCCCTCTCTCTCTGACCCTCCCCTGCTCACGCTGTCTCTCTCTCTCTCTCTCTCTCTCCTAGAAATAAATAAAACTTTAAAAAAATAAAATAAAAAAACATCCAGCTTGGCGTGAGGCACCTGAAGGCAGAGGCTTTTACCCTGTTCCTCATTAGGAAGCAATACTCTCTCTAGGGGTGAGGGAGGGATGGGGACTCACATCTGGTACTGTCTCCCTATCTGTAAAATGAGGGAGGCAGAGACTTCCTCTTAGGGCACTCTTTAGTCTCACACAATAACTCCTTTAAAGTACTGTCCCTTTAACTTTTCAGAACTTTTTTTCAAATTCTGGGGAACCCAAGACCACTTTTTCAAAGAAGGAACCATAGTCGCATGCTTGTTTAACAAGCCACTGAGGGTGGAAAGGGACTCTGTAATGAGCAAACCTCATCCTCCCTGTCTGCAGCTCTCCTCTCTGCAGATACGAGAGAGAAACCCACTGTAATGGTTTGCTAGCCCCGCCAGGACAAGGTCCCACAAACCGGAAACTAGATCCAGCCAAGGTCAAGGTGCTAGTTTCTCCTGAGGGCCTCTCTCCTTGGCTTGTAGATGGCGTGTTCTCCCTGGGTCTTCACATGGTCTTCCCTCAATACAAGTCTGAGTCTAAATTTCCTCCTTACAAGGAGACTAATCAGATTGGGTTACGGCCCACCCCAATGATCTCATTTTAACTTAATCATGTCTGTAATCCAAATCATCAGGTAGGCAAAATGGGTGAAGGGGCCCCGAAAGTACAAACTTCCAGTTAGAAAGTAAATAAGCCATGGGAATAAAATGTACAGCCTGGGAACTATAGTTAACAGTACTATATTGCTTTGGGGCACCTGGGTGGTTCAGTCAGTTAAGCATCTGACTTCGGCTCAGGTCACGATCTCACAGTTCATGGGTCGGAGCCCTACATCGGACTCTGTGCTGACAGCTCAGAGCCTGGAACCTGCTTTGGATTCTGTGTATCCTTCTCTCTCTGCCCTTACCCCACTCACACCCACCCTCTCTTGCTCTCTCTCTCTCTCAAAAATAAACACTCAAAAAATGTTTTAATAATACTATTTATGAAAGTTCCTAAGAGCATAGATCTTAAAAGTGCTCATCACAAGAAAAAACTATTTTGTAACTATGTATGGTGAGGATGTTAACCAGATGTATTGTAATGATAATTTCCTAATATATATATATAAATAATGAATCATTGTGCTGTATATACCTGAAACTAATGTTATATGTCAATTATACCTCAATTTAAAAAAAGAAAGAAAAATATTGCCAAACCAAAACCTTAAAAAAAAATCACTTATCTCCCAAATAAAGTCATACGTTTAGGTGCAAGGGGTTAGAACTCAACATGTGAATTTGGCCATAACACCTACCTGCCTGGACTTGACATTCTTTCCTCCACTCTCAAGTCCTTGATCCATTTTCCCTGAAGATTACTGAGCCCAGAAGAGAGTCTTTAAGTAGAACCATTCACAGCCTGTTGATGCGATGACCGTCTCCAGCTGCTGCTCTCAGCTGTTGCCGAGAGTCAGTGTGGTTGAGGGACGCTCTCTCTAAGGAAAACCTCAAAGAGGCTCTTGAATTTTGGAGAAAAGGTAAATAACATGTTAGTATTATGAAAATAATTTTGACCTTATGGACTCTCTTAAAGAGTCTCAAGGAATTCTAAGTATCCCTGGACATATATAAAGAACAACTGCCTTAGAGGGGCACCTGGGTGGCTCAGTCCATGAAGCATCTGACTCTTGATTTCAGCTCTCACAGTTCATGAGTTCGAGCTCCACAGCGGGCTCTGTGCTGATGGCAAGGGTCCTGCTTGGGATTCTTCACACACACACACACACACACACACACACACACACCCGCCTCTCCCCTGCTCATGCTCACTCTCAGAATAAATTTAAAAACAAAACAAAAAAAAAAAGAACAACTGCCCTAGGGGAAAATAAAACCTCTCTGTGGATGCCTCCACCTTCTGGTTATTCTTGATTTATTTATCTCTGGCCAGTAATGGCCTTCCCTGTGAAGCCAGAGGAACTTCTTGCCCAAATCCACCCAAAAACGGTGAGCAAGGCCCACCTTTTTTTAAAGAGTTTTGCTTGTAGCTGAGTCCACAGGACCTAGGTCCTAGGAAATAGCATGAGGCAGGAATAGACATGAATAAACACTAAACCCAGGTCAGGATGCCCCCTGGCTCTATCCTCCACAATGAGATCACCTGGGTTTTCCACAGGTGAGTCAACAACTTTCCACATTAGGTAAATAATAGGGAACAAGCCTGTATTCATTAGGATTATGTTTAGCTGAGTATAAGAACCAAAAAAAAAAAATTTTTTTTTTTTTACTTTGACTTAAATAAGACAGAAGGACGCCTGGGTGGCTCAGGTCGTGATCTTGCACTTCTTGAGTTTGTGCCTCACATTGGGTTCACTGCTGTCTGAATAGACAGAGCCCACTTTGGATCCTCTGTTTCCCTCTCTCTCTGCCCCCCCAAATAAATAAACATTTATATATAAATAAATAAGACAAATATATCTTTCTTTCATAGAAAATAAATCTGGGGGCAGGCAGCCCAAGACTGGCATGGTGGCTCCCTAAAATTGTCAGGAACAAGCATACTTTTCAGTTCATGATCAGCCTTCAATGGCACTCAACCTCAAGGTCCAATGTGGCTGCTAAACTCCAGCCGCAGCGATCATATTCCACCCAGGAGATATGGAAAAAGAACACTTCCCAGGAACTGTATATACTTCTCATTGGCCAAAACTAAGTCACATGTTTACAAAGAAAATTAGGAACGTTTCCTTTTATTTCGGCAACATTATGTCTAACCACTGAAGGAGAGAATGGGTGCTGAGAGGCACTAAGCAGTGTTAACTACAAATTGTCAATTGGCTGCTCTTCCCTTATAGAGAACAACAAAGCCAAATTGAAAGCCAACACCTGGCAGCCACTATATGACTTACCAGTCTGTTGACTCACTCCTACCCACCAGCTTGTCAGCAAAACCATGTTTCTACACGTCACAGACCTTTCAGATTGCTAAATATATTCAAAACTCTGAATGCTAAATTGTTGAATGCAAAGCGTCTACTATGTAGCACTTTCTTTAGATTTTCAAATTGTTAATTTTATATAAAAATTATTATCTGGTGACTCAGCCAGTTCAGCATTCAACTTTGGCTCAGATCATGATCTCACGATTTGTGGGTTCTAGCCCCAAGTGAGGCTCTGCATTGACAGTATGGAGCCTGCTTGGGATTCTCTCTCTCCCTCTCTCTGCTCCTCTCCCCCCATCAAAATAAATAAATGAACTTTATAAATAAATGAATAAGACATTAATTTTTTAATAAAATTAAAAAAATAAAAATTATTATCTATACCAAACATCTAAGGCAAATGTACTTCCACATTAAACTAAAAGTTTATAGGGGTTATTTCTGAACAGTAGAGTTACAGGACATATTTCTTTTTTTTTTTTTTTACTTTTTTTCTGTAGATAAAAATGTTCCTCCAATGCATATACATTGCTTCTCTAATGAGATAAAACAGTAAATTTCTTTTCAGGATCCCAGCCTTCTAGCCCTGTCTTTCTTTAGTTGAGGGATTTATTCTTCTATAAATCATGGTAGCTGAGTAATTTAAGAAATCTGATTCTTGAAATTGTATTTTACCTGTGACCCACTCTATACTTCATTTCATACCATTTATCTTGGGTTAAGTATAAAAATTATATCGTGACCTTTCTTATTATATCAAAATAAATTCTCATCAATTCTGTCTTCTGGCTTAAACAGAACATGAAAATAAACATAACCGGCGAACAACATTTCTGAAGAATAGTCCTGCTTGGCTGTTACAATTAAATGTGAGTCAGAGGAAGGAGGAGTTCCACAGTTCTGGCTTTGTAAGGAAAAAGGAAGGGTTTTTTTTTCCCAGAAACTCTCCTGGAGGAATTCCCCATCTGCATTTTCAACTTTGTCATTTTCCAGGGAATTCTTTGCAACTGAAAGTGAAGCCAGGAGATTGGAAGCAGCTCGGACGTGCTGATCCGAGCCCATCACCTGGGGGTCCCATAGTGGATGGGAGGCAGCGCTGGTTGAGATGGACTGTGACCCCAGAAGGTGCCAGGCCAAATTCCTGGCTCCCCGAGGGAGCCTGCCCAGTACCCCACACCCACCCATGCTGCTTTCTTTGTCTCCAAAAAAGGCATTAACTGAAAACCTGAAAGGCAATTCTTGGTTTTTATGTGGGTACTCGTCATCCCTACCCCAGAGCCAAAAGACTGACAATCTACCAATTTAAATACACCAGCCTTGCTAGAAAGACACCCAAAGGTGCATGTATAAAAGCATTAACTTCACACACAAAGAACAGACTCACTCTATTTACTGAAGTCTTATATAACAGTGTGTGGGATACGGAGACAAAACTGGTCTACACCGGCCAGAAGGCTCAATTACTTTTTCCAGGAAAATGAAGAGGAGGTGGATTATCGTGTTGACTTGAATCTCATCCATATCTAGCCATTAACGAGCCCGGGAAAGTGGTGAGCCCTACATTCCACACTGTACTAGGCCATACAGTAAACACCTCCCCTCTCCCCTACACCCCGGCCCACAGCCACACCCTCATCTGTGTCCATCAGCCCAGGGCCAGCAGGATAAAACATAAAACTTTTATAATCAGCAGAAATAGGTTCCCCTTAAAGCTAAGGATGCTTAGGCTTCAGGACCTCTCAATTACACAACCCCTTCCTGGTCTCATTCTAAATAAATACTTGCTTTCTTACCTCATTTCCTTTGGTAATTTTTCTCTATAAAATGGTCTCTAAATTCTATCCTCTGCAGACTCCACAAAAATTGGATTTTCTGTTCAGCAAGTAAAACAGCAGGTCATGGGCACTTACATTTTTTTATCTTTTTAAATTTTGCTTTGTTTTGTTTTGGAGTGACAGGGAATGAGCAGAGGAAAGGGGCAAAGGGAGAGAGAATCTTAAGCAGGCCCCATGCTCAACACAGAGCCCCACTCAAGGCTCAACACTCCCACCCTGAGATCATGACCTGAGCTGAAATCAAGAGTCACATGTTCAGCCAACTAAGTCACCCAAGCACCCCTATCTGTTTACATTTTAATTGTGGTAAAAACACACACACACACACACAACATAAAATATACCATTTTAACCATTTTAAGTATAACCATTTTTAAGGTCAGTGGCATTAAGTACATTCATATGGTTTTTTGTTTTAAATATTTTATTTTGGGGGGCACCTGGGTAGTTCAGTCGATTAAGCATCCAACTCTTGTTTTCAGCTCAGGTTATGATCTCACAGTTCGTGAGTTTCAGCCCCGAGTCAGGCTCTGTGCTGACAGCACAGAGCAAGCTTGGGATTCTCTCTCTCTTTCTCTCTCTGCCCCCCCTGCTCATTCTTTCTCTCTCTCTTTCTCTCTCTCAAAAATAAAATAAATAAACATTTAAAAATATATATATTTTAGGGGTGCCTGGGTGGCTCAGTCGGTTGAGCATCAGACTTTAGCTCAGGTTATGATCTCACAGTTTATGAGTTTGAGCCCTGCATTGGGCTCGCCACTGTCAGCACAGAACCTGCTTAGGATCATCTGTCGTCCTCTCTCTCTGCCCCTCCCCTGCTTATGTTTTCTCTCAAAAAATAAATTTAAAAAATTATTTTAAATAAAAAAAAATTTTTTTTTGGTAATGATCAACTTGGTGATATTGGGCTGACCCCCAGCCCCAGAAGATGCCTGATTTGCTACATAGGAGGAAAGAGTGGAGTTAACCACAATGGAAGGGGATAGGCAAGGCGGCTCTGTTGAGGCTGGTGCTGGAGATGCTGGGTCAACAGTAGCCTTAGGAGGTGGAGAAGGAGTCTGTGATGGTGGCACTGGACCCAGTTCTACTGTTTCCACAGTGGCCTGACACTCTTGATTGTCTTTATATGCAGCCAGAGCCTTCAGATACTCTTTCTTGGCAGCTTCAGTTTTCCTCTTATATACCTGCTTTTGTTCCTCTCCAAGACTGTCCCACATGGAGGCCACAATTTTTGAAACCTCCCCAAAAGTGGCATTGGGATGCTGTCCCTTGATGGCAGCCTGTGTATCACGAAAGAATAAAGCATATGCTGAAACTGGTTTCTGAGGTTCATTAGGATCTTTCTTTTTTCTCTTCTTTGGGGCCTTCTGCTTTTTCCCTGCTTCCACCACAACGGTCTTCTGGCTGGGAATTTGCTTCCGGAAATCCTCAACACCATCCTCGTGAAGTGAACTAGTAGGTGAAGGGGTGGTTGAAAGACGATCCTCAGGTGACTGGGCAGGTGGCAGGATGGTGCCACCCCCTAAGCTCAAACCAAGTTGAGAACTCAGTTCTGACTGATCAATGGTGGTCAACTGGCTATGCCCCATCAAGCCAGATGTCATGTCTGTCATTGGTACATCAATTGTAACAGGTGGGTTGGCACTATACTGAGTTCCTATAGAATGGTCCAAGTCCATGGTCAAGCCCCCACTCAGGAGCCCCCCGCCCTGCTCCATCAAGCCATGGGTCATGCCCACAGGCATGTCCAATGTCTGGACCCCATATTGGGCTGAAAAGCTGCCATCCTGAGGGGAGGAAGGGTCTGCCAGGTCATCAAAATGGCCAACCACATCTGAGACAGCCAGTGAGGGATCAGAATCCAAGGAGATAGGTGGGATTTCAAATTCCTCATCTCCCAAGCTTGGTGTATGGAATGTCTCGGCCCCTGACAGGAAGGGGTGCGAGGGCCCTGTGATCGTCAGGTAATTGTCATTTCCTCCAGGAAACTCCATCTTCACACAACGGCTACCACCGTCTCAGTCCCCTCATCGCTCCCTTAAGTAAAATTTTTTAAAAGATTTTATTTTTTTAAGTAGTCTCTACACCCAACGTGAGACCCAAACACATAACCCCAAGATCAAGAGTTGCACTCTGCTGACTGAAACATCCAGGCACCCCTCATTCACCTTATTGTGCAATCACCTCCACTTTTATATATATATATATATATATATAAAGCTTTTATATCCAGAACTTTTTCATCTTGCAAAACTGAAACTCTGTAAACTATTAAGCAATAACTCCCATTTCCCTATGCCCCCAGACCCTGGCAGCTGCCATCTGTTTTCTACCACTATGAATCTGACTACTCTTAGGTACCTCATGTAAGCAGAATCATATAGTATTTATCTTACTGTGACTGGCTTCTTTCACTTAGTGTAGTGCTCTCAAGGTTCATCCATATTAGAGCAAGTGACAGGATTTCTTTCCTTTTTAAGGCTAAATAATATTTCATTGTCTATATATACCATATTTGTTTATCCATTCATCCGTCAGCCAACATTTGTACATGTTTTTATTTTAAGATAAATGCAGGCAACCATTAACAAAAAAAAAAAAATTCAGGCAACCATTTAGAAGGCCATGTTCTTGCTTTAGAATTAGTTCTACAAAATGTGCAATAGTGGTCCCTTGTCAGTCACATCTATGTGAGGATTCAATGACTTTCTCCTTCTGAGTTCAATGACAAGTCAGAAAGGGACAGCTACCTTTTCATTGGCACCTTGTGAATAACCCCCTAATAAATAACACAGTCTATCTTTCCTCACCTGGGCATTCTACATTCCTTTCCATATCTCTTACCTATTTAGGTATTTTTTAACCACCCAGTATATATGTATTGAGAGATATTATTTCATTTTGTGTTCAGCTATTATTTAGTACCTTCAATGTTCTGGGTATAATTACTAAGGAAGGCCAAAAAAAAAAAAAAAAAAAAAAAAAAGTCAGCCTGAATGAGCTTACATTCCAGAGGAGGAAAGAAGTTCACCAATTCTAAAATAGTGTAGTAAGTTCAGGAATACAGCCATATACAAGGTGCTAAGGGAATACATTAAGGGAAGGATTAGTTTAACATAAATGAGTCATGCAAGATTACCCAGGGAAGGTAACATTTAAACTGAGCATCGAGAAGGATATTTGTTTGATGATGGAAGTTGAAGAAGAAACAGAGTGAACCAAAGGCCTGAAGGTGTTTGGTACGCTCAGGAAAAGCCAAATGTTCTGGTGTGCAGAGGGCAGAATGCATTAGCAGAAGTATCAAGGGACACGATGCAAAAGAGGTCAGGACTAGACTGTGAAGGTTTTATGAGGCTTGCTAAGGAACTGGGACTTTTTCTGGGGAGTAATGGGAGCCACTGAAGATCATTAAGTGGGAAGAGAGAGCAGCATGATGAAGTCTGTGCATTAGAAAGACATCCTTTCACTAAATCAGCCACCTGCAGGATAGGTTAATATGAAGAGAAACCACCAGGATAGGAACAAGGGCAACAGGAAAGGACAAGGAGATCACTAAATCTGAGTGAATATTTAACCAAAAGACAATGTTTATCCTCTCCATCAGCAGAAATGAGAGCTGACAAGCAGGTTGAATCCAATCATTAAAAAAAAAAAATTGCGTTTCTGCCCTGTTGAGTTTTAAAACTGCTACACAGGGTATGTGTATACGACGTTACACAAGAAAATGCTAATGTTAGCTACCTCAGCGGACAGGGAAATTAGGTATGATTTTATTTTCTGTGTGCTCTTCTCTATTTCCCAAATGTTCTATATTCAAATGTATTTCATTTAGCATTAGGAGAACAATATTTTTATTTTTTTAAGTTTATTTAATTTGAGAGCAAGAGAGAGTGAGTGAGAGAGAGACCATGCTCAGGGGAGGGGCAAAGAGAGAATCCCGCACAGACTCCATGCTGTCTGTGTACAGCCTGTAGCGGGGCTCAAACTCATGAACTGTGAGATCGTGACCTGAGCTGAAACCAAGAGTCCAGTGCTTAACCGACTGAGCCACTCAGGTATCCTGGGGAAAACAGTATTTTTAAAAGACCATTTTGGGGCACCTGGGTAGCTCGGATCCTCTGTCCCCCTCTCTCTGTCCCTCCCCTACTGGTTCTAAATAAATAAACGAACAAACAAACGTTAAAAAATAATAAAAAACAAAAGACCATTTTGTTTCTTGCCATCCCTAACTCTTTAATATGTCGGAAGCTATCATTTGACTGTGTGGTGAGTTGGGGATGGCAATAGTGTCAGAGATTCTTCAAAGCCCAGTCTACTCCTCCGTCACCCCAGAAACAAATGCTCATGCCTGGTGAAGAAGGAGAAGGAAATATGGATACAAGAAAATGTGTGACACTTTTATATGCTCACAGGCAGTGTTTATGTTGTGACAAGAAGTGAGGCAGACAATGAGGAAGGTGTGAATTGGAGAAAGGGATCCTTCAATCAAGGGATGTGGGCACTCAGGGAAGATGGTGGAATGCATGCTGGCTTATCTTTGAAATAGAAAGAGTGAAGGCTATGAGGACAATACCTCAAGTTGGCAAAAATGTGCGAATAAATAGGAATGCATGTGAGGCTCTGGCAGAAGGTGAGGAGACCAGGTAACTGGGAACAAAGGATGCATGTGAGACATGAGGTTGAATGGTGGATTTGAGACCCAGAATCCGTTAGGCAGCGGGGAATCAACGTTAGTTCTGAGTAACAGTTCTGATGCAAGACACCCAGGACTTTAGGAAGATCAGTTGGAGAGTGATGGGCAGGAGACACTGTGAGGAAGGAAATGGGGTTGAGGTGCGGCTTCCTGATTGCCACACACACTTAAATGTCTGTTACCAGTGCTGTATGTTTACTAATTCCTTCCAAATGTGCTGTTTCTTTCTTTAAAAATAAAAAGGGGGCACCTAGATGGCTCAGTCAGTTAAGCAACTGACTTTGGTTCAGGTCATGATCTCATTCTTAATGAGTTCGAGCCCCACATCGGGCTGTCTGCTGTAAGCACAGATCCCCATTCAGATCCTCTGTGCCCCCGCCCCTTTGTCTGCCCTTCTCTCATTCATGATCTTTTCTCTCTCAAAAATAAAAAGTTAAAAAGTAATAATAAATAAAAAAATAAAAATAAAAACAGCTTGTTGCAATATAATTTCCATACTATACAATTTACCCATTTAAAGTATAGAATTATCTGGAGTATGTTCACTTGGTTATACAAACATCACCACGATTTAATCTTAGAACATTTTTGTAAAAGGAACCTAGTACCCATTAGCAGTCACTCCCCATTCTCTCCCTAAATCTCCAGCCCTAAGCAACCACTAATCTACTTTCTGTCTCTGTGAGTTTGCCTGTTCTGGATATTTCATGGAAATGAAGTTGTACAATACGTGACCTTTCTTGCTGGCTATTCTTTCACTTCACATAATGTCTTCAACGTTCATCCATATTCCTATAGCACATGCCAGACTTCACTTCTTTTTGTCATCAGGTAATATTCCCTTGCATGAACATACTACATCTTGATGGTATTTGGGTTATTTCCACTTTGAGGGTAATATCAAACCATGTTCCTATGAACATCCACCTGCAAGTCTGTGCACAGACATAGGTTTTCATTTCTCATGGGTATCTCCCCAGGAGTGGAGCTGCTAGAATAAATGGTTACTACACTCCATTTTTGACCTGTACATGCTCTGTGATGCTCACTCTGATGAATCTTACCGTGTGTGTGTGTGTGTGTGTGTGTGTGTGTGTGTGTGTGTGTGCGTGTCTCACCCAGTATGACTCTGAATTCTACCCAACTAGTGGAATGTCCACCCTAACTTAATTCAGCTTCACTTGTAATTTCCAAAACCAAGAAAGAAGTAGGTGGTGTGTCAGAGCCCAGAGCCCTCTCCTCGGCTCAAGAAAGCAGATGTGATCACAAAGCAAGTCACAGCAGCCCACATTTGGGCTACCCATCTGCCTCCTATGCTTTCACGGTAAAGGAAGTCAAACATCACTCTCTTTCAGTGTCTCTCTCTCTCTTAAAAGTCTGGGTAAATCAGAAGCATCCTCTACGGAAGCAGATTTTAGCCCAGTCAAGGATCTTCTGGGGCACCTGGGTGGCTCAGTCGGTTAAGCATCCAACTTTGGCTCAGGTCACGATCTCATGGTTCATGGGTTCAAGCCCCACATGGGGCTCTGTGCTGATAGCTCAGAACCTAGAGCCTGCTTCAGATTCTGTGTATCCCTCTCTCTCTCTCTGCCCTTCCCCGCTCATGCTCTGTCTCTCTCTCTCTCTCTAAAAAATAACTACATATTTAAAAAAAAAAAAGGATCTTCTACTACTAACTCTCTTCTTTGTGGACTGAAACAAGGATTCCATAAGGAGGAATCTCAAGATCTCAAAACCGGTAAGGGTCAAAGCAAAAGTCAGAACACAGTGCTTTAGAAATGTGTGTAAAATTAGAAATATCATGAGGTGTTTGGATTTTTAAGGTGTTAAGCAAGAACACCTGAGGAAAAAATGACAATCAAAATGAAAGGAAAAAGCACCACACTTTGGAGCCCTAGGTCAGGGCGATATCATTTGAAACAAAACAAACAAAAAATGCAGTCACAGTGAAATAAGAGAGAGTTTTGAATAAACACCTTGGATCTTCAGATTCCAGAACACCTCCTCCCCTGTGAGTCAATGCAGGTAACCAAAGTCACATACAATAGTAAAAATGCTGGGTTGGCCAAAACCAGTGAATTGACCTATGATCGATACCAAAAGCCATCAAAATGTGGTCAAGCAACAGCAAATGATTGACCTGTACTGAAGACTTGACAATAGAAGGAGCGAGATTTATACTTCAGTATTGTTCTAACAATATTTCAACATCCTTGCCAGCCCTGTGGGATTATAAATAGATTCTGCTGAGAGTAATAGCCTTACTCTCAGAATCCTGTATGTATAGGAAATAGGGTGCCAGGGGAACAGACACGCTGAGACAGAGGTGTTATAAAACTCAAGTTAGAGAAGAGATTAATGTTTCAGTGCTATAGAACAAAACATCCCAAGGAACACAGGATGATGGCCTGTCTCCGTTATTGGGAGCTTGTAACCTACAAAGAAACATAAGAGGTAACAAGTAACTGGACGTTAGAAACGGTGAACTACCTTCCTGAAGAAAGTAAGGATTTTACTCTTGTGGTACAAATGTGTTGTACAAACGGGCTTGCTAATAATCAGGGAAGTGATCTGTTCATGGGAAGAGACAGATATCCTTCTCTTCTTTCTGAACTCTGATTCTGATTAGCCACAACGTCTTCTGGAGAAATAATTCATGATGTCTCTTCTGAAGCATTCTCAGAAAAGAATCTTTCTGGAGAATTTTATAAGCTTGGGATTTCTGCCACTCTCCTGGTTCCGGCTATCATTTTGCTCAGTCTCCTGCTGCTGTGTGCCAGCTCCCCGTCACACCCTGCCCCAAAGCCTGGCATTTGGTCAGCTGGATGTGCCCAGTGGATTCTGTCTTAGCCGTGTGCTTTCCCTGTCCTTAGTTCCCGATTCTTCCCTCTACCTCTTGGCTGGCTGCCTGGACACTGATCCAAGTTATTACAGTACACCCAAGGGTACTTAGAAATTCAAGAATATGCAATACACTGTGAGACCGGCCTCTGACCTTCTACTTGTGGATCTCGTTGCATAACTTCAGTTTACCCATCCACCTTCTTTCTAGCCTGCCCAAGACCAGAAATATTGAAAAGATATGAAAAAAAGGAAAGAAAGAAGGAAGGGAAGGAGAGAAGGAAGGAGGGAAGGAGGGAGAGAGAGGATGGGGAGGAATCAACCACTAGTGTTTTTGAAAATCACAGTAGCCCATCATACACAGTAACACATTGCAACCAACTAACATCACCTTTAAAAGTATTTCTACTCCACTTGAGCCACTTGGCCACTTTAGAATTCCTCGAATTCTCTCTTTTTTTATTTATTTTTTCTGAGAGAGAGAGAGAGACAGTGTGAGCAGGGGAGGGTCAGAGAGAGAGGGAGACACAGAATCCGCAGCAGGCTCCCGGCTCTGAGCTAGCTGTCAGTACAGAGCCTGATGCTGGGCTCGAACCCACAAACCGCGAGATCATGACCTGAGCCGAAGTTGGACGCTCAACCGACTGAGCCATCCAGGTGCCCCATTATTTTTTTGAGAGAAAGAGAGAGAGAGAGAGAGAGCATGCTAGCAGGGGAAAGGGTCAGAGGGAGAGACAGAAAGAATCCTAACCAGGCTCCATGCTCAGAATGGAACCCAGCGCAGGGCTCATTCCCATAACTCCAAGATCATAACCTGAGCCAAAATCAAGAGTTGGACACTCAACCAACTAAGCCACCTATGCACTCCAAGAAACTATTAACTATAGAGAACAAACTGAGGGTTGATGGAGGGAGGTGAGTGGGGGGATGGGTTAAATGGATGATGCGTATTAAGGAGGGTACTTTTTGTGATGAGCTATGAATGTTATATATGTAAGTGATGAATCACTAAAATCTACTCCTGAAACCAATATTAACATCTATATGTTAACTACATAGAATTAAAATAAAGACTTTAAAACACACACACACACATACAGGGGCTCCTGGGTGGCTCTGTCGGTTAAGCGTTCGACATCAGCTCAGGTCATGATCTCATGGTTCGTGGGTTCCAGCTCTACAACCAGCTCTGTGCTGACAGCTCAGAGCCTGGAGCCTGCTTCAGATTCTGTGCCTGCCTCTCTCTCTGCCCCTCCCCCACTCGTGCTCTGTCTCTGTTTCTCAAAAATGAATAAATGTTTAAAAAAAATTTAAACACATACAAGTAAATAAATAAATAAATAAAGGGTTTTCTTTTATTTTTGTTTCTAGCTTTTTTCTTAATACTAAATTTTCAGTAAGAAAAACTGCATTTAACTGAGCTCTGCTTATACTCAAATTTCCTTTTCAGTAGCCAGGGTTATAGGCTCAGAAGACACTTTCCCAAGGTGAGAAATAGCAAATTGTGTTAATTGACATTTTAAGAAAATAGAAATCTTTTATCAAGGAGAAAACAATTCCCCTGCCTATGATGAAAGTGATTGGGGGAAGGGGGTACCTGGGTGCCTCAGTCAGTTAAGTGTCTGATTCTTTTTTTTTTTTTTTTTAAGATATGCCTTTATTTCTTATCATTATTCTTTTTTAAATGTTTATTTATTTTTGAGAGAGAGAAAGATTGCACGAGTGTTGTAGGGGCAGAGAGACAGGGAGACAGAGGATCCAAAGCGGGCTCTGTGCAGACAGCAGAGAGCCTGAAACAGGGTTTGATCTCAGGAACTGTGAGATCATGACCTGAGCCAAAATCAAGAGTCCAAGGTTTAACCAACTGAGCCACCCAGGTGCCCCTTAGCATCCAATTCTTGATTTCCATTCAGGTCATAATCTCAAGGGTCATGAGACTGAGCCTCTCCCCCACATCAGGCTCTCCACTCACAGCATGGAAGCTGCTTGGGATTCTCTCTCCCTCCCTCTCTATGCTCCTCCCCTGCTCACACATACTCTCCTCTCTCTCTCTCTCTCTCTCTCTCTCTCTCAAATAAATAAATAAATATTTAAAAAGAAAGAAACTCATTTTGGGGCACCTGGGTGGCTCACTCGATTAAGCGTCTGACTTTGGCTCAGGTCATGATCTCACGGTTTGTGGGTTCGAGCCCCGCATCAGGCTCTGTGCTGACAGCTCAGAGCCTGGAGCCTGCTTCAGATTCTGTGTCTCCCTCTCTCTCTCTTTCCGTCCCCTGCCCATGCTCTGTCTCTCTCTGTGTGTCAAAAATAAACATTTAAGGAAAAAAAGGAAGAAAGTGATTTTTTTAAGTCCTTCATAATTTCCTACACCTTGCTTACATCCTAACATCTGTTTATGAAAAACAACAATCTATTCATTATATGAATTACCTTTCTCCCTTTTCATAGTTAATTTTTTATACTACAAATATACATTTGTGCTAAAAATTCAAATAATACAGAGGAGTATAGAGTAAAAAAATCAAAATCTCAATTCTTCTCCTTCCCTAGGTCCCACAGGGGTGGAACTCTCTACATCATACATCATCCCTGAGGGAGGTATGCCCTTCCAGAATTTTTTTATGTATATGTGTCTATTTGTACATACAGGTATTATGCATTTTATTTTTCTACACATGCTACATTGTGCAAAACATATTGTTCTGAAAGTTGCTTAATATGGAGTCAGAAACATCTTCCATATCAGCACACATAACACTGCTTCACCCTCCTTAGCAAATAGAGTTACTACTGTACCATAAAACATTCAACCACTTCCCAGTTTGCTGTTTAATGCAAATAATGCTGCAATAAGTACCCACGTACGGTGACATATACTGCTGTATCAATGTCTAGGAGCATTACTGTTTTGTTAGATGTTGCCAAATTGCTCTCCATGAAAGCTTATAACAATGAACACTCCCACTGATTGAATATGAGTATATTTGTATTTACTTTTGTGCATTCAGGGGAAGAAATCACATGTTATTGCTGTTTCTATTTGTATGTTGCAGACTTCTTTGAGGGTAAGTAACTTTTCATGTTTCTTGGCCATTTGTATTTCTTTATCCAGAAACTACCTTGTGTTCAACTTTGTCTGAGGAATGGGCGTCTTACTTTTTCTTGTGATTTCAATAAGTTTTTAATAGGGGCACCTGGGTGGCTCAGAGGGTTAAGCCTCTAGCTCTTGATTTCAGCTCAGGTCATGATCTCATAGTTCATAGGTTTGAGGCCCGCACTGGGTTCTGTACGGATGGCACAGAACCTGCTTGGGATTCTGTCTCCCTCTCTCTGCCCCTCACTCTCTCTTGCTCCCTCACTCTCCAAAATAAATAAACATTTTTTTAAAAGTTCTTCATATATATTATGATTTTCATATAGTGCTGTGATAACATTTCCTCTGCTGTTTGACATATAGTTTTATTTATGCATTATTCATTAAATAGAGGTTTAAAAAATATTTCTGATAATAGGTGTGTCAATCTGTCCTTTACAGCTTTAAAAAAATGTTTATTTTTTTTTTCAGGGGGAGGAGAGGGAGCGCACAAGTAGGGAAGGGGCAGAGATAGAGGTTGGGAGACACAGAATCCAAAGCGGGCTCCTGGATCTGAGCTGTCAGCACAGAGTCAGATGCAGGGCTCAAACGGTGAGATCATGACCTTAGCCAAAGTCAGATGCTTAAATGACTGAGCCACCGAGGCACCCCTGCTTTATGGCTTTTAATGTTTGACACTACCTTGGAAGGCAATATTCACCTCCAAGATGATTTTTTAAAAAACAAAAACAAAAAACTCCTATACTTTCTTCCAGTACTTTTATGGAAGTTTTTTAATATTTGGATTGTTTTAGTTTTTTTAATGCTTATTTTATTTTTGAGAGAGAGTGCAAGCCGGGGAGAGGTAGAGAGAGAGGGAGACATAGAATCCAAAGCAGGCTCCAGGCTCTGAGCTGTCAGCACAGAGTCCGACACGGGGTTTGAGCTCATGAACTGTGAATATCATGACCTGAGCTGAAGTTGGATTCTCAACTGACTGAGCCACCCAGGCACCCCCATATTTGGATTTTTAATTCATTAGGAATATGCTTCTGAGTATGAAACAGAAATCCAAAATAACACGGTGATGGTAGAATTTCTGTCCTGTTCCCATCTTCAATGGAAATCTCCTAAAGTCTCATTATTATGATATTTGCAGTGGTTTCTGACATTATCAAAGCTTATTAATAGTTTCTTTTAAAATAAAACATATTGAATTTTATCAACTGTCTTGTCAGCATCTAATGAGATCATTTTTTGATTATTCTTATGTGATTGAGTAATAATTAATTGCATTATTGGATTTCCTAATGTTGAAATTTCATTATTTTCCTAGGAGTTATATTTCTCAATTTTTCAATATGTTTCTCTGATACAAAAAGAAATTACATATTTATCCCACATTATTCTAAAAGAATAATTTAAATAATTTAAATTTTAAATATCTTTTTTTTTTAATTTTATTTATTTATTTCTAGGAGAGAGAGAGAGACAGCATGAGCAGGGGAGGGTCAGAGAGAGAGGGAGTCACAGACTGAAACAGGCTCCAGGCTCTGAGCTGGCAGTCAGCACAGAGCCCGACGTGGGGCTCGAAGCCACAAACTGCAAGATCATGACCCAAGCGAAAGTCAGACGCTTAACCGACTAAGCCACCCAGGCGCCCCTAAATTTTAAATATCTTTTAAAAATTGAATTATTCTGCTTTTTCAATCTCCAAAACCCTGTTAGTTGCAGAAAAGGATATGTTCTTTATTTTTGTTTCTAAAAAAAATAAATACTCAAGTTGTTATTCTACCATGTGGCCCAAGCATTACATCTACTTTTCTGAGATTTTTTTCTAGATGCTTTCATTCACATTCAGCCAAAGGTAATCTTATGGGGCTTTTTGTTGCTTTCTTTTTTTTTTTAAGTTTATTTATTTATTTATTTTTTAATATTTTTTATTTATTTCTAGGAGAGAGAGAGAGAGAAACAGCATAATCAGGGGAGGGTCAGAGAGAGAGGGAGACACGGAATCTGAAACAGGCTCCAGGCTCTGAGCTAGACATCAGCACAGAGCCCAACGCGGGGCTTGAACCCACGAACTGTGAGATCATGACCTGAGCCAAAGTCGGACGCTTAAGCGACTAAGCCACCCAGGTGCCCCAGTTTATTTATTTATTTTTGAAAGAGAGAGAGAGAGCAGGCACGAGAGAGGGAGGGGCAGGGAGAGAGAACTCCAAGCAGGCTCCATACTGCCAGTGCAGAGCCCGACTCGGGACTCAGACTCACAAACCATGATATCATGACCTGAGCCGAAATCAAGAGTCAGTCATTTAACTCACTGAGCTATCCAGGCGCCCCAGGTGAGGGTCATTTCATAATGCAGCAAGTATTTATTAAGCAGCTCCCATGTGCCAGTTTCTGGGTTTGCTGTTATAAAGGATTCAAAATGCCTAAGAACCCGTCAGTCCTCAATCCACTGAAGCAACACAGAATTATCTAGGTCTCATCTTAATATCTATAAACTCTGAAGCCATGCTTATGCTGCCTAATTTCACAGAAGGGACAATATCAGATGTTACCAGCAGCCATGATTTCTGTTTATGCATATGGACCTTTCTGGGTATCATCCGTGCACACTGTCATAATATCTATGCATGGCTAGGTAACTAATCAATTCTCTTTAAATAAAGTTGATGATGGTAAAAGTGTTAAAGAATAATGAGAACTGGCAGCCACAAAAAGCATTAGAGAAGTCAATGTGCAACCATATGCGTACATAAGGTCATTTAAACCATTTTTGTATTCTCACCAGTGACGTGCGAATGGTTTCGAAATTTTCTCAGTGACCTCTCAACCTGAACTTAGCTCTTGTTTTGACTCGTTAGAACCTGTCAAGTATTCAAATAACATTAACTGATATGCTTCAACCTGTCAATAACTGATGATGAAACTTCTTATACTTACCTGCAAACAGATCTTATTAGTTTGGGTTAATACATAATTTACAAATCAAATATAATTTTTTTCAGGACAATTTTTGGGAATCTTTCAATGACCATAAATTGAACAGGAATGATCTCTCATAAAGACCTTTTCTCTAACCCAACTGGAAATTAAATGAATAAGAATAATAGAAAGATACTGAAGAAAACAAAATAAGGAAATCACATTTTTAAAATTCATTTCATTTCTTAGCTACATCACTAATTTCCTAGTCTTCCAATAAGTATTTGTTAGAATAGCGAGAAGACTATACTGGAGGAAACTTCATCTTTTAAAGCCTGTACACACTGCTTTCTCCAAAGTAGATATTAAAAGTAACACATGATAGGGGTACCTGGGGATGGCTCAGTGGGCAGAGCAAGAGACTCTTGATCTGGAGGTTATGAGTTCAAGCCCCACGTTGGGCCTAAAGCTTAGAGAGAGGGCGGCATGGAGGGAGGAAGGTAGGAAGGAAGGGAAGGTAAAACATGATATGCATTCCTACAGAAGGCAGGATTTATTCAACAGTTTAGAAAAAATAATTGAGGAATCATTACTATTATACGAAGGAGACTTGCAATCATTCTGAAATTTTTACTGAATATACACTTTCCAGAACTTTACAAAGGATAACTTTTTTTAGAAAAGTGAGAACATTTGCTTACAATGCAAAATCAGATTTCAGCTATAAAATAAAGCCTATTAAAAAACAAGGCCAACAACAACAAAAGCAAAACTTCTAAATACTTCTTCAGTAATCATAAAACCTTATATTTATTTTTCAAAATTAAAATAGAAATACTTCTGGTTTTTTTTTTTTTTCTCTAAAAATGAAGACAAATAGACTGGGAAGGTAAAAAAAAAAATTAAAAAAAAATAAATAAATAGGGGCGCCTGGGTGGCTTAGTCGGTTAGGCGTCCAACTTTCGCTTAGGTCATGATCTCGCGGTTCGTGGGTTCGAGCCCCGCGTCGGGCTCTGGGCTGACCGCCAGCTCAGAGCCTGGAGCCTGTTTCAGTCTGTGACTCCCTCTCTCTCTGACCCTCCCCTGCTCACTCTGTCTCTCTCTCTCCTAGAAATAAATAAAACACTAAAAAAAAAATTAAAAAATAAATAAATAAATAAAGGAAGACAAATAAAGAGACTCAGATATCTGAGTGGACTATTAGTCGGTTACAAAGAAATTATAATTGGAAACAACAGTAAGAGGAATACAGATTATGTTTATTATCTCTTTCAGTTGGTAAATAAGTGATAGACTACTTGGTATAGGTAAATTCAAAATGTTACATTCCCTTAGTTCCCAAATGATTGCCTGCTTCTTTTTTAAGTTTACTTACTTATTTTGAGACAGAAAGAGACCCCAAACAGGAGAGGGCAGAGAGAGAGGGGGAGAGAGAACCCCAAGCAGGATCTGCACTGTCAGCGCAGAGCCCAACTCAGGGCTCTGGCCCACAAACCATGAGCTCATGACCTGAGCCAAAATCAAGAATCAGATGCTTAACCCACTGAACCCACCCAGGTGCCCCAACCTACTATTGAAAATAGGTTCTAGGCAAACTATCCAAAAATTTGTATGGAACCACAAAAGACCCCGAATAGCCAAAGTAATCCTGAAAAATAAAACAAAAACGGGAGGGATCACCATCCCAGACTTCAGCCTCTACTACAAAGCTGTCATCATCAAGACAGTATGGTATTGGCACAAAAACAGACACATAGACCAATGGAACAGAATTGAGAACTCAGAAGTGGACCCAAAAGTATACAGCCAACTAATCTTTGACAAAGCAGGAAAGAATATCCATGGAAAAAAGACAGCCTTTTTAACAGATGGTGTTGGGAGAACTGGACAGCAACATGCAGAAGAATGAAACTAGATCATTTTCTCACACCATGCACAAAAATAAACTCAAAATGGATAAAGGACCTGAACGTGAGACAGGAAACTATCAACACCCTAGAGGAGAAAGCAGGAAACAACCTCCTTGACCTCCACCGCAGCAACTTCTTACTTGACACATCCCCAAAAGCAAGGGAATCAAGAGCAAAAATAAACTGTTGGGACCTCATCAAGATTAAAAGCTTCTGCACAGCCAAGGAAACAACCCAGAAAATTAATAGGCAACCAACGGAATGGGAAAAGATAGTTGCAAATGACATATCAGATAAAGGGTTGATATCCAGAATCTACAAGGAACTCACCAAACTACACGCCCGAAAAACAAACAACCCAGTGAAGAAATGGGCAGAAGATATGAACAGACACTTCTCCAAAGAGGACATCCAGATGGCCAACAGACACATGAAACGATGCTCAGCATCCCTCCTCATCAGGGAAATACAAATCAAAACCACACTGAGATACCACCTCACGCCAGTCAGAGTGGCTAAAATGAGCCAATCAGAGAACTCTAGATGCTGGCGAGGATGTGGAGAAACGGGCACCCTCCTACACTGTTGGTGGGAATGTAAACTGGTACAGCCCCTCTGGAAAACAGTGTGGAGGTTCCTAAGGAAACTAACAATAGAACTCCCCTAGGACCCAGCAATAGCACTGCTAGGAATTTACCCAAGGGATACAGAAATGCTGATGCATAGGAGCACATGTACCCCAATGTTCATAGCAGCACTCTCCACAATAGCTAAAACATGGAAAGAGCCTAAGTGTCCATCAACAGATGAATGGATCAAGAAGATGTGGTTTATCTATACCATGGAATACTACATGGCAATGAGAAACAATGAAATCTGGCCATGTGTAGCAACATGGATGGACCTTGAGGGTGTTATGCTGAGCGAAATAAGTCAGGCAGAGAAAGACAAATATCATATGTTGCACGTATAGGAGGATTAGGAGGAACTTAACAGAGGACCAAGGGGGAGAAGGGCGGAAATGGTGGGGGAAAGGGAGAGGCAACCATGAGAGACTCTTGAATGCTGACAAAAACTGAGGACTGATGGATGTGGGGGAGAGGGTGGGCATGGAGGAGGACACTTGTGGGGATGAGCACTGGGTGTTATGTGGAAACTAATTTGACAGTAAACTATTTGTAAAAAAAAAAAAAGAAAATAGGTTCTAGGGCTCCTGTGTGGCTCAGTTAGTTAAGTGTCTCACTCTTTTTTTTTTTTAAATATTTTTATTTATTTCTAGGAGAGAGAGAGAGAGACAGTGGAAACAGGGGAGGGTCAGTGAGAGAGGGAGACACAGACTGTGAAACAGGCTCCAGGCTCTGAGCTGGCAGTCAGCACAGAGCCCGACGCGGGGCTCGAACCCACGAACTGTGAGATCATGACCTAAGCAAAAGTCAGACGCTTAACCGACTAAGCCACCCAGGCGCACCAAAGTGTCTCACTCTTAATCTCAGTTCAGGTCTTGATCTCATGGCTGTAAGTTCAAGCCCCAAGTTGGGCTCTGTGCTGGGCATGAAGCCTACTTAAAAAAAAAAAAAAAATAGGTGCTTTTCTCTGTCTGTTCTGTTTGTAAGCAGGCTGTGTGCCAAGCATGGGGCTTGAACTCACAACCTAAGACCAGGAGTCACTTGCTCTACTGATTGAGCCAGCCAAGTATCCCATCCCTCTTTGTTTGTTTTGAATTGCTTCTTTAAAAGTTAGGAAAAGTACATGGTTGTTGAAAAAATATTTTTAATATAAATGTACATGTAATAAAATGTGAACGTCCTCTCCCCTCACCTCATTTCTATTTTCACTTCTCAGTCCTGGCCTTGCTTTACAGATTTTGTATGGCTCTTTCCAGATTCTTTTCTGAGCAAATAAAATAAAGTTTTTTATATGAATATAAATCTATGCTTATTTTACATATTGTTCTACCACTTTTTTTTTTAATTTTTTTTTAATGTTTTATTTATTTTTAGGAGAGAGAGAGAGAGAGACAGCGTGAGCAGGGGGAGGGCCAGAGAGAGAGGGAGTCACAGACTGAAACAGGCTCCAGGCTCTGAGCTGGCAGTCAGCACAGAGCACTGCGGCTCGAACCCACGAACTGCGAGATCATGACCTAAGCGAAAGTCGGACGCCTAACCGACTAAGCCACCCAGGCACCTCCCTACCACTTTTTTTTTTTTTAATATGCCAAGTTCACACAGTTGGAAAGGCCTGGGGATTGAGATGTGACTCTTGGTCTGACTCTAGAACTTGTTTCCAATGCACAGCTGCCAAGAACATAGCGCCAATTTGGGAAGACTGGTCTGGGGCTCCTGGGTGGCTCAGTTAAGCATCTGACTTCAGCTCAGGTCATGATCTCACAGTTTGTGAGTTCGAGCCACACATCAGGTGAGCTCTTGCCCCACTTCAGGTAAAAACACAAGCCCTGGGTGAGCCCTGCTTCTCTCTCTCTCTCTCTCTCTCTTTCTCTCTCTCTCTCTCTCTCTCTCTCTCTCTTTCTCTGTCCCTTCCTCACTTGTGCACCGCCCCCTCCCCCGCAAAAAAAAGACTGGTCTAGCAGTAGTGTATAGTTACATTACATCAGTTGAATTCTTGATTCAACCCAGACATTCTTTTTATTTTTAATTTTTTTTTTAGGGAGAAAGAGTGTGTGTGCATGTGCACACATGCACACGAGCAGGGGAGGACAGAGAGAGACAGAGAAAGAGTATCCCAAGTAGGCTCTGAATTGTTAGTGTGGAGCCCCACTTGGAGCTCAACTCCCTGAACCATGAGATCATGACCTGAGCTGAAATCCAGAGTTGGGCGTTCAACCGACTGAGCCACCCAGGTGCCCCTGAATCCAGACATTCTTGATTTGAGACTCATAAATATCTAACAAGCAGAAAATAAATTGTGGTACATCAACTAGATCTTATATCAATTATGAAAATTACAAAACCCATGTTCCAACATGGAAAAGTGACTGCGGTAAGATCTTAAAAGAAAAATGGTAACTTCTCATGTTATTTCTGAAAACAGAAGAATTCTGCACCAAACCTAAGTTGATATATTCACCTCCTATTAAAAAAAAAAAAACACCACCTAGATTTAATGGAAATTTCCCCCTTTACAAAAAATACAAAGTCCTGTCTCTGAGGGTAGAAATAACTCTGAAGTCATTAAATAACTATTAATTATGATTTTCCTACAATGACAGGAAATTAGTATGGCTTGCATTGTGTCCTCCAAAAAAAGATGTTGACATTCAAACCCCCTGGGACCTACAAATGTGACCCAATTCACAAACAGGGTCTCTGCAGATGTAATCAGGTTAAGATGAGGTTATTAGGATGGCTCTTAACCCACTGTGACTGAATTTCTCAAAGGGGAAATCTGGGCACAGACACACGGAGGGAACATCATGTGAAGACACAGGCACTGAGGGAAGACTGTGCTGGGACAGAATTTTCCTGCCACAGCTCAAGGAACATCGGAGGTCAGCAGGTGCTAGAAAAGGTGAGGAAGGCTTTAGACAGAACATGGCCAGTACCAGAACTGTAAGAATAAGTTGCTGTTTTAAGCCATTGAATTTGTGGTACTTTGTTATGGCAGTTTTAGGAAACTAAAACGGAAATCATTAAAGTTTTTTTAAGTTTATTTATTTATTTTGAGAGAGAGAGAGAATCCCATGCAGACTCCGTGCTGTCAGTGCAGAGCCCAACTCAGGGCCCAAACTCACAAACCATGAGATCATGACCTGAGCTGAAATCAAGAGTCGGACACTTAACTGACTGAGACACCCAGGCGTCCCAAGAAATCACTGAAAAATTTTAAGGGGTGAAGGGGAGACTAACACTGATTGAGAGCCTATTGTGTTGCTCCAGGCTCTGTGCTAGAGGTTTTACCTATCTATTTAATTCTAACAACTCTGAGAAGAAGGCATATTACAGCTAAGGAAAGTGCAGCTCAGAAGCTAAGCAGTACACTGAAGTGCCCTGTGTGGGAAAGGGCTGAGGCTAAGGCTCTGCTTCGAAAGCCCACAGTGTCTCCCTCGCATGCTTGCCAAGGACACAGCATTGGTCTGAGAAGACGATTCGGCAGAATTTGCTCTCATTAATGTTAAACATCAGTTACAGTGCAACCTTTACCCAGGTGAACTAGATCTTCACGTTTCCCTGGAAGATATGTAAATAAACAATCCCATCTGTTTACTTATAGATGTTTTTACTGAATGAGAGAAGGAAAACATGGTATGTGTGCAAGGGTGGATGATTCTTTCTTCAGGAAATACCAGTCACAGACAATATCCTAGTATCTAATTTGCTTTTTGGTTTTAAAAGGTTTCCTTCAGGGGCACCTGGGTGGCTCAGTCGGTTAAGCATTGGACTTCAGCTCTGGTCACGATCTCGTGGTTTGTGAGTTTGAGCTCTGATTCAGACTGTCTGCTATCAGCACAGATCCCACTTCAGATCCTCTGTCTGCCTCTCTCTCTCTGCCTCTTCCCCACCCTCTCCCTCCCCGCCAAATAAAAATAATAAGTAAAAATAATAATAAGGAGCATCTGGCTGGCTCAGTCAGTTAAGTATCCAACTTGGGCTCAGGTCATGATCTCAAAGTACATAGGTTGAAGCCCTGTGTGGAGCTCTGTGCTGACAGCTCAGAGCCTGGAGCTTGCTTTGGATTCTGTATCTTCCTCTCTCTGCCCCTCCCTCACTTGCATTCTGTCTCTCAAAAATAAATGTTAGAAAAAGTATTTTAAATAATAAAATTAAAAAGTAATAAAATAAAAGGTCTCCTTCAACCTTCATATTCTCCTGAGGCTTCAATGACTACTAGCTGCTAAACAATAAAGCTGGTTCCCAGGGTTTCCAGCACGCTATTAGTTATAAGGTCCATATGGTGTGTAGATAAGAATTTAAATTCAAACTCTAGGGCCAGAATGGCTGGGTTCTAATGTGCACAGAGACACATGCTGAGTAGGTGGACAGTGGGCTAGATTCAGGCTCCACACACCCCTTCAACTAGCATCCTTGTGCAGGGTGTAACCTGTCCAACCTTGCAAGGCATCCATGCAGGTAGGTTTCCACCTCCCCCTAGCCATGGGTGGTAGTGTTCTCCATGTCACACTATCTGCCCAAAACATTATATAGTAAAAAGGAAGCTGGGGGGCGGGGGAGGGGTCCCTGGCTGACTTGGTAGATCATGCAACTCTTGATCTCAGGGTTGCGAGTTCAATCCCCATATTAGGCATGGAGCCTACTTAAAAGAAAAAAAAAAAAAAGAATGAAAAGAAGAAGAAAGAGCAAACTGATCTGTGAGATCAAAACCATTCAGTACAGTTGATACTCGTGATATTGCCAAAGAAATCATGCATCCCTCCATCCAAAAAGAGAAAAGTAGAAACCACAGGTATTACTCAAGTATGGGGATCATAGTTTTCCTCCTGTGGGATCACTTTGGGAGAAAAGAAAGGACCACAGCAGTGTGGTCCTGGGATTTAGTTTGTGTAGCCCTTACACGCTTATCCAATTCCGCTCAGCAAGCAGGATCGGAACGTGACACCTGGCTCTAGTATGGGATCTGCGTCTCTGGGAGTACTAATTAGCAGCTCCTAGAGAAGAAACCATTCTCTGGTGCCCCATTAATTACAGTGCTCCTGGCAATCAGATGGGCCCACATGAATGCGTCTTGCACAAAAAGGTCACATCCTGGTGTTGCTAGTGAGATCTGTGCAGGATCTTATTGCTGTTCATGGTTATTTCCCTGATAATCGCTCCCTAGAGGTCGGACTGGCTATGACCTAGAATATTTGAGCACAGTAATTTGCAAGATTTATGGAAAACAATTTTTCAGAAATGTGCTCTCAATTTTCATTGGGCAAATTCCTCTTTCTCTGGTAAGTGCTGGAGCATATGAAGCAGGTAAATGTTTTAATGGACAGCATAAAAGTAACATTTTTCTTCTGAAGCTGATGATTTGCACTTAGGGCTTCCAATCCCATTTTTTCCTATAGCAAGTGTTCAGAACAAATTAAAGGGCGAGGGAAAACTCCAATCTTTCCAGCCTTGCTCTCTCCAAGCTCGGTAATAACTGCATCATTTCACAGGCTCCTATCACCTCCTCTGGTGCTCCCATCCTTGGGAAGGAAGATTTTATTGAATTTCTCTCCCCCAGGTTTTAGTCTTCTACCTGTCTCTTATGTTATATACATTGAACCCATTCCTTTCTAAACACAATTTAACGCAATAAGATGAAAATGGCCAAGGGCAGTCTCTCTAGTCTCTGGGAGGAAAGATTCAGAGTAGAAACAAACACCTAATGAAAAGTTAGGGGGGAAAAACGGTGCAGGCAAATATTACCCATGTGGGTATGTACAGCACCTGGGTACTCTTCAGAATCACAACAATTGCAACCATTATTAATTTTTTTCCTTTTATGACATGAACAAACAATAACAGAGGTCTTAGAACCGGCCGTCTAGCCATCTGAAGTAAAATAACAGCAATACAATTTATTCACTTGTTCAGTTACATCCATTCATGAAGCATCCGCTATGTTTGACACATCAATTTTTTATATCCTCAGTGTAATCACCTATATTATTCTCATACGTGCGTCAGGAGGCCTTCCTCCAGTTTCCTTTCACAACTTCTGTTTATCTCTAGCAATGTATTTATCACTTTATATGGTAATTACCTGCTAATATGTTTGTTCTCCAAGTTGACGGGGGACTGGGTATTTGGTGGACGTAGTGACACATCTTAATCTCCTTTGAATACTCAGCACCTGGACCAGATGTGAATGAATGACATGTGTTCAATAAAATCATGAGACCTCGCATGATTGTAAAATAAGCCCTATTCTCCTAGGGCCAACTCTGAGAGTCAACAGGGAAGACTGGATACTTCAAAGGAATTATGAAGTCAAAGGAATAAGCTCTTTTTCTAAAAGTTAAATATTAGCAGCCTCTTTAAAAGCAGCTATTAGATTTTTTTTCAAGCACCAGAAGGACTTGTAGAGATCATCTGGCAGACTCCACTCCTTTCTTTGCCCTCTTCTATATGTAGAAAAATGGAGGGGTGTCTGGGTGGCTCAGTCAGTTAAGCGTCTGACTTTGGCTCAGGTCATGATCTTGCGGTTCATGGGTTCACGTCCCACATTGGGCTCTGTACTGACAGCTCAGAGCCTGGAACCTGCTTCAGGTTCTGTGTCTCTGTCTCTCTCTGCCCTTCTCCTACTTACACACACACTCTCTCTCTCTCAAAAATAAATAAACATTTTTAAAAAATTCATATGTAGAAAAATGTAGATTATGAAATCTGCTTAAACTCATACAACTTTTTGGCAAATGAGGCATAGAGTCTGGGTCATTGGATGCCCTAGTCCATGTACATTGAAAGGCAAAGCCAACCAACTCAAGACAGACCCTTCAAGCACTGGATTCTGTTTTTATAAATGCAACTCTGCTCTAAAATGTAAATCAGAGAAGAAATATCCCATGCATCTTGTTCTGCTGCCCTTCTCGTAGTTGGTAATTTATGTGACTTCTTTACATCTGCTTCAGGATCTTCGCACCATTCCCCATCCATACGTCACACCCTCTGGGACACCTCTCCTTATTATTCTCTCACCCCTCCCCTAGGCCACTCAGATTCTCCTTTATACACCAGCAGAGCACCCTGTACTTCCCACTCACTGGACTTATCTCAGTTTGAAGTTACATATTTTGCTGTTGTTTAATTAACATCTGTGAGGTGTCTCCTCCAGATTAAATTAAGAGGTCATAAATTATATCTCTGGGGATAAGAGACATTCTGGTAGCATATCCTAACCCAACGTTTCTTCTACATACCCAACCTGGGAGGAGAAATGGGATCGGTATAATATCAAAATTATTTCTTTGAATCTACCCCACTTGCTGGGGTGGGTCCTTCAAATTCAGTTCAAGACATGGCCCCCTTCAGGGCTCTAGGGATTCCAGGGTGTGTCTCCCATGTACCTACCCTTGATGCTCCTCACCTCTCCTTAGACATCTCAAGCTCTTCCTGTTGGGTGCTGGCTTGTGGCAGCTGAGGCCTCCACATTCTACAGACCCGCCTTGGTGATGTTATGTATAATATGTGAGTCCCAATCACAGGGATTTTAGTCAAACCATCCTTTCCATTTCTACTCCCAGCCTTTGCCCGCTATGGCTCAAGACCAGATTGCTTGGGGCTTGGCAAGAAGACAAACATCTCTCCTCTCTGATCTGGAAGCAAAGGATTAGATCACACTGGTGTGTCTTGACTCTAACCTGAGGACAAATTCTTTGCCAGAATCCTCCTTGGCGGTTCATATAAATAGTCCCCTGTGGGGCCTACCCAATGGGCCCTCCATTTATTCCAGGCCTGTGTACATTTCAGAGGAACAGAACTAAGTGTCAAGTTTGGACCCCTGCTCAATTCAGAGGAAGCAGAAGAATGTCAGTGACTGTGGTAAGCATATAGCAAGCTAAGACCTTGTCCTGGCTCAGAGGGGAAGAGAACCTTCTCCTGCACCCAATTCATTTGGCAGCTGTACTTAGGAGCAAGATTTTCTGGGAATAACCCATGCACAGGCACTGAAAATTCCAGCCAAAGACACTTCATGACTTGCAAATCTTAGCAAAGTCGTTAGGAATATGGCCCTGTGATTTCCTGGAACAGAGGCAGAGATGGAGTGGAAGCCATCAGCTGAGGACTCAGACATGACTGGTTTGAATCTTGGCCACAACTCTCTCTGGGTACGTGAGACTGGACAATCTCCTCAGCCTTTGTGAACCACAGTTTCCTCATCCATACACCAGCACAGACTCTCTCTCTTAGGATTGTTATGAAAATTACACAAAAGCAGGATGGGAAATCATGAGGCATAGGGCTTGGGAGATAACAGATACTGGAAAACCAGTCATTCCCCTTCCTATAACTTTTTTATCTGCTTTGATTTTTACAATCATTCCTTCGCCATTGGCTTTGGTTTAAAATTTTTCCATAAAAATGTTAGAAATACATATTCCATTAAGCACTAGCTAAACATTCTACTGTGCTCCTAGAGTTTATTATTGCATCATTAAATACAAAAAAGTACACTCATTATTAATTAGTTAGTCCCTGGATTCACTCTTTCTGAGGAGGCCGGGGGAGGAGGGGGTGACACCATTTTCCCCAACTCTGAAAATGGCTCCCAATTCAACAAACTTATCTTTGGTGAAAGAATGAGAAACTAATATTTATCTATTACCTATTATGTGCCAGTGTGACAGTAGTGCTTGGCAGCTAATTGCTTGGACTTTGGAACCACAATGGTTGTGTTTAAATCCAGACTATACCACTTAACTAGCTGTGTGATCTTGGGCAGGTAACAAATTCTTTGTGCCTACCTGAGTTTTTAATCCACAAAATGGTAGGTAATTGTACCTACACACCATCCAAAAAAAGGATGTTTGCGACAATTAAATGTAATAATTAGAACAATGTGTGGCACATAATAAATGCTCAATAAATTGTAGATATTATTACTTTTCTGGGTTTTTTTAATTTTTTAAAAATTAAATTTCTCTTTTTGAGAAAGAGAGAGAGACAGAATGGGAGTCAGAGAGGGGCACAGAGAGATGGAGACACAGGATCTGAAGCAGACTGATAGCACCGAGCCTGATGTGGAGCTCAAACTCACGAGCCATGAGATTATGACTTGAGTGGAAGTCAGATGCTTCACCAACCGACCGAGCCACCCAGGCGCTCCACTCTTCTGTGTTTTATGTACAGCTTGATATTCACAGCAGCCCTTGAAGGGCTATGTTTTTCTCTCTAATCTCCCCTGAATGAGCAAGGGCGACTAGAATCCCACAATCCCAGAATCCACAGCTAGCACACAGCCCTTTAGCGCTCCTGCCCAACATTTTATGAGCCCAAAGCCCTGACCTTCCTCTACAGCCTGACACCTTCCAGGTGGTTACAACTGCTTCCCTCGAAGTATTAAAACAATAACCAAAACACCACTTACGAGATGGATATCGCATATGTTCTAAGGCATGGGTGACATAAAACGTGTTCCCCTATTTGGGGGGAGTTTTGGAGCTACTTTTATTCCAGATTAAATTATAGACACACTCATAGAGAGTGACCCCAGAAGCCACCTGGCAGCCAGAAGGCAGCATTTCAAACTAAAGCTATGTAACTGCTTCAATAAGCAAAAAGGGAAAACGCACTCTTATTTATTGAGTGCAAGTAGGTTGTGATAAGCATTTTACATGTGTTTAATTCTCTCTGCAAGGTAGGTACTATTTCCCCTATTTTCCAGATGGGGGAATTAAAGCTCAGACAGGTTATGTGACTTCTCCAAAGGTCAGATGACCAGCAAATGTCAGAGGCAGCTTAATGACACAGGCCTACCTGTCTCCAGTGCCTTAGAAATAAACCATCACCGTGAGTACTTGGCACCTCTTTATGACACCCTCGCAAATCCCTTACTTAAATACTGTACTATCTAAAGCTTCTCTGATGTTTGCTGTGGGCCAGACTCCGTCCTGAGCACTTACATGCAGTACTTCATCTAATTGTCACCACAGTCCTAGGAGGTTGGTACTACTATTATCCCAGTTGACAGAAGAGGAAACAGGCCTTGTGGAGTTAACAGCTTGTTTCATGTCACATATCCTGGAGGTGGGGCCAGATGATTTCAGCGTTTGTGATCTTAAGCACTAGCCCAGGCTTTCTCCCATACAAAGAGGTTATGAGCATGGAAAATAAACCCAGTATTCTTTCAATAGCAACACACTAGGCTGAAAAGAGCACTGGCCTACAGACCATCACTCTGAGCTCTAACTGACTCTCACTGTGCAATGCGGAGCACTTTGTTCCCTTCTCTGGAAACTAGAGAGTTTGCACCCGGGTTTGCGCTGGTGCTAGGCTCTAGGATGTAAAGCACATCAGTATAAATGCCATAAGCAAATCAGGAGAGAAAATTTCATTTGGACATAGATACTCTTCCTCAAAAAGGAAACCACCTAAGACTCTAAGGCAGTTGGCTAACATTGACCTGAGCTGGACACTTGCTTTAAAACTCTCCTTTTTTCACCCTAGTGAGTGCATTAAATATGCTAATTTAGAATTAACACGCCACCCATGTGAAAGTGACAGTTCATGGTACAGCCCCTCTGGAAAACAATGTGGAGGTTCCTCAGGAAACTAACAATAGAACTCCCCTATGACCCAGCAATAGCACTGCTAGGAATTGACCCAAGGGATACAGAAATGTTGATGCATAGGAGCACATGTACCCCAATGTTCATAGCAGCACTCTCCACAATAGTTAAAACCTGGAAAGAGCCTAAGTGTCCATCAACAGATGAATGGATCAAGAAGATGTGGTTTATCTATACCATGGAATACCACATGGCAATGAGAAACAATGAAATCTGGCCATGTGTAGCAACATGGGTGGACCTTGAGGGTGTTATGCTGAGCGAAATAAGTCAGGCAGAGAAGGACAAATATCATATGTTTGCACGTATAGGAGGATTAGGAGGAACTTGACGGAGGAACAAGGGGGAGAAGGGGGGAAATGGTGGGGAAAAGGGAGAGAGGCAAACCATGAGAGACTCTTGAATGCTGACAAAAACGGAGGACTGATGGATGTGGGGGGAGGAGGGATGGGCATGGAGGAGGACACTTGTGGGGATGAGCACTGGGTGTTATGTGGAAACTAATTTGACAATAAACTATTTGTAAAAAAAAAAAAAAACCCACAACAACAACAACAAAAAGAAAGTGACAGTTCAGTTTGTACAATGGACTTTTACTACCTGAGATAGATAAATAGATGGGTGGACGGATAGAGAGAGAGAGAGATGATAAATACGACACTGGGACCAGGTAGACCTGTGTCATTAAGCCGCCTCTGACATTTACTGGCTATCTGACCTTTGGAGAAGTCACATAACCTGAGTTTTAACTTCCTCATCTAGAAAAATGGGGAAAATAGCGACCACCCTGCCAAGAGAATTACATAACAAATATAAAATGCGCAGCACAACGTGTTGGTGATCAGTAAACATAAGTTCCTTTTTGGTTATTAAAACAAACAAACAAACAGATAGCCCAGGGGGCTCAGTTGGTGAAGCATCCAACCTCAGCTCAGGTTGGTGGGTTCGAGCTCCACATTGGACTCTATGATGTCTGCACAGAGTCCACTTCAGATCCTCTCTCCCAGTCTCTCTCTGCCTCTCCCACTCTCAAAAATAAATAAACATTAAAATATATAGATACATGGATGTATGTATATATTCTCTAATTTAAAAAATTCAAATACTGATAGAAAAAGAAAAGGAATACAAAGAAACAATCCAAAAGTGAACTGAGGGGCGCCTGGGTGGCTTAGTCGGTTAAGCGTCCGACTTTCGCTTGGGTCATGATCTCGCGGTTCGTGGGTTCGAGCCCCGTGTCGGGCTCTGTGCTGACTGCCAGCTCAGAGCCTGGAGCCTGTTTCAGCCTGTGACTACCTCTCTCTCTGACCCTCCCCTGCTCATGCTGTCTCTCTCTCTCCTAAAAATAAATAAAACATTAAAAAAAATTCAAAAGTGAACTGAAAAGATATATTTCTTACGGTGATCCATCTACATTCAATTGCGTCCATTCTCCCATGGGAAAGAGGCAAGGGAGAAGTCGAAGAAGCTGCGGGAAGTTTGCAAAATGCTGCAAATCCACTTAGGGTTGTTTACTAACTTCTTTGCTGCTGGCTTCCTCTCAAGCTGTAGGGAACATAACAGAGAGCTCTAAACTCTAATTATTTTCCGCATGGATTCTCCCATGGGAATTCATGTTGTAATTCACTACTGTCCCTGTTGCCAATTTTAACCACAGAAGTCACAGAAATCTGCTATGGAAATGTTTGTGCTTCTTCCCATACAGGCTGACAAATAGCGGTCTTCCCTGACATATTTGGAAGAGTCATCAGAAATACTGGTGAACTGATGTGTCAGTTTCTTCCTGGGCCACAAGAAGAACATAAGAACAGGGCCTCCCTAATAGGTCAAAGCAAGTGCCAGGAAAGGGGAGCCAGAGAACAGAACAAGCAGATATTGTCTTTTTTTTTTTTTTTAATTAAACTTTTCTTTCTGAGGTCATTGTAAATGTACACGCAGTTGTAGGAAATAATACAGAGAGATCCTGTGTAGCCTTTACCCTGTTCCCCCAGTAGTAACATCTTGCAAAGCTATATTACAATATCATAACCAGGATACCGACCATGATGCAGTCAAGATACAGAAGAGCTCCACCACCATAAGGGTCCCTTATGGTGGCGTTTTATAGCCACATCTGCCTCCCTTCCTCCTTAACCCCCAGCAACCATTCATCTAACATTTCCATAAGTACAGCAGTACAGAATGTTGCATACATGGAATCATATAGCATGTACTCTTTGGGGATTTAATTCTCTACAGGCTCATCCAGGTTGTTGTGTGAATCAATCATTCTCTGTGTTGCTAAATAGTATTCCATGGTGTGAATGTAGCACTGTGTGTTTAACCATTTACCTGCGGAGAACATCAGGCTTGTTTCCAGATTTAGGCTATTACTAATCAAGCTGCGATAATTGTTCATGGATAGATTTTCGTACATAAGTCTCCATTTCTCTAGAATAAATGCTCAGGAGTACTATTGCTGGTTTCTATGGCAGCTGTATGTTCAGTTCTACAAGAAACTGCCATACTATCTTCTAGAATGAGTGGCTGTAATATTTTATATTCTCACCAATAATCTATGGGAGATCCAGTTTCTTCCCATCCTTGCCAACATTTGGTGTTGCCACTATTTTTTATTTTAGCCATTCTTTTTTTTAGTATTTGTTTATTTTTGAGAGAGACACAGAGTGCAAGCAGAGGAGGGGCAAAAAGAGAGGGAGACACAGAATCTGAAACAGGTCCCAGGCTCCCAGCTGCCAGCACAGAGCCTGATGCGGTATCAAACCCAAGAACCACGAGATCGTGATCTGGGCCGATGTTGGATGCTTAACGCACTGAGCCACCCAGGTGTCCCATTGTAACCATTCTGATAGGCCTGTAATGATATTTCATTGTGATTTTAATTTGCATGTCCGTAATAGCCAACGCCATTGAGAATATTTTCATGTGCTTATTTGCCGTCTATATATCTTCTCCGGTGAAATGTTTCTTCATGTATTTTGCCCATATTCTAACTAGATTGTTTGCTTTTTATACAAGTGAATTAGTTCATTATGTATTCTAGATACTAGTCCTTTGCAGGATATATGGTTTGCAAGTATTTTCTCCCATTCTGAGCTTGTCTTTTCATCCTCTTAACAGAGTCTTTCATAGAACAAAAGTCTTAGTTTTGCCAAAGTCCAATTTATCAACCTTACCTCTCTAGAACTGTTTTTTAATGTCAAGTCTAAGAACTCTGTCTCGCCATAGATTTTGAAGATTTTTCTCCTATTCTTTTCTAGAAATGTTATAATTGTATATTTTACACTTAAGTCTGTGATCTATCTTGAGTGATAAGGTGTAAGGTGGGTCAAGGTTCATTTTTTTCCCTATGGATATCCAATCACTCTACGATCATTTGTTAAAAAGGCTACCTTTCTTCTACTGACTTGCCTTTGCTTCTTTGTCAGAAATCAGTTGGCATATTTACATGGGTTTTATTCTGGGTTCATCATGTTGTCCCTTTAGTCAACTGTCTACTTTCTACCAGTGCTGCAAGTCTTGATTACTATAGCTACATAAGAAGTCTTGAAATTGGATAGACTGATTTGTCCCACTCTATTCTTTTTCAAAATTGCTTTAGTTAACCTAACTTCTTTGCCTTTTCTCGTAAATTATAACCTTATCTAATATCTAAAAAAGTAAGTCTCAATGAGATTTTGATAGGAATTGCATTAGATTTTTCTGTCAGTTTGAGGAAAATTATCATCTCAGCTATGCTGAGTTTTCCAATCCATGAATATATGCCTCTCCATTTATTTGGTTTGTTTTGATTTCTTTTAGCAGCTTTGTGTAGTTTTCAGTATACAAATCCTGTACATGTTGTTAGGCTTACACTCAAGGATGACTTTTTTTCTAAGCAGCTGTAAATGGTACAGTATTCTTAATTTCAGTGTCTACATGTTCATTGCTGGCATACAGAAATACAATTGACATTCGCATATTTACACTGTATCACGTGAATGTGTTAAACTCATTTATGAGTTCTAGGGGTTTTTTGTAGGTTTCTTAGGATCAAGACAATCATATTGTTTGCAAATAGGAATGATTTTATTTCTTCCTTTGCATGTATATGCCTTTTATTTCTTTTTCCTCTCTTATTGTCCTGGCTGAAATTTCTAGTACTATAATAGAGTAAGAGTGGATAAAGTTGGTATCTTTAACTTGTTCCCAAAACTAGAGAGTGTTATGGGCCAAAATTGTGTCCCCCGCCCCCATTCCTATACTAGATTTCTAACCCTCAGAGCCTCAGAATGTGACTTCATGTGACTTTATTTAAAGACAGCGTCTTTAAATTTGTAAATAAATTAAATTAGATATTTAGCGTGGGCCTTAATCCAAAATGACTAATATCCTTATTAGGAGAGATTAGAACAGTGGGTACCTGGGTGACTCTATCAGTTAAGCCATACAACTTCAGCTCAGTTCATGATCTCACAGTTCATGAGTTCAAGCCCTGCGTTAGACTCTGTGATGACAGCTCAGAACCTACAGCCTGCTTCAGATTCTGTGTCTCCTATTCTCTATGCCTCAACCCTGCTCTCACACTCTGTCTGTCTGTCTCTCTCTCTCTCTCAAAAATAAACATTAGGAAAACATTTTTTTAAAGAAGAGATTAGGAGGGGCGCCTGGGTGGCTTAGTCGGTTAAGCGTCCGACTTTCGCTTAGGTCATGATCTCGCGGTTCGATGGGTTCGAGCCCCGCGTCGGGCTCTGTGCTGACTGCCAGCTCTGAGCCTGGAGCCTGTTTCAGTCTGTGACTCCCTCTCTCTGACCCTCCCCTGCTCACGCTGTCTCTCTCTCTCTCCTGGAAATAAATAAAACATTTAAAAAAAAAGAAAAAAGAGATTAGGAAACAGACTCATAGAGGGAAGACTGTCAAGATACCACAGAAGATGGACATCCGGAGGCCAAGGAGACAAGCCTCCTAAGAAACCATCCCTGTTAACACTTTGCTATAGCTTCTAGAATTACGAGAAAATAAGTTTCTGTTATTTAAGCCACTGAGTCTGGTACTTTGTTATGGCAGTTCTAGCACACTAATACAGGGGTCAAGCATCCATGCACTGTTTCACCATTATGTATAATGGTAGCTGTAGGTTTTTTGTAGGTGTTCTTTATCAACTTGAGAGAGTTCTCACCTATTCCTATTTTTCTGAGAATTAATATTTTCTGAGAATTTATATCATGAACGGGTTTTAAATTTTGTGAAATTCTCTCTCTGTGTCAATTAATGTAATTATGTGATTTTCTTCTTTAGCCTGTTAACACGGTAGATTATATTTGATTCATCTTCAAATACTGAAGTGGACTTGCATCTCTAGAACAAATAAGTCTTTGTATATATTGTGTACATTGCTGAAATCTTCTTGCTAATATTTTGTTGAGGAGTTTTGCATCTATAGAAGAATGAAACTGGACCACTTTTTTTTGTTTTTAAATGTTTTATTTATTTCTAGGAGAGAGACAGACAGACAGCGTGAACAGGGGAGGGTCAGAGAGAGAGGGAGTCACAGACTGAAACAGGCTCCAGGCTCCGAGCTGGCAGTCAGCACAGAGCCCGACGCGGGGCTCAAACCCACGAACCGTGAGATCATGACCTAAGCGAAAGTCGGACGCTTAACCGACTAAGCCACCGAGGCGCCCCCACTTTTTTTTTTTTTTACCATACACAAAAATAAATTCGAAATGGATGAAAGACCTGAATGTAAGATAGGAAACCACCAAAATCATAGAGGAGAACACAGGCAGCACCTTTTTGACCTCAACCATAGCAACTTCTCACTAGACACAGTTTTGAAGACAAGGAAAACAAAAGCAAAAATGAACTATTGGGACCTCATCAAGATAAAAACCTTCTGCACAGTGAAGGAAACAACCAACAAAACTAAAAGGCAACCTACAGAATGAGAGAAGATACGTGCAAATGACATATTGGATAAAGAGTTAGTACTCAAAATATATAAAGAATTTATCAAACTCAATACCCAAGAAATAAAGAATCCAGTTAAGTAATGGGCATAAGACATGAATAGACATTTTTCCAAAGAAGATATTCAGACGGCTAACAGACACATGAAAAGATGCTCAACATCACTCATCATTGGGGAAATACAAAACAAAACTACAATGATATATCACCTCACACTTATTGGAATGGCTAAAATTAATAGCACAGGAAGCAACAGGTGCTGGTGAGGATGTGGAGAAAGGGGAACCCTCTCACAATATTAGTGAGAATGCAAAGTTATGCAACCACTCTGGAAAACAGTATGGAGGTTCCTCAAAAAGTTAAAAATAGAACTACCCTTAAAATAGAACTACCCTCTGACCTAGCAATTGCACTGAGAAGTATTTATCCAAAGGATAAAAAATACAGATTTGAAGAAATACATGCACCCTGATGTTTATAGCAGCATTATCAACAATAGCCAAACTGGAAAGAGCCCATTCATTGACTGATGAATGGATAAAGATATATGCAATGGAATATTAGCCATCAAAAACAATGAAATTTTCCCATTTGCAATGACATGGATGGAGCTAGAGTGTATTATCCTAAGCAAAATAGGTCAGTAAGAGACCTGTATTATTTCATCCATTGTGGAATTTAAGAAACAAAACAGATGAGTGCTCGCTTCAGCAGCACATATACTAAAATTGGAACGATACAGAGAAGATTAGCGTGGCCCCTGCGCAAGGATGACACACAAATTCGTGAAGCGTTCCATATTTTTTCAGGTACATCAGGAGCGTCTCTATCAAGAATACAATTTCAGCAAGGCTGAGGGCCATCTGAAACAGATGGAGAAGATATATACTCAGCAAATACAGAGTAAGGATATAGAATTAACTTCAATGAAGGGGGAAGTCACCTCCATGAAGAAAGTGCTAGAAGAATATAAGAAAAAGTTCAGTGACATCTCTGAGAAACTTATGGAGCGAAATCGTCAGTATCAAAAGCTCCAAGGCCTGTATGATAGCCTTAGGCTGCGGAACATCACTATTGCTAACCAAGAAAGTACCCTTGAACCATCCATGACTGCACAGTCTGGTGTTCTTGGCTTTTCATTAGGGAACAACTCCAAGTTTCCTTTGCATGGTACACCAGTTCGAAATCGGGGTGGTGGAGATGGAGATTTTCAGTTCAGACCATTTTTTGTGGGTTCTCCCACAGCTCCTGAACGCAGCAACAGCTTTTTTTAGTTTTTCCTCCCCAAGTCGTGAAGTAGAGCAGCAGCAAATCTCTAGCAGGGCCTTTAAAGTGAAAAGAATTTAGCTCATTTTACAGAACGTTTCTTTGTTCACTATCAGTGGTCTCTTTTAGCAAACTATCTTTATTCTAGTTAGGGTAGGAGTCCCCATCCTCTGTGCTATTACATTTTTATGAGAAACTAAATGTCTGTAGGAATGACTTTAGAGTCTGGTTTCTTTTTCTGTTTCCATTATTTAAGGGATGAGCATTATATTAAACTCAATTTTATTGTGAACTGTTTTCACCAGCAATGAAAAGGGTACAATATTATTGAGTGTTTTGCAGATCACCATTTGTTTTCCGTCTGGGTTATATCTGACTGGACTACATGTTTATGTATATGTATGTAAGCACCTGTGGTATATGTCTACATGTCACTTTGGGTTCTGGTATTTATGCATATATTTATGTATTTGACCTTGTATTAATTTGTTTGTGGAGGTGTGCTAATGTCAGTGAATGAGAGTACAATTTGATACATGTATGTCAAGTCTTATTATTTCTTTTTAAAATGACTCACATTGATAAAGTTATTTTGTAAAGTTGATTTTTGGCATTCATTTTAAAATGAAATTACTCTTTAACCCCTTTGCCAGCAGTTGCCTTGGGCCTATTTAGGAATGCACTCTTACACAGAAAACTTAAACAATATGTTATTGATCTCAAGAGATTATATGAATTAAAATACTTATTAAAAGTATTAAATTAAATACTTATTAAAGAAAAAAAAAGATGGGATGCCTGGGTGGCTTAGTCGGTTAAGCGTCCGACTTTCGCTTAGGTCATGATCTCATGGTTCGTGGGTTCGAGCCTTGCATCGGGCTCTGTGCTGACTGCCAGCTCAGAGCCTGGAGCCTGTTTCAGTCTGTGACTCCCTCTCTCTCTGACCCTCCCCTGCTCACGCTGTCTCTCTCTCTCTCTGTCTCTCTCTCTTAAATGTTTAAATAAACATTTAAAAAAAAAAAGAAACAAAACAGATGAACATAGAGGAGGAGGGAATAAAAGACAAAGGAAGCAAACCATGCGATTCTTACTGATAGAGAACAAGCTGAGGGTTGACGGAGGGAAGTGGGTGGGGGATGGGCTAAATCGGCAGTGAGTATTAAAGAGGGCACTTGTTATGATGAACATTGAATGTTATACATGAGTGATGAATCACTAAATTCTGTTCTGAAACCAATGTTACATTATATGTTAACTAACTAGAATTTAAGTAAAATTTTGAAACAAAAAAGTTTTGCATGTATATTCATTAAGGATACGAGTCTTTATTTTTCTTTTGTTGTACTGTCTTTATCTGTTTCCAGTATAATACTAGCTTCATAAAATGAATCTTGAAGTGTTTCCTCCTCTTCCACTCTCAAAAAAAAAATGCACAAAATTAAAAGAAAAAGAAGGGCACCTGGGTAACTCAGTCAGTTAAGCATCTAACTCTTGATTTCAGCTCAGGACTTGATCTCATAGTCGCCATTTGTGAGATAGAGCCCCAAGTAGGCCTTTGTGCTGACAGCTCAGACCTTGCTTGTGATTCTCTCTCTCCCTCTCTCTGCCTGCTCAAGCAATTGCTCATGTGCACTCTCCCTTTAGCGCTCTCTCTCTCTCTTGCTCTCTCTCAAAATAAATAAATACTTACAAAAAAGAAATTGCATAAAATTCTTATTCGCTTTTTCTTTCCAGAGAGAGAAAGTTCGTGAATGGGGAGAGGGGCAGACAGAGAGAGAGAGAATCTCAAGCAAGCTCCACACTCAACCTACTGAACTATCCTGGTGCCCAGTGTTCATTCATTTTTAAATGTCTGGTAGAATTCTCCAGTGAAATTACCTAGGTTTGGAGAGTCCTTTCTTGGGAGTACTTACATTATAAATGTAACTTCCTTAATAGTTATAGAGGGGGAAAAATAGTTATAGAGGTATTCAAATTATCTATTTCAAATTGGATGAACTGTGATCATTTTTGTTTTGTAAGGAATGGTTCATTCTATCTACGTTATCAAATCTATATTTGTAGTGTTGTACCTATACCTCTCCTCTCATTCTATTTATTTTTAAACATGATGATGTATTTAATTTCATTCTAAAGTGGAAGCATTTTTTTCTTATAGTAAAACCTAAAACATACTTGTAGTAAAAAAAAAAAAAAAAGTCATATACTAGAAAATAGAACCCCAAACAGGAAGCAAATCTAACCAATTAAGACTGTTAACACTGTAGTGAAGAACGTTTCAGGTATCCATCTATCCATTGTCTATCTACACACAAACACACATATGTATATTTAAATACACATTTTTATATAAACGGAATCATTACTATGCATACCTATCTACAACCACCTCTTTCATTCAGCATGTATGATATAAATCTTTCTATGTCGATGTAGATCTGTCTGTTCATTGATAACAAGACCTTTCATGGTGTAAATGTATCAGAATTTACTTACCTTAATCTAATATTTTAGTTAGAAAAAAGACTAAATTGTCTAGTGTTTTAATTCTATAAACAACTCTGCAGTGAACATCCTTGTGCATATTTATCTTACCGCATCTGTGTGATTAACTCCTTAGAATTATGTCCTAAGAGAAAGATGGCTGGTGTATTCATTTAAAATTCTGATACATAGGGTCAAACCATATCCCACAAAAATGCATTATTCCACCATCACATTGGAAACACCAAATATTATCATCCTCTTTTTCCCCTCTTTGCTAATATGATGTGTGAAAAAGGATCAAGATTTTTGGTAGCAGTTGTTGTTTTGCTTCTTTAATTACTGATGAGGTAATTTAATTTCATTCTAATTTAATTTCATTCATGATGTGTTCATGTTTTTTTGTCTTGTCACTTGTATTTCATCTGGAGTCACCTAGAAGAGGTAGGTTTTAAATAAATGGTTTTATCCGACACTCTGGAGGGTTAGTTTTAAGAATATGGAAAATACGATCCTGGGGCACCTGGGTGGGTCAGTAGATTAAGCATTTTCCTTGGCTCAGGTCATGATCTCATGGTTCTTGAGTTTGATCCCCAAATCGGGTTCTCTGCTATCAGTACAGACCCCACTTCAGATTCTCTATTTCCCTTTCCCTCTGCCTCTCTCTCTCTCTCTTTAAAAAATAAATAAGCATTAGGGGCGCCTGGGTTGCTTAGTCGGTTAAGCGTCTGACTTTCGCTTGGGTCATGATCTCGCGGTTCGTGGGTTCGAGCCCCGCATCGGGCTCTGTGCTGACTGCCAGCTCAGAGCCTGGAGCCTGTTTCAGTCTGTGACTCCCTCTCTCTCTGACCCTCCCCTGCTCACGCTGTCTCTCTCTCTCTCCTAGAAATAAATATTTAAAAAATTTTTTAATAAAAAATAAATAAGCATTAAAAAAAAGCTGAGTGGTGATAAAAAATATATTTATAAAAAAAGAAAAAAGAAAAGATCCAGCTTTAATACCTGTCCCAAATGCCATAGCAATGTGATAATTTTACAGAAAATTATTCTTATTTCCTTCATAAAAAAATAATAAAAGCCCAGTTGGAAAGATGGTGGTAATGGCTGCACAACAATACAAATATATTTAATGCCACTAAAATGTACACTTAAAAACGGCTAATGTAAATTTTATGTTTTGTATATTTTATCAGAATTAAACCATAATCTACTTAGGGAAGATAGATACAGACACATGGATACAGATGTTTAGATACACATACACATATCTAAGAACTTATATATATATATATATATATACACACACATATATAAGAATTTTTACTTTATTAGTTTATAATGAAAGGATTGGTTCTCAATGTACTCTCCTCAAAAGGAAAAAAATGAGTAAATAAAACATGTCTAATATCTCACTTTTCTTTTCAATACTCTAAGAAACATGGGCTTCTTAAAAGATTACATCTACCTTTATTTTGAGGTTTATAAAACAGAAAGTCCTGTCATAAATAAATTGGGCAGGAAGTCAAGGGCACATTAGAGAAACATGAATAAATTATATGCTCATCCTAAAGACTGCTTATACTGCTGCGAATTTACTTCAGAGAAGGACATTATTTAATATCAAACTTTGGGATGACAAGGCTTTTTAAGTTCCATTTATGCTTCTTTTATGGATCAAAAGACTTAGAGGTCCTCTTTCTGCTACTTGCTGATTTTTTTTTTTTGTAATTTCATTGGGTATTTTGCTCATATCTCACTATTCTGTCATTTTCCTTATCATGGACTGATATTTCCTCAGTTCCTGTGACACAGGTCCTGTGGTTGGATCATTAATTCATCATCCGTTAACTGTCATTTCTCATTAACTGTCACTTCCCATTAACTGTCACTTCCCATTAGCCCAAAAAGCCAGGGTCAAAGTCTAGACAAGTCTGGAAAAGGAACTAAGACCTCTCCCAGCCCTTAGGGCCCTGAAGACTGGGTCCTCCTGTCACCTCTCTGCTCTCTTCATACATACACAGGGCTTTTCCATAACTCTGGGATCCAGAAACCTGTGGTTTTGAGAGGGGAATTGAAAGTGGATAGTTTCCAGCAGTCCCTATCCAATATCACCAGCATTCTTCACAGAGCTAGAACAAACAATCCTAAAATTTATATGGAACCGACCCCAAATAGCCAAAGCAATCCTGAAAAAGAAAATCAAAGCTGAAGGCTGCACAATCCCCAACTTCCAGATATATTACAAAGCCATAATCATCAAGACAGTGTGGTACTGGCACAAAAACAGACACTCAGATCAGTGGAAGAGAATAGAGAACCTATAAATGGATCCACAAACGTACATCCAACTCATCTTTGACAGAGCAGGAATGAACATCCAATGGAGTAAAGACAGTCTCTTCCACAATGGTGCTGGGAAAACTGGACAGCAACATAGAAAAATGAACCTGGACCACTTTCTTACACCATACACAGAAATAAACTCAAAATGGGTGAAAGACCTAACCATAAGACAGGAAGCCATCAAAATCCTAGAGGAGAAAAAAATCTCTTTGACCTTAGCTGCAGCAACTTCTTACTCAACACATCTCCAGAGGTAAAAATGAGCTATTGAGGCCTCATCAAAATAAAAAGCTCTGCACAGCAAAGGAAACAATCAACAAAACTAAAAGGCAACCAACTATTGGGAGAAGATATTTGCAAATGACGTATCAGATAAAGCGTTAGTATCCAAAATCTATAAAGAACTTATCAAACTCAACACCAAAAAAACAAATAATCCAGTGAAGAAATGGGCAAAAGACATGAATAGGCATTTCTCCAAAGAAGACATCCAGATGGCTAACAGACACAGGAAAAGATGCTCAACATCACTCATCACCAGGAAAATACAAATTAAAACTACAATGAGATACCACCTCACTCCAGCCAGAATGTCTAAAATTAACAACTCCAGCAACAACAGATGTTGGCAAGTATGCGGAGAAAGGATCTCTTTTGCACTGCTGGTGGGAATGCAAACTGGTGCAACCACTCTGGAAAACAGTATAGAGGTTTCTCAAAAACTTAAAAACATAACTACCCTACAACCCAGCAATTGCACTACGAGGTATTTATCCAAGAGGTACAGGTGTGCTGTTTCGAAGAGGCATGTGCACCCCAACGTTTATAGCAGTGCTATTGACAATAGCCAAAGTATGGAAGGAGTCCAAATGTTCATCGATAGATGAATGGATAAAGACGATGTGGTATGTATGTGTGTGTGTCTAATATTGTGGAGTATTACTCAACAATAAAAAAGAACAAAATCTTGCCATTTGCAACTATGTGAATGGAACTAGAGGGTATTATGCTAAGTGAAATTAATAAGTCAGAAAAAGACAGATATATGACTTCACTCATATGAGGAATTTAAGATACACAACAGATGAACATTAGGGAAGGGAAGCAAAAGTAATATAAAAACAGGGAGGGGGACAAAACATAAGTGACTTAAATATGGAGAACAAACAGAGAGTTGCTGGAGGGGGTGTGGGGGAGGGGATGGGCTAAATAGGTAAGAGGCGTTAAGGAATCTACCCCTGAAATCGCTGCACTATATGCTAACTAACTTGGATATAAATTTTTAAAAATAATAAGAAAAGAAAAGAAAGGAAGGAAGGAAGAAAAGAAAGAAAGAAAGAAGAAAGAAAGAAAGAAAGAAAGAAAGAAAGAAAGAAAGAAAGAGAGAGAAAGTAAGTTTCCTGCTCCTGTTGTTTGCATAGAAGGTGCTGCCTTCAGCTTGGAAGCCACTGGGCAGACAACAGATTCTGATTCCATCGACACTACATCCCCTTCTCCACCCAGCTGTATGTTTTGTGTTTATATGCTGTTTTTAAATGTGTTTTATATTTAAGAACAGAAATCAAATATTGTTTGTTGCTTAGCCTCCAAGCAAATATTGTTCTTAGAATAATTGCAAACTCTTTATATGACAGTTGTGATCTGACTTTCATCATCTCCTTCTGTGCCTCAAAGTCATTGGTTTTCCCACCCCAAGGCCATTATGCTGGCAGTTCCCTGCCCCAGCTCTTCCCACATGGGGGCTCATTCTCATCGTTCAGTCTCAAACCAAATGTTACCTTCTATCACATCGTCTTACTTTCTTCATAGCATTGACCATGCTGTGTAATTGTCCCATTTATTTCGCTGGCCTCTTATCTGAGTCGTTTCCCTGAACTAGAATGTAAACTCCATAAGGCTCTGTTGTCTGTCTTGTTCACTATTGTATGCCCAGCACCTAGCACTGCCTGGAGTAAGGGGTGCTCAGTATAGGTGTGTGTGGATGAGCAAATGAATGAGTGCTTAAAAACCCCTATTCCCTCTGCCCCAAATCACAGTGGCCATGAAACTGAGCATACCACGTTATAGGAAAAGTAACATGCAACCCAAGAATGTACAGCCTGAAGTTTGTTGTTAGAGAAAAAGGCAAATACTCAATGGGCTAAGAATTACAGTTAAGAAGGTGTCTCGGTCCCATCCCCAAAAGAGATAAAATCGGGATAAATGTACCATTTGAAAAGAGAACACACAATGGCTAGTACCCGTATCTTCCAGGTATTGAAAAGATCAGGTGCTTGCTAAATCTCCATCTAGGGTGTATCCTCAGGAAGACGTGACTGGAGCACAGTGACGTTAAGAAACGTAAACTTCTTGGAGGCCTGGGGGCCGGGGCCGGGGCCCGGGGCCCTCCCCGCTGCCGCTGCCCATGCGCGGCCTCAAGACCAGCCAGGACCTACCGGCCAAGTGCAAGGGCGGGTGCGTGGCGAGTCCGCCCGCGGCGCATCCCTTTGAGTCCCAAAAGACGGGGGTGTGTGACAAAGAGGAGGCGGCCGTAGGAGCCGTGGGTTGTGCGTCGGAGCGGGCGCGCGTAGAGGGTACCATCTTTGTGCGCGTCTCTGCCCTGGCAGGTGTTCGCCTCCAAGGTGCGGAAGAAGGGGCAGGAGGCCCGGGCGGGGTCCCGGCAGAGCGCAAGGTGCTGCGGGACACCGCTGGGCACCGCGACCTGAGTGAGAGCCTGGGATCAGGCGGAGAACCAGCTGCTGCCCGAGCTGCAGTTGCGGCAGGAGGGGCCGCGCAGAAGATTTTGGCAGGTGGAGGAGAAAGCGGGCTCGCGCAGCTCACGCAGCAGGAAGTGCTGCCGCTGCAGGAGGAGGCAAAACAATCTCATCACCCAAGACAAGATGCAGGTGGGGGGGAAGAAGGCTTGGACTCCCAGAAGAGCTACAACTAGGCCATCACCAGAGGGAGGCTGGTGGTCACGTCCCAGCACATGAGCTCTTAAGCGCTCAGTGAGGGCCGTACCCACCCAGGGCCCACGTGTGTATGCGGGTCCAGGGGTTGGGCCAGATCTAGAATAAACCAGCTGATGTTTCTTATGAAGAAGGAGGCCCAACCTATTCCGGTGTGGCCCTCACATTTTGGGCTCTGCACCCTCCACTTGGTCAGAAACTCCCATTCACAGTATCCTGTTCGGCAAGCATGTACATCTCAGCTACGCACCAGACCTTAGAGGTTTCCACCTCCTGGAGGAGCAGAATGGACCATTACACACCACCACCCCCACCGCAGCGCACCCCACCCCACCCCCGTCCCCAGGCAGCAAGGTCATCGAGGGCAGTGGGTGGCAAATTACAGTCCTTGGGCCCAGCGTGACCTGCTACCTATTTTTGTAAATAAAATTCATTGAAACACACACACAAAGAAACTGAAATGTCTTTTGATGTACCTAGAAGGCCGTGGTTCCAATGGAGTCTTAAAAAACGAGCCCCAGGAGGAAGACTCTGCCTATGCTTCTCCAACACTGTGTACTCTAAAGAAACACATATTTGTTTCTTAATAACCAGAGCTTCTTTAAATATAATTATTCTGCAAAAGTGAAAAGCAATCCTTTCAGAGCTAGCAAGCGGGGGGAGCGATTGAGAAAGAGACCCAATTGCTCCCCTGCTGCTCAGGCACCTCCCGACCCTTCTGTCTTGCTGGCCCAGCACTTGGCCAGGTGCCCCAGTGCCTTGGGCAGGCTCCTTCCAGGGAAACTGAGTAAGAGTTCCCTGGGAGAGGGGCACCTGGGTGGCTCAGTCAGTTAAGCTTCCAACTTCAGCTCAGGTCGTAATCTCACAGCTTGTGAATTCAAACCCCATGGCGGGCTCTGCGCTGAGGTTCTCTCTCTCACTCCCTCTCTGCCCCTGCCCAACTTGTGCTTTCACTCTCTCTCAAAATAAATAAATAAAAACTTAAAAAAAAAAAAAAGTTACCTGGGAGGGAAGGAGGGGTCAGAAGTGAGGCTGTTCTTCTGTTTGAATGATTACATGTCTTAAAGTGAGCTTGTATTCATGTATTACCATAAAAAGAGAAAATAGTCTTACTTTAAAAACAACCTCTAACTTATCTGCTCATAATGAGATTGTTTTCCTGGGTAAGAGCCACTTGAAAAATAATTTGTTAGTTTTTTTATGAGTGTACATTTACCACACAATCCAGCAACTCCACTCCTAGGCATTTATCCAAGTCCACACAACGACTAGCACATGAATGTCCAAAGGACTTGGTTCTTTTTTTTTTTTTTTTTAAGATTGTTTGAGACAGACAGACACAACATGAACAGGGGAGGGACAGAGAAAGAAAGACAGAGAGAATCCCAAGCAGGCTCTGAGCCGCCAGTACAGAGCCCCATGTGGGGCTCAAATTCACAAACCATATAAGATCATGACCTGAGCTGAAACCAAGAGTTGGACAGTTAACCGACTGAGCCACCCAGGAGCTCCCAAAGGACTTTATTCTTAAAAGCCAAAGCTGGACACAATTCAAATGTCTGATAACAGGTGAGTGAATAAACAAATTGTAGTATATATGGAATACTTTCCAGTAATAACATGAGAGGAACTAAAGAAACACACAATAGGGCACCTAGGTGGCTCAATCAGTTAAGTGGCTGACCAGCTCATGTCATGATCATACAATTTGTGGGTTCGAGCCCTCATCAGGCCTTGACAGATCAGACCTTGGAGACTGCTTCAGATTCCGTGTCTCCCTTTCTCTCTTTCTCTGCCCCTCTCCTACTTGTGCCCTCTCTCTTTCTCTCTCTCACTGTCTCAAAAATTAAAAAAAAAAAAAAACATTAAAAAAAGAGAGAGAAAGAGAGGGGGCAACTGGGTGGCTCAGTCGGTTAAGCATCCAACTTTGGCTCAGGTCATGATCTCACAGTTTGATAGTTCAACCCCCGCATCTGGCTCTGTGCTGACAGCTCAGAACCTGGAGCCTACTTCGGATTCTGTGTCTCCCTTTCTCTCTCTGCCCCTTCCCTGCCAATGCACTCTCTCTCTCTCTCAAAAATTAAAAAAAAAAATTAAAAAAAAAAAAAGCGGTTGGCGTGCCTGAGTAGCTCAGTTGGTTAAGCATCTGATTCTTGATTTCAGCTCAGGTCATGATCTCAGTTTGTGAGTTCAAACCTCACATCAGGCTCTTTGCTGATGGCATGGAGCCTGCTTATTCTCTCTCTCTCTCCCTCTCTGCCCCTCCCCCACTCATGCTCGCTCACTCTCTCTCAAAATAAATAACTAAACTTTAAAATTCTTTTAAAAAAGAGACACAAAACAACATGAGTAAATCACAAAGCAGTATGCTAATAACATATTGTATATTTCATTTGTACAAAACTCTAGAAAAAACAAATTGAAACTATAACAAGAGATCAGCGGTTGCCTGTGGTCAGGATTTGGGAGTGAGGATTTACCAGGAAGGAGCACAAGGGAACTTTTCAGGCAATTAGAAATGTTCTCATCTTTATTGTGTTGGTGATTATAGAAGTGTATACATTTGTCAAAACTCAGAACTGCACACTTAAAAATAGAGGCAAATTTTGAAGATACTGGATAGTGAAAAGCTTAAGGGATTTGAACTAATCCTGAAGTCACCAAGGAACTATAAAAGGGATTTTTAGGGGCGCCTGGGTGGCTTAGTCGGTTAGGCGTCCGACTTTCGCTTAGGTCATGATCTCGCGGTTCGTGGGTTCGAGCCCCGCGTCGGGCTCTGTGCTGACTGCCAGCTCAGAGCCTGGAGCCTGTTTCAGTCTGTGACTCGCTCTCTCTCTGACCCTCCCCTGTTCACGCTGTCTCTCTCTCTCTCTCCCAGAAATAAATAAATATTTAAAAAAAAAAAAAGGGATTTTTAGGTAAATAGAAAGGCAAGGAAGCCATTTAGGAAGTAATGAAATATGCCAAGTATAAGCTGGTAAGTGCCTGAACTAGTGAAATACAGTTAAGTAAGGGTGGTGTGTGCTGGTAAATGCTTCACAAACAGCTTGGGGTGGGGGAAGCCCTGATTTTGTAACATCTTCCCATTTCCCAGGGTAAATATTCCCACCATGGCTATTTTCAAGGTACCAATGTATGTTACTGAAGAGGGTTTGTAAAGAGATGCTCACATGGCACCTGGGTGGCTCAGTCGGTTAAACATCTGTCTGACTCTTGATTTTGGCTCAGATCATGATCTTGAGGTTCATGAGATCAAGCCCCATGTCAGGCTCCTCTGACAGCATGGAGTCTGTTCGGGATTCCCTCTCTCTCTCTGTCTCTCTACCTCTCCCCCCATCCCATGCATGGATGCATGTGTGCTCTCTCTCTTTCAAAGTAAGTAAACTTAAAATAAATGATAAGAAACAAAAGAGATGCTCACAGTTGGCCCTTATGAGTCAATGCAAGCCAGTCCCTGCACACAACAGGGTAGAAGGCATTGTTAGATTTGAGAAAAATGGTTAAAATATGTGCATTTGTTAGAGTAAGGCAAACTGCATGTTATGGATTTTTAAACTTAGTTGTTCAAAACCAGACTTCTTTATTTTTCAAATAACATTTAGGGGTAGAGATCCCAAGTTGGTGAGGGCTTCACATAGTTATTCAGGCGTCCAGGCTGACTGAGTCTCCTCCATCTTTAATACATTGCTTCCCAAGTCACTATGGCCATTATTGGAAAGGCCAGTCAGCTCCTGAGAGGAGGAAAGAAAGGAGTTAAAGGAAAGTGCACAGGATATTTTATAAACCAGGCTTAGAAGTAGCACATATCATGCCCTGCTTATATTCCTTTAGAAAACTTAGTCGGGGCACCTGGGTGGTTCAGTTGGTTAAATGCCGAAGTCAGCTCAGCTTATGATCTCATGGTCCATAAGTTCAAGCTCCACATCGGGCCCTGTGCTGACAGCTCAGAGCCTGGAGCCTGCTTTGGATTCTTTGTCTCCCTTTCTCTCCTTTCCTCCTCCACTCACGCTCTGTCTCTTTCTGTCTCTCAACAATAAATAAACATTTTTAAAAAAAGAAAAGAAAACTTAGTCACCTGGCTCTATCTAACTCCAAAGGAGACTGAGAAATGTGAAGCTGGGAAGCAAAATGAGAGAAAGAGAGAGTATTCTGGAACTTGAATAGCAGTCTGTGCTACTTTGGGAGATTCTGAGAAGGTAGGGCTGCCAGATAAAACAGAGGATGCCCAATTAAATTTGAATTTCAAAGAAAATAAATAATTTTGTGGTATAAGTATTCCCAAATATCACACAGGACATACTTATACTAAAAAAAAATTTTTTTTTTATTTATCTGAAATTCAGATTTAACTGAGCACTTGCATTTTTATTTACTAAATCCAGCAAGAGTAATTACCAGATTTCAGAATTGGGTGAAATGGTCCTCGATAATGCTGTTACCTGGAGGAAAGCTGGCACATTCAGGATACTCAAACATACAAGAAATCCATGATAAGCCACAATGCCAGTCCAGTCATTTAAAAAGCAGACAGGTATTTGTTAGTATTAACTCATACCTGCTATTGGTACAGGTCATTCTGGTTACTTTTAAGACCATCCAGGCCAAGTTACACCTAACCTGACTGCAGATTCAACTTCCCCAGAAATGAAAGTCTTTATTGGATGAGTCAGGAATTTTGCCATAAACGTAAATAAGGTAATCGGTGCCACCACCCTTCTCAATCCCCCAAGGGAAGATGAGGTAATCTGCATAATAACACCTCTTGCCCTCCCCCTTAATGGAAGGTGGGTGACCTTGCCTGAAACAGGCCTTTCTTTTCTTTTTCTAATAACTTTCTTGCCCCACCTTCCTTCCTGTTAAGACCTTCTATTTTGTGCAACTCTGGAGCTCTCCTCTACCTGATAGATGGGATGCTTCCCAATTCATTAATCATTTAATAATGCCAGCGGTGCCTGGGTGGCTCAGTCTGTTAAGCAGTCAGACTCTTGATCTCAGTTCAGGCCTTTATCTCAGTATCATGAGTTCAAGCCCTACATCATGAGTTCAAAAAAATGCCAATTAGATCTTTAAAGTTAGCTTGTTTCTATTTTGTTTTTGAACACTGCCAATTTATTTATTTATTTATTTTTTAATAAAAATGTTCTCATGTTTTTAAAAGTTGGAAAATGACTGGTGATCCCATTTGGATAGAGTCCCTATGTAATAATATTATTGCTACAAAATATAATTTCCCAGTCATTTCACACAGGTTTAAGAATATCTGCTGGGTACCAGGTCACGATTTTATGGTTTGTGGGTTAGAGCCTCATGTTAGGTTCTGTGCTGACAGCTCGGGGCCTGGAACTTGCTGGGGATTCTGTGTTTCCCTCTCTCTCTGCCCTTCCCCTGTTCACACTCTGTCTCTCTCTGCCTCTCAAAAATAAACAAACGTTAAAGAATTTTTTTTAATTAAAAATATAAAGACTATCTACTGACCACTGTGTAGCCAAAGTATGGAAGTAGCCCAAATGTCCATCGATAAAGAAGATGTGGTATATATATATACAATGGGGTATTACTTGGCAATCAAAGAGAGTGAAATCTTGTCATTTGCAACTAGGTGGATGGAACTAGAGGGTATTATGCTAAGTGAAATTAGTCAGAGAAAAACAAATATCATATGACTTCACTCACATGTGGAATTTTTTTTAAATGTCTATTTATTTTTGGGAGAGAGACAGCGCGAGTGGAGAGAAGGGGCAGAAAGAGAGGAAGACACAGAATCTGAAACAGCTTCCAGGCTCAGAACTGTCAGCCAGAGCCTGATGTGGGGCTCAAACTCATAATAGCAAGATTATGACCTAGGTTGAAGTCTGATGCTTAACCAACTGAGCCACCCAGGTGCCCCTCATATGTGGAATTTAAGATAGAAAACATGAACATAAGGGAAGGGAAGCAAAAATAACATAAAAACAGGGAGGGAGCAAAACATAAGAGACTTAAATATAAAGAACAAATGAGGACTGATGGAGCGGTTGTTGGTGGTGGGGTGGGCTAAATGGGTGAAGAGTATCAAGGGGGGCACTTGTTGAGATGAGCACTGGGTATTATACATAGAGGATGAATCACTGGATTCTATTCCTGAAATCATTATTGCACTTTATGCTAACTAACTTGCATGTAGATTAATAAATTAATAAATAATAAATAAATGAAATGAAATGATAAAAAAACAAATATCTGCTGATTTGCAAGGAAGGGACTTGATTCTTTTTTTTTTTTTAATGTTTATTTATTTTTGAGAGAAAGCAGAGCTGGGGAGGGGCAAAGAGCAGGGGTGGGGGCTGGGAGGGAACAGAGGATCCGAAGTGGATCTGTACTGATAGTAGAGAACCCAGTGTAGGGCTGGAACTCCGAAACCATGAGATCATGACCTGAGCCGAAGTCTGATGCTTAACAGACTGACCCACCCAGGGACCCCAGGAAGGGTCTCAATTCTGATAAATAATGCCTTGTGACACACAGCTTTTTTAATTTAAAAAAAAATTAATGTTTATTTTTGAGAGAGAGACACAGCGCATGAGTGGGGGAGGGGCAGAGAGAGAAGGAGACACAGAATCTGAAACAGGCTCTGAGCTGTCAGCACAGACAACTGAGCCACCCAGGTGTCCTTCTATTTTTTTAATTTCTTTAATGTTTATTTATTTTAGGGGAGGATGAAGACACACAGTTTTAACTCGTTTACATTTTAACTTATTTACATGTAACTACATTTACAGCCTATAGTCCCTGTGAGAAGTAAGAGAGATGATTCATTTTCAGAAATGCTAACTAAAAGCTGTGCTGTCCAGTTAACAGTAGGTTTACAACCCACTGGAAATAGGTACAAACTGCCCCCCCTACACACACACACAATGGAGTCCCAAATTTCTTCTTCTGGCTTATTTTCTCGGGCTTTGCAATGAACATGAACCAAAGAACAAAGGAGGGACTCAAAGTTTGCATCACCTTAAGGAATGTACATTTGTCCCAATTAGACTACTTTTTGCCTTACATGGGCATCGACAACGTCCAGGAAAGGCTGTAGCCTGTGTAGTACTCAGCCAGTGAGCAACCAGGGAAAAGACCTGGGTGCCAGGAGACAAATTGCCCCAGGTGTGACTGTCCATCAGACACCCACTCTAGCAAGAAAGTTGATTAAAGCTCACTTCACTGTGCTCTGAGTCTCCCCATCCCTCCTTTGATTGGGTCAGTGGGCTGACTTCTCACAGTTCCTTTGATGCCAAGTTTCCAAAGTTTCCTGCAAATGGATCACTCATGGGTGGAGCTTTTAATTATGGGGCTTCATGTGGCTGATGAGATCCTATTATGGTGTCTGCTTAAAGGTTGTGGTTCAATTTTAAATAAAGCTTTAGTAGAATACTACTAATTTTGGTGTTTGCTCCCTACAATTATTATACAAGCTAATGAAGTTTGAGAAGACAGTTTGGAGGACTATCAAATTGGTTCCAGACTTCTGATGGATAGGTATGCAAATAAGCAGAAAGATTTAGGATATACATTAAAAAAACATTTCTTTTTTTAAGGCACAGGTACAAAAGGGCTTACCAAAGTATACCAAGTTTGATTATAATGAGAAAAATGGCTTCTAACTTATATGGACAAGTAGCTCAAAGACTTTCTAATGTTAACAAAAATCAGCTTGGTCAGTTTGATGAGTGAGCATAAGGCAAACTGACATGCCACAACCTCACCCCACCCCGACCCCCACATGAGATCTGTGTGACATTCCTTAGGCACTCCTGGATGCCCAAGAACAAAGGAAAAAAACAGAAAACATGATTAAACTGATAGAGTCTTGATAAACTTACAAATATCTTTTCAATAGCCTAATCTCCAGGAACTCCCTACTATCTTAATGATAATGCTTTGAAGAGCACCTTGGGTGGCTCAGTTGGTTAAGCATCCTACTTAACTCCCCGCTCACCCCCTCCCCCAATCAGGCTCTGTGCTGAGAGCTAGCTCAGAACCTGGAGCCTGGAGCCTGTTTCAGATTCTGTATCTCCCTCTCTCTGACCCTCCCCTGCTCATGCTCTCTCTCTCTCTCTCTCTCAGAAATAAGTTAAAAAAAAAAATTTACAAAATGATAATGCTTTGCTAGAGGGAAAAACAATCTTAGCTTGATAATAGGTAGGCCTCTAGTAATCTGTAAATCCTCGTTAGCATATAGAATCCCTTTAAGAAACTCCCTCTTGACTTAATCTCCCCCAACTCCATAGTACATAACCAGTCACTCTTCAGGAAGCCAGGGCAACTCTCTCTGCTCACGGGTCCTGTCCCCATGCTTTAATAAAATCACCTTTTCTGCACCAAAGATATCTTCCACAATTCTTTCTTGTCTGTCAGCTCTCAGCCCCCATCACTTCCAAACCTCATCATTTGCTTAAGGTTAACATAGAGATTTTGAGGTGATTGGTTGGGGAAAAGGGAGAGTGGGATGGGAGCATCTGAAATCTTAGACGTGTGAAATTGTACTTTCTAATACCTTGGTCTCTTGTAAATGGCATGTAAGCCAAACAGAAAGATTGGGGCCATTGCATTTGCTACACTGGAACACAGAATATTTAGACATTGGGGGAAAAAATGTCTAAGAACTTCCTGAAAGTCATACAAGTTCTATCTTTTGGGATCCAAGACTCTAGTTTTATGATGAGCCTGTTACCGACATGGCTTAGGCTGGTTGGGCCTAACTCACCCAATCAGGATTTAACATAAAGCAGGAAAATCATAAACTTCCTAGTCAGTTTTAGGTGGAAAAAAAAACAGATCTCAAAAAAGATCTAGGAATAGGTTGGTTAGAATTACACCTCTGAAGGGGTGCCTGGGTGTCTTAGTCGGTTAAGCGTCCAACTTTCGCTTAGGTCATGATCTCGCGGTTCGTGGGTTCAGCCCCGCGTCGGGCTCTGTGCTGACTGCCAGCTCAGAGCCTGGAGCCTGTTTCAGTCTGTGACTCCCTCTCTCTCTGACCCTCCCTTGCTCACGCTGTCTCTCTCTCTCCTAGAAATAAATAAAACATTAAAAAAAAAAAAGAATTACACCTCTGATGAATGTAAATATTCCACTGAATTTAAAAAACTGTCTCAAATTCCAAGGTGGTAACATGTAAAAGGAAAAAGAGAAAAGCAAATGCATATCTTAGAATTGATGACACATAGCTTGGTAGATGAGGACTGGACTGAGGCACACATTTCCTTAACTGGGAAAGAAGCCAAAGAGAAATGTATATAAAAATATAACAATGATTGTTTTAGATTGGCAAAAATATTATTAGGGCAAGACTCAGAACTGGGTACACGTTCAGAACAAACTGCAAGCTAAAGTAACTAGGAGCTCTGAGTGGGAGGACTATTATTATACATGAGTCCATTACGAAGAGGATCTGTGTCAATATCTAGGCCCCAAGAAGTCATTAGTTTGTACTGAAATAATCACACCTCCCTCTAAGCCTACTGCATTAGTCTTAGATATCTAGAGAAAAACTTGACAATTGGTTTCTTATTCTCCTGAAAATGCCTCCAAAGAAGTTGAACCCACATGGTTATAAAACCAATTGATATGTTATAGGGTTTTGTTGTTGTTGTTGTTGTTGCTGTTTATTGTTATAAGTTTCACTGATGAACACTGGGGATTTGAATAAATTTTGGTTGCCACTGTAGGCTTGGGATTCTATCAGCTTGGGACTGATAACTCTACTGAAAAGGATTCTATCCTGCTTATATTCATAATTACAGTGCAATATTTTCTCTATTTATACTTTGAATGACTGGCTTTGGGCTATTGGTTTTAACGTTCTATATTTCTAATCTTGTCGACTGTCTATATAACTGAGACAGTTTCTATTTTCTTCACTATCAGTAAAGAGGAGTTCTGCTTAATAAGAGAACCAAACAAACTGAAGCCTAAAAGATAGAATGTTCTTGATTGTCTAGCAGCCTGCATTATCCAAACCTGGTTTGTTGGGCACATATTGTTGGGATGGAGGAACAGATGTCTGTGGCAGAAAGCCCAAGATGGCATCTTTGCTTTATTATACAACATAGAATCTCTGGTCCAATTTCTAGAGAGAAAAAATTACCCTGAATAGAAGGCTGACTGGTGTGAGACCTGGAAAGTTAGAAATGTTTGGACACTATAGAGAAAGTAACAGGACAAAACTGCAGACTATTCAACAGAGTATAATATAATTGGAAACAATATTATAGGAAATTGGTCTGGCTACCATGGTGCAGAAAATAGACAAGAGTAGATAGGGAATTAACAGTTTAAAAAACAGGTCCACACAGGGATGCCTGGGTGCCTCAGTCAGTTAACTGTCTGACTCTTGGTTTCAGCTCAGGTCATGAACTCATGGTTTATGAGTTTGAGTGCCCCCTCTCCCCCCATCAGGCTCTGTACTGAGAGTATGGAGCCTGCTTGTAATTCTCTCTCTCTCTCTCTCTCTCTCTCTCTCCTTCCCTCCCTCCTCCTCTCCTCGACTTTTGCTATCTTTGTGTCTCTCGAAATAAAGAAATTTTAAATAAATAAGTAAGTAAATACAGGTACACACAAAAACAGTGACATCAATCAATCAGAAAGTATACCATGAGGAATGCCTGGCTGGCACAATCAGTAGAGCATGGGATTCTTAATCTCAGGGTCATGAGTTCAAGCCCCATGTTGGGAATTGAGACTACTTTGAAAAAGGAAGGAAGGAAAGAAGGGAATGAGGGAGGAAAGGAGGGAGTTAATATAATCTATGAGGAAGTTCCCAAAGGTATTAATATTGTTGAATATGTGTTAGACCCTATTGCTAAGGGTATTTTCATTATCTCATCTAACCCTAACACTAATGGTATAATAGGTACTATAGCTCTCATTATTCAGATGAAGAAAAGAGTTTCATGAAATTATATAACTTTCCCAATGTTACTCAGTTTCTGAGGGGGAAAATTGGGATTCTTATCCAGACCTGACTGATTGCAAAGCTATTGCTGTTTCCACAAAACCAAATGATCCTTGTACTCTAAAAACCACAAAATACTGTTGAAAGAAATTAAAGAAAACCAAAACAAATGGAAAGATATTGACATTTATGGATCAGAAGATTTAATATTTTCAAAATAGCAACACTACCCAAACTGATCTACAGATTTACACATTTCCTATCAAAATCCCAGCTGTTTTTTTTGCAGAAATTGTTAAGTTGATCCTAAAATTCAAAAAGAGATTCAAGGAACCAACAATAGCCAATGTGACTTTGAAAAGGAACAAAGTTGAAGAACTCATGTACTTTCTTTTTTTTATTAAACTTTCACAATTTATTATAATTTTATTTTTCTGGTTTTCAGTAAATACTTTATGATGTATTTAACATATACTTCTACACTGATTTTGTTTTCAAATGAGAATATTGTCTGTTTTGACGTTGTCTCACAACAGTGACAATATTAAATATTTTAAAATATTAACTCATTGAAACATCTTTTGCAGAAATCTTCAAAAGCAATTAATCATTAACAAACAGTAAAGGACAATAATAAATCCAGGCCACTGCTAAATCTTAAGAATGATTAAAATTATATGAATCAGTTTTAGAACATCTGAAAGCAATGGTGATTTAAAAAAATACCAAACATTGCACGCTGCTTAAAACCATTTAAGATGACATATATTAAAACTGCAACCTTTGGGGCACTTGGGTGGCTCAGTCGGTTAAGCATCTGACTTCAGCTCAGGTCATGATCTCACCACTTGGAACTCACATATTTTCTAATTTCAAAACTTACCACAAAGCTACAGTAATCAAGGCAGTCTGGCACTGGCAAAAGGACTGAATTCCACAAATTAATGGAATAAAATTGAACGTCCAGAAATAAGCCCTTACATTTGTGGTCAAATGGTTTTCAAGAAGAGTGCCGAGACATTTCAAAGCTGGACCCTTACCTAACACCGTATACAAAAATGAACTCAAAATGGATCATAGAGAGGCACCTGGCTGTCTTAGTTGGAAGAGTATAGGACTCTTAATCTTAGGTTTGTGAGTTCCAGCCCTATCCAAGTTGTGTGTAAAGATTACTAAAAAAAAAAAGGGGGGGTGGGGGGTGAGGAATCCTAGATCCAAATGTAAAAGCTAAAATTACAAAGGTCTTAGAAAAAGTACAGGGAGTGCCTGGGTGGCTCAGTCAGGTAAGTGTCTGGTTCTTGATTTCGGCTCAGGTTATATCTCAGACTCAGTGGGTTTGTGCCCCACATCAGGTTCTGCACCAGCAGCAAACAGCCTGCTTTTAGTTCTCTGTCTCTCTGTCTCTGCCCCCACTTGTTCATTCCTTCTCTCTCTCTCTCTCTTTCTCTCTCTCAATAAATAAATACTTTTAAAAAGAAAGGAAAAAAGTATAGAGGCAAATCATTGTGACTTTGGGTTAGGCAATGGTTTCTTAGACACAAAACCACTACTAGCACAAGTGATAAAAATATACTTTTGACTTAATCAAAATTTAAAATTTTGTGCTTTAAGTAATACCATCAAGAAACTGATAAGACAAACTTACAGAATAGGAAAATGTATATGAAAATTATATATCTGATAAAGGCCTCCTATTTAGAATATAAGAATAATTCTTATAACTCAGTAATAAGGGAAATCATCCAATTTTCTTAAATGGGCACAAAAATCTTAATAAACATTTCCCCCAGCATCACTACTAATTAGGGAAATGCAAATCAAAACCCCAATAAAATATCAAATCACATCCACTATAGATGGCTATAAACAAATAGAAGATAACAAGTGCTTGCTAAGGAGGGGAAAATGGAAACTCTCCTACATTGCTGGTGGGAATGTAAAATGGTGCAGCTGCTTCGAAAACCAGTCTGACAGTGCCTCAAAAGGCTAAATATAGAGTCACCATATGGCTCAGCCATTCTATTCTTATATTGTATATCCAAGAGAAAGGAAAACATATGTCCACACAAAAACGTGTACACAAATGTTCACAACAGCATTATCCATAATAGCCGAAAAGGAAACAACTCACATATACCAACTGACGAACAGTAAACAACATGTAGTATATAACCTTAGGATGTTTTTTGGCCATGCCAAAGAATGAGGTACTAATCCATGCTATAACAGCGATGAATTTTCAAAACATTATGCCCAGTGAAAGAAGCCCAGCCCCAAAAGACCACATGTTGACACGCTCCACTTACATGAAATGTCTGCAAGAGGCAGATATATCGAGACAGAAAACAGATTAATGGTTGCTCAGGGATGGGAAGTTTGCAGAGAAATGGAGAGTAACTGCTAGTATCTATGGGATTTCTTTTTAGGGTTATCAAAATATTTTAAAATTGATTGTTGTGATATTGCACTTTCTTGCAAACGTATTAAAAACTATTGTACCGTAGAGGCGCCTGGGTGGCTCAGTCAGTTAAGTATCTGACTCTTGATCTCAGGTCAGGAAATGATCTCACAGTTCATGACTTCAAACCCTACATTGGGCTCTGTGCTGGTGGTGCAGAGCCTGCTTGGGATTCTGTATCTCCTTCTCTCAGACCCTCCCCTGTTTGTGCGCTCTCTTTTTCACTCTCTCTCTCAAAATAAACTAACTTTTAAAAAATTAAAAATTTAAAAAACTCCAACTTAAACAAATGTTTAAATAGGTGAACTATATGGTGTTTATCTCAATAAAATTGTTTTTTAAAACCCTATATAGTCTCTTTGTTTATATTTTCTTTCTTTTCTTTTCTTTTCTTTTCTTTTCTTTTAAGAGAGAAGAGGGTCCAAGCAAGCAAGCAACGGGCACAAAGGGAGAAAATCCCACAAGGAGCAGAGAGAGAAGCAGGGCTCAGGCCCATGAACCATGAAATCATGACCTGAGCAGAAGTCAGATGCTTAACAACGCCCCTCTTTGTTTATATTTTCAAGCAGATGTTGTCCAAATATCCAGTTGACAGCCAGTCACTCTGTTTCTCCCTACCATCAGCATTCTCAGCCAGCTTATCTTTTTTCTTTTTTACATTACAGCCAGTACTGGGGAATTGAATCACAAAGCTCTGGCTGGATTATAGAGGCTTGATTTCTTAGAAAATCTGTAAACCTAACTCCGAATTCCTGTTTAGGTATTAATATCTTAAACCTATGGGTCTCAGCTTTCTCATTTGTGAATAAAAAATATTGTGCAGATGATCTCTGAAAGTTCTTCCTGTGACACTAAAAGAGCTTGGACTCCATCAGTGGAAGTGTTGGTTTTCTCTTTTTCCTCAGCACCAAATAGTCAAAATCTGGTACAATTTCAGTTAACTTAGATGATTAGCAGGAGCAATTGTGAAAAACTTCTGGCAGATTTTTGTATATACAGAAAGGTAAAGATGCATAACAATGGGAGTTTAACCTTTGTGGAAGTCAATTACCCAGTACTCACACTAGAACAGTAAATCAAGTCTCCAGTAGCTGTGTTCAGTTCTTATTTTCACCTAGTCTATAAATGATCAATCAAGGGGTGCCTTGGTGGCTCAGCCCATTAAGCGTTTGGCTCTTGGTTTCAGCTCAGGTCATGATCTCACAGCTCCTGAGTTCAAGCCCCACATCAGGCTCTGTGCTGATAGTGGGGAGCCTGCTTGGGATTCTCTCTCTCTCCCTTTCTCTCTGCCCCTCCCTGGCTTGTGCTCTCTGTCTCTCAAAATAAATCAATAAATTTCAAAAAAAAATTTAATAAAAAATAAATAGATGACCAATCAAGAAAATTTAAAACAATGTTTCCTAGTAGGGGAAGGAGGAGCCTGACCTTCAAAGATAATCACTCTTAATATTTCAGTGTATTTTCTTCCAATAATATTTCACTATAGTCTTTTTATTAACTCTATAATCATTTCTCTATATCTCCACATTAAGTTGTTTTTATAAACATCATTTAATGCCAATCGAGGTATCATGGTATATTTAACCATTATCCCATCACTGGACAGATAGAGTTTACCCCTATCTGAAGTAAATGGGAAAAAGATTAATATATTTATACACCAAGCTTTTTGGTATTTAGGATCATTTCCTTAGGTCAATTCTGATTCCTAAGACTTAAAATGAATGAATCAAAGAATGTGACCATTTAATAGCTTTTTTCAAGAAGTTGTACCAATTTACATTTATACTGAGGAGGATATAATTACTTTGATTCATAAATGGAAATCCACAAAACAGAGGTTACCTAGTGGCCCAGTCCAAGTCACAAAACTAAACTGAAGTCAGACCAGAAGCACCTGTCAAGGAAACCCAATATACACATCAATCATAGTCATCCAACTCAGCCTTAGCTACCTTACCTTACTCTAGAAAATAGGACCTACTAGTCTTTCTTTTTTTATTTTCCTTTAAGTTTATTTATTTACTTATTTATTTTGAGAGAAAGACAGAGACAGAGAAAGCATGAGTGAGAGAGAGAGCTAGAGAGAGAATCCCAGGCAGGCTCTGTACTATCAGTGTAGAACCTGGTGCGGGGCTCAAACTCAGGAACCGTGAGATCATGACCTGAGCTGAAGTGGAAGCTTAACCACCTGAGCTACCCAGGCAACCCTAAGTTGTATTTCTCAGTTCTCATATGCACAGAAACTGCTAGCTGCCAATCTAATTTCAGGTTCTCTTGCTCTTTTTTTAAATAAATGTTTATTTATTTTTCAGAGAGACAGAGGGTGGGTGAGGGAGGGGCAGAGAGAGAGGGAGACACAGAATCTGAAGTAGGCTCCAGTCTCTGAGCTGTCAGTACAGAGCCCGAAGCAAGGCTTGAATCCATGATCCAGGAGATCATGACCTGAGCCAAAGTCTGACACTTAATAGACTGAGCCACCAAGGCACCCCTTCTTGCTTTTTGTTGAACTTTTTTTTTTTAATGTTTTATTTTATTTCTAGGAGAGAGAGAGAGAGAGAGAGACAGCGTGAGCAGGGGAGGGTCAGAGAGAGAGGGAGTCACAGACTGAAACAGGCTCCAGGCTCTGAGCTGCCAGTCAGCACAGAGCCCGATGCGGGGCTCGAACCCACGAACCACGAGATCATGACCCGAGCGAAAGTCGGACGCTTAACCAACTAAGCCACCCGGGCGCCCCCCTTCTTGCTTTTTGGAAGGCAATGTGCTCAGCCGAAAGACTACACTTCTTTTGTTGCTGTTGTTTTCAATGTTTATTTATTTTGAGACAGAGAGAGCATGTGGCAGAGTACAAGTGGGGGAGGAGCAGAAAGAAGGAGGTGCGGGGCTCAAACTTACTAACCATGAGATTGTGTCCTGAGCCGAGATCAAGAGTCTCAGACACTTAACAAACTGGGCTACCCAGGCGCCCCTAGAAGACCACATGTCTAATCCCTGCAGACAGGTGTGGCCAGATGACTAATATACATGGAATCTGTTGGAAGAACTTTTAGGAAAGTTGTTTTCTTTCTGCTTCCTGCCTATGATGTGAACATGATGGTTCCAACACCTCTATCTTGTACAACGAGGTAACCTGAAGGATGGAAACTCTGTTCAGTGGATGGCAGGGCAGGATAGAAGGAATCACAATCTGTGGTGATGGGGAGATGTAAAAGGAGATTTCAAAATGGAGCAAACAAACCTAGCTACAGTTTCATTTAAATAGGGTCAGGAGGCCATGAGGGAGGAGGAATTTATGCAAGTCCTCATCAAAGGAATGATGAACTTTTGCCAACAGCAGGCCCTCAGCCTGGGTTTAACTCCTTCCTTGCCAGGATACCTGAATAGGTCACATTTCTCACTTCCAAAGGAGCCAACTTCATTCAAGGACAAGTTTCTTTCTTTCTTTTTTCTTTTTTTTTTTGACATGAACTTTTTCTTTTATTTTTATTTGTTTATTTTTAATGTATTTATTGTTTAATTTATACCCAAGTTAGTTAGCATATGGCGCAACAATGATTTGGGGAGTGGATTCCTTAAGCCCCTTACCCATATAAGCCATCCCCCTCTCCCACATTTAGTGGGCTTATGGTGTAACTACTATACTAAATATAGTATAAAAGATTGTATTTAAGAGCCTTTTATGTTTTGTCCCTCTCCCTGCTTTTATATTACTTTTGCTTCCCTACCCTTATGTCTATCTGTTCTGTATATTAAATTCCTCATATGAGTGAAGTCATATGATATTTGTCTTTCTCTGACTGATTAATTTTGCTTAGCATAATACCCTCCAGTCTCAAGGACAAGTTTCAATCCCTCTTTTGCATATTAACCCCACCATACCAGTTAATTTAGTTTCAACTGCTGTTTTGCACAGAGTTCTTAAATGAGAACTGCATTCATGACCTTTTTTCTTCATAACTGCCCTTTCTTTGTCTTCCTCAGAACACAAGTCACCTGACTCTGTGTCTCCTGAATTGCAATTTTAATTGCCCAAATAAGTGCCTGTGTGATTATATTGTCAGTGAATTCCTTCTTGGTCAACATAGACCACACCTAAAAACATTTAAAAATTTTTTTAAAAGGCGGGGAGGGGTACCTGGGTGGCTCAGTCAGTTAAGCATCCAACTTCGGTTCAGGTCATGATCACATGGTTCATAGGTTCAAGCTCTGTGTCGGGCTCTGTGCTGACAGCTCAGAGCCTGGAGCCTGTTTCAGATGCTGTGTCTCCCTCTCTCTCTGACCCTCCACTGTTCATGCTGTCTCTCTCAGAAATAAAAAAAAATTAAAAATTAAAAAAAAAAAAACACCATATACCACACCAACCCTGGACGGCCTTCTTAGGTGCTATTTTACATAGGAAAAAAAAGAAAGCACTATCTTGTTTTAATCCAGTTATTTCAGGTTTCTTATTAGCTAAACACGATTTCAAAGTGATAAACTACATATACTGATTGTCATCCTTCCTAAAGCTTGGAAGATTTCTTTTTTTTTTTTCTTTTTTTTTGAAAGCCTTATTTATGTTTGAGAGAGAGAAGAGAGCAGGGGAGGGGCAGAGGGAAGGAAACAGAGGATCCAAAGCGGGCTCTGCTCAGCAAGCCTCATGGGGGGGCTTGAACTCACGAATGAACCATGAGATCATGACCTGAGCCAAAGTCAGACCCTCAACCGGCTGAGCCACCCAGGCGTCCCTGAAGATTTCAGTAATACTATATATGCTTTTTAAAGATAATGAGAAATTGGCCACACCTCCAGCCCACACCAGTGTCTTCTGGTGTCACCTGCTTTGGAGCTCTGTCCTCGCCTTGGTTCGAAATGGACCCCAACTGCTTCTGTCCCACCGGGGACTCCTGCACCTGCCTGGGCTCCTGTACATGTAAAGTGTGCAAATGCACCCCCTGCAAGGAGAGCTGCTGTTCCCACTGCCCCATGGGCTGTGCCAAGTATGCCCAGGGCTGCATCTGCCGGGAGACAGCTGATAAGTGCCGCTGCTGTGCCTGATGTGGGGGAGAGCCTGTTCCAGACGGAGAGAGGGCAACAGGCACACACCTCCACTTTTATTTCTATTTTATTTCTTTTTATATAGCAAAGTATTTTTTTAAGTTTATTTTTGAGAGAGAGAGACAGAGAGTGAGCAGGGGAGGGGCAGAGAGAGAAGGAAAGAGAGAACTCCTTTCTCTGGGATTCCACACAGCACGGAGCCAGATGCGGGGCTCAAACCCACAAACTGTGAGGTCATGACCTGCACCAAAATAAAGAGTCAGACCCTTAACCAACTGAGCTACCCAGGCGCCCTACACCTGCAGTTTTGTAACACATTTTTCATATTAGCCTGTCTGCCACATTCTTGTTTCTATGAAATACAGGAATTAAAAGTTGGCGACTTAAAAAAAAAAAGTGAGACATCTTTTGCTTCCCGTACTTATCTTTTAAAGAATAAAATATGGGCTTTTTATTCTGAGCAAATTGCCATGTTTTAATTTTAATCATGAAAAAGAACATTTGGTCCATGGACAGGAAGCAGGAAATAAGAATTTCATATGGCATCATTGGACCGGACCTTCCACGAGAAAGAGCATGAAATACCTTTGGATCATGTTATGATGCAGGAAGAAAGAGGAAATCTTGAGAGTTCCTTGAGCCTGCACAGAAAAGGAGATTAAAATTTAACTTCTGGTCATGAGTGACTGCAAGAGGTTAAGTGTCCATTACTGTATCAAAGAAAACAAGGAAAGGTTTTTGAAATTTGCTTTTAAGTTTGTACCTGTGTTTGTCCTCGAGAAAGTACATGCCAAGAAGTAATTAACTGTGAAACTGAAACCAGCCACTCCCACATATACATTAACCTGATTTACTGTTCCATTGTTTTCATTTGCATAGCTTTTCTATTCCATGAGACTTTAAAAAAAATTTTTTTTGATGTTTATTTACTTTTGAGAGAGAAAGAATGAGCACAAGCAGGGGAGGGGCAGAAAGAGGAGAGAGAGAATCCAAAGCAGGCTGCAGGCTCTGAGCTGTCAGCACAGAGCCCTATGCAGGACTCAAATCCATGAACCGTGAGATCATGACCTGAGCCAAAATCGGAGCTTAACTGACTGAGCCACCCAGGTGCCCCTCTGGCAGATAACTTTATTGTCCATTCCAGGAATTTGTTTGAAAGACCATCAACTCGTGGGTCACCTGCGTGGCTCAGTCAGGGTTAAGCGTCTGACTTCAGCTCAGGTTATGATCTCACTGTTCCTGAGTTGGAGACCCACTTCGAGCCCCACGTCAGGCAAATCGAGCTCTGTGTTGACAGCTCCGAGCCTGGAGACTGCTTCAGACTCTCCCTCTCTCTCTCTGCCCCTTCTCTGCTCGCGCTCTGTCTCTCTCTCTCTCTCTCAAAAATAAATAAACATAAGAAAGAAAGAAAGAAAGAAAGAAAGAAAGAAAGAAAGAAAGAAAGAAAGAAAGGCCAACTCTTTATTAGAAAGTATCGACATTTTTCTTACCAACACTCTTGGGACTCTGGGCCTCCTAATCCTTCCCTTGCTGTTTCCACCAGTCCTAAATCACCATCATATATCATTCCTCATCAAAGGACGTGTCTTAAACCAAACTTCAAAATCTCGATAAAACAGACCCTGCCCTTCCTTCTTTGAGACACCACAAAGCTCTCTTGAGGTGGTAATTCTCCTCCAGCTAATTCTCCAGCGAGCCATAAATTCAGTTTTATCTTGGTGCTGGTGGTGGTATTTGGGAACTGGCATTTAATACATGCAAAAGATAGGGCAAAGTCGGTGAAGGAGACACAAAGGACCTGGAGGAGGCTGAGGGAGCTGTCCTGCTCAGAAGTTCAGAGTTAGGACAAAGGGAAAGCTGGAAGGGAAGAAAGGAAGAAGGAAGGTCAGGCGGCAGTGCAGTTCTCAGAGAATTTGTAAGACCAGTGGGGAGTTACTGAGTCAAATGCAATTATTCCTCAAAGTAGTCCTACATTTTGCAGGAACCCAACTGCCTTGGTGCCCCTGGTGAGCTCAGTGCACATCAGCTGTGTGCTGGACATTTTGTGGGAAGTAAGGCCTCAGCATCATCATGGTGATGAGTGTCAGAACAAGCATACCTTTGCAGTCCCAGCAGGAGATGGAAAGACACATTTCTCCTGGCTCAGGATGCCTGATGAGCTAGCTTCTGAAAAGACACTTACAAAGAAAGGGTTACCTTCTGAGAAAAAGCGTATAATGAATGAGAAATTTCCAAAGGAGTCTAACATAGATTTTTAAATGAATTTATTAACTATAAAAATCTAGTGAAAGCAATTGGAGTTTTTCTGCATTTTTAAATATACCAAAGACAATATCAGTTATTCAGTTACTTAAAAAAATTTTTAACATTTATATATTTTTAATTTTTTTTTAATGTTTTATATATTTCTGAGAGAGAGAGAGACAGCGTGATCAGGGGAGGGTCAGAGAGAGAGAAAGACACAGAATCTGAAGCAGGCCAGGCTCTGAGCTATCAGCACAGAGCCTGTCGCTAGACTCGAACCCACAAATCGTGAGATCATGATCTGAGCCGAAGTCGGACGCCTAACCGACCGAGCCACCTAGGTGGCCGTTTATTTATTTTTGAGAGAGACAGAGCATGAGCTGAGAAGGGGCAAAGAGAGACACAGTATCCGAAGCAGGCTCCAGGCTCTGAGTGGTCAGCACAGAGCCCAACACAGGGCTTGAACCCATGAACCAGGAGATCATGACCTGAGCCAAAATCCACACTCAACTGACTGAGCCACCCAGGCGCCCCTTAGTTATTTACTTATTAAAAATAATTTACTTATTAAAAATAAGTTCCAAGTTGGGCATAGAAATTACTTTTAAAAAAAAATGGAGAGAAAGAGAGATTTCTCTTGCCCACTAGCCTGTATGTGTGCTCTTCTTATGTAGCCTTGCTTCAGACTGCTGATGTTAATAGAGAAACTAGCAGAACCTTTGGGCAAACAGTAGTGTTAAGCAGGAAGTCTCAACAGTAGAAAAACTACAATTTCTCCTATGTGTATTGGACTCCTTCTCCTCTACTTCTATTTTGAGGTTGCTCCAATCTTATGAGAAAAACAAAGGCTCACCTGGGGCTTCATCCCATTGTTTTTCATCGGTCTCCAGCCTTCTAGTCCCAGTAATCGGTGCAGTCTGGTTTCTTCCACCATCGCCATGCTTACCTGCAACTATTCATAGTGAGCTAAAGGGCAACCTTCTAAGTGTCAAATTCAGAGGATTCAGTCCCCACCTCGCTCTCTTGGGAGCATTTATCACTGCTACATCCTTCTAGAAACTTACTGTCCCCTCTCTCTCTCTATATATATATGATATATCATATATCATATACACACACATATACACACACACACACACACATATATATATATTTTCTTATTTTAGAGAGGGGGCACACATGAGCAGAGGAGGAACAGGAAGAGAGAGGGGCAGAGGGATAGAGAAAGCTAATCTTAAACAGACTCCACTCTCAGCCCACCACGGCTCCATCACACAACCCTGGGACTGTGACCCAAGCAGAAATCAAGAGTCAGACACTCAACCAACTGAGCCATCCATGTGCCCCATCTGTCCCCTTGCTGCTAAGACACCATTGTCTTCTTGTTCTCCTCTGACCAGGCCTCAAGTCTCTTTCCCTTCAACCAATCCTTAAAGGTACTGTTTCCTTCACAGGGACTTCATCCTCACCCCTTTTCTCATCTCACTCAAAAGACTTTTTGTGGGTGATGTCACCATCCATGGCTTCAACTCCTGAGCTCTTAAGAGTGTTTGGCCCGGACCCTACTGTGACCTCCAGGCCCACCATTTCACTTGTCTACAAAGTGATTCCGCCTGGGAATTCCATGGACACATCACTGACCTTAACTCAGTGTTTGGTGTTCCACCTGTTTTCCTTATTTGGTGCTGCTATTCCCCAGTCACCCAAGTCATTCCTAGACTCTGTCCTCTCCTCCCTCCCTCAACCCTTAGATTTAATCTGTCACTTAACCGTATGGTTTCTGTCTCCTTCACAGTTCTTAAACCCTCCTCTTTTCCACCACTGCCCCTAATGTATTCATTGAGAGAGGAAGAGCGTTGTGCATCAGAATCACGTGTGCTTGTGTGTATGTGTGCATGCACGCACACGGCATGCCCTTCCTCCAGAGATCTGAAGCAGCATATGCTCTTCCTTACCTGCATTGTTCTTATTCTTCCCTGATCTTCAGTCCATCTTCCACACTGCTGACAGAAAGATCTTTCTCTCTTTTTAACATTTTTTTAAAAAATGTTTTTGAGAGTGAGAGAGCGAGCACAGTCCGCTGTGGCAGAGAAAAGAGGACAGAGGATCTGCAGCAGGCTCTGCACTGAGAGAAGAGAGCCCAACGTGGGGCTGGAACTCATGAATTTTGAGATCATGACCTGAGTCGAAGTCGGATGTTCAACTAACTGAGCCACCCAAAAAGATCGTTCAAAAATGCAACCTTGATAGGGCAAGCTCTCTGCTTATTTTTTTCAAAGGTTCTTCAGAACCTTCAGGATAAAGTCCAAACTCCTCTGAAAACACTTCACACTTTGGTACTTGCCCATAGTTTCCACCTCATCTCTTGCCACTCCCTTATGGGCACCCTGCACTGAAGCCTTATCAAAGCTATCCCTCCTTTCTTTGTCTTTGCTGTTCTCGGTGGATATCATCTCTCATCCCTTCCTGCTTAGAAGTCACCTTGTTCCAAAAGCCTCTCCTTATTTCTCCAGGCAATTAGGTACCCTCTTTATTTCCACAGTATCTTGTTCATATTCTGATTCAATATTTATTATTGGATAATTATATTTGTGTGTATACAATGTCTCACCCACTAAACTGTGAAGGGACTGTTCAGTTCACTATCGTATGCCCTAATGTAGAGCCTGGCACAGAGTATGTACTCAACAGATGTTTACTGAATGAATTTTTGAAATGAGTAAGTTTTATATTTTTCTGATTGCTTAAAGCACACAGTGTTTAATATATCTTAAGCAATACTACTGACCCATTCTCAGGATAGAACTGTCCTCTGAATTCCTTATAATGGTAACAGTTTATATTTGAACAGTAATTTTAACTTGTCAAAGTACTTTTCCCCAGCACTCATTACAAGTATTTCCAAACATATGGAAAAGAAAAATAATTGTAAGTGAACACCCATACACCCATTACCTAGATTCTAAGTCGACATTTTGTTATATTTGCAGAACACGTTTTATGGGCTGATTTTATTATCACTTTTTATTTCACGTAATGACTAAGGTATGATTCTATGTTTTATAGAGAAGGAAACTGAGGCCAAGAGAGCTTAATGACTTCCTTAGGAGATTACCTCCTGGAGTTGTGATCAATTTTTGCCAGCTGACTCATCCATACCTTCTGGGTGTTAGATATATAACCCTCGCCTGAAAAGTATTTTGAATGTTATTGCTAATGAAAAGCTTCCAATTGCGTAAGACAGGAGAATCAGCAAAATCATGGGAAGACCAACAAGAAAACATTTCTAGCTCATAAGTCATTCAAGGAGGAACGCAGTCTTGGATATTCTTCCCCCTTACACCCCTTCATTCCTGGTTAGTCATTTCTGGCCCGATTGGAGAAGTGTCTTCCATCCATTCTTTTCCAGTACCTGATGCAGATCTAGAATATCTTTCATTTCAGCTGGTCTGCTCTCTCTGGCCTTTTCTTTTCTTTTTTAATGATTATTTATTTATTTATTTTGAGAGTGAGAGAGGGAGTGCGAGCAGGGGAGGGGCAGAGAGAGGGAGAGAATCCCAAGCAGGCTCACACTGTCAGCACAGAGCCCCATGAGGAGCTCCATCCCACAAACCATGAGATCATGACCTGAGCAGAAATCTAGAGTGGGATGCTCAACAGACTGAGCTATACAGGCACCTCCTCTCCTGCCTTTACATGTGCCAAGAATACATGACCTCCAGTTAAAACAAGACCCTGATCATATCTTTGCCTAGCTCACAAAACATCAACCACTCTCATTTCCTACAAAATTAAGTCTGCCATCTACACCATAATCTGTCTAAGCATCTGTCTTCTTACTCCTTAGCTTCCATCCTACATAACCAAGAGGAGTTGTATCCCCAAATACAACAGGGCTTTCTGCTTACTTCCTTCGTGTATAAATCACCACCACACCCCTCCCCAATTCAACATGTGTTAAATTCTAGACCTCCTAGTCATCGCCCAACTCAAATGCCAATTCTAATAAACCTTCTAGAACACCCAAGCCTGTTATAACCTCGATTGCCAAGCTTTTGGATCTTGTGGCACTGATTTTCATCTACCTCGTGGAGCTTTACAGTCTGATTTCTCTTGCCATCTTCTGTCCCCTTTGCCTGAGTGTAACACCCTTGAAGAAAGGGACATTGTCTTATCCATCATGGCCTTCGCATAGTCGGTGCTTTACATGCTCAATTTCGTTTAAAGAAACATACGCTTCCGAAGGGACAGGAGGCGGACGCCCTTTGCTGTATTCACACATACACTCACACACGCATACAGATGCTGTCTTCCATCTGGACACACACGTGTCCCCAGGGCCACAGACAGTCCTGAACGGTCTCTGGCCCCTCAACCTTTGGGCGCTTCCATTCCAGCCAGCAGAAGGGGAGGCTCATCCCTTTAAAACACCCTAACAAATACTTATCACTTTAGATCTTCTACAGCCTCCGCCCTACAAAGAGCCGAAGATCTTCTTCCTTTCAAAATAGTATTACTCCGAGTCAGGGAACGTCAGCCTGGTCGCGCCGGGGGACGGTCCCACGGATCCCCCCCTCCTGGCCCCACTTGGTCGCGCCCGCTTTGTCAGCGCGCTGCGCTCGCGGGTTACCCTCCAGCCCTCGCCGGCCGGCGGCAGACGGTGCGGCTGCTGTTGAGCTGCCGTCGCTTGCGCGTCTCCCTTTAGGGCTTGTCTGCTCAGCACTGCCCTCCGGCCTGGGCTGGGCGACTAGGAGCCTGGGAGCATCCGCTCAGAAGGTCCCCGAGCGTCTGCTCGTTTCGCCCGCCTCGGCCTCGGCCAGGCTCCGCTCGTCCCGCGCGCGAGGGGCCTCGGCGGTTGTGGCGGCGGCGCCCGGCATGTATCAGAGCCCGCGGCGGCTCTGTTCCGCCCTGCTGCAGAGGGACGCGTCCGGCCTGCGCCGCCTGCCCACCCCCGGGCTGCGCCGCCACTCGCCTCCGCCGGCGGCCGCCCCCCGGCCCGCGTCCCCCCGGCTCCTGGCGGCCTCAGCGGCCTCGGGCGCCGCGAGGTCGTGTTCCCGAACAGGTGAGTGCGCGGTACCGCGCGGAGAACGCCGCGGCTGCGGACGCGCGGCCGCCACCTGGGCACGGCGCGGAATGAATGGGAAGCCCGGGGTGCGGGGTCTGGCGGGGAAGCCGGCCCTCCGCTCCCTGAACGGCCGTTTCTGTTCCCCTTTTCCGCTTTCCCCTTGCCCTGCCTATGCCGGGGCTCGCGGCTAGTAAGAACTGGCACACTGTTCAGGGTCCCGTTTGATCCTCGGACGCGGTGCCTTTAGGATTTCTCGCTCTTGGCTTAACGCTAAATCTGCCCCTTCCAAGGCCGCAAATTAACTTGCGTCTGTTTTACTTCCTATTGCTCTAAATAAGGAAATTTTGTGCAGAAAAGTCATCGAAAGTGGTACTCTTGATCACGTAGCTTGCATGGTTTAGATGTTATGAATTTCTTTAAAGTTATGCCGTCTGGATCATAACATAACACATTGACTGGTTTTACATTTACCTATTTAGGTTTTTTCAGAAGCTTCCACTCTTTCTATTTGGGTCAGTCTGTGTCCTGTATACTTGGGTTAAGATCTTGTAAAGGTGATGCCTTCCGTTTGTCAAGGGCCAATTTTATATATCACATACCCTGGACTTTGCCTTTTTTGCCACCTCCGTTTCTGCCTGAGGACACGTTACCGAAACTAAAAATTACATACAAATTAATGATACTGTTTTACATAAGAAATGAAGGTTCTCTTTCAAATCTTGGCAATTACTACATCACACTGAAAAGTGTATTTTGGCTGTGCTCAACTTAGATTATTGGCGTTTAAGACATTTGTAAACCATCCTGGGTTATAAATACATTTTGCTCAGAAAGTTTTGGATTGATTTGAGATGAACAAATAGAGCAGTAGAAAAAAATATGTTTAGTGGGACTTTCTTTTTTTTTTTTTTTTAATATTTTTTATTTATTTCTAGGAGAGAGAGAGAGAGACAGCGTGAGCAGGGGAGGGTCAGAGAGAGAGGGAGATACAGACTCTGAAAGAGGCTCCAGGCTCTGAGCTGGCAGTCAGCACAGAGCCCGACGCGGGGCTCGAACCCACGAACCGCGAGATCATGACCTAAGCGAAAGTCGGACGCTTAACCGACTAAGCCACCCAGGCGCCCCTAGTGGGACTTTCTCTTATTAATGAAAGTGATCATCTGCAATCTAAAAGCGATTGAAGCCAAGACTTTAAACTCTTTCAGGATTCCTGGGTGGCTTTGCAGGGTAGGCCTCCGACTTCTGCTCAGGTCATGATCTCATGGTTTGTGGGGTCGAGCCCTGTGTTGGGCTCTGTGCTGACAGCTCAGAGTCTGGAGCCTGGTTAGGATTCTGTGTTTCCCTCTCTTTGCCCCTCCCCCACTCACACTCTCTCAAAAAATAAACATTAAAAAAAAGACTTTTAAAGACTTCTCAGATTATTAGCGGATGTAAAATTAGGAGGCTAAACTGATTAGACTCTAAATTCCATATTATTCTTTAGAAAAGGTGAATTTGACAGTCCTATTCAGATTATTTTGGTTTTTGTTTTTTATACTGCAATGAACATGTTGATTGCATGAAATTCACAGGGCTTCTTCCCCCCCAGCTCTGTAGGAAATCATCACATTGTGAAATAGCTGTTAGGATGGGTGCCACCTAACAACTGTTAGTGTTTTTTCTTGCTGGAAATTTTTTTTAAAATTTTTTAATGTTTATTTATTTTTGAGAGAGAGAGACAGTGTGAGCAAGGGAGGGGCAAAGAGAGTTCTGAAGTAGGCTCCAAGCTCTGAGCTGTCAGCACAGAGCTGGACATGGGGCTCAAACCCACAAACAGTGAGATCATGACCTGAGCCGAAGTCAGATGATTAACAGACTGAGCCACCCAGGTGCCCCATTGCTGGAAATTTTCAAGAGGAATGTTGTTTGGTTTGAGGAGGAAGAAGTAAAAGAGAAAAACACTCATTGTCTTCTCCAGTACCAGCTCAGGTCTCACAGTACTTCAGGCAGAGTTCGTCAGTAGCTACATCTTGGGAATACAGATAGCTTGTGTGATACAGATAGCTGTGGTGTTGGCTGAGGAAAAAAGGTCAGGTTTGAGTCAGGAACATTGGGCTTTTGACACAGAATGGTGTTTAGTGAGCTTTTTAAAAAAGTCTCTGAAACCCCCTAGTTTTACAAATAAAGAAACTGAAAGACTTTGATGCTTATGCTGTCATAGACTGTTACTACAAAATCTAGGCCATTTTCCTTTTTCATGCCGTTTTAGCTTCGGCTACTTGTTAGAAGAAACGTTCTTTCACTCATTGCTTGATCACTCATTCATTCAGGAAGTCTGTGCAGAATTTGTCACACACACTGTAGGTGCTTTATTATAGGGGGTAAAAGAATGGGAGCCTTAGTCTGCCTTTATAGAGATTACTACTGCCTAATAAGAGAGAAGAGCTTGCAAAAAGAAATAACTGTTGAATGAAATGAAACTCCTTTTATTCTCTTACAGTTAGAGGTTTGCTCATGGCACAAGGGTGCCAGGGATTGGGAGGTCCCTTTCAGCAAAGGTGATCTTGTTAGCCTTCAGGAAGTAATTGGTATTTGAGCAGGGCCTTGAAGCATGGTCAGGACTGAAAGAAATGAAAACATTTTATTTGGGAAAAGGCAGGAGCAAAAAGGGAAAAGCATGAAGCATGCAGGGTGAGAAAAGAGACACCCTGTAAAATGTTTTCCAAAGAGCCCAGAACCAGCATTAGGTGCTTTTAAAAATGCAGACTAATGGATCCTACTAGAGACCTATTAATAGAATTGGTGGTGGGCTCCAGATTCCACATAATTTAACAAACTAACAATAAGAATAACACTCTGGATTATTCTTCTATTCCTCAAAGTTCAGACATCTGGCAAGAGAAGTCTTCAGGTAGCTGAAAGCTACTCTTCCCTCCAGAGAGTCTGTTGTAGAAAGTTGGGGGTAGATAATGAGTCCCAACCCATAATTCCTTTTGATAATCAATTTCCTTCCTAACTTATGTCCCTTAGCAATCCATCAGAGGTCACTAGTAAGATGAGTACAGTCATCAAATCCTAGGTTATTAGAATTTAAAGGGGAACTTGCAGACAGTCTCAGTGTTTTGCTGTCTTTTCTCACACAAGGACAGCACCCCCATAAAGCAGCGGCAATTGCCACAGTTACTGTCCTGGATGAAATGCAGTCGGGAGTCATCTGTGGGTTTATAAGTGCTGCCTTCCAGATCCCTCCTCCTCAGATAATTAAGAGTTGGCTGAATTACTGTTCACCACCACTGGAACATGTTGCTTTTTTTCTTGGGACAATTTTAAAAGCAAATACCAGCTCGTTTCAGGAGGCGGCTTTATTTAGTATGTCCCTTAACTCTGTGAGTAAGCTGTTGATGAGAGAGAAGAAATGAGAAAGCTTGTAATTATCAAGTTCCTACAGAATAAATTACTTTCCTTGTGGGAGAACTAAGGTATCATTTTCCTGCAGCATTCAATGCTAATAGTTTAAATAGTGAACTGTTGGGGGTGTTTGAGTTAATAACCATAGCTCCAGAATCACATTCAATACATTTATGTATTTGCAGATCATTTAATCTTGCTTACTGTCTGAACACTGAAATTGACCTAGAAAAAATAAAGAAGATAATTGATATCATTCACTCCACAAGTTTTATTGAATACAGTACACTTAAAAGGCCAAATATTGTATCCCATGACTAATTGTGGCAGGAATTGAGAAGAAAGAGAAATCAGTGTGACTGGATTTGTTGGGAAGAAAAGTGCTTTGGAATAGGTGAAAGGAGGGTACATCCCTGGAAGGGAGGAGTGGATGACAGGTAGGGAGAAAAGACCACATGAGATGGTGGCAGGTATGGGAGCGGTGATGAATGAATGCCATCAGAAAAAAATGTACTTCCAGAATCTGGGACAATTGTTAAAATACAGATTTCTTGTCTTTCACCTATGTACTTGAATCAGTTCCTCCCGGGAGAAGCCCAGTATATATATATATACATACATATATATATATATGTATGTATGTACGTGTGTGTGTGTGTGTTTTTTATTCATTTTGAGAGAGAGAGAGAGAGAGAGAGAGAGAATCCCAAGCAGGGCCCACACTATCTGCGCAGAGCCTGATGCAGGGCACAAACCCATGAACTCCCAGATCATGCATGACCTGAGCCAGAATCAAGAGTCAGACACTTGGAGGCTTACCTGCCTGAGCCACCCAGGCAACCCAAATTGTATATGTAACAGGTGCTCCAGGTGATTCTTTCTGCAAAAACACAGGGAGTATTTTATAAGCTCTACTCCTCCTTTCCAAAGGTATTTATTTCTGGAAAGTTTGAGAAACCTGGGAGAGGATTCTGGAGGAGTGTTAATTAAGATCTTTGAACTTGGACTCCAAGGCAATTTCAGAGGCCTCTGAGTAAGAACATTTACCTGAACAAAAACAGCGTTTAGGAAAGGGAAGGAATTGGTGTATTTAAGAAAATTCAGTGAGGAAAAACTTGACTCTGACATTGTAATGCAAGTATAGCAGTGTGGATAAATGTGGTGTCATGTTGATTTTGATGATGTTTACTAATGGAAAAGTGAGGCAATTATTTTCTGATTTCTTGGAAGGAGGAAGAAGTATCTATATTTGCTTAACTTCTTTTTTTTCTAATTTTTTTTAAGGTTTACTTATTTTTGAGAGAGAGAGAGACAGACAGCATGATTGTGGGAGGGGCAGAGAGAGAGGGAGACACAGAATCTAAAGCAGGCTCCAGGTTTTTAGCTGTGCCCAGCGTGGGGCTCGAACTCATGAACTGTAAGATCGTGACCTGAGACAAAGTTGGCTGCTTAACCAGTTGAGCCACCTGAGTGCCCCTATATTTGCTTAAATTCTAATCAGGATTTATATACTTGAAAATGGTTATTATACTCGAATAAATACTGAGAAACTCAAGGATGATGTGCATGGGTATTTGGCTCTGTGCCAAACTTACTTGTACTTTCACGAAAAGCAGCTCAAATGTTTTGAACTTCTTGTTAGAATAGGTGAAAACCAACCTTCCCACAGGATGGAATAAGACTCAAGTGGATGATTTCAGCTGTCCTTTTATCTCTAGCTGGTGTCAAAGCAACACTTAACATACCTGTTACCGTGAATTCAGTGTCAGGGATGTGGGCAGGAGTGCTTAGAGCAAAGGGGGATAAAGAAAATTACTACTGTCATTTGAATGTCTCCCCAGAATACTTTTTTCTCCTTCCAGTATCAAAAAAAAAATGCCTGGTGGGGCGCCTGGGTGGCTTAGTCAGTTAAGCATCCGACTTTCGCTTGGGTCATGATCTCGCGGTTCGAGGGTTCGAGCCCCGCGTTGGGCTCTGTGCTGACTGCCAGCTCGGAGCCTGGAGCCTGTTTCAGTCTGTGACTCCCTCTCTCTCTGACCCTCCCCCTGCTCACGCGCTCTCTCTCTCTCTCTCTCTCTAGAAATAAATAAAACATTAAAAAAAAAATGCCTGGGGGGGGGACCACCTGGTGGCTCAGTCACATTCAGCTCAGGTCATGATTTCAAGGTTCTCGGGATGGAGCCTCGCATCTGGCTTCGTGCTAACAGTGCGAAGCCTGCTTGGGACTCTCTCTCTCTACCTCTCTCTCTCTCTGCCCTTCCCCCACTTGTGCTTTCTCTCAAAATAAATAATTTTTTTTTAAATGCCTGGGCCCACTCAGATCTTCTGAATTTTAACTCGTGGGGCCTGAGCATCCGATGATTCTGAGGTATGGCCAGGACGGACAGCCTCTTACCACACAGGTAGACGGACAGCTCGTGAGGAGATTTGTTTTACTAAATGCGTAGCAGCAGCCTGCCAGAAATTTTCTTACCAGTGTGTTGATTCTCATGCCTCCAAAAGTTAGATTCTGCTATCAGATTATGAGGGATTGTGCCGAGAGGAAAAATTTTAAACCATTTTTACTCCAGCTTTAGAATCCGAGTAGTGTGAGAAGTCTAGGAAAGTCCAAGTTACAACGCAGACAGAAGTACAGGAAAGAATTGTTGCAGCAGGATGTCCGGAGCGCCCCTCACTCTTGCCCCGCCTGTTCCCACTGTCTTCCTGGCCCCAGCTCTTTGAGCTTCCAGTCCTTGAGCAGACTAAAGTGCTTTGCAGATTCTCAAGATACCTTGAATATAATAGTTTTGTATTTCCTTTTTATGTTTTGCTGCCATGGATATGAATCATCATCTAGGGACTACTGAAAGAAGGTGATCTTTCAAATCTTTATAGGTCACACAGGGGTACTGAGACATATTCTGGAATTTGTTTCTCTTTCAGGTACTTCATTCTGAATTTTTTTAGGAAAACGGTCATGATGACTTTTTAAATTACATTTTTAGAAAATTACTGGAATAACGCATGGCCACTAATAAAAATCTTTTGTCCTCAAAACATTTTTCTTACACTTCGTGTTCCAACCAAAATTCCATCAGGAAAATGTCTCAGCCACACTGAAATACCACCTCACGCCAGTCAGAGTGGCTAAAATGAGCAAATCAGAGACCTCTAGATGCTGGCAAGGATGTGGAGAAACGGGCACCCTCCTACACTGTTGGTGGGAATGTCAACTGGCACAGCCCCTCTGGAAAACAGTGTGGAGGTTCCTCAGGAAACTAACAATAGAACTCCCCTAGGACCCAGCAATAGCACTGCTAGGAATTTACCCACGGGATACAGAAATGCTGATACATAGGAGCACATGTACCCCAATGTTCATAGCAGCACTCTCCACAATAGCTAAAACATGGAAAGAGCCTAAGTGTCCACCAACAGATGAATGGATCAAGAAGATGTGGTTTATCTATACCATGGAATACTACATGGCAATGAGAAACAATGAAATCTGGCCATGTGTAGCAACATGGATGGATCTTGAGGGTGTTATGCTGAACGAAATAAGCCAGGCAGAGAAGGACAAATATCATATGTTTGCACATATAGGAGGATTAGGAGGAACTTGACGGAGGACCATGGGGAGAAGAAGGGCAGAAATGGTGGCGGAGAGGGAGGGAGGCAAACCATGAGAGACTCTTGAATGCTGAGAACAAACTGAGGACTCATGGGTGTGGGGGGGAGGGGGGAGATGGGCAATGGAGGAGAGCACTTGTGGAGATGAGCACTGGGTGTTATATGGAAACCAACTTGACAATAAACTATTTGTTAGAAAAAAAAAAATGTCTCAGCATTTGGCAAGTCCATTTAATCTAAAGACGTACCTTTCTTTAGCACAGGAAAACTTTCTGTTATTTTTTTGGATTATTTTATCAACTCTGTCATCTCTTGTTCTCATGTTCTTAAACTCCTGTTAGATTGTTGGCCATGTGGCTCTATCCTGTGCCTCTTCAGTCATTTTGTAATGTCTTTATCTCATCCATTTTCTGAGTTTTTCTTAATATTTCTATTTTGCAGTCATTTAAAATTTCTAGGGGAACTTAGGTGGCTCATTCAGTTAAGTATTCCACTCTTGATTTTGGCTCAGATCATGATCTCACACTTTGTGAGATCAAGCCCCACATTGGGCTCTGTGCTGACAGCACAGAGCCTGCTTGGAATTCTCTCTTTGCCCCTCCCCTGCTCACTCGCTCTCTCAAAATAAATAAATAAACTTTTAAAAATTAAATTTCTAGGGGCACCTGGGTGGCTTAGTCGGTTAAGTGTCCGAGATTCACTTAGGTCATGGTCTCGAGGTTCCTGGGTTCGGGCCCCGCGTCGGGCTCTGTGCTGACTGCCAGCTCAGAGCCTGGAGCCTGTTTCAGTCTGTGACTCCCTCTCTCTCTGACCCTCCCCTGCTCACGCTGTCTCTCTCTCTCTCTCTCTCCTAGAAATAAATAAAATAGTAAAAAAAAATTAAATTTCTAGACATATTCTAATTCTCTGTGGCTTTCTTTTTTCCATAAAAGCTTATTTTGTGTCCATAATACTCTCCTGTAGCTTTACATATATGTAGATATGTAAAGCTTGTTTCTCCCACAGGCCTCTCCTAAGGGGAGAGCAGTTTACAGGTTCTGTAGGTGGGAGGGTGTGGTGGGTGGACAGGCAGGCTTCCCTAGAGCAGTTTGGAGACCTCTACCTTTGCCAAAACTAGGAAGGCTTCTTCTGTGTTTGCTAATTTGTTTAACTCCTCACCCTACTTTAAAAATATTCTTGAGGTCAGAATTCGACCTTGATCTGCTCTGCTTTTCTTTTTTTTTTTTTCCAAGTTTTTATTTTTAGTAATCTCTACACCCAGTGTAAGGCTCCAACTCAGTGATCTTGAGATCAATAGTCTCATGCTCTTCTGAGTCAGCCAGGGGCCCCTGGTCCACTTTTCTTTTGGATCTGCCATCCTTGGGAGCCCTCCCAAGGCACATCTCCCACTTTTCTTTGAAGCGTTCTCTGGTTCTGTCCCCCAGGCAGAAGCCACCCTTGTTGGCTTCTGTCTGTCTGAGAGACAGGAAGCAGGGGGCTCCGCACAGCTGTTTCAAAAGCCATTCTTGAATGAACTCCCCTAACAGTTGCCCCTCCGCTTCTCCTGCCCTTTCTCTCTGTTGACTCCACTTGGAGTTTCTTCACAGCTCCCCTGGGAGGGACCATATTTAATGCACCCTTGGTAACTTGTATTACGTTTTCCTCCCCCCTGGTTTCTCTGCTGATGCAAACCTGTCTGTTTCTCTGCCTGGAATTCTTCCAAATTCTTGGCCCCCTGATGGCATCCTTTCTTGTCTTCTCATATTATGGTTTCATTCTTCTTAAAAATTTGAATACACTTAGTTTATTCCTGAAAGCTCCTGTGAAGGAGACAGTAAATGTATCTTCTTCGTCATGCCTAGTGACCTAATGAGTATATGTAACATATAAATTCCTATTTTTTAAAATTATTTGTTTCAATTCCCACTTTAAAAATAAGTGGTAAGTAAGAATAGAGATTTTAAAGCCATTTACAGTTTCAGTTCAGACTGTGAAAGAGAATTCTTTCCTATGTGTGCCTTTAACTATTCAAGCAAGGCCATGGAAATTTATATGTGAATATTGTTTTCCCCCATTTTAAGTGACTGAAAATCTTTTGTTGGTTTTGTGAAATATATGCAAACTGGCTATACAATTTCATTTCAATATAATGTAGTACAGGGGCCTGCAAACCTTTCCTGTAAAGAGCCAGGTAGGAAATGCTTTAGGGCCATATGTCTGTGTCACAACCACTCCACTGTACCGTTGCGTGTGGAAGCAGCCACAGACAGGACATAAACTTTACTTATGGACACTGAAATTTGAATTCATATAGTTTTCCCATGTCATGAACTATTATGGGTTTTTTTTTCAAACATTAAAAAATGAAAGATCACAGGCAATACAAAACCAGGGTGCCAGCTAGATTTGCCTCATGGGCTGTAATTTGTGGATTCCTGGTCACAAAGGAAAATGCCTGTACTGTCAGCAGATTTTTCCTGTTAGCTTTCACATTTAACGCACCATTTTGGGGGCATGATGTAGTAACACAGACTTCATGTCTCAGTGGAGGGCAGTTCCACCACATTCTGTTAGTTTCTACCATGTCACATTTCACTTTGAGCTAGAAAAAGCCCGGTTTGTGGAAATGGTTTGTGGATATGGTCAACCAACTTCACAGTTGAGCACCAATTAAAATGGTTAACCTACGCTCTTGTCGTGGAGAGATTTCTCCTTCCTTAGGGATATTTTCTAGATGAATCTGATGTGACTGAAGGTATGGCTGAGCCTGGAAAACATCGTGGTGTTCTTGTATAGCCTGCTGCCTGGTGAAGAAAGGTCGTTTGGATTGTCACACTGTCTAGGTGCTATTATTTTTAGACACGTTAGGTTGAGAGCCCTGACCTTCACTCGGTGTCTCCAGTACTGCCGTGCAGGCTGTTACATTGCCTTGTACACTGTGTGCCGTGCCAGTGCGCGTGCCCTGAGGGCAGTGACATCGGCAGATGGAGGAGGTGGAATTCGACCTCTGTTCAGTTCTGTGTGTATGCTGGCAGGGCACCATTGCAGTTGTCCTGACTGTCTGTGCTGTCAGAGATGCTGATGAGCATGAGTCCAAGGTGCAAGGAACTTTCTCCAGAGCCGGACCTCTCAGTAATTGTGCAATCTTGAAAAACTGTGTACTTATCTCTTAACCTCAGTATCTGTTTCTGTGAATATAGTACCTCCTTTGCCAGATTGTTGGAAAGAGCAATGAAAACACATGGAACTAGTATGGCATATGCCAGACTTTCAAAAATGAACAGCCTTCTCTTTAAACCAAGAAAATGAGCTCCACTACATATGATAGAATAGCTAACATTTAACTCACCAGTTAGGATGTATATTTAGTTTAACTCAATCCTCACAGTAACCCAGTGAAGTACATGAGAATAATCCCCAACTGAAGAAACTGAGGCACAAAACGGTGAATAACTTGTTCAGGGTCCTGTTAGTAAAAGGAGGAGCTGGGATTTGAAGCGAGGCAGCCTAACTTGAGTCCCTGTGTTTAAGACTGTTTTTGCCTCTGCAAAACTGTAGCCCGACCTTAGTGAGAAAAGTTGAAGTTTTGGCCATAGGGGTTTTACAGACGAACATACCAGATTGCCGAGTGCTCCAAGCTTACCTGTTATATTCGGTTAGTAGTGCTCAACAACAGAAATTTGAAGACTGGACATTGGCTAAAATACTTAACCTTCGCTATGAAGTCATATCATCCTGAATTGCACTTAGAATCCAGCCCCTAGGATTAGGAATTAACGTACTACACGTCCACCCTCCTACACAAAATTTGAAGGCGGATGTGCGTTTATCAGGTCGACCTGCCTACTTCCCCAAAGAGAAGGTCCCAGCTACAGTCTCACAAAATTCTAGATAGTTACATTTCATAGTGACTCAGGACAAGTCACTTAAACTTAGGAACCTTAGTGTCCTCATCTATGAAAGAGCCAAGGAGTTTTTGAGAGGGTAACGGGGATCACAAGTCAAAGTACTCAGTAAAACGCTCTACCAGTGTAAGGCAGTTCTTCCATCAGTGATTGACAGGATTCCTTGGGACTTTGCTGTCTCTTGGCATCTTTTCTTAGTGTGTGTATGTATGTATGTATGTATGTATGTATGTATGTATGTATGTATGTATGTATGTGGTTAATTACCCTAAGAAGCCTAATGAAAATTAAATACTGAACAAGGGAAGTAAGCTTTCTGAAGTGTTTCAACACACGGCCAGCAGATGGCAGCATAGGATTGCTGTTTTCATGATAGCTTCCTGTGACGTCTGTCCTTTACAGTTTTTGTATACTTTGCTCTTTGAGGTTTCCTTGGGCCCGGGGTTGGTCAGCTCCAGCAGCTTCCCAGGTGTGTATGCAGATTATCCTGGTTTTTGTTTAGTTTTTGCCCAAGCCACAGTTTCAGGAGACTAAACTTGTGAGAGAAATTATTCACAGACGGAATGGTTTGGGCAAACTCCAGAATATGCAACTGCTGGGTAACTAGAGAAACATTATGTGGAGCAATGTCTTTCTGTTGTGATTTCTAAGTGCTGTTAGGACTGCTTGGAATGGTAGGCCCAGTCGGTTTGGGTCTCAAGTGTTAGGATTCTCATGCAGCATTCTGATTATGGTGTGAAGGTGTTTCATTAAGTCGTGATCATTTCCCTCTGATGGTTGGCACTCAGGAACTTATACTGTAGTCTGCCTGTTGCTTTAGAAGTATGTATAATTGGTGATATGAGGAGAAAAATTTTATTCTGTATTTAGTGATTAGCCCACTTTGATTTCTAGGAAAGGGATGACTAAATGGGGATGTTTATATACTACCAACGTATTTCAGAAATACAGTGAATTCTCTGGCAACTCTTTTCAAAGGCTATTATGAGGAAGGGAAGAGTTATTTGTTCCTATGAAGTAAAATAGCAGTGAGGTATTCATGCAAGGAGTGAAGATACCTGGTTCTAAATGTATACGGAAATAAGCTTTTAGAAAAAGGAAAAGGCAGGAGTGGCCTGACTATCCTAACTAGGCATAAGAAATCTATTTTGATCTGTCTGTTGCCTGTATAAGTTACATAATGTGTATCACATTGAGGATGATGACTGACACTTTTTCTAGTAAAGTGCATGGGGGAAGAAACAATACAATATGGGGTCAAATCAAAAATACCCATCTCCAGGGGCACCTGGGTGGCTCAGTCAGTTAAGTATCTGACTCTTGACTTCAGCTCAGGTCAGGATCTCACACATGATTCGCGAGTCAAGCCCTTCATGGGGCTCCGCGCTGGCAGCACAGAGCCTGCCTGAGATTCTCTCTCTTCCTTCCTCTCTCAGCCCCTCCCTGGCTCACGCTCACTGTCTCTCAGAATAAATAAGCATTTAAAAAAAGTGACTTCCTTGTACTGAGAAGAACCTAAAAAAAAAAAAATACCCATCTCTAAGTACATCTAAAACTTACCTACAAGCCAGTCTGAGTGCCAAATAAAGTTTAGCAGAAGTTTTTGTCGAGATTTCATACTTTGCAGTATCTTGATTACCACGGGAACGAATTATTTATACTGTCTCACCTGAGGAAATTGGCTTTGGCTGTTGAGTACCCTGGACCTTTGGGGATCCTTTTAAAATGCCATATAGCAATCCCTATTATGGCATAAAACTTAAGCTAGGATGGCTTAAAATCTTGAAATTGGGCATATATTTATACGTGGGAAGAATTTGTTTTTATTTCTCTGAAGGAAAAAAAATGAATGTTATTTTTTTTAATAACAGGTGAGAAACAGTGAGAATTGATACGAAGTCATTTTTCCACTTTATAAAGGGCATAATAAGAGCCCTTAACTCCTAGGATTGTTAAGAGAATTAACTGAAAATGCAGTTAGAGCAAGAAGAATTTGTAAATGGTGCATGTTAAGTATTCAGTAATCCTTAGCTGTCACTGGCATCATTTTTTAGGATGGGGAGAAAGACAGATGCCCCATAATCTTTAGCTTTCTTATGTTCTCACATTTTATAGCCTTACTACATTGTAGTCCTTATGTGGGTCTAAGCCCTGGTTGGCACTGTGTTTTAAGAGCAAAACTAGTAGTCGAAATGTTTTGGTTTTTCCCCCTCTGGTACATAATAAAAAGGTTTTATTACAGCATGGGGACAAGGCCCAGGGGCAGAAAGAACTGCTATGTGTGAAGTCTTTATGTGTTCGCTTTTAGTTATTAATTCCCTAGCTTGGGATTTTGCACTTGCTTTGACATGTCTGTATGTTATCAGGAAGTTTTGGTAAATACAGCCTTAAGAAATAGTTATTTAAGCTTAGATGTTCTTGGGACTAGGAACAGAAAAGAAAAACCAAACACATGGGGGAAAAATGAGTTGGGATTTCCCTAAATCCCTCCTTTCTTTGGTCTCAACTTTATGACAAGAATCTTTTTGAAGTATAGAAAATCTAGGTTGGATATTAAAAATATAAAGACAGAGGTAAGGGAAGATTACCCATGATTTGGGGATAGTTGTAGTCTCTGCAGCAGCATGGAGACAGCTTTACAGCAGTGATCACCTAGCTTTTGTGACCTTATGTGCTACCAGTTTAAAACAAATTTAGTTATGTGCTCTGTGTTTGTATGAGTTGTATACATGTCTGCTTTCAATCTATTGTATCATTTTTTTTAATGTTTTATTTATTTCTGAGAGAGAGTGAGTGAGTAGGGGAAGGTCAGAGAGAGGGAGATACAGAATCTGAAGCAGGCTCCAGGCTCTGAGCTGGCTGTCAGCACAGAGCCCGATGCAGGGCTCGAACCCACAAACCGCGAGATCATGACCTGAGCCGAAGTCGGAGGCTTAACCAACTGAGCCACCCAGGTGCCCCTATTGTATCATTAAAAAAATAGATTTTTAATATTTAATTTTGAGAGGGCACAAGGGGAGGAGCAGAGAGACAGAGGACCTGAAGCAGGCTCTGCACTGACAGCAGAGAGCCCAATGCAGGGCTGGAACTCAGAAAGAGTGAAATCATGACTTGAGCCGAAGTCATATGCTTAATCAGTGGAGCCACCCAGGCGCCCCTAATGTTTTATTTTATAAGAAATGTTTTAGACTCATATCTTTATTTTTATCCTTACAATAATCCTGGTCATATAAAGATATAAAACACATGTTTTTAGGATGGATAAAAGCAGGTTGATGGCAGAGATAACTAAGTCGTTAGCTAATGGCATGCAACAAGTAGAAAATCAGTCCTACACACATGCATAATTATTTCTGTATCTCTACATCTTATGTGTTTAGTAAACGAAACATGAATTCATCCTGAAGTCTCTGACTCTAGCTCAGTACCACATGATTCATTCTAGCCTTTTTTCCTCTCTGTCAGTGAGAATTAAGGTTCCCATCATTCACTACCCATTTACATGTTCAACCCCAACATATATGAAGCAGTTTGAAATTGTTAATGCCTACTACACTTGTGAGAAACTTTGCTAACTAGAATACAGTTCCTTTAGCCTTGAGCCATGTAGTTTCCCATTAAAAACTGTTTTTCAAAATTAGTCCGATCATAGCTCCTTTTTTACTGAACCCCTTTTGTGAGATTGCCATACATTTATTTGTAATACAGTTAGAGTCATTTGTCAGTCTGCATTCCCTCTGGAGATCCTTCCATCCCCTGGTTGATATTTTAAATTTGTACATATTAAAGTGTAGTCCTTTTGACAGCTGTTTGGATTTTGACACATGCATAGGATTATGTCTCTACCACTCTAGGACTATACAGATCAGTCCCATCATCCCAAGTACTCCCCTAGTTAGCCCCCGCTCCCCTCCATCCCCTGGCAACTACGAATCTGTAGTATTGCCTTTTCCAAAATGTCACATGAACACAGTCACATAATATGCAAGTTTTAGGATTTGGCTTCTTTCACTTACCGAATGCACTTGAGACCCATCCATGTTGCAAGGATGACTCTTGAAGATCAACAGCTTGATCCTTTTCACGGCTGGATACTGTGTTATTTGCAGTTGTTTATCCATTCCCACGGTGAAGGGCATCTTAGTAGCTTCCAGTTGGGGGTGATTATTAATAAAACTGCTTCTTAACATTTGTGTACATATTTTTTTGCAGGAACATAAGTTTTCAGTTCACTTAGGTAAAATATCCAGGGTCACGAGTTCTGGGTCATAGATCAGTCCATGCTTTATAAAAACCTGCCAGACTGTCTTCTGGAGGGGCTGTACCTGGGAAGTTTGTGAACAGTAGGTATCATTTCTTATTTAAATATTTGATAGACCTAGCAGGGAAGGCCACAGGGCCTGGGCATGATAGGTGGATATCCTCGCTGCCCTACTTGAACTACTCGCATCGAGCTTGAGGAGCGGGAGCAACTAGCCCCGGGACAGGAATGGCACCGATCACGCTGTGCTTACCTAAGTTCAGTACGTTTCGCGAGCAGAAGCTTCTGTTTGTTGTATGCCTTTGGTCTGTATCCAGAGCACTGACATAGTTGGTTTCGACAGCTCTGTTTAGGTTTACAGTGCCTTTGGGGGAGAGGCTACGCGGGCTTCCTCATGCCCTTCGTATCCAGAGTCTGCTGCTTCAGCGTTCTTCCCTCTTGTATCACCCCCACCCCGCCGCCAGCAAACTAAACACGTGTAATAGCCTCCAAAAATTCTCTCGCGTCCATCTCTAGCCACTACATTTCTCTCCCTTTGAGGGCAAAGTTTCCTCGGAATATGTCTCTCATCTCTTCCTGTTTCCTTTTTTCCCCACGACTCCACCAAAACTTGGAAATGGCTGTTGTTAAAGTCACTTAAGTTTTCCTTGTTACTAAATCCAGATGGTCTGTCTTTCTTTTGCTTGAACTGTCAGTAGCATTTGACACAAGAGGGAACTACTACTTCATGGATGAAACACTTTCTTGACTTCGTTTCCCGGAAGATCAGGCTCCCCTTATCCTTCTATTTCTCTGGCTTATCGTCCTCAGATTTTTACCACGTCTTTTCCAGTTTGCCGCAGAGCTCAATCCTTCGACCTGTTTCTTTTCTCTCTAAACTCCCTTTAGTCTCAAGTGTCCAGTAACTTCTCCTAAATGTTTATTTCCAGTGTGTCCCTCTCTCCTGAACTTCATTCGTATCTAATTGCTAAGCTCTGATTTTCTGCAAACCCCGTCAAATCTTCCTAGCCAGTACTGGCACCTTCATCTTTCTGGTTGCTCTGCTGGCAACGCTCAGGACCTTATTTTCCACTCTTTCTCTCACAAACCACATCCAGGTTATCCCCAAAACTTACTGGCTCCAATTTTAGATTTATTCAGAATCCATTCACTTTAAGTGCTGTCACTAGTCCAGGCTACCACTGTCTTTCGCCTGGATGGTTGGAATTGTCCACTAATGGCTTTTCTATGTCTGTCCTTATTTCGTACATTGTAGTGTATTTTTAATACATCAGCCAGTGAGATTTTTTTTTTTTTTGTAAATCAGATTCTTATTCCTGCTTAACATTCTCCAGCGGCTTCCCATTTCAGTTAAAGGCTCAAGTCCTTAGAATGGCCTACAGTGCCACCTATAATCTGCTGCCCGGTCCTCCCTGCTTCACTTAACTCGTCTTTATTCATTCTGTGTATCATTTCGGTGCCTTGCTGTTTATCAACCCTGCCAAGCATGTTCCTTTCTCAGGACTTTTGCATTTGCTGTTCCCTCTGCCTAGAATGTTCGTTCTTCCACTGGATCTTCATAAGACTTAATGGATTTACTACCTTACCATCTTTACCTCTCTGCTCAAATTCCATCCTTTAGAGAGCAACCCACACAGATTAGCAACTCCTCACTGGCTAGCATTCCCTATCTCCCCTTCTTCCTTTATTTTTTCTCCATAGCAGTTTTCACCATATGACTATCATCTTGTATTTCTCCGCTAACAGCAGAAGCTCCATGAAGACAGAGATTTTAGTCACTTCACTGGTCTGTCTCCCGTGGGCTAGAGTACTCATCTGGTGTCTAGTATGTTTGTGTTTGAGAGAGCCAGGCAGGACTTTATGGGGGCTACCTGGGATGGCCACATAAGTGGTTTAGTCAGGGATTAGAGCTCCATATTTTAAGTCTTACTTTTTTTATGGTCTTTTTCTGGTTATTGTTATCCATTCTGATTATTTTAACCCTTATTATACCCTACCCATTCCTCATAGTAAGTACTTAGTTTTTCTCTCATTAGTTCATGTGCATTAATCTTTCCCCAAACACTTGCTAACTTCTTGAGAGAAAAGATCCAACACACATCTTACTGGTATGAAGTGCCTTCCCAAAACTCAGAAAACTGGGAAATAAGAACGTAAAGTTAATGTATTATGGACAGATTATCCCTGAGGACTGTGAGATTAGATTAGATTAGATTAGATTAAGAAGATTTTAGTTTTGGGGCACCTGGGTGGCTCAGCTGTTTGAGTGCCCGACTTCGGCTCAGGTCATGATCTTGGAGTTGGTGAGTTTAAACCCCGTGTGGGGCTCGATGTCATCAACTCATAGCGTGTTTTCAGATCCTCTCCCCCCCACACCCCCGTTCCTCCTCTGCTCATGCTCTCTCACTCTAAAATAAACATTAAAAAAAATGAGAGTTTTGTCCAAGACCACACCTAAGAGAGTAGTAAAAGGTTAAGATGCAGAGCGCACGGTGCACATAGCCTGCCGCCCTCCTGTAGGAGTGGGTAGACCAGCAGAGACATCGTTCAGCAGCATCTGTTCTCTCTCCCCGTTCAGGCTCACGATGCGACCTGTTGATCATTAGTCAGCTTCCCAGGTACTTTACTGCTAGAAGGCATGTGCTGGGTCACTTTGTTATTACAGAACTTGGTATTCATGTTTGCATCAGTCCACCTTAGGGACCATCTTTCAGTTTTCTTTAAGATCCAAGGAGCAGAGAGGAGACTATAATAATACTCCCTAACAATTTCTCTCTACCCAGTATCTTCAAATTGTATCCTAATGACATCTTTTGTAGGTAAATGAATCCACAGTGAAACAAGAGCAAAAGGTCTATGCTAGTAAAACTTTTTTTAAAAAACTTTTTAAATATTTTATTTATTTCACAGAGAGAGAGAGAGACAGCATGAACACAGGGGAGGGTCAGAGAGAGGGGGAGACACAGAACCTGAAACAGGCTCCAGGCTCTGAGCTAGCTGTCAGCACAGAGCCCGATGCGGGGCTCGAACTCACGAACTCCAAAATCATGACCTGAGCCGAAGTCGGCCGCTTAACCAACTGAGCCACCCAGGCGCTGCTAGTAAAACTTTTTTTAAAGGCTTATATTCAGTGCATTCCATACCCAGATACAGTTGACTCTTGAACCACACGGTTAGGGGTACCAATGCCCTGCAGTTAAAAATTTGCATGTAAAAATAATTTGCATGTGACTTTTGACTCCCCAAAATTCCACTAATAGCCTACTGTTGACAGGAAGCCTTACTGATAATATAAGCAGTTGATAAGCACATATTTTGTATGTTAACTGTATTTTATGCTGTATTCCTACAGGAAAGCAAGCTAGAGAAAAGAACATGTCATTAAGAAAATCATAAGGAAGAGAAAATACACTTAGAGTACTGTACTATAAAAAATCCACATATAATCGAATCACATGTTCAGTCTGTGTTATTTGGGCTCAGCTGTACTGTTAACACGTGAAGTTGTCCATTTTGGGTCTCAAATATGAGAGGAATGGTACATGCAAGTTTTCTCAAGAGAAATATGTGTGCCTCTGGTACAAATAATAGAGGTGTTGTTTTGAAGTTGCCACGAGTTCTAACCTAGATTCATTTTTCAAAAAAATCTCGAGGAAATGAGGCTCCTTTGACAGGCCCTAACTTGAAAGCAGGGTCAGCAGGTCTTGAGAGCTATGCACAGTTAAACAGTGAGGGAACCAGGAGTAGAATTGGTGTGCTGACAGCTGTCCCGGTCGGGCCTTAGTGCTTAGCTATACGACAGTGTCCTTCACTGTGTTTGCTGTAAAGCTTTGTCTTTTGAGGGCAAATTTAGTTTTTGAAAACCACCAAAAGACTTTGAGAGGCCGAGACACAAATAAGATAGGTGATCAGATTTCATAATTTGCAGTTAGTCCAAAATGAGTTGGTTTTAACGAGAGTGTTTTCCTTGAGTGTTGTGGCCAAAAGCCTATAAATACATTTTCAAAACTAAACCCCAAAAAGGACGACAGTATGATGGAATTGACTATCCATTTGCTTCGTTTCACATCTACACAGCAGTGTCACAATAATAACAATACAAACACTACCACTACTAATTATGATCACTGAAAAGTTTACACAATCAAGAGTTGTGTGCTTTTCCAACTAAGCCAGCCAAGCGGCCCCAGTTGAAAATTTTTAAATTGAATATATATTTTAAAATATTTATTCTTGAGAGAGAGAGAAAAGATAGAATGCCAAGCAAGTTCCACACGAGCCTGATGCAGGGCTCAAGCTCTTGAACCACAGGATCAAATCATGACCTGAGCCAAAATCAAGAGCCAGACGCTTAACCGACTGAGCCACCCAGATGCCACTTGAATATATTTTTTTTAAAAATGAATATATTTTCCTCATTCCGGTCCCTGCTCCCTGCCCCTTTTTCTTTTTCTTTTTTTAAATGTTTTATTTATTTCTAGGAGAGAGAGAGACAGCGTGAGCAGGGAGGGTCAGAGAGAGAGGGAGTGACAGACTCTGAAACAGGCTCCAGGCTCTGAGCTAGCAGTCAGCACAGAGCCCGACGCGGGGCTCGAACCCATGAACCGCGAGATCATGACCCAAGCGAAAGTCAGACGCTTAACTGACTAGGCCACCCAGGCGCCCCTCCCTGCCCCTTTTTCAGTTGTATTAAATCTTCATAAATTCATTGTAGGATCACATAGCCATTATATATTGTATTCTCTCAACTTCATTTAAACTTGATTTTCTAAGTAGCTATATATTTAATGCTTACCACTCATCTTGTATCAAAGTCTTATCGTTTTGGTCTGAAACTAGTGCTCTAGTTCCAGAGGTGGCAGACTTTTCCTGAAGAGGGCTAGATAGTACACATTTAGGCTTTGAGAGCCGAAAGTGATCTTATTCCATATTGTGTGTGTGTCTGTGTGTAACAATCTTTAAAACCATTCCTAGCTCGCAGACTGTGCAAAAGTGCCTCTGGCTACAGTTTGTCAGCCCCGCTCCTTTCCTCAGGAAGGGCTGATGGAGTCAGTCAATATTCCCATGTTGCTAGGTACAAATTCTTTGCTCACATGTAGATGAGCCATGTATATAAAGTTTGAGTCATATATTTCAAATACGTAACTTCACTTTCTTCTGGCATACAGCATTGCAGTTGAAGTCTGATGATCCTCTTAATTTACTTTCCTTACGAGTTACTTGATGTTTTTTGCCTAGGTACCCAAGGGGTTTGTTTTCTTTTTCTTTACAGTCCAGTTGGTGTTGGTCATTCTGGGTTGATATTCTCAGGTATGTGATGTGTTTTCCAATGTGTAGTTTCAACTATTTTTAAATTTTTTTTTCCTTAAGTTTTCTTTTTTTTAGAATAACAGATAAGGCGGACCTCTACATATATATATGTGTATATATATATATATATTAAATATATCCACAATACGTGTCTTTTTTTAATGTCATATAGTTGTTGTTGTTTTCTTTTAAGCCATTTTATTTTTTTCCAGCTTAATGGAGGTATAATTAAGAAAACAGTATATATTTAAGGTATATACCACATGATGTTTCAAATACACTGTGAAATGGTTACCCCAACCAAGCTAATTAATGCCCCTGTCACCTCACAGTTACCTTGTGTGTGTGTGTTGAGATCACTGAAGATCAACTCTCGTAGAAGATTTCAAGTATACAATACCGTAGTATTAGCTATAGTTACCATGAGGAAATTACCTCTCCAGAACTTAATTCAATCCTCCATGATTGAAATTTTCTACTCTCTAAAGTTTTTGTGATTTATAGCCTTTAGTATTTGTTTCATTTTTTTTGTGTTGGTTTTCCTGCTACAAGAATTCCTTTTATCCATATGTTGGATCTTCTTTGATTAAAATAAGCACATAATATTTGTTACTATCTCTCAAATGCTCCTTTTTTTAAAATTATTGATTCCCTTTGTTGCCTTATTTCTGAGTTTCTTATTTCTGATTTAGGCTATTTTATCATCTTCTTAATGACGTGTGGCTGCTCATTTGCAGTAAGATACGGTTTTGGTTTGCTTTCTGGGCATGTCTTTCTGGTTTGCTTTCATTGTCTGAAATGGATGTTTTTCTCTTTATGTGAGGGTTTTTCTAACTTTATAAAAAGAAGTATGGTTCAAGATGGTTTTCCGGGCTTTACAGAACTCCTCAAACCTTAGACTCCTGTTGGACACTATTACTCTCTTTTTCATGTTCATTTTTGCATACTTGTTTATTTTATCACAATAACCACCCCAAAACTCAGCTTGACAAAGATACAGTAGGAGGGTGTGAGCAATCCTGTTGAAACTAAGCTTCACCAGGCTAGTAGTTTGCTTGGAGCCTGACACATGCCAAGTATTGCCGTACATTTCAAATTTAAAATATCCTGTGGGACCCCTGGGATCTTGCTGTGGTGCCTGTGATGTTCTGGCCCACAGTTTGGGTGATGCTGCTGTTCTGGACACTACACTTGGAAACCCAGTAAGACCTTTAACTTCTTTTTTCTTAAAAACCAGATATACAGAAGAAAGATTTCCAAAGTTGTATTACCAGCCAAGAAGAAAATTTCTTCTTTTAGACCCATGCACTCAGATAGGCAAGCAGATTGACAAAAGTATTTTAATATATTCAAATCAAACACTTTGGAAACAGGTGTGTGCATGTGTTTGTGCATGTATGTGTGTGAGAGAAAGAACAGCCTGGCTTAAATGTATGATGTGTTTCTTTGCCTTAATTTAATTTTCTTTCTGGGGGAAACAAACTATGTTGAGTTAATGAATAGGAACAATAGAGAGCATGCTTGCATGCTTATGACCTTGATGTTTAAGGACATTTGGCGGTAAATATTTGCATTTGCTTTTGTGACCTGGCACAGTGAATATGATTGACTACTAGTTTCAGATGCAGTCAGTCAGCCTGCCAGATCATGTGTTTTATAGGAAAACTGTATCTGTGTTTCTTTTAAGTTTATTTATATTTGAGAGAGAGAGAGAGACAGCACAAGCAGGGAGGTTCAGAGAGAGAGAGGGAGACACAGAATCTGAAGCAGGCTCCAGGCTCCGAACTGCCAGCACAGAGCCCAACGCGGGGCTGAAGCTCTCGAACCATGAGATCATGACCTGACCGGAAGTCAGACACTCAACCTACTGAGCCACCTAGGCGCCCCAGAAAACTGTGTGTCTTTGAAGAGAAGGCAAGGATATGGATGTGGTAGGGAACTCCAGATTCCTCCACACCAACATTCATCATACACAGGCTCTTGGAGGTTGCTCCAAGTAAAACCTGACCTTTATGCTGTACTGAAGAGAAAAAAAAGGCATCACCTGCTTACAAGTACAATTTCTCTCATGTTAATTAATGGGAGATTGTGCTCTCCTTTCCTTAGTGAATTATAATCTATCAGGATAAAAAGTGGAGCACCAGAAAATGCTTTCTGCTCCTTTCACCCCCATTCCTCCTCACAGGATCCCAGGAGATGTGGGCAACCTTCTCTTACCCCTATACCTCCAACCCCTTTTCTGGATTCTTAAAAAAAATCTGACAGTTGATATTATAGACTATATTGCTCAGTGATGTTCAGAGCCTGCAGAAAGCCAGAGCCCTGATGTGTAGTAGACATCTAAGAGAAATGGATATGGATTTAACCTAGCTGTCACTTTCCATAACAGAGGGATCTATATAGATGCGGTGGCCAGAGCAACAGCTTGCTATAACCTAATCTCTTTCCCAGGATTAACATGGGCTTCCTAACATCTGGCTTTTTCCAAACCAGCCTTCAAATTTTTACTAAAATATTTAGAAAAAGGAATGTGGATTTTGTTGAGCCATGCTTTCATTAAGACTCGGTTTATAAATTATAAAGGCAATTCCTAAATTAGGAGAGGCCATAAAGATCAGGATATTTCTCCCTTATAAGAATTATCTTAGTTCATCAGAAACCGACTTTAACCTCAGTATTTCAGTTACCTGTCCTAATAGAAGTCTAGAACCTGGAAATGCCTTCAGTCCACCTCTGTGGAGATAGCTTTCTCCACGAACATGGCACCATTGCCCTCTGTCGGGTTCTTGGCTTCCAGGGACAGTGACTGTTTTATGTTCTGGCTGAGCGGCGCGTGTAACTGTGCTCTCCTTCCCCGTAGTGTGCTCCATGGGACACGGCACGAGCAGGCTCTATAGTGCTCTCGCCAAGACCCTGAACAGCAGCGCTGCCTCCCAGCACCCAGAGTATTTGGTGTCACCTGATCCAGAACATCTGGAGCCCATCGATCCTAAAGAACTCCTTGAGGAATGCAGGGCTGTCCTGCACACTCGACCTCCCCGGTTCCAGAGGGATTTTGTGGATCTGAGGACAGATCGCCCCAGCAGCCACCCGCCTATCAGGGTCATGCAGTGGAACATCCTTGCCCAGGGTACGCCTGATGCTTTCGTGCCTGGGCAGCCACATTTGCCGTGACTGCCGTTCTGTGTCTGCACATCCCTAAAGCACTGATGGCTTATGTGGAGGGAAGAGGTGTGGGCAGATAGAGGTGGAAGAGGATAGGGTGACTGGGGCGGGTGAGGAGGATGGGGTGAGGAGCTCCCAGAAAGGGAGCCTTCTGGTTTTCACTAACAAGTCCAGCAACTCAAGATTTATACCATGTCTTCCATATTTGTAAGCTCTCCAAATACAATGTCTGCCTCCTAGCACATCCGTAGTTAAAGGACCCTGTCTTTTATCATCCTCAGTCTTTCTGCAGCCTACAGTTTTCAGTCCATAGCACTAAGGTAGCATTTCCAAGCAGAAACTAAGTCTGTTGAATGGATAAGATATAGAACTTTTATGCAGGGAATGGGGGCTCTATGGGTGGTGGTGAGTCTGGTTTTGGTTTTTTTTTTTTTTTTTTTTTAAAGAAAAAAATTTTTAATGTTTATTTTTGAGAGAGCACACACAAGCAGAGGAAGGGCAGAGAAAGGGGGACAGAGGATCAGAAGTGGGTTCTGCACTGACAGCACAGAGCCTGATGCAGGGCTCGAATCCACGAACCACAAGATCATGACCTGAGCCAAAGTCAGATGCTTAACCGACTGAGCCACCCAGGCACCCCGAGTCTGGGTGTTCTTGAGCCCAGATTCCCAACCATATGCATCTATATAACCTGAGGCCAAAGAAATAATGCTTTAGTTCATTAAAATTACGTTGTTATGGCAGAAAGGCTGCCTTTCCTAGGTCTGCTGAATTAAAAAGATATATCCATTAACTCTCTGTAGAACTGCCTTTCATGTTGCGGTTGAAATTTTAAGAAAAACAAAGCCAGCTTTTTTAAGAAGGGCATATACCCTGACTTTCCAGTATTTGATATGATCCACCCCCCACCTAGGTGTTTATCCGTAAATAGGAAAAGCTGCCTATTTAAAATAGGTTTTCTTCATTCCAAGTAGTGTCTGCATCAGTTCTTATGGATCATTATGATTAGTGTTAAAATAAATGTTTAGGTGGGGTGCCTTGCTGGCTCAGTCAGTAGAGCATGTGACTCCTGATCTTGGGGCTGCTGTCAGTTTTAAGCCCATGTTGGTTGCAAAGATTACTTGAAATCTTTAAAAAAAAAAAATTAGTGTACAAAGTTAAATATTTACTTCATCTGACATAGTTTAGATCCCAGGGATTGTAAAGAACACTGTTCAAAGCTGAAACTTAAGATCTTCTATCTTAGAATACAGTCACATGAGACAGTTCTAATATGAAAGAAAATAAATTGCTGGCCACATCTGGATAGTAAGGGGTTATTTAGTTTGGTGGGTTAATGCAGATTAGACAGAGAAGAATACCCCAAATGATCTGAAGGAGAGGAAGCCTTCTGAGGGTCTTAAGTAGCATCCAACCTAAGGAGACTTGCAGGTACTTAGAAGTCATGGTTCTGTGGTAGCTGACAGCAGCCTGGCTTTCTTATTTCAGCTCTTGGAGAAGGAAAAGACAACTTTGTACAATGCCCTGTGGAAGCTCTCAAGTGGGAAGAAAGGAAGTGTCTCATCCTAGAAGAAATCCTCGCCTACCAGCCTGACATACTGTGCCTCCAAGAGGTGGACCACTATTTCGACACCTTCCAGCCGCTCCTCAGTAGATTGGGCTATCAAGGCACGTTTTTCCCCAAGCCCTGGTCACCTTGTCTAGATGTAGAACACAACAACGGACCAGATGGCTGCGCCTTGTTTTTTCTCCAGAACCGATTCAAGCTAGTCAATAGTGCCAATATCAGGCTGACGGCCATGACACTGAAGACCAATCAGGTGGCCATTGCACAGACTCTAGAGTGCAAGGAGTCCAGTCGACAGTTCTGTATCGCCGTCACCCACTTGAAAGCACGCACTGGCTGGGAACGATTTCGCTCAGCTCAAGGCTGCGACCTTCTCCAGAACCTCCAGAACATCACTCAAGGAGCCAAGATCCCCCTTATTGTTTGTGGGGACTTCAACGCAGAGCCAACAGAGGAGGTCTACAAACACTTTGCTTCCTCCAGCCTCAACCTGAACAGTGCCTACAAGCTGCTGAGCGCTGATGGGCAGTCAGAGCCTCCATACACGACCTGGAAGATCCGGACCTCGGGGGAGTGCCGGCATACGCTGGATTACATCTGGTATTCTAAACACGCTCTGAGTGTGAGGTCAGCCCTCGATCTGCTCACTGAAGAACAGATTGGACCCAACCGGCTACCATCTTTTAATTACCCTTCAGACCACCTGTCGCTAGTGTGTGACTTCAGCTTTAATGAGGAACCCGATGGACTTTTATAAATGCTTATCTGTATTCTTCATCACAAGAGTCTTAACCAGGGACATTTCAGGAAACTGAAAATAGTTTAACAAGTTGCCTGAGGAAGGATTCCCAATTTCTTTTACATCATTTTCATGTTTCCAGCATGCCCTTGGGAACCTAGGAATCCCATTAGTACACAAACCTTGTCCATTAAAACCTACAGCAAAAAAAGGGTGTTTGCACTCCAGTTTTGGCTTGTATTGTTTTCTTTCCCTTAGCGTTACATTTTGGTCATTTAAAGGCATTTAAATTAGACTTGTTTTGTAGCTTTTTCAGTTTAAGGATGCTATATGAAAATAGACTTGCTTGAGGCCTCCATAATTAATAATAAGCATACAGGAGCAATTTCTCTAGATAGTGTTTCAAGTTATTTATTTGTGGGTTTTTAAAATGTCAACAAGATATGCATGGCAATATTTATTTTTTTATATCTTCACTTAAGATTTAAGTAAATCTATGAACATTTTAAACCCATGCAAAACCTAAGTTATAGAGTAATTTATAGTGATTTTCTTAAATCTCTAAGATATTTTTACTTCAGGTCTAACAGTAGTAGTGTACATAGGGACTGTGTAGCCTGAAGGCATTTTTTTGTTGTTGTTATGTAAGTGGAAATATCTGGTTTCCTTGATGCATTCTGCATCAGTAATCCTTGCTCTGCCTCCATGTCCCCATTATTGTGTTTCTTAAAGAGATTCCATGGCCAGTCTTCATTCTTTAATCACTGTTACGCATTTATAGTTTTCCATTGGAATGCTATGGTATATACATTTGCAGTCACCCAGGGTCTATTTGTATTGGACTGTGCTTTTCACTATAGGTTATTTATGTGGCAGCAGCCAAGAAAGTAAGTGAGACCTGCTCTTCAGAGATGGGAAACTAGAAAGCCTATTAATGAAGCTGTCATTGAAATGTCCTAAGATAGCCAGGTGACTAGTTCAAAATGTCTAGGAAGAAGAATATAAAAAGCTAGAAAGATAACCTGGAATTCTCTTCCATAGGAAATAAAAGTGGCAAAGATAACTGGTGAAGCCCCCTCCAAACAAAATTTCAACAAATAACCTATTGGTAATAAACTGGTAAATATTTTAACCCGTGAGTTGTAAATATTTAAGAATAATAAATGGTCTTTTAAAGCTAGTGCTTTTAATTATCTTCTTTTTAAGTCCAAAAAGAATCTGGGAGTAGGTCTGATCTTTCAGTACTGTTAACATGGTGACCGACAGTATCCATTTACACACAGACCTTCATTTTCAAAGCAAAGGTGGATCTGTCGCTACACATGAGAGGCATCTCTGCTGTGCTTATGTAGTATCTCTAGGCATCAAGGCTGGAGTCCCCCAAAATCGTTCACCCAAATGTTCTGCATCGGAGCTACTTTGGAAACAAATGAAGTTTTCAGTACTGTGCATACACAGAATCTTAGGGCTGCCTGGAAGGAATGGCAAGCAGGAAGAACATCTATTCCAACTGTCATTCGGTTCAAACCTTAGCAGTTAATGGTAATCATATGGTGTTGAGAAACAATACTGATTAGAATACTTCCTAGTACCAGCATTAAATATTGTTTGCCTACCTCAGAGTACATGAGCCTGAAGAGAAACTATCACAACAGCCTTAAGCAAGCAATTCCAGATGAGAATGAAAGCCAAAATAATGTTTGAGTTTAAAATGTTGTCCAGTATATGAATTAACAGACTGAGGGTTAGGCTAGGGGCTGGTGAGAATGCTAATGAACAAAAAAACTGGGAATATCTTGTGATGGTGACGTGCCCATAAATTAAGGAGATGGGGGAATTATCGTGACAGGAGGGTTAACCACTTCAGTATGCTTGTGTTTGATGCTGTTGTATTTGTCTATTTAAAATGCAGTTATGGAAGTACTTTATGTAAATAATTTTTTAGTACTATATTAAGTCTTGTTGGATTATACTTCATATTTTATTTTTCCTTTTAAGTCTTTGTAGACACCTTTGCCTCATGGACTATCAGAGTAACCGGAAGGCAGAATGGTAAGTAACAAATCTGTATTCTAAATATTTAAGCATGTTCCACTTAATGAATTTATCTTATTCCATCTCTCTGTACCTTTTGGTTCAGCTTTTATTTTCATATTATCACATAGTATTTTAACCATGATCATAGTAAGAATCTTCAAAGAGAAGGTGAATTTTACTGCTTTGAAGAGAGAATGAGATGGGCTTTTTCCCTCCTCTGTGCCCTATTCAGTAGATTCCCTTTCACAAGGTGGTAGGAATAGGAATGACCACCTCATTTATTTAAGCAAAGCACAATGGTGTATATGTAGGAAGAAACTAACTTTGAGTTCCTTACCTTTTGTCTCCATTTTGTTCCTTACCTTTATTATTTTTTCTACAACTAAAAATGGGGTGTAAAACATCAAATAGTTGGACCAAAATGACATGACAGCTAATGGTAGTAAAGCCAGGATTCAAACCTACATCTGTCTTGGACTTCAGAATACTTGCTCCTTTCCCCACCCACGTGCTCCCTTGGCCCCCAGTGAGTACAGCTGGAGAGAAAAGTGATGTGCGGAGGAGGAGGAGACTGTTCAATGAAAAATGGCCAGACACATAAGTCCAATCCTGTGCAGTGCATCTGCAGTACAGAACAGAAGCAGGATAAAGGGGCCAAATAGTGGCCGAAAGGGCAGATTTCAGTTATTCTGATACAGTGAAGTAGTACAAAAGTAGAATATCTAATACTATTTGCATACTCGGATGGTAGCTTAAAAAAAAAAAAAAAGCAGTAAGAACAGCTACTCCAAGAGTGTTTCAAAACTAGAGGAAGAAATTGATGCAAGTATTCTGTATTTGAGCCAGTTTTTAAAACATCCAAGATTTTATAATAGTGAAGGGAATATAATTAGATAATGTGTTTTAGGCTTGAGGAAGTTTATATCTAAGACATAAACCCTAAAAAGAGATAAAAACACATGTTCAAAATCATAACTGATTTCAATTTTAGAAAAAGGAAGTCATCCAAAAAAATGAATGTACTTGCAGAAAGAGCTTTTTTAAATGACATGTATAAAAGTATGGCACAGTCCGGCTTTATCTAGAGTGGATGGACGCGAGAATGGTAGAGGACTGGAGCTTGGGCTCACAAAACAAGCAAGGGGGAGAGAAAACAAACAACATCCACTAGAAGGGCCGGGCTCTCAGTGAAGGCAGCTAGGACCGCTGTGGCCCTGAACGGGTTGCTCCATCTCCACGGCCTCATCTACAGGGTACTGTAGTGTACCTGCCCTGTCAACCCCCTAGATTTCAGATTTTCTGACTTTTGTAAAACAGTGTTGTAAATTGTCACATAAAATATATACGTAAGTCACTGAACCTTCCTTCAGAGGTTCAGAGCAAGAAAGGGAAGGGCACTGTACTTGTCTTTTAAATATTCATGGATGTTGTGACAGTCCACTCTTACTGTTCAAGAATAACCTTTCAATTTGAAAATGCAGAACTAATAGCATTAGTAGAAAATAAAGCCCCAAATAGGTGAGAGGTTGATAGAATGGCAAGATCTTTTTTCCCTACCTGTTCCTCCAGTCGTATGTGAGGATGTGGGTAATCTGCTTTATAAATTTCATGAGAGAATGTCAACTCTACTTTGATTTGTAAAGTAAAAAATATCCAGAGTCTTTGAGTGATAAAACAGAATACTCACAATTCCAGGCCTTTGTTCCTGAGATTTCTGTGGAAAGGCCACATCTAAGAAAACATTCACTAAGATTAGACATACGGACATAGCCATTCCTCTCGACAAAATGCTAGGAAAAGCTTTGTTGCTTCTAAGCAGCTGGTAAACTAGATTCTATGAATCTCCTTACTGATCAGTTTACCTTTTTTGCCCTGATTTCTAAGACCTTCAAAACCAAACCTTATAGCTGAATTTTAATTACTGGGAAACATTTTATAACTTGTATTCTGTGTGCTTTCATCTTTTGCCATCCTTTTTACTTCGCCTAATTTTCTTTTACCTATTTTTGTGACTTTCACTTATTCTTAGAATATGTAAGCTATCTGAAATTCTTTTGGTAATAAAGTGGACTATAAATTATCTTCTTACATTAAACAGATTCAGGCTTCTAGATGTAGACAATTTGTGTCCAAGAATGTCAAAACAGGATTACAGAATCTTTATCTATGATGTAAAAATACCCATCAAGAACTATGATGGAATGGGGCGTCTGGGTGTCTCAATTGTCTGAGCATCCACCTCTTGATTTTGACTCAGGTCATGATCCCAAGGATTATGGAATGAAGCCCCTGCATGGGGTGCCGGCTGAGCAGGAAGCCTGCCTGGGGGTCTCTCCTTCTGCCCCTCCCTGCGCTGACATGTGCATACACGCTAAGATTAAAAAAGAAGAAGAAAGGGGCGCCTGGGTGGCTCAGTTGGTTAAGCATCCGACTGCAGCTCAGGTCATGATCTCACAGTTCATGGGTTCGAGCCCTGCACTGGGCTTTGTGATGACAGCTAGCTCAGGGCCTGGAGCCTGCTTCAGATTCTGTCTCCCTCTCTCCCTGACCCTCCCCTGTTCGTGCTGTTTCTCTCTCTCTCTCAAAACTAAATAAAATATTTAAAAAAAAAAAAAGAAGAAGAAAAATAGAAAAACTAAAAAAGAAAGATGATGTAAGACTGGACACCAGGAATATGTCCGACATCACATTTTGGTTTCCACAGATAGGAACCTGATAGTAAACCTGAAGGAACAACACACAGCAAAATTCTGCAATGTTTTAAGATTTAGTTTGTGAGAAAGTAAAGATCATTAGATGATAGTATAGACTTATTCCTAAATTAACCTGTCCCCCCCCTTTTTTTTAATGGGAAGGAATGGATATTGAAACTAAAACTGAATTGGGAGGCAGAGTTGTTTCTAGATCTGCCACCGACTAGAACTGAGACTGAGGAGTCTGTTTTTTTCCAAACCTTAGCTTCTTTATTTGTGTCATAGGCAATAGATCAGAAAATAGCTCTAAGGTTTCTCAAAACATTAAATAAACTCTGGTACTTCAACAAAATTTGAGTTTCTGTTTGCACTGCTCAGAACTATTTTTGCAAGGGCATCTGGGTAGCCCAGTCAGTTAATTAAGTGTCTGACTCTTGGTTTTGGCTCAGGTCATGATCTGACAGTTCGTGAGTTTCAGCCCCACGTCTGGCTCTGCACTGAAAGCACAGAGTCTGCTTGGGATTCTCTCCCTCTCTCTGGATAAACTAATAAAAAGCCCCTTAAAAAATATTTTTGCAGCTTTTTGGCACTGCTTCCATATTCAGTTTTATGATGCTCTCCAGAAAACTACTGTGGATTTTATAGCCACATCTCATTTTGAACCAAATAAGGCACTACCTAGCTGGATTTACATCAATTTATTTACCTCAAGTGACTTGGCAATTTCTAAAACTAAAATCTTCCTCAGCACAAAACTTGCCTGTATTAATTATGTTTTAAATTTTAGGCACTGCTCCAGGAAGCAATTAAACACAAGTATTTTGAACAATGGTCACATTGTTGGCATTAGTATATAGCTTTCCAAAACATTTTTTTGAAGGGACAAGGCACATTTACATAGTATACAGTTTTGTAAGACCTTCTCATCTTAATGAAAGAGCTGTTAAATATGAGAAAAAGGAACTAATGAAATATATAGTATGTAGGCTTTTCAAAAGCCCATTCTAATACTTTTTTTTTTATTTTACAAATAATTTTTTGTCAAGTTGGTTTCCGTAAGCCCATTCTAATACTTTTATAAAAATGTTTTACTTATTTTTGAGAGCGTGCAAATGGGGGAGAGATAGAGAGTGGGGACAGAGGATTTGAAGTGGGCTCTGTGCTGATAGCAAACCTGATGTGGGACTTGAACTCAAGAACCATGAGATCATGACCTGAGCTGAAACTGGATGCTCAACAGACTAAGCCAGCCAGGTGCCTCAAGAGCCCATTGTAAGACTTAGTATATCCGTGTCAAACTACCTTCTTCTGCTGAGTATTTAGAAAAGCTTGGGATAGAGCAGATCCCTGAATAGAATGCTTTCTTTGATTGTATCTATATGACTCGAGGATGACAACAATGAAATCCCTTAAGACATAGTTCAGGAATACTGATGCCTGGCTCCTATTCTCATACGTTGTAATTTCATTGGTATGGAGTGTGACCTGGGCAACAGGATTTCTAAATCTTCCCAAGTGATTCTAATGGGCAGCAAAGGTATGTGTTACAGTGAATTAATGTCCTGTAACTCAAATAATTTGCAGGTTATGTAAAATAGTTTTTCACCCATTATGACAGTGATGGTGTCACTTCTTTTAAGTTTTCTGAAATAGACAACATTTTCTCAAACATATTACTATAAGGGGATGGGAAGACATAATATCTTGGGAGAAGACAACAACTGTTATTTTACAGCCTATTTGTAGTGGTTTTATTTTGTTTTTGATACAGAAGCATGAAACAGTCTTATTGTTTGTAAGTTCTCATTTGGAAGTTGTGATATACTGTGTTTACGTCCTGAACTCACAACATTACTGCTGAGTTGCGGTGTTCAAAAAGATAGTTACGGTTGCTTAAAATGAGAAGTAGATAAAAATCAAATCAGATCAGTCTCCCTGCTGCACTTGAGTTTTCAAGGCTTTGGAGGCGTGATGCACAAAGGAAGCAAACCAGTGCGCTTGGAAAGGGTTGGATAGTATCTTCTCCTTCTCTTTAGGAACATATCACTGTGTATTGACTTCCTACAGAATATTATAGGTTTTAATTACGGAGAATGTGATTTTAACATAGGGGCTGAAGCACAAATAAGTGGCAACCACAGAGGACTTGTGTTGTGAATGGTTAAAAACTGTCATACAGGGAAAAGTTACAGTGATGGCTGTGGAACTAAAAATAAAGTAGGGTTATTCATGCCTCCCCAAAACAACGTGCTGTGGCATGCCCTCGGAGTAGGCTAGGTGACTTCAAGTAAAAGGAGCATAGGATACTCTGTAAATAACCCCAAAGCCAAAATTTTGTCTTCCTGTGTACGTCTACTGATTATTACACATGACTGATTTATGTACAGCGATCAGAGATGCCGTCTCCGTAGTGAATTACTGCAAGGTGTCAGCGGCAAGCCACCGGTAACGTATCAGGTGGTGGCCCGTCCCTGACTTTCTGCCTTCCAGGCCACCTGCCTATTAGAACTGCCCTTTTATTTTTACTGTATCAACAATCTCTGGCTCTTTCTTTGGCCTTCTTTGCTTAGCCCTTCATTGCACTTGATAGCGTTGCCCACCATATCTAGAAGTGTTACCTCATCCGTCCTTTTAATGGTCTATGAACCATCTTTCATTTCCACTGCTTATTCTTTTTCCTCTTCCTTGACCCTGGTCTTTATATGTATGTTACACATTTCAGTCTTTATCCTCAGAATTCACTCCAAGTAGACCACTTCCCAGCCTGGGTGGTTTCCCAGCCTATTTCAGAGATTTTAAAATTTTATTACTCCATAAATAAAGTGAACTCCTATCTGGGTGAATGCAGAGGGAGGTCTAGAGGGCAGCCGTCTGTGAAAGGCCCATTGAGGTATGGGTGCCTGGGAAGTTTGTAGCCCAGAGAGGACTAAAAGGAGTAGCAAGAGAATAAGGCGTGGGAAGGTAGGCAGAGGCCAGACCAAAGGACCTAAATGCTCTGCTTTGAACTTTTATGTTTTCTGAAAGAGATGCCATTGAAGAATTTAAAGCAATCACAAGTGGTGGCTGACGTTTTCATTGTAGAACACTCCTTGTAACAAGAGAAATGGACTACAGGGAGGCTTGGCAAGACGAGCAGGAAAGGTAGCGGGGATGGGAAAGGAAGCTACTTACAAGGTACCATCAATAGGATTTGGTGAATGACTGGAGGTAGGAAGTAAGGTGTCTAGAATGGTTTCTTTTGGCATGAGTAATGGGCTGCTCTTAGTGTCATTTACTGAGCTAAGAACAGATTTTAGACCAGTGTTCAATTGGACATTCAAGGAGCAAATAGTAGGCAATTAGATAAACCCAACTGAGCCTTAAAACTCTAGGCCAGAACACATTTGGCAGGAAAAACAACAGGCATGAGATTATCTAACAATTCAGTTGAAGTAAAATCCTAAGAGTAAGCACTTAGTAGAGTGCTTGCTAGATGCCAGCCACTGACTCTAACTAATTCATTTAATTCTTAAAACTATTCTCTGAAGAAAAGAGCCCCATTGACAGAACCTTAGTGTTAACATTAAGTGGGAAAACTGAAGGACAGCAAAGCAGACTAAGACTGGTCAGGTAGAAGGTTGTCATGGAATACCTAAAGAATTTTAAAGAAACAGGCCAAGGCACAAGGTCACATGAAAAAAATGAAGTGTCTGTTTGATTTTACTACTGGATTATTGGACCTCAATGAGAACGGTTTCTAAGCCCGAATTCAGCCATTGAAGAAAACGAGACAGAATGATAGGCTATTAAACTGCTGGAATAAGGAGACCAAGGAGCTGTGAAAGGAGAGGAGAGGCGGAGTCCGGGAGGAGAGGACACCTGGCTCCTTGAAACAGGTAGGTAAAGAAGGATGCTAGAATAACTAGATACTCTTAAAGCAAAGGGTCCAGATATGGAGGGAGTTCACAGCTCACAACAGACTGCTGATTATTGTTCAGAAGCCCTCGTGAGGCTGGAAAACATAATGACATCAAGCTATTCCATGGTTCTTCAATATACCAGACACAAAAAACAAATGTAAGTTACAGTGGTTTACAGTTTGGAAGGGCTGAGATTAAAAGTCATACCACTGGTAATTTTAATTGGCAGAAACATTCTAAGTAATACTATCAACATATGTTTTCAAATCTAGATCTCAGAAGTACTTCTTCTGAAAAAGAGCAAAAAATGTCTAGGTAGACCGGTAGACCTAAGCTAGGTAGTTCTGGTTTGACCCAGTTGGGCTAATTAATAGTATAGTGGGGAGAGGGGTTTATTATTCATTCAAAATTTAAGTCTTCAGCTGTCATTCACAGTACATGACTTAGATTCTTTGCAAATGTGTTACCAAAACCAATACATGTCTGATTGTCCAATATGCATAGGACTTTGGGAGTGCTCAAGGTATGGTATAAGCTATATACTGACTCTTTGCCCTCAAAAAATACAGAAGATAGGACTCAACAGATGAAGCTATAGTGCAAAAAAAGAAAATGCCAAAGAAAACGGAAACACTTAGAAAATGTTTTAAAAGTAGGCAGAATTTGAGCTTCACTCCCAAATGGGGAAAGAATCAAGTGAGCGTTTCTTTGAGCTTTTATTAAAAAGTGCCATCGGCTCTGTTTATGGAAAATATAAATGACTATAAAGGGTTCTGTTATAAAAAAATCTTTGTTGACCTAAGTAGTATCTGATCAAATGCACAAAGGCCACAAAGTATTAAGTATCCATTTATTTAAATTTCTAAAAGATGTAAAAATAGACAACTTTTCTTTGTAGTAGAAAGAACATGAAGGTGTGGAGTCATAGGACCTAGACTGGTGTGAAATTAGGAAACTCGTGTAATCCCTCCAGTACCTCCATTCCCTAATTTGCGAAAGGGCAAGAGTATTACTTGATCAAGCTCACCCTCAGAAGGGCTGTTTGAGAAATAACTGGTGTAATTTGAAATATAAATTATTTTCATGTGGCCAACATCAAAATAATTAACTCATCATGGTTAAGTAGAGCATTATAGTAATCATGATAGTAATTAGAAATTAAGTGGCAACATGCAGATATTTGCCAAATATTAATGTAATGAAACAAAATAGAGTATTTCTTCATTCAGTAGTTGGGAATGAGAAATAAGACTTCTACTACTTAACTAAAACAGTGTCTCTATACTAGCTTTTGAATATTATAAATATCACCAGAGACCAAACCACAACATAAATTTCATTTCTATATTTCAGAAAACCTACTTGAATACACTTTGAAACAAGAGTACAACAAAATAGAATATACTTCAAATGTTGAATATACAAACTATTATAGTTCAAATCTGAACACTGGTACTTTCCCTCTTAAACTTCAACTAAAAGAAAAAAAAAAAGGAAGGAAGGAAAAAACAAAAACAAAACCACCAGGTATTAGAGCTACCTGACAAAAATTCATGCTGAGCCTGAACTTCCAACTGACAGTAGAACTGAAACTGATATGTCTGCACAGATGCCAGGGCTAAGTGAGTGACACAGGCAGGTTACAGCAAAAGGCCAGAGCAACTGTTAATTTGTCCACAATTAAGAAACTGACAGACTTAAACTACCATATAAAATGTTACATGTAAATTCTATAACAATACTGTGCTAGGTACAAGATTTTTTAAAATTTTCCTTTTAATAAAAAAGCTTTACACAAACAAGCCATTAGCTTATTTCAATAAAGAAAACTGAAAATTAGTCTAAGGCCTTTGTTTTAAATCAGCTTAAGCTATATGATATAAAAAAAATCGCACTAGATCTTTTTTGCTATCTTTCTGAAAAGCTTTTGGATCCATTTTCAATTCACATTCTAAAATACCTAGATTAGCAGTCTTCACGTAGCACCAGTTAAGTGAGTTCTGTGTGAACACAGTAATAATTGCTGGTATGCATATAAAATGCATCAAAAATTGCTGTATGTAACAATGAGATCACCCATCCCAACCCCTCCCCACTGAAAACTATATAACCTCTTACAGAATGTTAGTGTTCCAAGTCTTAGTGTAACTTGATATTGTAGTGAGTTGCTTGGTCCCTTTTCAATCCTTTTCCTTATTGATGAGTTTGGTGGTTTCCTACTGTAAGAGGCAGTTTTCTGTCAGCATCTCCACATGTAGTTCATTTCCCACTGAAACATGGGATAGGTAATTTACTTCCAGTAAGTTTGATTGTTTTCTTATATGCATTAAAAATGTTTTAAAGTCTTCTTTTGACTCTTCTTGATGACCTCCTTTGCAAATATTTACGTTAGTATTATCACTAACAGTCTAAAGTCCGGGGTAGAGCTGCTAATTTATTTCTCACATGTCACTAGTCCTTCGGTTTTCATAGTTACAGGAAGGGCAATAGCTGAAGGTGCACTGACAACCACCACGTGGGTCACTGTCTTATTTCCATCTGCTGGTTTTTCTTCTTGTACCAGCTGTAAAGTTTTCACGTCGTGTTCCTGCTTTTTTGCCACTGCTTCTGATTTTACCTCTGGCCCTTTTATGACTGCACTGATAACTCGGGGAGGAGTCTGGCCAGATGCCTGCTGAGTAGGCACTGATAGTCTCATTACAGGTGTACCATGGGCTATGGAAACAGGAGTAAGTGCTCTCACAGCCAGCGGGGTTCCAACAATGTTAATGCTTCCCGATCCAGTCAGATTTGACTTTGTCTGCAGTTGACACTGTGCAAGTTGTGTAGCTGGGATGGTAATAATTTTGGCAGGCTGCATGGTGATTTTGTCTCCATTTTCAGAAGAGGCTGGCATCACAGTAGGGATTGTCTGAATAACTACCTTTGGAGAGGTTGCTGTTGTTGGACTCGTGCTGGTTATTAACGGTGCACCTGCATTAACTGACTGAACTGCCACAGTTGAAATTTTCTGACCCAACGATGTCATTACAACAGGTACTTGCATGGCGACACGAACTGTCCTAGATTTAAAAAAAAGGTGATTTCATGTTAAGTTAGACATCAGGTTTCTTGAACAAAAAGATGAATGCAAATCCAAAATGTACAAAACTACTGCTCTCAAGCTCTACAGGTGTACTGACAATTTATAGTATGAAATAGCATGAAATAAATATATTTTTAAAACAAAAGCCTACACTAACTTCCATCTATAAAACCATAAAAACCCATTCAGGTTAGTTGAGACATCTACTTTAACAACAACAACAAAACCCATTTAAAAGATCAAGCAATTTTCCAAGTCTTGAGGACAGTAGGTTCTTAGGCTGCTAACATTAAAAAAGGGACACATTTTGCTAAGGAACTTTCTAAAATAAATACAACGAATGGTTTCCTTCACTGACCTTGGAGCTGCCGTTGCTGACACAGATGCGGTAGTAGTAGGAGACCTGGACGGAGCATCATGACCAGGGGAAGTGATATTCACAACTCTAGCTACACCCTTCTCTGCTCTGGAGCAGTTTAGAGAGGAGTTTTTCCCACCACGAACAGAGGTTGCTGCTTTCAGGAGACTTTCTGCAGACAGTGACACTCGTTCTAATGATTTTTCATCAGTAGCTGCTGCTAAATCTTCGTTACAAGTTTCACTTTTGTCGTCATCTATGACCACTATGTTTTTGGGCATATCCTTGAACTGATACACAAGCCTCTGTCCTTCAACCTTTGCAAGAATACCCCTTTGGTAATAATATCTGTAAGGGAAACAGTACTACATGAATCAAGTGTATTACATTTTTTACCCCCCAAGAAACACCATGTAGAATGGATATTAACAGAAACATTCACTTGTTCCTGTCAGAGACCAGAAAGGGGTTCTTACTGGCTGGATTGTTTAAAAGGCTCAATCTGTGGAGTATGTGAATACTGTCACATAAACTATGTGTCTATTTACAAACACCCTTAATTACAAGAAGCCATGTACACAGCAAAGTTTTGTGGGTTTCTCAAATTGACAAAACTTGAGGGAAATTTTCATATTAAGATAAATCCATTAATCAAATTCACAGGAACTAAAAAGCAAATTAACCATTTGGAAACTATTTTGTTTGGGTTTAATTTTCTTAAGTCTTAAACTTTTTTACTAAAAAATAGTCCTAAAAGCACATTTTTCTGCAAAAATGGGTTTCCAATGATGCTGAAATTTTAGACATTCTAGACCAAAATCTTTCTCCCTTATCTACCTCTAAATCAAGAAACTCCTCTAGAATATCCCCCAAATTCAAAGTTACAATAAGGAGTTTTTAGCACTTCTCCTTAAACAACCTAATACCAGAGTGAAAATTCACTCTTCTTGTTTTCTTACCTCAGAGCTCGTCCCATAGTTTCATAGTTCATATCCGGCTTGTTCTTATGCTTTCCCCAAAGCTTAGAGACAGCCTTGGAGTCCACAAGCTTGAATATGCCTTTTTCTCTCTGAGTCCACTTAATGTACCGAGGACAAGTATTTTTATCTTGAAGTAGATCTAAGAGAAACTCCCACAAATAGGTTGTGTTTCCTTTGAAAAAGTTAAGACATTGGTGAAAAATTCTTTAATATAATCAAATGCAAATATTTAATTATGCTGAATAAAAATTCACTTACTACTGGTAAAATAAATGTACCAAGAATCAGTCATTAAGTACTTGACTATATGAGCAATCATTTATATAGTGTCAAATTGTGTTGCCTGGTAAATTAACTATCTTTCATTATAACATAAAAATCCTAAATATATTTGTTTGCTGGTTTTCAAAAATAATACACCATTGATAGTTATGATACTCCTATAACAGAGGTCCTGGATTTTGTACTTCTCTATATCACCCTATCGTACATTTTGAGTTCAATAAAGGCAAATGCATAATGCACAGCACAAAGCGAACCCGAATCAAAACAGAATCTAATTTATTAATTTACACAGACTTAAACCACGAATAAAATAAGTTTGCACCAGTATGCTTATTTTAATGGTAAGCCCAAGTTCCATGATCAAAATTCATGAAAAGGCACTTATTTATTGAAAAGGCAAGCAGTACACAATGAAATCTGCAAAACTTTTAGACATCAGTCCAAGGATCTTTTTATAAGAAATTTTCTTTTCCTTTTTTCTTTTTTTAAAGATGTTATTCTTTTATGTACTCTCCACACTCAACACAAGGCTTGAACCCACAACTCCAAGATCAGGAGTCACATGCTCCAATGACTAACCCAGCCAAGCTCCCTGAAACATATTTTTCTTTGGTTCACCTTTATGCATGAATTCTGAAGTACATGTCTTATAAAGTACAAATTACACATGACCTTTTAAACATTCTTTAATCACTATCCTCTAGACTACCAATTTGGATTTGATTATCAATGAATGAGAGCTATTGCCTCTAAAAACAGGTTTTTCTTAATTGCTAATCTCTTTCCACTGATCACACCCAATTCAGTGAAGATAAGCAGTATATTAGGATTTCATCATACATGAACAATTCAGTTGGCAAATATGTTTGTGCTTCAGTCTTAAAAAATGAACTCCTTAAACAGAAATACTAAAGAATATTTCTAGCATTTCCTTTGTCAAGTATTCATCAAATGTTAACTATATACAACATCTGATCACATACTAGCAAAATCTGAAAATGAGCTATTTCTGCAGAATAAAATACTGATTCATCACACACTATGTAGTAGGATACAAGAGCACTTAAAACTTGGTCCTCCAAGGAATTTACAATTTAGTTGGGAAGGGGGAAAAAGTAGAAGAATACAAAAGAGAAGTAGCGTTTTGAAATAACATAAGATCTATCACAAGGCGATGCATAATTATATTCTAAATGAATGACAGAAAGTACCTGGGATTTCAAGAGTGAAAATAAAGTGGATTGGTGAAACATGAAGACTTGGAAGATGACTAAGATTCACATAGATGAAAAGGGGAGAAACTGGGTAGGTAAGATAAAAAGGAACTTAATCCCCCAGAAAAGAAAGAATCACTTTTTTCCCCCTTTGGAGAGCTCTGAGGGGAGACAGTAGTAGGCAGTGTTTATAAGAAGATCAGGCTTTTCAGGCTGCTATTTTTCTTTTACTCCCTTCATAAGCCTCTAGGGCCAGAGGTTCTCAAAGCAGACAGCAGAACGCTGAGAAGATTAGTACGCACACACCACCACAGAGTCACTGGGTCATCTCTAGGCTCCTACTCACTATCCCCCTTACTCTCATCAAATCTAGATCCAAATTTCAGCTTTTGTCAGAAGAACCTCTAAGAGTGGGAGGCTTCCAAATTAAGTCATGGCTACTCAATCTAAATGCTGATGCTCTTCCTCAGGCATTTCATTTTCATTCTGGAGTTCTCTGAAGATACAATTTATTAAGCCATAGTTGAGACCAGTGTGCATGTCTTGACTTGAAAATATTAACCTTCAACTTTACAAGGTTATATCTGTGGCTCTGAAACCCCACTGCACCAGCATCAACATATGTAAACTATAGGTCACCTTCAACCACATCACGATACACACTTGGGATGTTTTTGTTTTATTTGTGATCAGGAGATGATCAGGCCCTATAAGTGGATAATGGTAAAAGTTCAGAGAACTTGGGAAAAAATTTTTTGAGTAACAGACAATGCCTTTTACATAGTAGGGATTTCAGTATATCCATGTTTGTTGAATTAGACTCATAAACATTCCTCAGGTTATCTTTAGGTACCACTCCACCCTAGTCCCCATCCACAAGTTAAAACTGAAAAATCTACATCTCATTTTAAGGCAAACAATTCACAAAGGGAAGCCTTTATCAGACAAGGTGGTCCATTAAGCCTCTGACAGACTGTCAGCATTTAGACTGACATTTTACAGAAGAAACACTGACTAAACTAAATTGTTTTTTTAATGTTTATTATTGAGAGACAGAGAGAGAGGAACAGAGTCTGAAGCAGGCTCCAGGCTCCAGGCTCCGAGCTGTCAGCGCAGAGCCTGATGCAGGGCTAAAACCCACGAACCATGAGATCATGACCTGAGCTGAAGCTGGACATTTAACCAAGTGAACCACCCAGGTGCCCCTTAAGATTTTATGTCTAAGTAATCCCTATACCCAGTATGAGGCTCAAACTTAAAATCCCTTGATCATGAGTCACATGCTCTACCAATTGAGCCAACCAGGTGCCCCCTAGTGATTTTTAATCTCTCATCTTCACATTTACCACGCTGCCTCAAGTTTAATAATACAAGACCAAAATTCCAACAAAAAATGATTTTGACTGGCAAACAGGTCATCACAAAGTGTTTCTCCAGTGTTAAGCATAAGGTCTTTGAGTACAGGAGACTGCTGATGATGGGAATTATTTTTCAAACAGCAATAAATATACACCACATAAATTAAAAGATAAAACCTAAGATGTCAGAAATGTGAAGTGACCAAAGACAGGTAAGGATATAAATATCCTAAATCTGTCCTAAATTGAATAATTATCAGTTCCCAAAAAAATAACAATTCAATATAACTTGATTTGTAATGGATTTTTTGTCTTTATTTCCTGGTAGACTTAATAGAAAACTTTTTTTTTTACTAGAGACTTAATTTTTGCTTTAATTATTTAAAATTAGATGTAAGACCACCTGTTGAAGATGGAATACGCTTGAACGTATTAAACCAAAATATAACCAGCTGTTAAATATTGGTCTGAAAACATTCATGAAAGTAAGAAATTCTGGTTATCAGATAATCAGAACACACCTAAAACCATGATTAAAATATTACCTGAAATCAACTTACGGATATTACTCAATTGAAGTCAACATATTGAGAGAACACAGAATGCAGAAGGCTTGTTAAATTTTGTTTTTAATGAAAATATACCAATTCTAAAGCAAAAATATATAAGTGTTCTGACTTCTGACAGGACTGAAATTGGTTGACTAGGAAATTAAATCCAGTTTGCTTTGGGAATTCTTGCATTACTTCTATCAGTTAATAAATTATGTATCACAAGTAAGTCTTCATTATAAACTTCTCCGATGCTGAGCGGTTCTATGTGAGGACGAGTGCTGTTATACATACCTCCCCACCAAGAACAATGGCCCTTAAGAAGGGTGTGCATTAGACTGCACTTAAGGGGCGCCTGGATGGCTCAGTCAGTTAAGAGTCCGACTCTTGATTTCAGCTCAGGTCATGTCGTCATGGTTTGGGAGTTTGAGCCCCATGTTGGGCTCCATGCTGAGGATGCAGAGTCTTTTTGGGATTCTCTCTCCCTCCCTCTCTGCCCCTCCCCCTGCTGACTCTTGCTCTTTCTCAAAATAAATGAATCAATGAATCATAGAGTAAGACTGCACTTAAGACAACCCTTTCCAAACATAAATGCCTACTGCCTTTTACTCCCCCCCACCCCCATGGCATATCTATGGCTACAGAATCTCAGTGGGGTAGGGACTGGGCAAAAATTTAAAAAGCACCCAGGTAATGTTCACACATCCCTGATTAAGAACTTCTACCAAAGACTGTACTTCCACTTATACATGTACTAGAAATAATTTTCTTACAAATGCAAAAATGTCAACTGACTGAAAACAAAAAAATCATCTGAGGTCCAAAACAGCTCTCCCCAAATTACCTTTGCCTTCTCTGGGTTTCTTCTTTATACCTAACTCAGGAGACCCATTGGAAATTGGTGATTGCTGGGTCTTTGGTTTACGGCCAACTGAAAAAATAAGATTGAAACCATACATTGAAAATAAGAAAAACAGAAAAAACATAATTAGCAGACTCTTTGAGAACACATTATTCATGAAACTGACACTAATTTGTGGATTACTATACTCAATGTATATAAAATAACATTTAAAATGAGCATTAAAAACACTTCTGCAATTTCAGATTACAGCAGTTAGTTGGCAGTAATTTCAGGGCATATGGCAAATCGGGTACTACCAACCTATTATTTATATGGTCAGAGCCTCAATTTGCAAACCTCTTCCAATAATGTAGCAATGGAAACAAATTCTAGTATAAACTTTTTTCTTTTCTGTTCTACAAGACTGTTAGAAAAACCTTTACCTACCTACTGCAAAAGATGTGATAATCAGCGAAGCCCTTTTAGCTCAAATGAGGAAAAGTAAAAAGTACTATTTTAAATACTCTATTGCTCTGAGCCAATCAATTTACCAGAATTTAAGCATAAGTAGTCAAATTTCCTCACCTCAATGTGTAGGTACATTATAAGGATTAAAAAAAACCTTCCAAATAATTCTTTAGTATGTCTAATGAGCATGCCCTTTCTTTTGCTTCTCTTCACTTCTGCCATAAGGCTCTCTCAGACACAACAACATCCACAGTGAACAGAAAGAAAAAGAAGAGCTGCACTTTATACTAAAGAACAGGTAAGGTTGGAAACACGGTTTCCAATCCTTGGCATTGACAGAAGCAAGCTGGCAAATGAGGGGGAAGCCTCCACAAAGGCTAGACATAGCCAAGCATATTATATTTGCAGATTATATTATTACTAATTTGGTGATTGTCATACATCTGGGATTTCTGATGTCACTCTGTTCTTCATTAGGAAGGATTATTTACAGCTAAATTGAGACCTAAATTAAAGTGTTTTATTTCAAAATACATCTTTTATATTCTAGAATTCATTATGGTAAAACTAATAAGAAGTATGCTCTGGCAAAAATTAAAATCGAAAGTTCACTGATCTCCTTGTTAGAATGGAGATTAATTTGTCAATTTAAATAGTATTTATACATACAAACCAATCAGTAATAAGTCTCAAGCAAAAAAAAAAAAAAAAAAGAAAAAAAACCAAACCAACTTCCTTAATCAAAATGTTAGCCCAGGGATGTGGCCTGGGTGGCTTAGTCAGTTAGGCATCGACTCCTGATCTCAAGCTCAGGTCTGGATCTCAGGGTCATGAGTTCAAGCTCCATGTTGGGCTCCATGCTGGGTATGGAGTGTACTTAAAAATAAATAATAATTTTATAAAGCCCAAAAAGGCTTAATTTGTTTTCATATAAAGCAGTATTTCTGAAATCATACTCCTTAAGAGACAGTTTATTCATCAGGAGGAAACAAGGTTCTCCAGTCAAATTAATTTTTAGAACACTGTACATTATCTTCTCTTGGAGATTCACAACACACATTACTATATTAGAAGGATCTGTTATTAAAAAATAACCTACTTGAGGCATCTGGCTGGTTCAGTTGGTTGGTTAGGCTTCTGACTTGATTTCAGCACAGGTCATGAATGATCTTATGGTTTGAGACTGAGCCCCATGTGTCCAGCTCTGCACTGACAGAGCAGAGCCTGCTTGGGATTCTCTCTCTCCCTCTCTCTCTCTCTGCCCCTGGCCCCCACTCACACTCTCAAATAAACTTTAAACTTTGTCTCTCTCTCTCAAATAAACTTAAAAAAAAAAAAACTAATTAACTCAGTATGTCCCAAATGAACTTAAGCACAATATAATTATATATTTATATATAAATATAATATATATTTACATATACATTATAAATAATTTTTAAATGGTCATTCATTAAGACCATCTATTTTCAAATATATAAAATTTGTGTTAAATTGGCAAATTATTTCCTGGTTTATATCATACCACATTTTGGTTCCTTAAATGATCACACCTTTTGACGGTCTCTTCCACCTTCTTTTAAATCTAAAACTTTTAAGTATTTTGTAATAGCTCCCATTTGAATACAGCCAGCCAAGGCTACAATGAGGAAGTGGGTAAACAGGGATATTTATATGTATATCTTTTGTTTTTAAATATTCACAACAGGAAGTAATTCCTTCTGAATTCTCTCATTCATATCTCTCACTAGATATATGTAATCTACATTTATTACATGAGGAAAGGTACTCAATCTCATTCTTCACTGTGTCCCTCAGAGTAATGAGCACAGACCTGTAAACATCACAGCAATTTGAAATACCTCTAATACATTTAAAAAAACTACCATTATTTCTAACACAAGTTCTTTTTACTTTTGCCTTCGATTGTTTTTTTCTACACTAAAACATAAGAGATACAGAAGAAAATAGAATTAGATGAGTACCCATTTACCCAGAATTTTCATTTCTTTCATGTTTTACCTTTGGGCCCAAGAGGAAAAGGACCCAGTTGCTGTACATCTCTTAGGGATGCTGGAGGTGTGCTGGGCTTTGTGCCTCACCCACTGATATCGGGTCAACAGAAGTTTCAGCAGGAGTCAAATACAAATTGGAAATGCTCTTTACCCACTGATGAGTTTATTCCACTTAAAATTACTTACGGTCAGTCTTGGTGTTTTAAGACAGAAGGTAGATAGCATTGGGCTTTTTATTTTAATGCCCACAAAAGAGGGGAATATAAAATTATTAAAAATAGAGAAAAGAAATAAATGTTTTTTAAAAACAGAAAGCAAATAGGCAGTGAATCTCTGATTTTCCTTCTATTTGTCCAACACTTGTTATTTGCAGGCACTTTACTTTAGAGCCCAAATACTAACTCCTCTTAAACAGTATGAATATGTTGGGGCGCCCGGGTGGCTTAGTCGGTTAAGCGTCCGGCTTTCGCTCGGGTCATGATCTCGCGGTTTGTGGGTTCGAGCCCCGCGTCGGGCTCTGTGCTGACTGCCAGCTCAGAGCCTGGAGCCTGTTTCAGTCTGTGACTCCCTCTCTCTCTGACCCTCCCCTGCTCACGCTCTCTCTCTCTCTCCTAGAAATAAATAAAAACATTAAAAATAAATAAATAAAAAAAATAAAAAACAAACAAACAAACAACAAAAAAAAACAGTATGAATATGTTAAAACACTATTTTAATCTCAACTTGTTGGTTTTTTGAGAGTACCTAGTTAGAGATAACGTCAATCTTAAATCTACAGCATATATTTCCTATGTTCCTTGATGGGAGAAAAATGCCAGAAAAAACTTCACCCACTTTCCAGAGATTTATACTCTACCTTTTTTCTTTTTCATTGGTTCATGGCTATCTGGTGATGTAGGAATAGGAGAGGTATCCATTGGTTCAGATTCCTCAGTTGACACCTCCACTACAGTTTCTGTAATGACATCTGGCCTCATAGCAGCATGGATAAATTCTGGAGTTGATACACAAGGAGGGACAAACACTTCCACTATAAAAAAAAGTTGAAAAATTAAAATTTCCCACCCCCATTAACACTTCGTAATGCGGACAATTCAATATTTGATAGAGGTGAGGTTAACAATGCATCAAAGCAGGATAAATGCCTGAAGTTAATGTGCTGAATATGCAATATGATCTAAAGTATGCAAGAAAATAGGGGCGCCTGGGTGACTTAGTCGGTTAAGCATCCGACTTTCGCTTAGGTCATGATCTCGCGGTTCGTGGGTTCGAGCCGCGTCAGGCTCTGTGCTGACTGCCAGCTCAGAGCCTGGAGCCTGTTTCAGTCTGTGACTCCCTCTTTCTCTGACCCTCCCCTGCTCACGCTGTCTCTCTCTCTCTCCTAGAAATAAATAAAACATTAAAAAAAAATAAAATAAAGTATGCAAGAAAATAAATGCAAAGAAAATCAGGCCGAAGGATATGCTAATCCTCAAGGTAAGGTTGGGATCATGAGAGGTCACCTCCTCTCACGAGGGGGGAAAATATGAAAGCATATTTTTACATGCTTTCAAGCTTACTCTAGAGCACTTTGAATTATTTTGACAATTCGGAAAACATCTGAAAATAAAATAATAGTATAATATAAGAGTGAGTTCTTTATTACTTTCCTTCCATCATTATGCTCTAACTAGGTAATACATGCACATGATATAAAATTAAAAACATTGAATAAAGGAGCGCCTGGGTGGCTCAGTCAGTTAAGCGGCCAACTCTTGATTTTGGCTCAGGTCATGATCTCACTGTTTGTGAGATCAAGCCCCACATCATGCTCTGTGCTTACAGTGAAGAGCCTGCTTCAGATTCTCTGTCTCCCTCTCTCTGCCCCTCCCCTGCTTGCGCTCTCTTCTCTCAAAACTAAAACGTTAAAAAATATTTTAAAAAACCATTTAATAAACGTGTCTTCAGTAATAAGAAAGCACTTACAGATCATTTTAAAACATGAAGAAAAGGAAAAACCTCATTACAGCCCAATTAATACCATCTTTCAATAGTAAAAATTTTATTTAATGTAAAGTTCTGATGTTTTAAGTCACTAAATCAGTACATTCAGTCTGCCATTTGGTGTTCTATTATATACAATAATGTTGCTCTGGCTTCTGTACCACATGCCTGAATAATCAGAATATGACATTTCTATTTCAATTAGGAGAGTTAATACATACTATTGTGGATTAATATGCTGACTGATATGCCCTACGTTTTTTTCTCACATCCCTAAATTATACATAGGATTCCAGTTATTAAAAAGTACAGTTGCTCTTAGGATTTATTATAAATCTCTATAATAAGAAAGGCCAATATTATTGTACTAAGTCAAATTAACACTTGGACATTAAAGTTGTAAGACAATGGGGCGCCTGGGTGGCTCAATTGGTTAAGCTTCCAACTTCAGCTCAGGTCATTCATGAGTTCGAGCCCCATGAACTGACAGCACAGAGCCTAGAGCCTGCTTCAGATTCTATGTCTCCCTCTCTCATTGCCCCTCTCCTGTTCATGCTGTCTCTCTCTCTCTCCTGTAGCCTGCTTCAGATTCTGTGTCTCCCTCTCTCACTGCCCCTCTCCTGTTCAGTCTCTCTCTCAAAAATAAACATTAGAAAAAATTTTTTTTAAATTAGACGACAAAATGACTCTCAAAGGCGGTCTTAAAGAAAAAAAGGGACCAAAAGAAAAAGAAACTCGCAGCCTGCGGCGGCATGGGGAAACGGAAGAAGCCGTATCTCTTCTTTCCACCTGGGACAGTTCCCTGGAGCTACTACCTATTTATCACTGAAGACAGACAGAAAGCAGTCATGGGAGGCAATTCCACCACCCCATGTGCCATTCCCTTAAGGACTACAAAGGTTTATAATTTACCCAGAGCTAAGAAAGTAAGACATGATAGTATAAGTAAAAACTTAATGAAACATTTATCTGTCTACAGTGGGCATTTTCTGTATCATTTATTATAAAAATCAAGTACTTCAAGTATTTAAGTCTTGGGAACATTGACAAATAAAGATCAATTATTGCTGTCACAGGTATTCATGCATAATAAACCTTGAGAACCACAATCCCCATTTTTTAAGAAGAAACTTTCGGGGCACCTGGGTGGCCTAGTCAGTTAAGCCACCAACTCTTGGTTTTGGCTCAGACCGTGATCTCACACTTCAGTTCATGGGTTCAAGCCTGTATCGGGCCCCACACAGACAGCATGGAGCCTGCTTGGGATTCTCTCCCTCCCTCTCTGCCCCTCCCCAGCTCCCTGCTTGCTCATTCACTCTCTCAAAATAAAAACTTTTTTAATTAAAGAAAAACAAACAAACAAACTTTTTTTGGATATGTGGAGTGATATGACATGTTTAACATAAAACAGAACAATTCACGTACCAGGACTTCTTGAATCCCTTAGGCAGGTAGGAGATTCCATATGAAGCAGGGCTTCAGCAGCTTCAATGGTCTTATCTGTACAGTGTGCATTACTGCTATGAACTGATGCTTCCACTGGGAGGAAATAAGCTCTACTCAATTACAAATATACTCAACACATTACAAAATTAACACATTTCTCTATGAGAAAAAAATTCACTCTCGTGTGAATGAGTCACTGATACACATTAGTCCATATAAATTTTTTACAGAAATAATTTAAAAAAACAATCTGGTATCTATACTTTGCAACATGAATGCTGATTATAAAGCAACTATTGAGAATGATTAGAAATTACTGAGAAATTTCTGCATCTTATCCAAAGAAAAACAAGGAGAGACCCTTGAATTCTGAATCCTGTATCAGCTTTAGAACAAAACTAACTTGGGGGGAAGACAGTTGCAGGTTAACAATCTAGGAGGTCAATTCTATATCCTGACATGCTGCTACTGAAATCAGGGGACACTGCAAAATCAGTGGGAAACACACATTTCTATGTTAGTTTAATGAATTAGTTTGATTCTTACAGACCCTTCTACATGAGCGCTCTAGCAATAACCCATAACCTTGTCTCTTCTTCAGGACTTTGCTGAACTTTTCTAGGTTTTACCTAATAAATTTGTTTTTAAAGTTTCTGTGTTTGTTTTCCCATGAAGACTTTTCTAATTCTGCCACCTTCTGTAACTCTTTTAGCACTGTATGCTTTGCTGACTGAATTACTTGTGAAACAGTAAAGTGTAACACAGCAATCATTTCGGCTTTCAAGTCCAACAGCTTGGGTCCTGCCACTTACATGTTACCCTAGACCAACTCAAGTTTCCTCTTTCACAAAACAGGTGTATTACTTACCTCGTATAGCTGTGAGAATTAAGTGAGGTGTGACACCCATAAAAAACATGTACAATGCCTGGCATATAGATAAGGATTTAATAAATGATGATAATTTCTTATCACTCCTATAAGATTATAGGTTCCTTGAGGTCAGGAGAGCTATCTTAATTCATCTTTATATCTGCTGTAATTCCCAATATAGACTTTTAATACACTAGGCATGCAAATATTTCCTTTATATGTTAAAGTTAGAAACAACCCACACACCTCACAGGGATACTGGCCATTCAAGCACAAAGTTATATTAATGTCATATTAATGTTACACCCTGACTTAAAATGAATATTCCACTTGGTAAGAGGTTCTAAGACATGAATACGTAACTTTTAATTTGATAGATTTTTCTCAATATGTCCTCTAAAAAAACTTAAAACAAAATATTTGTATAAACTCCGTAAACCATATGACTGATCCACACATTTTACACATTAAAGAGATGAAAACCTTCCCAGGAAACTTTGAATTGAAAAAAAATTCACTTAATCTCAAATTCATCAAATGCTAAAGCCTTAGCCTTAAACAGCAGTCATTTGGAGAGCATTTATTAAAAAAAAAAAAAATCCAGCGACTGTTTTACCACCTGTTGCACGTCATCCACACTCTCAACCAAGGTACTGGGTCTCTCCAGTTGCTCTTTCCATTTATGGAAATCTGCTCAAAGCTAAACAGTTCCAGAGAGGCAGCCAAACCTCTAAGTAAATCTATCTTTAGGTGACCCTGCTTACTCTTATCTGCAGCTTCACTGAAGCAAAGGATTCAATCAGTCCTAGCTCAACTTTAAGGAACTTAGTAAGTATAAAATATATTACCATTCTCAAGTAGTTTTTTCAAAGTGCCTTCCCTAACACCCACATATGTTAAAGGAACTTGGGAAGCAAATTCTCAAGCTTTTAAAATTTATTCTAGGAACTTCATTCTCTCTTTAGAGTCTGCTTGTGTTGCAATTTAGGGGTTGTCTAAGGTGCTATTAATAAACTATCCGGGTAAACTAATTCCTTACGTAATTGTATTAAGACACACCCTAAAAACCTTACCATATTAAAATCAGTACTTGATAATACAGCAACAGAATTTTACCCAATTTTTAATGTTTTCAGTTATAAACAAAGTGAAATGTGCCTAACAGTTACATATAATATTGCCCTAAGTTTTTATGTAGTTTGAGGCACATTTGTAAAACCATGATTTCATGTCAGCTTTGTTGCTATTTCTGACCTCAAACTCCCGTCTCCCCCAAATTCAATATATTATTTCCCAGAAATATTTTACATTTACAGAGTAAAACATTACATAACAAACTTAAGAATAAAATTTACCAATCCATATTTTAAATTTAGGATGATAATATAAAAAATGCATATGTTTTCTATGAATTATCAATCACAAGATCTAATACTCTAGATCTAATACTCTAGATCTTGCACTGTCAACAAATGGTTGTTAAGCATTTATCATATGCCAGGCAGACCCTGTGCCACAAATGTGAAATACAAGTGTGAACAGATCTCTGGTCTCACTATACTAATAGTTTAGAAACATACATGGGAGTATCAAAAACATAAATGGAAATAAAATACTTCAAAACTAAAGAAAGGTACAAAATACCTTAAAGTTACTCTATAAGCTAACAGCTTATTAAGCAGAACACTGATTTCTTTTTCATGCTTACTAATCTTACCTTTTGTCATTTTTATTAACGAAAATAACCCTAAGCACTAGGAGCTCATACTTAGATCAATTTGCAATAGTATACCCATCAGTTTCCAAGAATACTTAACCATGCTGTAAAAGAAGCATTATCTCTTTTTAATTTTCTTTTGTTGATATAAGTCTATAAGTAGTTTTGATTAAAAAACATTTAAGAAATATTTCTTGGGATGCCTGGGTAGCTCAGTCGGTTAAGCTTCCAACTACTGATTTCAGCTCAGGTCATGAGCTCCCGATTCGTGGGCTTGAGCCCTGTGTAGGGCTCTGTACTGACAGCAGCCTGCATGGGATTCATTGTCTCTCAAAATAAATAAAATAAACTAAAAAATAAATATTTCTCTTATTCAAGTTTCTGTAATTTTTGAAAAGTTTTCAATTCATTTGGTTTAGCTCAGTAATTCAAATAAAATTTAAACTAGCATTATGCACAATTCTTAAGGATAAACATGAATTTAACAGTGTTGTACAATCAAAGTAAGCAAATGAACAAACAAGCAAACTACAAGCAAGGGCTGAAAACTATCTCTTACTTAAAACTTGATTTACTGGCATCTTTCTAGACCCGTGTATGAAATTAACTGGAGGAAAAAAATAAGCAACTCATTTTAAAAATGGAAACAATGAAGACAAAAGTAATCTGAAAGGTATCATTTTCTACTTAAGACTAGTAGTTGGTGTTGTGGTTAATCCCTCTTGAAGAAATAAATGTATCAAATAAATTTCAAAACAATTTCAACTCTAATATTGTGCCAAAAATCAAATTTGTTTGATTTATGCCCTCCTTTAGTACTGGTAAGAGTATTCTTATTTCATTTCCAGCTTTCTAATCAACTGGTGTTTGTATGGTAGAGTATTCCAGACTCACTCAACAGCTGTTACAAAATACCAAACTTGGTAATTATGTCTGACAAGAGACATACCTCTCAGCTTTGCAGAAGAGAATGCTGGCAATGGATCTAGTTCATAACAAAGTTCTTAAAGTCAAAAATAAAAATTAATAGCAACTTAATTTGAGAGGAATGGAAAAAAAATAGAAAACATTTCCTTAAATGATAGTAGTATGTCCCACAAGCAAGACCATAAACTAGTATTACAAAGTTATCACTTAACTATGCACCTGACTTACCACAGCTTATCTTCTAAATGCCCCAAGGTGTTAACAGGTGAGTGAAGAATACAAATGAATGCAATAAAAAGGGGGGGAAAGGTAAAAGTTTGGGACATTTTTTATTTTATTTTTTTAAAAATTTATGTTTATTTTTGAGGGGGGAGGGGCAGAGACACAGAGAGAGGGAGACACAGAATCCAAAGCAGGCTCCAGGCTCTGTGCAGCCCGATGCAGGCTCAAACTCACAGACGCTAAGATCATGACCTGAACCCAAGTCAGTCACTTAACTAAGCCACCCAGGTGCTCCTATAGAAGTCCTATTTTTAGATATTATTCTATTTAAAATCGAAATTAAGAAGACATTAAAATACTTGTAAATTCATTGAAAATAACAAACTCAATACTTATAAGTAGTATTTTTATGAAAATAACTTTTCTGTAACAAAAAAGTAAGCAGCTTTGTTTTACATTTTAGCAAATCTTTTTAAAAGAGAAGCAGTTGGATTCATATTTGCCTCTTCATTCAATTTGTTTTCATATCAAGTCATATAGCCTCTAGAAAACTCTTTTAAGACTTGTTAAAGTGAAAAGGCAAATGTCTTAGTATTATTATGAAAACAGTTTTGCCCTCACAGACTCCCTAAGTCTCATTACTCCCCAGATCCTCAGATAAGAGATCTCAGTTTTAAAACCTGCAACTGTAACTTCTTACCAATCATAATAATAACATCCAAATTCTTAGTGTTTCTTTAACTTTAGCTTCTAAATAGAGTATATAGATGATATTTATTCTATTTTCCAATAGAATAGTACAACAGCATTTTGTCCACTTAGAAATAAAGGATTTAGGAAGTTTTTCATAAATACTACTTTGCATCCCTATGAACATTTAAGCTATAGCTAACACAGGGAGTTTAAATAATTATCAAGAACATTCTCCTGCCTACCCTTCTAAACCAACCACATATCTTTCTAAAGGTTTTATGTTGAATTATCCTGGTCAAGGAATTAAACACTGATGATGTTACTCTTCAACTCAGTTTTTATATGAATTTTAGTACTAATGCAATGAATTCTGAAGCGTAATTTCTTAAACACATTTTCAAATAAATTTTCAAAAAGGAATGCCATTTTTCCAGGTTTAACACATGCTTGTTTTTTCACATCCTAAACTGTTTTTGAATTGATCTTTTCAAGACTGAGAGCAGATGTTTCAATTTACAGTAAATTGGAAATGATTTCCAAGTTCAAATTTCACAACAAACTTTGACAAACTAGACAGATTTGTCAGTGAAAATACTTAAGAAAATTTCCAGAAAACTTCCCTGCCCCCCCATTTATTAACAGCATTAAAGTAGGACAAAAGTTCTGATGACCCTATCTCTCAATTCTGAAACTCTCCAATTTCTTAATTCTCAATTTCTTAAAACAAGTAGAAACAAGTCAAGGGAAGTATACTTGAGAACAAGAAGGCAGAATATTTTAAATTGAAAATGACCCAGAAAATCTAGACTATACATACCCAATGGTTTCAAATTAATGTTAAGAAAGTAACATCCATTTTTCCTATAGACTAGACATTTGTTTTTCCTATAATTAGCTACATGTTTATGTGTGTGTATACATACATACTGTATATGTATATGCATGAAAATAAGCCTAAACTATATCAATCTTATTCAACATATAGACCTGGCTTCAAGTTCCAATGTGGCATAAAGACTGGCTAGCAGAAATTAACCCCCCAATTATGTAATGACCTTACTAAAGACATATTCACTCACATGATGTAATGTTAAAAAAAAAAAAGCCTTTACTTCCCATTAAAAATTTGAACCACTTATATTTTTAGAGCTTTAAAAGTTATTAAAGATCCCCTAGTCTTGTTCTCTTACAGAAAGTGAAGCCTTAAAGAAGTCAAGTCACTAGCACACAATTAGGTCAGTGACTGCGAGATGCAGATCTTCATCTCCCAACTTCAGGGTCAAGGCTCTTTCTCATACATCACATTTTAAATGAAAGTTTTATAAAGTATGTCATGTCTTTACCACAAGAATATTTTGTATGTTAAAATAAAGGTGATTTTTAATAAATAAGCTTATTTCATTCTTAACTGAAAACTCCTCTGACAGCATAAATGCTAATAACTAAAGCTGAAGTTGATAGGTAACGTTGATAGTTAAACCTCAAAAGGAGGAAAAGCAAGTGTATCCTCTAGAACCTTAACATATAACAATATAGTCGTAATATTAAGTGCTTTATATTGACTTAGAAACAACAGTTTTGCTAACGATATTCCACTTAAAGCTCTACAAGTTTTCATTAGTATCAGTCATTATACACTAATCATCAACCTATTATAGCATTAACATTTATGTATTATATAGATTTACATGTCTCCCCAATTAGACTGTAAAATCTTTATGAGGAAGAATTATGTCTAACACTCGATGACTTCCCTCAATGGAATAAAAAGTATCCTATTTTACAAATACAAACTTCACAAATATTACTATCCCAACATCACTGGAAACTGGCAGCAATCTACATTTTTATTAATTTAGATCTATGATTCCTCATTTTATGGGCCACCTTTCCTCCTTTCAACTCACTGAGTAATCCTTGGGTAAATCAGCAAACTTGTCTCAAGTTTCCTTCTAAAACAAGGCTTGTAAAAGAGTTTATGATTACATGACAATGGCTGAGGAAATAATCTGAAAACAATTATATGTAAAACATTTTCTTTACAGAATATTATAATCATAAGGAAACCTCAATTGTAAGATTTGAAATACTAAAGAAATACAGTAGGACTAGAAAACAATGTAACTTAAAAACCTCTTATCAAAGGAGTTAAAACTTGTGTTTTCAAATTTCCACTCCAAAACATCTACAGGTCACGCTTAGTAGCTTCGCTAATTCCAAAAGCTTCTGAATGAAATACTTTCTACTGGCAAAATTAAGCCCTCTAACTTTTACAATACTTTTCAAAATTTTGTGGGGGCTAGGCTAAGTTTCTCCTGGTATGTTCACAATCACTGAAAACATTTCTCGAAATGTTTCATTTCACTCACAGAAATATCACAGACCCATACAATTCCAGGTATTGTTAGTATCAACATGAGGCCTAAAACTCCATTCCTTAATTCATATTATTAACGGACTCAACATAGAGAAAAGGAACCAAGTTCTCGCTGTACTCTGCCTCTTATTTACTAATACTTAGGTCCTTGCTCTTATCAGAAAATAACTGTCAAATACGTTTTAATCATGCAGTAAACTGTGATTTTTCTTTGGGACTTGTTTCAAGGTGTATTACATTTTCTAGGATAAAAGGCTGGTCACGCATGTGTTATACAGTACACAGTTATATTGTTCAAGGCTTTATTTCAACTTAAAGCCCTTCCGTTAGAGATGCGCATTTATGTTCATGATTTTCCCCAACCGAACTGAATCAGAGTTTCACCAACCGAACTACTAATTTCACACTCCCAAAGGGTAACATCTCTGCAACATTAGTCTCTGGTATTTCCAATCTTCCAATTCCCATAGTTGGCGATATGAAATAGAATCCGAGGAAAAGGAACATGTATGCTTTGTTATTAGTATAAGTGAATAATATTCAAGCACTGCTACATCGTTTCAGGGGCCTCGCCGCGCTGTCTGCTATTAAGTAAAGCTGCTTTTTCTATGTAACTTAAGTCCGTGCCCTTCCGCTGCAGCAGTGGCGCTGCACATCCCCCACCCCCGCGGCCACTTCCGTGTTTACACTCCTCTTCCCTCCAATTCCATGCGTACATTGTCAGCTTCACTCCCGCCCAATCTTCATTGGCCCAGCGCGGGCCCAGAGTCCCGCCCCCAGAAATCAACGTTCTTATTTGGAACATCTTAGAGAGCAGATTGGAACCATAGGCCTGTCAATCCGGTCCGTTCTGTCCTCTCCGAGGCGCTTCCGCTATGGTGGGAGGTTTGGGGGGGAGGGGAAAAGGGGGCAATTCCGTGCGGAGACTTCCCTAGGGCCAAGACTCCCACTCGCCCGCCCCACTCCTTCACATTCACCCTCTGTTTACAAAAATAAACGTTCTTCTCCGACGTCTCAACGCTCCAGGTCAGGGGTACAAAATATATTCCGTGTCCTTCCCATTCTTACCCCTAAAAAACAACCCACGAGGGAAGGGGCATAAACCTACTTCTTCACAGCCACCCATTAAATGAGGAAAGGGAGGCGGGCCCCTGAGAGCAACATCAGCCAGGGCGATTCCACATTATGCGGTGACCCTTTCCAGAACCGTTACTCCTGAGACTGCACAAGGTGGGGACGTGAAGAGGAGGGGCAGAGCATTTTTTTGGCGGGTATCGGTCTACCGGACGTGGCCCGGGGCTGCATCGTCCACGCGGAAGTCACGGATTTGTGGACCAAGTCTGAAATGAGAACGGAGCGGGGGTGGCGAGCGTTCACCGGAGGAACCCGCCGCCCCCGGCCGCGGGCAGTAGCGGCCTCTCCGGCCAGACAGCGTGGCAGGCGCAGCCGAGAGACAACAGCCTCACTCACTTCCTGGTTCCTCAGCAACTGGGGTGAAGCGCACAACTCGTCCGCCCCCGAGTCCCCAACTTAACTGCAGCTCGGCTCTCCGGCACCCGCTGCCAGCGCTCCGCCCGGCAGCTGCCGCCACTGCTCGCCGAACACACCCTGAAGCGACAGCGCCAGATTCGAGGCAGGTTACTCTCCAAGGTGATCACTTCCTGATTCGTCGCCTCCATTACTTCATTCACTACCCCCCTTTCCCCCGGCCGCCCCAGTGACTGAGGTGGACACTGAACCCCCTGCACTGACCGCCACAGGGGAGTCACCCCGCCTTCTGTGCACCCCCTCTCCTGCTGCACCGATGCACAGGAGAAAAGTTCCCCTGTCCTTACCAGCCCGGATGAGCAGATCCAGCTGGTTCGTGGGTCCCTCATGCAGAGACGTCGCCATGTTTATCCCGGGGCTGGAGCTGCTGCTTCACATTGACTTACACCGTGAGCAGCGGCGGCAGGGGAGGAGGCGGAACCCGCGGCCGGAGATACACGCCGTGCGACCGACACACACTCACGCACTCGCACACACTCAGACGCCCGGATCCTTGCGCGTCCTCCGACAGGAAGCCGAGGCCGGCCCGCCTCCCGCCGCGGGGCTGAGAAACCCCACCACCTAACGGCAGGGGCGGCGGCGGCGGCCGCCTCGGCTGGCAACGCGATCCTTCCGCCCCGCGCTCAGACAGGAAGTCCCGGACGCCCGCCCCGGAGAGCGGCCGCGGCCCACGGCGAAAGAGACACCTGAGGCTGGAAACCGCCCCGGGAGCCGCGGCTAGGACAAGGCCCCTCGGCAGGAAGAGGCACATTTCACGCTCTGCGGAAGAAAAGTCTGCAATTGTCCCCACTTTGGAAAAAGGCCATTAATCAAATTTTCTTCCTGGAAGAGATCTAATACCTAGTCCCACAGCTGTAAATAAAGGTGGCTATTTAACTTGTTTGGCCGTTTCAACGCTTATGCAACATGTAAACCGTCCGCTTCAAAAAGCTGCACTTTAAAACAGGAATAGCAACAACAAAAAAGGCATACCTACAAAATATTCCAAAAGCTTTACTTGGAAAGTTAGTCGTTTCCAACTACTTTCAGAGGCTGGCTTCGTCTTTTTTCCTCTACAGAAGTGTTAAAGAGCACTCTAACCAGGTATTTATTATTAAACAACAGAATTTGCCAACCTCTGGGAGATGAGATTATCCTTCCCCAATTTGTTAGTCATGGAATTCACATACTCTTTGATTTCTGTTTGGTCCATTTGGAAACAAACGTATTCATTTGTATCAGTTACTTTAAAAAATCTTTTTCATCGACACTAAGGTTATTACAAATACATGCTAAAATACAATAGAAGTGCGGGATATATTGCCATTTAGTGATTATAAATTTATCGACAACACAAAATCAAACCAATAAAGTGACTCAGATGACTCTTCATTAAAACAAAACAAAGAATGCTTCCCTGGTTTCAAAATTTCATAATATGAAAGAAGTTTGAAACAAAATGTTGCCCTGAAGTTGTTTCTACATGAAATTTACATAAAACAGTGCCTTCTACAGAGTAAAGGCTCAATGAGTACCGGCTAAATACACACCAAAAAAGATTTGGCAGTTACAAAATTAAGGTACACTTTTTATGAACTGAATTGAATGAACTGTACTGATAATCCAGAGAGGGAAAAAGTTTTCCAGTGGTAATATTAATGCAATATTTGGCAAAAGTTTGCCCAACATGTCAGTGCAATTTCAGAATAGACTTACACAGCCCATGACTTTTGTTTGTTTTTCATTTCTTCTAAATACTCATTTACTCTCTTGGAGCTTTGTCCTAACCTTTCCACCATGATACTCAACCTCCTATAAAAGAACTTCTATGCCATTTCCAAAGTGCAACTCCCCTTAAACTCAATAAGGATCTTGCTTGGATTAGGTAAACTTTCAGCAGTTGGACCAAAGGAACTATCTAATTGGTAGCTTTTTAAATCTCTAGTCAATTTAAAATAAGGATCATCTACTGATAGGCAGCATCTTAAATATAGAGTTTCCAGGTGGGGGATGATAAGGAAAACCAAGGATCAATTCCAGGCTTTAGGCAGATCACTGATATTGATAACAAATCTGAATTTCTACTCCTATAAATCAGTAGTTTTTCATGTATTTAAAAAGGAAGAGGGGCTTATTTTTTCTGGAGGCAACAGATTAACTTGGCTCATGGAAGAATACATAACAGAAGAGTCAGTTTGAAGCCTGATACACAACTTTTACCTCACGATTTACATACTGGGATACACCTAAAGAAGTCAATATTATGTATTTTAGTCTTTGTACATCTTAATGATATGTATTCATCTCAGCCTATTTTGAGTTCCAAGAGAAGAGAAGCTGTATCTATTCCTACCTAATACTTCACAGTATTTCTGTGTGTGTGTGTGTATGTGTGTGTGTGTAATAACAGAAATCAATTCTGAAAGACTGTAAAATATCCCTACATATTTAAAGCTCTTGTCTAGGCTTTGATGCAATTCTGCCTTGCTACTGAAACCAGACTTTCAAGAGCCACCAATACTTTTTAGAAACCAAAAATACTATATTGGAAATAGCAAGTAAGGAAGAGCTGCTGCTGGAAATATAAATTGGCACAAACTATCAGGAAAGCAGTGTGGCATTATATATAAAAAATCTAAAAGAGAGGTTCATATATTCTGACCCAGGAGTTTCATTTCCAGGGCCTGATCTGAGCAAATGACACTCAATGGATTGATTGCTCCATTAAAAACGATTTGAAGAATTTTTTTTTTTTTTTTGGAATTGCCAAGCTATTTTTCCTGGTGAGCGCACCATTTTACACTCCCAAACCAGCAATGGATGAAGGTTCTAGTTTCTACATATCTTTGCCAACACTTAACTATTTTTGGTCCATTTGTTTTTTTATTTTTTATTATTTTACTTTCTAAATTTAGTCTTTTTTTTTAACTTTATTTTGAGAGAAAGAGAGAAAGAGCGAGCGAGAGCGAGAGCGAGAGAGAGAGAGAGAGAGCGCGCGTGTGCACAGGAGGGGCAGAGAGAGGGAAAGAGAGAGAATCCCAAGCAGGCTCTCCACACTGTCAGCCCGATCCTGGGCTTGGATTCATAAACCATGAGATCATGACCTGAGCCGAAATCAAGAGTCAGATGCTTAATCAACTCAGCCACCCAGGCACCCCACATATGAAGAATTTTTAACAACACAATATAATAGTAAAAATATAAATGTGCCAAGATTCAATCATATGTGTATTTGTTCACACAATATGACTCAAACCATGTAGTACATGTGAATGTATGTATATATAATATGTATATGAGTATAGTATACACACACATTCACGCATTCATCTGCATTTCTCAAGTCTTCAAGATTAAACAAGTACTGATAAGCAGAATAAAAAATTGAGTAAGAATAGATATGTTAGCATGGTAGACCCTTTAGAGCAAATTCACATTCTGCTAATAACATCACAGGAAGGTATCTCCTACGTCAAAGTTACTGCTGTATCTTAGCAGGAGAAAAAAGATTAAGTAGCTAACTCTTTTTTTGGAAAAATATTTTTAAATGTTTATTTTTTATATTAGAGAGAGAGAGACTCTATGTGAGCGGGGAGAGGAGTGGGCAGAGAGAGAGAATGAGACAGCACAGAGACTGACAGCTTGACGCAGGGCTTGAACTCGCAGGGCTCAAACACAAGCAGTGACATCATGACCTGACCTGAAGTCAGATGCTTAAACTGACTGAACTGCCCAGGCATCCCAGGCCCCCGATAAATAACTAACTCTTATTGAAATAAAAGCTAGTGGTTCCATGGTGTAATGGTTAGCACTTTGGACTCTGAAATAAAAGCTACTATGCTAAATGCTTTACCTTCACTTTTTTCACATATTACTCTCTACATTTTATGAAGTGTATATTACCATTGTGTTCATTTTATAGATGTGGAATCTAAAGTTACTTGAGCAAGGTCATTGAGTTAATGTGAGGCAGGGCCAGTATATGAACCCAAACACTGAACTCTAAGAGCCCTTACTCTCAAACACCTTTGTTGCTACCCAAGCACCAAAGTAACAAGGCCTTCTTATCTGTTATAATGCATTTAGTATGTGTCCATTTTCTTGTCTGAAAATTCTTTTACATCCCTCCCTTCAAAAGGTGGAAACTAATTCCCCTCTCCCTTTGTGTGTGGGCTGGACTTAATGAATCACATAGCATAAAGGTGAAGTGATGATGTAGAACTTCAGAAACTAGCTGCTCAATCTCTTCCTCTTGGGTCACTCTCTCCAAGGAATCCAACTGCCATATTATAAGTACATTCAAGTAACTGTGCAGAGACACCCTTCAAGCAAGGAACAAGGCATCTTGCCAACAGTCTTGTGTCTGCGCCATCTAGAAGACAGACCCTCCCCCCACCCACACTCCCTAACCCTATTCAAGCCTTTAGCGGACTGCAGCCTCATGAAAAACCCTGAGCTAGAACCATGCAAATAAGCCACTCCCCAATCCCTAACTATAAAAACTACTCAGGTCCCTGGGTAGCTCAGTCGGTTAAGCATCTGACTTCAGCTTAGGTCACGATCTCACAGCTTGGCTCGTGAGTTTGAGTCCCTCATCAGACTCTATGCTGTCATTGCAGAGCCCACTTCAGATCCTCTGTCTCCCTCTCTCTGCCCCTCCCCTGCTCATACTCTGGCTCTCTTTCAAAATAATAAACATCCATAAAGTATTATTAAAATGAAGATATTGGGGGGCGCCTGAGTGGCTCGGACGGTTAAGTGTCCGACTTCAGCTCAGGTCATGATCTCACAGTTCATGGGTTTGAGCCCCGCGTCGGGCTCTGTGCTGACAGCTAGCTCAGAGCCTGGAGCCTGCTTCAGATTCTGTATCTCCCTTCTCTCTCACCCTCTCCTGTTCATGCTGCCTCTCTCTCTCTCAGAAATAAATAAAAACATTTAAAAAAATGAAGATGTTGGAACTCATAGTCACATATTCATTTATTCAACAAATAATTATCTAGCACTTTGAGCAAGTTTCTGTCATAGGTGCCTATTATCACACCTGGTAACACTAAGTTATATTAACAAAGGAAAAACATTAAGCCTTCCTAATTCACACAGAATTCCCACTAATGGTGAAGTCCTTACAGACAGTATGATGTACAAAATTGCTTATACGTGGGGGCGCCTGGGTGGCTTAGTCGGTTAAGCGTCCGACATTCGCTTAGGCCATGATCTCGCGGTTCGTGGGTTCGAGCCCCGCATCGGGCTCTGTGCTGACTGCCAGCTCAGAGCCTGGAGCCTGTTTCAGAGTCTGTGACTCCCTCTCTCTCTGACCCTCCCCTGCTCACACTGTCTCTCTTTCTCTCTCTCTCTCCTAGAAATAAATAAAACATTGAAAAAAAATTTTTTTTTAAATTGCTTATACATGAAATTAGGGGAAGAGTGAGTATATACTACATTCTGGACTACCACCCAGGAAAGTTAAATTATTTACATGTATTAAAGCCTTCATAAAGCATAGATTTTTAATGAGGGGTTCACAAAGGCAAAATTTTGTTAGTACAGTGTGCATTTTTCTAAGGAGAAAGGCCATGGCTATTTTTAGATTCTCAAAGAGACCCATGACTCCTAAAAGTTATTTTATCATAAATTATCTTACTGTATGCATTTATGGACCACAAAAACCCTACAGTGAGTAAGGACTCAGTATGTACCATTTTTAAGATGGATGGTTGGTTTAGGTTCATGTTTTCTGCATTTTACTTAAGTTATTCCTGGGCCAGACTATCCTTGAGGTTGTCTCCACTCTATGGTTTACACTAGGTGACACAGCTTCTGATTCTAGGAAGTCACTCCTAGAAGACTGTCAATTGATTATCGCAGCAGGTTTTTTTGGGGGTGGGAGGGTTGTTGTCCTTTCTTTTTTAATGTTTATTTATTTTTGAGAGAGAGAGAGCACACAAGTAGAGGAGGGCCAGAGAGAGAGAGGGAGACACAGAATCTGAAGCAGGCTCCAGGCTTTGAGCTGTCAGCATAGAGCCCAACACGGGGCTTGAACCCACAAACCATGAGATAATGACCTGAGCCGAAGTAGGACACTTAATCAACTGAGCTACCCAGGCGCCCCTGTACCTAGCTGGTTTTTTCTAATGGATATTAGAGAAACAACTCTTCCCAAGCAGCTTATTAAGCACCCATATGTACATGAGACCCTGCAAAATGAGTTGAAGTAGTTAATGATCTCTGTATTTTAGATAATATTTATGACAACCGATTTCAAGGACTTGGGCTTTTTATTACCATTAGAGAATTTCTAGTATCTTGAATACACTGGAACAATTTTTTTCAATTCTTATGAAACTTTATAAGAGCTAATAATACATAATTCTCATTTAGCATGTTTATGAAAAAATTAACAGTGGAGTTCTTAACTAAGATACATTACAACTCTATGTCAAATTTTATTTTGATTGATTCCAAAAGGAATATTCAGATTAGCTAATTTCTTCCCCTCTTACCATACAGCTTCTGGATGCTACCCGAAAAAGTTCCTCAAAAGTCAACACTGAGCTTTTAATTGCCAAACCCAGCTAGCTCCTTAGTCTTCACCTGACTCTAGTTCTCTAGACAAATGACATTATTGACCACCCCTTACTGAAATCCTTCCCTTCATCTGATTTTCATGAGAATAAACTGTCTGGCTTTGTTATTTTCCTGTTGTTTCTTTTCAGTTGATTTCACCCACTTCTACATACCCCCTAAGTGTGGCTGTTCTCCCAAAGTGTGATCCTTAACCATCTTCTCTTTTCATTCTTCGGTCTCTCAAGAATATTATTTATTGTATCCATCCAACACCAGGGTTTTCAATATTATTTCTTTACTGGTCAAAAATCAATATCTCATGGCCTGACTTATTATTTTTTTTAGATCTAGGCTCTAATTTCCAATTTTATGGTAAACATCTTTATTTGGCTAACCCCCTGGCACCTAAAAGTCTTTTTTTTTTTAATGTTTATTTATTTATTTTGGAGGGGGGGGGCAAAGAGAGAGGGAGAGACAGAATTCCCAACAGGCTCCCCAATGTCAGCACAGAGTTGGACATAGGGCTCGAACTTACAAACTATGAAATCATGACCTGAGCTGAAATCAAGAGTCGAACTGACACACTCAACCAACTGAGCCACCTAGGCGCCCCTAAAGGTCTTTTATCTACAAATCTCCTATCAATAACATTACCATCTTCCCAGTCTAGAAATCTGCATCAACTATGATCCTAGTTTAGGAACGCATCTATTACGCAATTTTTTTAAATGTTTATTTATGATTGAGACAGAGAGAAACAGAGCACAAGTGGGGGAGGGGCAGAGAGAGAGGGAGACACAATCCGAAGCAGGTTCCAGGCTCTGAGCTGTCAGCACAGAGCCTGATGCCGGGCTCAAACCTACAAACTGTGAGATCATGACCTGAGCCAAAGTTGGATGCTTAACCTACTGAGCCATACAGGCACCCCTATGATACAGTTTTTGAAAGGGATTTAAAACATACATGAAATTATAAAAAATAATGTAACAAACACTTACCTTTCTGACACCTAGAACTAACAACTGTTAACATTTTGTTATTTATTCCTGAAGATGTTTTTCTCTCCTAAGAAATAACACATTACAGGGGACGATAACATCTTTGAACACTACTCTCAGTTCTCATTCACCATTCCATCTCCAAAGAAACCACTGTCATTAAGTTTTATGTATATTCTTCCAGTCTATTTTCTACATTTTTATGTTTGTGTGTGTGTGAGTATCCCAGAATAATTTATACTATTATTTTGCATGCTTAGGGTACATAAATGACATTATTCTCTATATGCCATTCTAAAAGTACTTTTTTCCACTCAAGATTTACATTCTACCCGTGCTGGTATAAATAAATATTTATGGATATTGCAAAATATCCCAATGCATGAATTTACCCCATTTTATTCATCAAATTATCTACTGGTAGGCAAATACATTTATTTCCATTTTTCACTTTTATGAACAATGCTGCAAAATATTCTTATCTAAACATGTATGCTAGAGTATCTATATCATATATACCTACAAATAGAATTTTTACATAATAGAATAAGTACATTTTAAATTTTATATGTTACTCTATCCAAAGTATCTGTGTAAGTCTAAATTCCTACCAGTGATGTGGTAAAGGTTTCCTTTTTTGCAAATTCTTATCAATACAAGATATACTCAGACCTTAAAAATTTTTGCCATCTATTGGGTCACAAGAAAATTTTCATTGTTGTATTAATTTGCATATACTTAATAAGTACTGAGGACACTTTTTCATATCCTTATTGGCAATTAGCATTCCCCCTATAAATTGCCTAGTCATATCCATTTTCATTTTTCTATGACACCTTTTGTCTTATTGAGGTATAGAATTTTAATATATCATAGATAGTAATTCAGGTGGGTTTCAAATATCTTCTACCAACCTGCTGTTTGACTTTGAATTTGGCTGGTCTATAGAATTCTTTGTCCTACAAAAACTTTACGTTTTGATGTACTAAAATTAATGCATTTTCCCTTACAATGTATGTTATAAAAGTCCCTGGAATAAAAAGGAAATCATAAAGGAATTAAGAAATATTTTTTTTTATTAAATATTTTTATTTATTTCTAGGAGAGAGAGAGAGAGAGATAGCGTGAGCAGGGGAGGGTCAGAGAGAGAGGAAGTCACAGACTGAAACAGGCTCCAGGCTCTGAGCTGGCAGTCAGCACAGAGCCCGACGCGGGGCTCGTACCCACAAACCGCGAGATCGTGACCTAAGCGAAAGTCGGACGCTTAACCGACTAAGCCACCCAGGCGCCCCAAGAAATATTTAGAAATGAATTATAAATAAAATATAACAGGTCAAACTAGGTGTGACACAGCTAAAACAATACTTCAGAGGTCAGGAGATGAAAAGGTTTAAAAATAAGCGAAGCACTCAATTCATAAAGATGCAAGAGTCAACAGAATAAAACCAAAGAAACAGAAGGAAAGAAATAAAGTATGAAAAATGAAATAGAGAACACTAACTTTAAAAAATAGAGAAGATTCACAAAACCAAAGGATGATTCTGAAAAGGTTAATAAAATAGATCTCAGCAAGAGTTATCAAGAAACGAAGGTACAAACACAAAACAAATGGGGAGAAATAACCACAGATACAATAGATATAAGAAATCAGTATGGTGAACAATTGTATGTTAGGTTTAAATGTGGATGAATTATACAAAGAAATTGTATAAATTATATAAAGAAAAAAGAGAATAGTAAGTAGTAGAGAAATTAAAATGGAGTCCACAACCTCCTCTCCATATTACTTATGAAAGGTCCTAAACTTACAGCAAAACAGAGCAGAAGAATCCATCAATTAACCCACCACAATAACAGATTAAAGGAGAAAAATTACAATTTACCAAAAAATGCAGAAAAAGCATCGGATAAGACTCCATACTTATGTATAACTAACACAAAACCAAAACCAAAGGCATAGATGGGAATTTGTTACACATTAAAACCTAGAACATTTACTTTAGGTTGCAACTTTAGATACACTCCCTTTAAGATTAGGGATGAAACAAGGATGCCAATTAGTATCACTACTCTTCAACTTATTGGAGTTTTTTTACCAACATTATAAGAAAAAAAAAAAGATGTAAGATAACCAGAAAGAAGAGAAGAGAGCTGAGACCCTCCACACCAATAAGTTGCAGCAGCTGAGACCCTCCTAGACCAATAAGTTCCCAAATGATCACAGATGACGACAAAGAGGGAAGTCCAGCCCATCTCAACAGAACCATATATAGCTAACCCATAGTCTCAGGAAAATCAATAACTAGTTCTATTTCAGATCAATAAATTTGGGGTGGTTTGCTATGCAACAAATAGCTGATACAAGCAAGTAAGGAGTGATGGACAACTGGGCATTACTGGGCAACTATACAGGTAAAATGTAACATATCTATCTTGAAATATTGTGCAGCAATTGGCGGCAACATATCACCTATATACAAAGCAACATGCATGGAGATTAAGAACAGCACTTACTAAAAACTGTAGTAAACAGTTAGACACATAATACCATTTATACATATAAATGTTAAATATATACAACAGGACATACACAATGTTATAAAATATGGGTTAATCAAATTAAATTTGATGCTTATGACGGAGAGAGATGTGACTATTGTATACATAAAGAGGATAGAAAGGAATAGATCAATTGAAAAAAATGAAATGAAGGTGTGAGGTAGGATCTAAATTTCTATGTAAAAAGCCAATGTCTTAATACAATTTATTGATAACCCATCCTTTCCCAGTGATTTATAAATCTATGTCTATTATATGCCAGATTTATAAATACATACTTACTGTTTCTGGGGTCTCTATCCTAATAAACTATTTATCTGTGGATCAATAACACATTTTAAGATTTTCTAGGGCTTTATAATCATTTTTTAAAGATAGGAGGGCAAGTACCGTACACTGTATTTTTGCAGAATTGTCTAGATTGTTTTTGGATCTTTATCTAAGAGTTTATCAAATTCCACCAATAACAAGACCTGTTAAGATTTTGCCTGGAATTGTGCTAAATTTATAGATTGGGGCTGAATTAACAGTTTTACCTTGTCCATCTTTCCATGTATGTTTGTGGGTTAAAGATTAAAGGCATCAAGCAGTGTTGGTCTATTTCTTCTTAAGTTGGATATCTCTTCATTTATTTGCACCCCCTCAGTAAAGTTATACTCTTATTTTCATGAAAGTACTGCATATTATTAAGATTTATTCCTAAGGGCGCCTGGGTGGCTCAGTCGGTTGAGTGTCCGACTCTTGATTTTGGCTCAGCTCATGTCTCCTTGTTCATGGGATCAAGCCACGCTGTGAACAAGGAGTCTGCTTGGGCTCCTCTCTTTCTCTTTCTCTTTCTCTCTCTGTCCTTCCCCTGTTCGTGTGTATGCCCACACATTCTCCCTCAAAAAAAAAAAAAGGATAAACATTTAAAAAAAAAAAAGATTTATTCCTAGACACCTAAGTATTTTTTATTATTATGAATGGGATCTTTTTGTTTCACTTTGATATTTTTATTTTTAAATTTTCATTATTGAAATATGGCTGACATACAAGGTTATATTAGTTTCAAGTGTATAACAGTGATTCAACAATTCTATATATTACTCAGTGCTTACTAGGTTAAGTGTAGTCATCATTTGTCACCAGGTAACGTTTACAATATTATTGACTATATTCCCTGTGCCTGTGCATCCTCATGACTTATTTATTTTATAACAGGAGGTCTCCACTTCTTGATCCCCCCTCACCTATTTTGCCCATCTCTCCACCATCCCTCCCCTCTGGCAAACAACACTTTGTTCTCTGTATCTATGGTATTTCTGGTTTTTGTTTATTTGTTTTCTTAGGTTAGACATATATACATATGTGGAACCTTATGACATTTGTCTTCCTTAGCATGTTATACCCTCTAGGTGAATTTTAGAAATGCTTTTTGGACCTACTGAAATGACTGCATGGGTTTTCTCTTTTAATCTATTCATGTGGCAGATTAACAGATTTTCCTTTTTCTTAAGTTTTTTAAAGTTTATTTACTTATTTTGAGAGAAAGAGAGAGAGAGAGAGAATGAGTGGGGCAGGGGCAGAGGGTGAGGGAGAGAGAGAATTCCAAGCAGGCCCTACACTCAGCACAGAGCACCAAGAGGTACTCCATCTCAGGACCATGAGATTATGACCTGAGCCAAAATCAAGAGTCGGACTCTTAACTGACTGAGCCATATACATGCTTTGACAGATTTTCTAATAGCCTTCTTTGCCTTCCTAGTATGCAGTTAGTCATTATGTGTTTTTTAATTAGTGCTAGATTTACTATTATTTATTTAGAATATTTGTAGCTATGTTCATACATAAATTCAGCAAGAAATTTTCCTTTTTTATATTGGGTCAATTTTAAAGTAAGGTTATACTATCTCCATAAAATGAGTTAGAAAGCTTTCTCTCTTTACTGTTTCCACAATAGTTTGTATATAATAGGGATTATGTATCCCTTGACATTTTAGTAATAGCTCTTAGTCTGATGGATTTTATTTGAATTAAGGAATACGTATGTAAAATTAAAGAACTTAAAAGATTGGTTTGAACGTTTCCTATTTCTTCTTTAATCAACTGCAATTTATATATATTTTTCATTGTAGATTTTCAAATTCCTTGGCAACAGGCTGTTCACAATATTTTCTTACGATTTCCAAATGCTCTATTCTGTTGGTCATCTTTTTTTCTTCACAGTGTTCATTTTTCCTTGATCTGTCTTTATAGAGGCTCATCCATTTTTTAAAGCTTATGGTTTTATTAATAATCTATTTTATTTTCTATTTCATTACTAGTGACTTTTATCTTTATAATTTCCTTTCTTCTACTTAATTTGGATTTATTCTGTTGATCCTTTATTGACATCTAAATGAACATATGCTCATTATATCAATCTTTCATATTCTCCAATAAATGCATTTAGAGCTACTAAATTTTCCAGTGAGTTCTACTTAAATTACATCCCAATTTTTATATGCAATGTTTTCATTGTTATTTAGTTACAAATATTTTATAATTTTCATTTTCTCTTTCATCAGTTAATTAGTAAGTTTTTAGTTGCCAATAAAAGTATTTTGATTTTCACTTCAATGTTGATTTCTAGTTTTCTTATATTATGATGAAATGATAAATTTTGAATGATACAGATTTTCTGGACATTGTTGAGATTCCTCCATGATCTAGTACACAGTTAAAAACTGACCTAAATATATCTGGAAAAAAGTATACAAGGTTGTATTTTATTAGGTTAGCTACAGTGTTCTATACCCCTGGGTGGCTCAGTTGGTTGGGCATCCAACTCTTGATTTCAGCTCAAGTCATGATCTCACAGTTTGTGAGATCAAGCCCAATGTCAGTTCTGAGCTGACGGCATGAAACCTGCTTGGGATTCTCTCCCTGCAACTCTCTCTGCCTCTCCCCTGGCTTGCTCTCTCTCTCTAAATAAGTAAATAATTTTTAAAAAAATGTTCTATATATCTCTAGTTTATGAAGCCTGTCAGTCCTATGGTTCAAATCTTTGATCCCACTTTAATTTTATATCTGCTTGATTTTTCAATTTTGGCAGAGGTGTGTTGAAGTCCCATTGTTTTCTAGGAATGTCCACTTCTTGCAATTCTGAAAGGTTTTGATTTAAATGATACTTCAAAGCTATGTTGTTAGATGCACATAGGTTTAAGATGATTATATTTTCTGGACTGTAACTTTTAGCAGTTTGAAGAGTCTCCATTGCAATTAAAAATTTTCACCCTAAATTCTCTTCTTATACCAGCTTCCTTTGGTTAGTATTTTTCGGGTGAATTTTTTTTCTATCATTTTCTATCATTTTGTTTTGTGTATATTAAAAATAACACAGGCTCATGTTAAGAACACAAGAGATTATTTTAATATAATTTCCGATGTTTTGGACTTATTTCTACTACCTTGATTTATTATTTGTATTTCCTTTTTCTTTTTTCTCCTTTGTTGCCTTTTGCTAGAATGGCCACGTTTAGTTTATTTTCTACACCCCACTTAGTATCTTATAAACTATACCTTCTATTTCTATTATTTTAATATGTTCTAGTTGCTTAAAATAAATGTCCTTCTTTTCACTTCTCACGTTCTCCAGCTCACATTTCACCCAGCTCCTAACTATTTTATTCAAGGGCTACCATAATCTGGTTCCACTATCTTTCTAGACTTATCTCTCTCCACCATATGCCTCTACAAAACCTAATCTAAATAAAACCCAAAATTCCTGGCATTCTATTCTGGTTCATGATGTCTTCTCATTCACTAACTCATTCAATAAACAATTTATTGAAAACCTATTTGGTTCCTAGCTCTGAGAAATACCAGTAAACACGAAGGATAAAGCTTCTGGTTTTATGAAGCATTGTGTGGAAATATTAAATAAATATAAAACAGAACAGAACTGAATGAATTCATGAATACATGGTAATTGGCTCCCATCTTACACTCTACCCTCAAACAACTGTCAGTGGAATACACAACTTCCCACCAGGTGGCACCAAACCACAGCCGGACCTTAGACTGATCTGGATGCCTTCGTCTGAGTCCTGGAACACCTCCCACACACATCTTCCTCCACATAGATTGTCTTGGGTCATTTTATTAAACTCACAATAATGCCACGTTCTATGCAATTTGAGGTCTTTGGAATTATTTACCCCCTCATTGTGGGAATTTATTTTATCAAAGTTGTAGGTACTAGCCAAAAAAGAAAAATGGGGGGGCTATGACAAAAAAAAAAAAAAAAAGAACAGTCCTAATTGAGATTGACTATTATCACCTAAAGTCAATCTCTCTCTGAGAAATTCATTCAAACCAAGATCCAAAGGATGACCAGGCATAAGAAACAAAAAAGGAAAGCAGTCTGTCCCAGAAAACTAACGGCATATGTTGAGTACCATGTGAAGGTAAAGTTTAGATTAGTGGAAATGCAAAAAGACAACAGTGTGTGTGTGTGTGTGTGTGTGTGTGTGTGTGTGTGTGTGTGTCCTGGGGTAAGGGGGGTAGGTATATAATTCATCAGCGTATGAATGTTTCATAGCTTGGGCTCTAGAGCCCTACTTACAATCTGAATTTAAATCCTTGCTCCACCACTTAAATAGCTGTCTAACCGGGGCGCTTGGGTGGCTCGGTCGGTTAGGCATCCGACTTCGGCTCAGGTCATGATCTCACAGTTTGTGGGTTCAAGCCCCATGTCAGGCTCTATGCTAACAGCTCGGAGCCTGGAGCCTGCTTCAGATTCTGCATCTCATTCTCTCTCTGTCCCTCTCCCACTTGTATTCTGTCTCTCTCTGTGTCTCAAAAATAAATAAATGTAAGAAAAAAAAATTTTTTTAAATAGCTGTCTAACCTGGAAATGTTATTCAGCCTAGGGTTGTTGGCAGTATTAAATATATTAATATGTAAAGACCTAAGAATTATTCCTGGCAATGTGGTAAAGAAATGTTAAATGTTAGGGTTTTGTTTTTGTTACTATTATTGTTTCTAGATGGATGAGAGGAGCCAAATTATTCAGCGTCTTGAAGGCCATGTTAAAAATTATAAATATTATCCTAAGTGTAATTAGAACCCACTGAAAGGTTTTAGGGAAGAGGTAATGATTAAATTTATAAATATACATTTTAAATCACTTTGGTTACTATGTAAAGAATGGGTTTTTGGAGAGAAATGGAAAAGGGCCAAGAGTGAAAATAAGAACACCAGTTAGAAGGCCAATGGCCACAGTCAAAACTCACATAAAATAACTACAATTGGTCTAGGCTAGGAGCAATGAAGATGGAAAGAAAATGGTAGATTCAAGATATATTTTGGAGGCAAAACTGAAAACTGACATGATCTGGTAGTGGACTAGGCTGAAGAAGGTATAAATGATGACTTTTCAACCAGAAAATCCTTTGCTCCTGAACAAAGATTCTTTGTCTACCAAACTTTCTTTAGTCAGGCTCCTGAACCTTCTCCCAGGCCTATCTGTGTACTTCCTTGTAAAAGCCCATTTTAGCAAGAACTCTGTTAATGTTAAGTCAGTTTAGCTAGTCAGTTTAGAATGCCCCATCTTCCCTATCTACTCTTCATATCTAATCAGGTTCCTCATCCAAATCCCCAGGTGATGTGTGCTCATCCTGGCCTGTCTTTAGCAAGAATCTGTTTAACCAAAACCCCCCACCCCTCCATTCCTGATGTTTTCTCTAATTTTCCATCCAATGACTCTGTTCCTTGGCTATAAATTTTCACCTGCTCATGCTGTATTCAGAGTTGAGCCCACTTTCTCTCCCTAGCTGCAAAATCCCATCACAGCAGTCTCTATACTTATCACAACAGTCCTCCCTTGAATAAAGTCTTCCTTACCATGCTTTAACGAGTATCATTTTTTTTTCTTTAACACTTCTCAAATGTAATTTTATTCTCCCAGGCTCAGCTAAAATACGAACTTTCCATCAAAACAGATAATAGCTCTCTCATTCTCACAACACTGATTTTTTTTGAACCTTAGGTTATAGAGTTTTATTTTTTGTTAAATGTTTATTTATTTTTGAGAGAGAGAAAGAGAGAGGGAGAGACAGAGCGTGAGTGGGGGAGGGGCAAAGAGAAGAGAAGACACAGAATCCGAAGCAGGCTCCAGGCTTTGAGCTGTCAGCACAGAACCTGATGCAAGGCTCAAACTCATGGACCACGAGATCATGACCTGAGCTAAAGAAGGCCGCTTAGCTGACTGAGCCACTGAGGTGCCCCTAAAGAGTTGGCTTTTTTATGCATTTTCCCCAACAAAGAGCAACATCCTTAACAGCTATGGCCATATCAAATTTCTTATTCTAACCACATACACACACATGCTCTGTGTACCACAGGCCATTGCAGATAACTCCACAAATAGTCTCAGGGCCAGGGCACCTCTTCACGCTTTTACTTCCTTTAGTTAGGAAGTATAAGAATTCAGCCTGCTTTCTTCTCCTTTCAGCTATTCTATTTTTGGAATTGTTTCCCTTAAGACTAGTTACAGAATTTAACTAATAATCTTTCATTAAGCTCTCCATTTCTTCTGGCCTCCAAAAACAAGTATATAGGGAGTCTTTCCGTTAAAGTGCTTACTATTAATTACTATGGGAAAACAGAAGCTAACAAAATTAAACACAGGGTTTAATGACCTTAACAGCAGGGGTTTCTAATCTCTAGTTCCTGACTCTCTTTGTGAGATGGCAAGCTGAATGCATTCTGCCCCTTGAACTTTTATTCCAAAGGATGAGTGTCCCAAAAGTTCTTCCTTTTTTTGTGTAGAGGCTTCTCTTCCCAGAACATAGGACTGCAGATAAAGCCTAGACATAATAACCAGGGTCTTCTTGTCTCAAATAGATAACTGGCATTTCGGAGGGCCTCCTAAATAGGCATGTAATGGTGGCAAATACATTACAAACAAATGTGATTCTGGCAACCTTGCTTTTTTCAAGCTAAATGGCTAAAGCTTAGTGTTGTAAGCCTAAATAGATGTTAACTGTAGAACAGTATCTCTAGAGAAGAAAAGAAAAAAAAAAAAGTTCAAGCTTATTAAAGACAGCAAATGTCTTTTTTACCTCTAGACCAAATTCTTGGCTTCCTTCAAAAAGAATCTTTTCATTCTCACTTATTCTAATTGTTTACTATCTGAGAATTAAGTCACAGAGAAAAAGGTAATATAGAAGCAAAAGAATTCTGATTTTCCTAAAAGTCTTGTCAAACATCATGTATAATAAGAAGTACCTTTTCACTAACTAAATTAGAGATATAACTCTTTTCTGTTTGATGTAAAACTTTCTAGAGTGATCTTTTGCAAGGTAGTCTAGTAATAAGATAATCTCTCCCAAGTTCTAACAAATAATTTGTTTTGTTCGAATATATTCTTAAATAAATAATAATAATAAGAAGAAAATAATAAATAAGTTATCCTGGAGGATAACTAGCTATGATCACCACCCATCTGAAACATATGAAAAATATCCTCAGTTAAATTTTAAAATTTAATTTTTCATTCAAGTAGGGTATGTATTTCAGCTGATTTACAAAGTGAAAAGAAATCAAGCATACAGTTATGATCAAACACTGACCTTAAACTAGGAGAATATGGGTTATCTATTATAAAAGCTGACGTTCCGTCTTAATAATGCCTAAGCAAAAGAGAGGAAATGGGCTACATTCATTCTTCTCTGATGTACTCAATGAAAAGAAGTACAGAAACATAAAATTTTTTTTAAAATAACAATTAGTCCCATCTCATTTCCTAATCCCATTCCTAAATTGTAACTAACCACTGCAAACAGGCTGGATTCTTTGCACTGTCCCCTGATTTATGAATGGGAAAAAGAAAAATGGGGAAAAAGAAGTCACTCATGTGTTTCATGGTGTAATTTCCACACACAAAAAAAGTTAAAATGGTGAGATTTAGGAATGCTTAATTCCATCTAACTTACTCCTCTGTCCCTAAAGCCAGAGGCTTTAACTGTCAACTAATACCTTTATGACGAAATTTAAAATGAACCACCATATAGCAATAATGCAATCTGGAACTTTTAGATTAGCTACCATACTCGGAAATTCTTTCTTTCCTCACCTTTCCCCAACTGTACCTACACTACAGTATTACTTCCTTGAATGCAATTTTCCTCAATATAGGTGGTAAGCTTCTTTAAGGCCAGACACCATGTGTTATTCAATTTTGACTCACTTACTCCCCAGGAGCCTTGATGCTGTTTGTATATAATAGGTCATTTGTACATGATAAATGTTAAGTTTATCAGTATCTCATCTGTATTTAATAACTGTCATATGAAGGAGGAAGAGGAAGAATTTATCTGCTGCTTCAAATTTTTGAAAAGAAATGATCTCAGCTTAATTGCAAATCTTAAATCTAAAAAGAACAAGTTTGGGATATGTTAATTTATATAATCTGATTTATATCAAAGCAATTTTACAGTATGGCAAACTTATATGCTTTCTTCACTAAATTCTAAGCACTATGAACATAGATACATTGCCTGTCTTATCTACTCTGCTAGCTCTAAAATAGTGCCCGGCATATTGTAGATGTTCAATGAATTTTTACTGGTGATTTAATTAATAGTAATTCATTATATCATCTCATATAGACCTGAAAGAATTTTAGTATCTTTTCACCCCCAATACCAACTGTCTGTGATGGGTATAACACAACATGGTAGGAAGCTACTATAATAACTGTGTTTTCACAATGGCAAAAGCTCTCTTTCAGTGATTTCATTCCCAATAGTCTAGATAATGGTTCTCAAAGTATGATTCCTGAGCCAAGAGCATTAGCATCAGCATCACCTGGGAACTTATGGAAAATGTAAATTCTCAAGTCCCATCCCTGAGCCACTGAATCAGAAATTCTGGAGGTGGAGCCTAGTAATCTGTATTTTTTTTTTAATTTTTAATGTTTTATTTTTGAGAGACAGAAAGAGACAGTATGAGCAGGGGAGGGTCAGAGAGAAAGGGAGACACAGAATCCAAAGACAGGCTCCAAGCACAGAGCCTGACGTGGGGCTTGAACCCACGAACCGTGAGATCATGAGTTGAGCTGAAGTCGGATGCTTAATCGACTGAGCCACCCAGGTGCCCCAGTAATCTGTATTTTAACAAGTGCTTCAAATGATTCTGATGTATGATCAAGTTTGAGAATCACTGGCCACAGAAATTTCTGTCATGGAAATGGATCTCAAACTGACAAACAGGTCATAAAATATTAAATGAGCCTTTAAAGAAATATCCTAAATGCTCGAATATTAGACTGTTTCAGAATAAGTTAAATTAGGTCAGTCAATCAACCACTAAATAGTTGACTTTATTTTTCCTTAGCAGGTACCATAAAAGTATATTCAGTAAGTGACATTTAAAATGGCTTTCAGGGGGCGCCTGGGTGGCTTAGTCAGTTAAGACTCTGACTTTCGCTTAGGTCATGATCTCGCGGTTTGTGGGTTCGAGCCCCGCGTCAGGCTCTGTGCTGACTGCCAGCTCAGAGCCTGAAGCCTGTTTCAGTCTGTGACTCCCTCTCTCTCTGACCCTCCCCTGCTCACACTGTCTCTCTCTCTCCTAGAAATAAATAAAAACATTAAAAAAAAATTTTTTAAATGGCTTTCAGGGGTGCCTGGGTGGCCCAGTCAGTTAAGGTCATGATCTCGCAGTTTGTGAGTTTGAGCCCTGCGTTGGGCTCTGTGCTGACAGTTCAGAGACTCAAGCCTGCTCTGGATTCTGTCTCTCTCTCTTTCTCTGCCCCTCCCCCATTCCTCCCTCCCTCCCTCTCTCTCTCTCAAATAAATAAACATTAAAAATTTTATAAAAATTATTTTAAAAAAACAAATACAATGGCTTCCAGATCCCTATTATGACTTATTAGGAAAAAAAGAATAGCAGTAGGACAGAATATAGACAAGAAAGGATGAGAAAAAGGTGGATGACAGCTAAAATAAGACATGGATGAAACCTAGAAAAACTTTTTAGATTCTAACCTAAATTAAGAATTTTAATTTTAAATAAAGGCACAAATCACAGTAGTTTTGGAAGTTTTGTAACTTCATGACCAATAGATATCACAAATATTTTCATATTATAGTTTTTACAGGTAACTCAAAATATAATTTATGGTCATAACTACTTTGAAATTATAGACATAAATTAGATCTGCCGCTAGATCTCATTTTATGATGCATTATTAAAGAAGCATATGCATTAATATATCACAATTAAAACTAGTCTAAAAGCTACATTTCAATATATTTGGTTCCTCTGTAATCCTAGTTATTGTATTTTATACATTTTTTAAAAATTGTTCTGTGAGAAGGTCCACAGGCTGAGTTTACCGTGTGATCAAAGAGGCACATGCCACAAAAAGATGAAAAAACTATACAAAAGTCAACAGTTAATAGTTGCACTGAAAATGTTCTTGGCCTCCTCTAAATGATGAGCCCCTTCGTGGACCTGGAAAAACTCATTGGCATCTTTCCCTGTTTACAAATGGGCATGGAGGATGCACAGGAGACCATGACTCCTCCTTCTGAAACAGTATTGTATCAAAGCACTCAGCTTTGAATTCCTAAAAGAAAGGCTAGATGTGCAACTACTTTAATCTAATTTTTAGCTTAGTATAGGCAATGAGCATACATAAAGCTTAAATCTACAGAGGCAGACAATTTAGTGGAAGGTAAATAAAAGTAACTAACCATTAGGGAGCTCTGAATGAGAAGCTAATGAGTGCAGACTTTATTTTCAGTAATGCTTTGTCTTATTTTACTTTTCATTTATTGTACTATTTTGGAAACAACTAAATTTGTAAAAAAAACATACTTTGTTTAAAACTCTTAAAAGGCTTCCTACTGCCCTTTAGATAAGGCCCAACAAACAGACAAACCTTACAGAGTCCTCAGCAATAAGATTTTTTTTACCTAGTTAGCTTCGTTTTAATCCCCTTTCCTTTTCATAATCCATCTCTAGCCATATTGAATTCCCTTCTGCAACTCAAACAGGCCATGTTCTCCTTCCTCCCACACTTTCAACCACAATATTCTCTGACTGGCTAATTACTTCAAACCCTTCAAATCTGTTCAGATGTCACTTCCTCAGGGAGGCATTCTCTGTCCTCCTAGGCATTCCCCGGCTGTACACTCCCTAAGCCTTTTTTTAATCCTGTCATAACACCCATCACATTTAGTTATCATAATATATTTAACTGTTCATTGCCCACAAAGCTAAAAGCCGGATGAGAGCAAAGACAGGGTCTTGTTTGCCAGAAGGTCCTTGGCTCTGAGCCTAACATGCAGTAGCCTTTAGTCAGAGCTGGTAGAGGATGAATTTACCCAGAGATATTTTAAAGCATTCCTACATTTAAGAACCCTCAGCTATCCCTACTTGGCAACATTTATAACCTTGTGCACTACTCATTTAAAATTCTATACAATCCAGATTTAGCCCTCTCTTCAGTCTAAATTAATAAAAATTTATTACTGGGGTGCCTGAGTGGCTCAGTCCTTTTGAGTGTCTGACTCTTGATTTTTGCTCAGGTTATGATCCCAGGGTGGTGAGATCGAGCCCCACGTTAGGCTTTGCACTGAGTATGGGGCCTGCTTAAGATTCTCTCACCCTCTGCCCCTCTCTCCTGCTCATGGTCTCCTTCTAAAATAAAAAAATAAAAAATTATTACAAAATAAAAATTAAAAAATGTATTGCTCAGATACATTGTTATATAGCAAAATTGAAAGTTAACTAGTGTTTTAAAAAATTAAAAATTTGGAGGTGCCTGGATGTTTCAGTTGGTTCAATGCATTCAACTCTGGATTTCAGCTCAGGTCATGATCTCATGGTCATGAGGTAGAGCCCAACATCTGGCTCCACGCTGATAGTGCAGAGCCTACTTACAATTCTCTCTCTTGCTCTCTGTCCCTCCCCTGCTCTTTCTTTTTTCTCAAAATAAATATTTTTTAAATAATAAAAAATGTTTTAAAATTAAATTTGAAACTTCAAAGTTAAAACAGAAAAAGTTTGAGTGTAAAGGAATGAATGCTAGTAGTTTCTGAAAGTAAATATCCTTTAATGATCTACTTTCTAGATATACTTCTCTTTCCTTTTACATAAAATACATGGTTTTTGAAGCATACAAATACCATTTAAAATCATTCCTTTTCATTTCTACTTTATTAACTGACAGGGGTAGTTCTTTACTTTTGGCCACTATTTTTCCCATATATATGTAATAATAGTATATAATAATCTGTAAAACATACATTTAAATGAACTAAAAATCAGGACACCTGAGTGGCTCAGTCGGTTAAGCATATGACTTCAGCTCAGGTCATGATCTCGCAATCTGTGAGCTCGAGCCCCATATGAGGCTCTGTGCTGACAGCTCAGAGCCTGGAGCCTGCTTCAGATTCTGTGTGTCTCTCTCTGCCCTTCCCCTGCTCACTCTCTCAAAAATAAACTTAAAAAACTTAAAAAAAAAATAAGTGAACTAAAAATCAGCAGATATTTTATTTATTTATTTATTTATTTATTTATTTATTTATTTATTTTTATGTTTTATTCATTTCTAGGAGAGAGAGACAGCGTGAACAGGGGAGGGTCAGAGAGAGGGAGTCACAGACTGAAACAGGCTCCAGGCACTGAGCTGGCAGTCAGCACAGAGCCCGACGCGGGGCTCGAACCCACGAACCGCGAGATCATGACCCAAGCGAAAGTCGGACGCTTAACCGACTAAGCCACCCAGGCGCCCCAAAAAATCAGCAGATATTTTAAAGAGTCCTTAAAGGGACACCTGGGTGGCTCAGTCAGTTAAGCAACCAACTTCAACTCAAGTCATAATCTCAAGGTTTGTGGGTTCAAGCCTCAAATCGGGCTCTGTGCTTGACAGATAGGAACCTGGAACCTGCTTCAGATTCTGTATCTCCCTCTCTCTCTCTCTCTCTCTCTGCCCCTCCCCTGCTCCCATTCTGTCTCTGTCTCTCTAAATAAATGAAAATAAATAAATAAATAAATAAATAAATAAATAAATAAATAAGAGCCCTTCAAGGGCTGTCTTAAAATTGCACTTTAGGGGTGCCTGGGTGACTCAGTTGGTTAAACAACCAACTTCAGTTCAGGTCATGATCTATCTCATGGTACATGAGTTTGAGCCCCACATCAGGCTCTGTACTGACAGCTCAGAGCCTGGAGCCTGCTTCGGATCCTGTGTCCTGCACCTTCCCTGCTTGCTCATGCACTCTCTCTCTCTCTCCCCCCAATCTCAAAAATAAAATAAACATTAAAATATATAAATAGATAAATAAATAAAATAACAGTTTAGAAAGCAGAAGCTTCACTTCATTCTCTTTTTGGATCATAAAATCCAATTAGAAAGTTACAATTATGATAAACTCTTGATTCAAGTAAATGTGTCATATTAAAACACTCTTTCACCTTCTGTACTCTTCATAATTTAACACCATACAGTTACTTTGTATACTTTTAAACAATACAGTTAAATGATTTTCCACTTAAACACCCTCTACTTAGAGACCTTACTCCACACATATAGGGAATTCCACAACCACAACTCATCTCCAGTTTTCAAACCTGATATTTTAATGTCCAAAGCCCGGTAAATGGGAATTTCAAGAAAATTAATAATTTCGTGATACGATTCATGATTAAGAATTTCATTAATTCTAAGATGTATATTTTTCACATTTTAACATCTCTGAAACCAGGATGTATCTTAGAATTGATGGTATCCTAAAATTTATAACTGACAGCATTTTTTTCTTTTAGTGGTCTAAAAATGTTTCTTACAATAGCTGGCATCTTAGGCTAAATGAAATATACTTACTAAAATATTAAAAACTTTTCTCTAATAATGCTTTCTAACTGATCCAAATCACAGTACAATTACAATTCAAACAGTTCTAGAATAAAAACTAAGTGAACTTCAGATTCATATTTTACCTTTTTAGAAAACTAGTGACTAGGCTAAACTCAACAAAATGGATAACTGGAAGAAAACACTTCTTTAAAAAAATTAGAAAAAGTCTATATTAGAAGGACAGAAATAACAGGAATGCAAAAAAAAAAAGACGTGAAGATGTTGGTCAGTAGCAGCATCTAAGTAAGTGGAGGCATGAAATAGCCCTAGAGCTTAATCTATTAAAAGAAACAAATAATAGGAACATGACAGGGGTTAGCACAGATAACAACTTGTTTAGGAGGAAAGATACTGTTATATTATTTTTCCCTCCTTAAGGAGAAATCGTTGTCACTCTTTCAACAAAAATATGGTATAGGTAGTTGAAATAACTATAATTAAATGTAAAACTGTAAACATTCTTAGTAAATTAAAAACCAACCTACCAGCATTGTCTTCCTTCTGGCTCAATCTGTTTCACCTTCAGGTAATCCTAGGATAGGGGCTCCTTTTCAGATCCCCAGTTTTTCATGCCGATCTTCTACCTCCCTGTGGCAACAATATTTTCTAATTAAAAGAGTCCTTTTGTGCCACAGGGAGGATTTCTGATGGTATAACAAATACAAAAGTTATCACAGCTCATCATGAAGTCAACTTAGTCTTGAGACTTTTCAAGAAAGAAATTTGACTCCTGAACCTATTTTTCAAGACAGAAATCTGATTTCTTTTTTAAACTGCATTTTAAAAAGCTAAACTTCCATTTATTTTTTAGAAGTAGTGCTTTCTTGCTGAATTACATAAAAATTCTTATCATTTCTCTATCTTTTCAACTAACCTCTAAACACAATTTTGTTCATAAATGTAGATGCCAAAGTTTTCTAAGTTTTCTTGATCATTTCTTTAACTATTAAGACCAAATTTTTATGTTTTGATACCTAGTTAAAAACCAAAGTCCTTCTCCCAATGAACAGAAGAGAGAAGAAACTACCGTACTGCTTTCAGCCAATGTTGGTTAGTAAAGATTAATAAATCTACTTGGATTACATAACATGATGTTAATTTTGCTTAAAATGTACATTTAAACAAGGCCATCAGGACATACAAAAAGCAGCAGTTACTGTTCCCTTGCTGGTAAGATTATGAGTGATTTTCACTGTTTCTCTCTGCAATATTTCCCAATTTCTTCAATGAAAATGTGTTGATTTTATTGTAAGAAAAAAAATCAGGGGCGCCTGGGTGGCTTAGTCGGTTAAGCGTCCGACTTTCGCTTGGGTCATGATCTCGCGGTTCGTGGGTTCGAGCCCCGCATCGGGCTCTGTGCTGACTGCCAGTTCAGAGCCTGGAGCCTGTTTCAAAGTCTGTGACTCCCTCTCTCTCTGACCCTCCCCTGCTCATGCTGTTTCTATCTCTCTCCTAGAAATAAAACATTAAAAAAAAATTTTTTTTTAAAAAAAAAATCAAATTTAGGTGTGAGCACAAATGATTAAAACCTACTGTGACTTTAAGATAAAGTTAACCTAGGGGCGCCTGGGTGGCTCAGTTGGTTAGGTGTCCAACTTCCGACTTCGGCTCAGGTCATGATCTCACAGTTCATCAGTTCAAGCCCTGTGTTGGGCTCTGTGCTGACAGCTCAGAGCCCGGAGCCTGCTTCAGATTCTGTCTCCCTCTTTCTCTGCCCCTCCCCCTCTCACGCTTTGTCTCTCTCTCTCTCTCAAAAATAAATGAACATTAAGAAAAACTTTTTTAAATAAGATGAAGTTAATCTAGTATGACAATATTATGGCTTTGATATATTTTGGATATCCATATTTATGTTTTGGATGTTACCTTTTTAAACCTAAGGTATTCAGCATTTAACATATTAACAAAAAATGAATTTAAGATTTTACACAGATGATTCTTGATTATCCTGCAATACTAAGTCAAAACTCAATTTGTTTCCATCTGTATTTCCTTACAGTTATGTGCTAAACACTATATTACATACTGTATACAACAAAATAAAAATTATGTCTTCAAGGGACTTCTACATTTACTTTGAAAACAAAAGGAATACGTATATACACAAGAAAGCAATGATCAAGTGTCTAAGTCCAGATGGTCTAACAGAAGATCAGGAAAGAGAGTATTTAATGCAGGCCAGAATCACTGTGGAAAGTTTCGTGTAGTTGGGCCTTAAAAAAATGGATAATACCTGTATACAGTCTTGATAGAAAACTGTATTTGAGCAAGAGCTCAGAAGCATAAACAGTCCACTCAAGGGACAATAAGGAAAACAGCTAGAGTATAATGTTTCAGTAGATAAGAAGTCCAGAATAGGAAGGATCTACTTCTGGATGATTCTGTGGGTCACTGAATTTGGCAGAGGAGTGGCTTTTGAAATCTGATAAACAAAGAGCTTCAAGAGAATGATAAATGTAGGTGCCAAAGCACAGTAAGTTAAAGAAGGAATGACAAGGAAAAAGCACAGACTGAAGGTACAGAGCATTTGTTTTTTTACAAAAAGTGAAGTGAAAGGAAAGAAAAAAATACAACAGAAAAAAAAACAAACGTTCTGTTTTAATGTATAAAAGACCTTCTATATATTTGAAGGCAGAGGGAAAGAACCTAATGAAGTTAAAGGGATACTTAATGGAGCACTTACTATATCACAAGCACTGTGTTTTATATATTTATTTTATGTAGCCCTCAGAACCTTGAATTACTATTTCATGATAGTGAAATAGACCCCCCAAAAGTTAAATGCTGATAGGTAAGATTTCTACTTTATGTAGAAATCAGAAACCAAGACTAACAAACCCAATCAATATTCCTCCTTTTCCTACTAAAGAGAACTACTTAAAAAGCTAAGAAGAAAAAAATTAATCTCAGGAATAGGATTTTCTATCAAATTTGATTACTCTTGGCTCTTCTTCATGTTTCTCAAAATGTAAACATTCCTGAGGGCTCCTGGGTGGTTCAACAGGTTAAGCAACTAACTTCAGCTTACCTATGGTTTTGAGCCCCACATCGGGCTCTGTGCTGACAGCTCATAGCCTGGAGCCTGCTTCAGATTCTGTGTTTCCCTCTCTCTCTGCCCCTCCCCCATTCATGCTCTGTCTGTCTCCATCTCTCAAAAGTGAATAAATGTTAAAAAAAAATTTTTTTAATGTAAACATTCCCTAAGGTCAATTCTTTAATTTTGTGTCCTTTGTTCTTGATCGCAGAGAGACAAACAGAATTTAAATATCTTCTCCCTTGGAGAAATCTCTCACCTTTCTTTCTGGAAACCCCATATATTTCCACGGCATCGATGATGATGATTCCCAAATCAGTCTCTCCTTGACCTTTCTTTTATAAGCTTCAATTGTACTAGATATGTTCCATTTGCCCCTCCAGATCTGTTCTCCACCCTTCTTAATGCTGCTCTCTATCCCAGGAGGCTGACTTCAACAGGAATCCCATGGCTTTAGACTGCATTTGATCAATGGAGAGCCGTGGCAGGGGATTAGAGGGAAGGAGGAGTATAAAATCAGGGTCCTTATTCCCTGGCTCCTTCTCTGTGGCATCACCCTCAAGCTGGCTGCATCCTTTGACCAAAGGTCCCAGATTCTCCCACGGTGACCCTCTCTCCAGGGCTTTCTTCTGGGTTCCAGTAACTGTTCCCTCCCTTTGGGCCTCAGGCCAAAGGGCAGAAACAGCTCTGCTACTGCCACCTCTGGGCTACTGCCCTACATCTTATGGTCACCCTATGCTTGCCCACATATTTGTAACTAGCCATTTATTACAACATTCTAAAAATTATCCTAATTTGAATATGCCATCACTTTCGCAATGGGGCCCTGACTATACATTTGTACATCTTTAAATACCCAAATATTCCTCCTCAAACGCTCGCTTCAATTCAAAATCAACACACCTACTACGAAACTTATCTGTTTCCCAAAACAGTGTTGCCTTCCTTGAATTCTTATATGATATTATGGCCATCACTTTAAGGTAAAAAAACTGAGTAATCTCTTCCCTAACTATGCCTCTCCCCGTAATTTGCCAGGTCAAGTTTTGTTAGACCTTACGTAGTATATTACTTATATAAGCCCCTTCTGTTCCTATTGCTTCTACTTTAATAGTTCTCAAGTCATCCCTTAACTCATAACTACATCAGCAAGTCTGCCTCAACCCTTCCCCTACAATCATCAGCTCCTGAGATTTAATTACATAGTACTTTCTACTCAAAACCTTCCAAATTTTTCTACTTCTTACATGCTTTATCACTCACTCTTGGGTTCAAATCAAAATATAGTCACAACTCTCAATGGAACCTCCTGTCAAGGTCTCCTTTACTCACAACACCTTCTAAACAGGACTTGGACTTCAATATTCCACTCATTTTAATTACATTTCCCTCAGTCTACAATGTCTTTCACTTACCCCCTATCTGCCCATCCAAATCCCACCATCTGTCCTCCTTCTTTACTTTCTCTAAACACTCTAATCCTGTAAATTGAACATTCTTCTGAAAATCTCTTTGAATTTGTAAATAGCACTCAGTTGAGTCTATACTGTTTTACATTTTCAATATAATATATATTATATATATAAAACTAAATTATTAACCCCTTGAGAGAAAGAAACATGTTGAAAGCAGTACCCTTGCACATAACAAATGCAAAATAGTTACTGATATATTTTCATAAATTAAAGTCGAAGGTTAAGAGGATAAATATAGTTAAGGTGCAAGATGAAGAAGCAGAACCTAAACAGCTCAATCTTCTCAGTGGAGCCTTAAAAGATTTCTATCAAAAGTTACCTACTATTGATTGTATTGGTATAAATTTGTTTTTAAATGGTAATCTGTAATAACCTTTTTAAATGCATATGTCCTTTATCTACATATATAGAAACTGCATTTTCAAATCTCAGTAGGGAATCCCAGAGACCCCTCTCCACCCACAATGTGCCACATCAGTCTGTCCAGCAGGACCCTGGAGCTGGGGGAGTCTGCAGCCACTGTCAAGGGTATTTCCAGCCCGCCAGACTCAAGACCACTCTCGACTCATACTTCATTATCATTTCCCAAAGACTCCTTATATTTACTGATCTACAACCCAAAGGCAATTTAGTGGGTTTAGATGTATATGCCTATTTTTAAAGTCTCAAGACATATATTTGGTTTTTCCTATAAAATTTAAGAGAGGATTACTATTGCACATAAGCTCTGTAAGGGAAATGTAGAATTTTTTGTCTATAAAAAGGTGAAGCAAAATAGCCTATGGTTACTACAAACAAAAAGAGAAATCATTTTATACACAAAATAATTAAGATGGCTAAATGTATTTCACTATATAATTTTAGTATTCCTGCCTGGATTTCATCATGAACATTATTTCTGGGATAAACACATACATATGGTCATACAGCAATAAAAGAAAAACTTCAATATAAACATACAGAGAATTGCTATAACAGGTCAATAAATATGATTATGAACATTTTTTTAGATAAATATAATCTAAGTTATAACGTAGGAGCATTCCAGAAAGTATTTACTAGATGTACAAAAGGAAATCTTATTCTATACAGATCTAATTTCCACCAATTCACCAAATAAAAACCTCTGCAGACATCTTATAAATATTCCTTTTCCTTTCTTCCCATTCAGCTGCTTCTCCAAAACCTACCCGTATCTGAAATTTAAGTTAAAAATTTAGAGCACTACAAAAAATGAACCTGATCTTAACCCACCACCTTAAAGGAAACATACATTAGGATAAGTCATAACACTTTATTTATCTGTATATATTCTAGATATCCAAGAAATGAAAACTTATTTGGATTTTCACTTGTTTAAAAATGCATTTTATTCTTGGGGCACCTCGTGGCTCAGTTGGTTAAGCGTCGACTCTTGATTTCAGCTCAGGTCATGATCTCTTGGTTAATGAGTGGGAACCCCACATCAGGCTCTGTGCTGACAGTGAGGAACCTGCCTGGGACTCTCTTTCTTTCTCTCTCTCTCCTTCTCTCTCTGCCCCTCCCCAGCTCTCTCTCCCTCGTTCTCTCTCAAAATAAATAAATAACCTTAAAAAATGCATTTTATTATTTATGGGGCACCAGGCTGGCTCAGTCAGTATAGTGTGGGACTCTTGATCTTGGGGTTTTAAGTTCAAGCCCCATGTTGGGTATAGAGATTACTTAAAAATAAACTTTTTAAAATGCATTTTATTCCTTAAATAAAAATAATTTTTAAGTTCAGATTAGCTGATTCTAAACCAATCTATATATATTAACAATTCTTATAAAGATACATTAAAAACCCATGAGCCATAGCATTTTTAAATAACTTAGTATATTGTAGTTTCAAGTCCTGCATGCCTTATGGTGAATAAATGGGAGTGTTTTAAACTGTTCTAATTATAGATCTATGAGATGTATGAGCCAGCAGTTTTCAATCTCAATTTGGCATTGCCTTTAAAAGAGTTATAAATGAATTCTAAGTCTTACTGTGTTATTCTGTAAGAGACAGAAATAGCTACACGATACTATTCTTTATTTTTTGAGGTAATAAAGCAAATATAGATTTTTGAAAAAAACAAAGAACATGAGCCAGAATGGAATTAAAAATGTTTAAGATGAACTTCTCTGGTACTTTTTGACTATTTTAGGATAATGTAAGTTATTTACTAATATTTCCTTTTAGTGTTAAAGAAAAAAAACTAAAAAATATTATCAACTAGTCAAAAACCACTTTCAAAATATCACAAAAGTAACTGTTCTTTTACCCAGACTATGTATATTCTCTTTTTCAGTATCACAGTTGTTCATATCTCTGCCCTGTAAATGATTATTACCCTCAGACTTTAAGATAACTAAGAAAATAAAATCTCTTGAACAGATTATATTCACATCCTACTTGGAATTGTTTTTACCTGAGTACTTGAAATTAATGAAGCACAGATGATCATCATTATACAACCAATAAGATCTAGCTGACCTGCTCTGGTATTTTAATGTGACAAATATCCATAATTTTCTACTCATGCAAATTTGGCACCGTAGTTTTCATATTTTACAAAGTTTCCAATTTGCTACCAAAATCATAGTCTTCCTTATTTTTTTGATCAACATTTTCCAAGAATTTCATACAGGTTCCTTTTTTTCTCCTTCACTTTAAGCTATCACACTTTTTTTCTTGTGCTATTAGTTTTCTGCTTAGTTACACTCTTATAATAAAATCAATTACAATATCTACTTCGAAATATCATCCTGCTCTTTTTCCTATTCTTTTTCTTAGGAAGAAAATTCATCTCTGCCACCATGCTTCTCGCTTTAGACTGAAAAACTCTCCAAAACCCTCAAAAAACCACACGTGTATCTTTCTGCCACTTGCATTATCTATGGTGTAAACCAAGTACCACTTCAGTCCAAAGTCATGAAGTCTATATGAAGTGCTTAACTACTAATTTTGGGAAAAGAAAATTATCACTTCACGTGGAGTTTGCTGGCACTGTTGCCATCACTGCTCTCAAGAGCAAGGGAACTTTTAATCCTTCAGCTCAGTAAGAAATACAACTAGGGGAAGAAGAGCAGTGAGCTAGAGGCAGCTGATGGTCTGACGGGTGCTACTGGGCCTCAACAGCAGAGAAACATCAAATATTCAAAAATGTTAATCATGAGACTTTACTACATTTCTGGAAATGTATCTAAATATGCAAGGATGTTTATTAGAATTGCAAGCCAAGTATAAGGATTTTTTTCTCCATTAAAAGCTAAAGATAAATGTTAATGTTTGCTATTACAAAACAGATACTACCATCTTTCTGGTAAAAAAAAAAAAAAAAACCTCTATTTTCTCTATGGTCAACGGCAAAAATGAAAAGGTTTCCAAGGACTGTATCTTATTAATCTCCAATTAAACACAGACAGACTGAAACACCAAAATTTCTCAGAAGACAAAAAGGGAAGAAGACTGACAGACTGCTACAAAGATGCTTTTGGCCTAAGAAATAAAGGGAGCATGCTGCTCTACCAATATTGATTCAAAGAAACTCTTAATCTGTTATAAAATGAGAGCACTCATTGATTTCTGAATTAAAAAGTTACCATCATACACTAGCCTACGGACATCTGTAACTAATAACTAGTCAATATTCACACTCTCAGGAAAAAAATGATGAAGATAATTCTATTATTGCAGGCCTGTAATTTTGTCCTTAGGGTCCATGAGATGAGACCTGTTATACTTCAGTATGTGTCACTGAGTTGGCAACAGTAACACTGACACTTATAAAATGAGAAAGTTACAAATAGTGAACATTTTGTGAGATGTTTACCTGTTTCCACATTCTCGGTCTCAACTTCTTGTTCTTCTGCCACATCATGCATCATGTAAGTCTCATCGTCGTACACCAGAACCTGGGCTGCATAGCCCTGCTCTACTCTGGCACTTGGGACCGGTTCCACAATCACTGCTGGGTACTCAGAAACCTTTTCCCTTTCCTGCAAGAGCAAATTTAGAAAACCATCAACTTTTTTATTCGTAAATTCTGGATTTACTTATAAATACTTGAGTTCACATAGTCTCAAGGGGACTACGCAATGAATTTCATATAAATATGAACGTAAAAACTAAGACAAGAGATGAAAAGGGAACTTTAATAATCTTTTGAAGTTTCAGGAGGTAAGACATAAATTAAACTTCTTAAATAATTGGCTTTAGGATTAGAATAAAAATTGAAAACATGCATATAATTGCACTATCTCATAAAATCCACTAAAACGAAATAAAAGACTTTTCAACACAAACCCATAAGGAGAAGAGATCAGAGCAACAAAATCTTAGAAGGTTAAAAGTGGATGGATAAGTGTTATGAAGTGGTTTAGCACATCCAGGAAAGCCAAATCAGCCTAGCAGTGAAAAGAAGCTAAGAAACAACACATCCTCACACTGGAAAACCCACAGAAAGCAGTACCCATTACCCCTGGAAATGGAGCAGCAGGTGGTAGAGAAAGAGGAGGGGTTCAAACAGGAAAATTCCATTAAAGCTGTTTGAAAAGCACTTTGATTCCCAGACCTGTTCGTCCTCCATAAGCAGTGGGCCCTCATTAAAGCAGAAGACTGGAGAATTAACTTTCTGGTGAGGGAAACAAGAGCATCTTCAAGATATATTAGGCACATTTGTTAGTACTGATGATGTACCAAAAATAGAGGGGGGGTGGTTTACATTTATTTATTTTGAGAGAGAGCACGGGCAGGGACATAGAGAGAGACCGGGGGGGGGGGGGGGAGAAAGACACACAGACACACACACACAGAATCCCAAGCAGGCTCTACACTCAGTGCAGAGCCCGAGATGGGGCCCTATCCCACAACCATGAGATCACAACCTGAGCCGAAATCGAGAGTCAGTGGCTTAACTGACTAAACCACCCAGGCATCCCCTCCAAAATAGAATTTTTAATCAGCTTTTTAGTTCTCCACTTTTAATCATGAGCAGACAGCCAAGTATTACTAGTCATTTACAGAAAAGCCTTCAACGCAGAATATATACATATATACATATGTACACATACATACAAACACGTATAGTCATATTCTTCAGAGATATATCCACAAGAATGGAATACAGTTTAATAAAGACTTTAAAAATAAAGAGTTCTTAGAAGTTAAAAACATGATAGCTGAAACAAAAACAAAACAACAACTACAACAAAAACAAAAACCACCAGAGGCTTGGAAGATAAAGTTGAGGCAGTCTTCCAGAAACCAGAGATAAAAGATGAAGTTATGAAGAAACAGAAGAAAAATGAGAATGTTATTAGAGAACCAGTCCAGGAGGAGCAACACCTGAATAATAGAGTTCCATAACAATAGGGGAGGGAAAAAAATTAAAAAAGATTGGAAAGAAATGAAAGAGTTCCAGAAAATTTTCTAGAGCTGAAGGATATAAGCTACCCATTTGAAAGGACCTACCAGACATTTAATATAAAAAAAACTAAGGGATACCTACACTGAGACACACCACTGTGAAATAATGCTGCAGACAAAAAGGAAGAGTCTGCAAGTTTCTAGAGAGAAAATACACCACATTCAAGGAATCTGGATTCAGACTTCAATCTTCTCAACAGTCACAAGGGGGCCATTTCTTCAAATTATAAACATTATTTCTAACCTAGAGTTCTTTAGCCAGTCAAATCAACTTAAGAAAATAAGGAATTTTCTCATATATGAAAGATCTCAAAACATTTATGTTGCATACATCCTTTCTCAAGAAGCAAGATTTGATTTCATCAACACAAAAGTAAAATTTTAATAAAGACAACAACTTGGGATATAGAATACAGGAGGTCCAATATGGGAAAGAGACAACAGTAACCTCTTGGAGGACTGTCAGGAGAGCTTCCAGGATGCCAGCTATACACTGCATGTAAAGGGCACCCGGTCTGGATTGCTGAATAGGACTCCGAGGACAGCATGATAAACGGTCGTCACCAAGATAATCCCTGGCATTCTTCCTCGGACAGAGTGTCCAGACAAGCCTATTCCAGGTTTGTATGCATATCTGGCTTGCTCTGATGCACCTATTCACTCCACCTTGCCTTGCTACCTGGAGCAGCTAAGAACACTCATTTCACCTCTCAGATGTATTCTGCTTTGATCTACTTTTAAGTGTTGGAAGAAAACCACAAAAAGTTTAGAAACAAAAACAAAAAGAACAGCATTCTTTCCACGTGACTATAAATTTACCTGCCGAATAATCCTACATCACCAGGTCATAGCACTGCCTGAAACCTGACCCATATGGCACTGTATTTCCAAGAACTAACTCATGACAATCCTTATTGATATCCTGAGTAGAACTTCTTGAAATGCAGTGAACTTGATGCCTAACTAGTCCTCCTTTTCCTGGAAGCTTTAATCTAACTATAGTAGTGCTATCCTTTCCTAACTCAGTTAGTTTGGGACATTATTCATTTTTTCAAAGTAAACACCATGTTGTTTAGGAATATATCCACAAACAATAAAACTATAAAGAAAAGTAAAGAAATATTACCCCATAAGTCAGGATAATGGTACCTCTGGGGATACTAAAAGAGGAGCACAGTTAATATTCTAAAATACTAGTAATTTCTATTTTTCAACCTGATAGGTAATATTTTTTTTGTTATTTTTAAACTAAAACACATATATTTTACACACTCTTATTTTGTAGCAAACATTTCACAAAAATACTTTAAATTACAAAGGTATGATAAATTAAAAATAAGCAAGCCTTGGGGTGTCAGGGTGGCTCAGTCAGCTGAGCCTCCAACTCTTGATTTAGGCTCAGGTCATGATCCCAGGGTCATGGGATGGAGCCCTGCATCCGGCTGAGTGGAGCCTACTTAACATTCTCTCTCCCTCTGCCCCTTTCTCCTGCTCACACACACACACTAACTTTAAATAGTTAAAATTAAAGAAATGAAAATAAGAAAGCACGTGAATAGCTCACACTGAATTTCCTACTTTGTATAAGGCAAAAATTTTTAACATAAAAAATAAAATCCTTGGGCCATGTGGATGACTGTTGGGTAGCCAACTCTTGATTTTGGCAGGGGTCATGATCTCAGTCATGGGATTGAGCCCCCCAGATGGCTCCAGCTGGGCATGGAGCCTGCTTGGGATTCTGTCTCCCTCCCTCTCTACATGCATGAAGGAAAAAAAAATCCTTTCCCAAAAATTGGATATACTAACAGTTGAAATCTCCATGCTTCTTACTCAGCTTTATAACCACAACCTACAAGCAGTATCACCTAGCTATAAACTAGCTGTTAATGAGAAGCATGGGATAGGTAAAGACTGATGAGATTTCCACTCATCAGAAACTAAGAAAGCAACATCATAAGTGGCATTTGAGCTGGTACTGACCCAAGCAGTAAATATCTTATTTATAGATAACACAAGGAATTTATAACTTATTTCATTCCTCTGAAATATAATATCTTTAATAGTAACATTAACCTGAAATTATTGTATATTGTGAACTCTCCACCTCCACTTTACCAGTAGGAAATAATTCAGATTTTCTAAACTATGAAATACTTGAGGTATAAAATTCTGTACAAGGCCAATTCCTCCATCTATTCCCTCTTCCCCACCAATTAGGATTCTAGACCCAGTCTTCTCTCTCATGTATCTTAGTTGAGTTTTAATATTTCAATGGTTCTTTCATTAACTATAAAAAAGCAAAAATCTTTATTAAAAAATTCAACTCTTCTTTCAAGTGAACTCCAGATCTTGGCTTCTTATACCTGTGTACACTCTCAAATGTCTAACTTTTTGACTCATTATCTACATATACCTTGTAATCTGCATTCTACTGCTTTACTGAAACTATTCTCTTAAATGTCAGTAAGGACTAAATTCTATTTGTCTTCATCCTCCTTTACCTTTCTGCAGACTTTATATACTTACACAGTTACCTCATTTAAAAAAATTATTTCTTCCATCTTTTTTTTTTTCTCTTTCTACCACTCAACTCACTACACTCTGATTCTTCTTCCATCTCCAGTGACAGAAATATAGCCAACCTACTAAGGTCCTGTCCTCAGCATTTCCCTTTTTACTCTATACTACCTTCCCTGGCAATGCTACCCATTCTTATGGTTAAAAACAGCACCTCTATGCTGATGATTACTAAGTATCTGTCTTCTTCTCTGAGCCATCTTCTGAACTCCAGAACCAAATTTTAAACTACCAATTTAACATCACTACAGGAATAATCAGCTAAAACTCCAAGCTTAACATGTTTAAATGAAACAAATGATCAACATCTTTCCCCACCCTGTGTTCTTCTCTAAACCTTTTAACAAAAAAAGGAGAGATTATCATGTTTATACCTCTCAAATTCCCTTGAAAATTAAATATCTGCCAAGTACTTGGTACAGTGTTTAGAATGGAGTAAATATTCAATGAGTGATAGCTAATTATTACATTGTAACATAGTGACAGTATTCAAATCTACCATTTGCTCTCAACTTTGGAGGGCATCTTTCCATGTTACAATTAGAATTATATGTATTACTTCTTTGTACAAAAACCTTTCATGACTTCCCATTTGTCTAAAAGGAAAACTAAACATACAAAACAATGATTTTTAAGACTCTTCAAAATACAACCCCCAAAGAGGTATTGAATTGACTCAGAATGGGGGATTACAGAAGAATTCCTAGAACTGGGCCCTGAATGGATGAAAAGGATTTGGACAGATGTGGAAGGCAATTTCAGGTACAAAATGAGCATCAGCAAAACTCATGGAAACTCTCACATTTGGGAATTAGGGGCAACTCAAGAGCTCTGTGAAGTAATGTGGAAAATAAGGCTGTAAAAGGTGGTATATTAATTTCTTGGAGCTGACATAACAAAGTTATGATAAACTCATAAACTAGGCTATAATATTCCTGTTACTGTCCCTGCTCTTCCTTTCCCTTCTGTTCTATTCCATGTTTACCTATGAGTCAATTTACCAGATCATACAGTAATTGTGAACTTCAATTTAAAAGGACTGTCAAATTATATTATTTTGTATTCCCACTATAAATAAAGGAGAGTTCCACTGCTCTGCATCCTTTCCAACACATGTAATCCCTCTGTAATTTTTGCCATTCTGTGTAAGTATGTAGTAACGTGTCTCTGTGGTTTTGTTTCCCTGGTGTTGAGTAATACTGGGCATTTTTTAAAGTTTATTGATTTATTTAGAGAGGAGAGAGTGGGGGGGGGGGCAGGGCAGAAAGAGAGGGAAAAAGAGAATCCCAAGCAGGCTCTGCATCATCAGCACAGAGCCCCATGCAGGGCTCAAACTCAAAAATCACGAGGTCATGACCTGACCCAAAACCAAGAGTCAGATGCTTAACCAACTGAGCCACCCAGGCACCCCACTGGGCATTTTTATATTCATTTATTGGCCATTTATTTTATTATCTGTTCAAAGCTTTTTCCCATTCTAATGGATTATCTCCAATTTATTATTTTATATATTCTGAATATAAATCCTTTGTCAGTATATGTATCGTAAAGATTTTTTTCCAATCTTTGCTTTGCCTTTTCATTTTCTTAATGGAATTTTTTTCAAGAACAGTTTTTAATTTAAATGAAATTCATTTTTTTCTTTTAAAGTGTTTTCATGTTTTTTGTGTTCAATCTAAGAAACCATGGCCTATTTTAAGGTTGAAAATTTTTTCTATGATCAATTTTGAGTTATTCATTGTGTATGATGTGAGAAAGGATTGAGTTCATTTATTTGCATATGGATATCCAGTTATTCCACCATTACTTGTTTAAAAGACTATCCTTTCTCCACCAAATTACATACCACCATTACTGAAAATTAATCAGCCTTGGGCCACCTGGGTGACCCAGTTCATTAAGTGCCCAACTCTTGATTTCAGCTCAGGTAATAATCTTAGTCATGAGATTGAGCTGTGTCGGGCTCTGCACTGACAGCATGGAGACTGCTTGGGATTCTCCCTCCTCCTCGCTCTCTGCCCCTCCCCCTCTTGAGTGCATGCACAAGTGCTCTCTCTCACTCAAAATAAACTTTAAAAAAAGAAAATTAATCAGCCTCATGTGGATCTATATTATGTTCCACTGATCTACATTACCTGTTGGCATGTCAATTCCTGCCTTAATTACTGGAACTTCATGGTAAGTCTTTAAAGCAGGTGCATAAGCCCTACAACTTTGTTTTAACAGAAGTTCTCTAATCCATAAACATGGTATAACTCTTCATTTATTCAGGTCTTTAATTTCTCTCATAGTATGTTGTGTTTGTCTGCATATATATCTTTTAATTACTTCATTAAATACAACCCTGTGTTATTCTGATGCTGCCTAACAGTACTGCATTTAAATTTCATTTTCCAATTGTATTTTGCTAAAATTTATGAATACGATTTTTACAGTGTCACTTGTTCTAAATTTATTAGTTCTAACAGTTGTGTAGAGTTCTTAAGAATTTCTATATACATGATTTTATCCTTTAGAAATAAAGTTTTAATATCTCTTTTCCAATCCATAGGTCTTCTCTTTTTCTTGCCCTGTAAGCAATGTTTCCAGTGCAATGCTGAACAGAAGTGGTAAGAGCAGATATCTTTGCCTTAGTATCAACCTTAAAAGGAAAACATTCCCTTTGTCACCTTTAAGCACGACATTGGCTGTGGGTTTTTCACAGATGTACTTAACAGGTTGAAGAAGATGCTCTTATTCCTAGTAGGGACTCTGTATAATAGATGTTGAATTTTTGGCAAATGGGTTTTGTGCGGTCACTGATATGATCATATGATTTTTCCTTTTTATTTTGTTAATGTGATGAATTACTAGATTGATTAAACCTACCTTCCTGGGATAAATCCTATTTGGGTCATATGACCCCTTTTATATGTTACTGGATTCAATTCCTAGTATTTTATCAAGAACGTTTTTATCTAGGCCCATGAATGATATTGTTTGAGGATTTCTTTTCCTATGTTCACTGTCTGGTCTTGGTATCAAGATAATGCTGGCCTCAAAATGAGTTAGGAAATGCTACCTTGTCTATTTTCTAAAAGAGTTATGTAAAATTAGTATTATTTCTTTCCTAAATGTTTGTTAGATCATCAATTAAGCCATTTGGCCTTGGAGGTTTCTTTGTGGAAAAGATTTTGACTAGGAACTCAATTTAATTTAAGATATAGGGCTATTCAGATTTTCTATTCCTCTTGGAATGATTTTCAAGGATTTGCCTACTTCATCTGGATTGCCAAGCTTATGGGCATAAAGTTGTTCATAATATTTAGTGTCTACACTAACGAGTCTTTCATTTCTTATATTAGTAATTTTTGCCTTCTGTGTTTTTTTCTTTGCGCAGTCTACTTGAGATTTATCAATTTCTTAATCTTTCCAAAGGGCCAGTTAGTAGATAATTTCTCTACTGTGTGCCCACTTTTTACTTCACTGACTAGTTTCTATTTTTACTATTTCCTTTCTTCTACTTTGGGTTTAATTGGATCCTCACATTGTAGCTTACTGAGGTGAAAGCTTGAATGATTTTAGACTTTTCTAATGTAAGTATTTGAAACTATGAATTTCCCTTTAAGCACTGATTAAGCTACATCCTTCAAATTTTGATTATGTTTTCATTTTCATTCAATTAAGATATTCTCTAATTTCTCTTGTGATTTCTTTTTAATCCATGAGTTATATAAAAGTGAGCTGTTTAATATCCAAATGTTTAAGGATTCTGAAGCATTTTTTGTTGTTAATTTCTAACATAATTCTGCTTTTGTCAAACAACTTTCTCTGTATGATTTCAACACTTTATTTTTTCTAATGTTATATTTATTTCTGAGAGAGAGAGAGAGAGAGCGAGAGAGAGAGAGAGAGAGAGAGCAGAGGAGGGTCAGAGAGAGAGGGAGACACAAAATCCGAAGCAGGCTCCAGGCTCTGAGCTAGCTGTCAGCACAGAGCCCGACATGGGGTTCAAACCCATGAATCGTGAGATCATGACCTGAGCTGAAGTCAGATGCTTAACCGACTGAGCCACCCAAGCGCCCCTGATTTCAACACTTTAAATAGTATTGAGATGTATAGGCACACCCGGCTGGCTCTGTCGGTTGAGTGTCTGACTTTGGCTCAGGTCATGATCTTATGGTTCATGGGCTTAAGCCCCACATCGGGCTCTGTGCTGACAGCTCAGAGCCTGGAACCTGCTTCAGATTCTGTGTCTCCATCTCCTTTCCTCTCACTCTCTCTCCCTCTGCCCTTCCCCTGTTCGCACTCTGTCTCCCTCTCAAAAATAAACAAACTTTAAAAAAATTTTTTAATCTGGTCTCAATTATTCCATCACAATCTGAAGTGGAAGAACTCCCAATCTTGTTTGTCTGAAAGCAGATGCTCTCTAAAATTGTACTTGCTGGGTTTTAAAAACTCTATTAAATCCTCTTTTTATTTTTTCCAGCATTAATTCTCATTTCTATGAAACTTACCTGCTACACATTTCTGTTTCAAAAAACTGCTCTGGCTATTCCTGCACATATACTCTTCCATACAATCTTTAGGTCCATATAATCAATTTCTCACAAACTTGATCTAACATTTGATAGAAGTGGAATTAAATATATAGATATAGATTAACTGGAAGAAACTGACATCCTCCACAATATTGACTCTTTCCATCTCTCCTATCCAAGTACAAAGCACATCTCTTTGTTTACTAAAATCTTCTTTCATGTGCTTCAGTATCATGAATTCATTGTCTTTAAAGAAGTCCCATATATCTTTTATATTTATTTCTCAACATTTTATATATTTTTGTTAATTTTCTGAGAGGAATCTTATTTTCCACAATCTCTTCTAATTCCTTACAAAAGAATGCTAAATATTTTTATGTTAATTTGTACCTACCAAACTACCAAGCACTCTTATTAGTTCTAATGGATTTTCATGGATTTCCTTGGATTTTTCCAGGTAGATAATCATATTATCTGAAAATAATAATTTGGTCTTCCTAGTAGTGTTTATATATTTTTTCATTATCTTGCTTGATTACAGGAAAACACTAAACAATAGTTATAGTAGTGCTCATATTCTTTCCTATTTTTTTAATTTTTATAATGTTTATTTTATTTTTGAGAGAGACAGAGCATGAGTCGGGGAGGGGCAGAGAGAGGAAGGGAGACACAGATTCTGAAGCAGGCTCCACCAGATGCAGGGCTCAACCCCACAAGGCGCGAGATCATTACCTGAGCTGAAGTCGGATGCTTAACTGACTGAGCCACCCAGGCACCCCATCTTCTTTCATATTTTAAAGTAATTACTCCAGGGGTACCTGGATGGCTCAGTCGGTTAAGTGTCTGACTTTGGCTCACGTCATGATCCCACGGTTCCTGGGTTCGAGCCCTACGTCAGGCTCTGTGCTGCATCAGGCTCTGTGCTGCATCGCACCCTGTGCTGACAGCTCGGAGCCTGAAGCTTGCTTCAGATTCTGTGTCTACCTCTCTCTCTGACCCTCCCCTGCTCATACTGTCGCTATCTCTCTCTCAAAAATAAATAGAACATTAAAGAAAAAAATTTTTTAATAATAAAGTAATTACTCCAGTACTACATCATTAAACAGGATTCTTGCTGTTGGTTACATAAGCTATTTCTTATAATGTACAGAAATATACATCCATATTTATATTATTAAGAGTTTTTATCAAGAATGGATGTCCAATTTCATAAAATATCATTTCATCAGATATTTTATCTCTATTAACATATCATAGGTAATATTAGTAGGGGTATATGTTATAATAATGGTTTTCTTAATACTGAATTATCCTTGTGTATCTAACTCTATTGGTAATGGATTTAATATATGACTGCATTTTATATATTTATTACTATTCCATTTTTTATTTTTGCACCTATACTCACTAGTAAGACTGTAGTTGGTATCTTTGGTTTTTGGTCTCTGTCAGAAATAAAATTATTCTAATTTTATAAAATGTATTACTTTTTTTTGAAATGTATATATTTTGAGAGAGTGAGCACGTGGGGGAAGGGGAGGGCCAGAGGTAGAAAGAAAGAGACAGAGAATCCCAAGTGCAGAGAAGACAGTGCAGAGCCTGACTCAGGGCTCGATCCCATGAACCACGAGATCATGACCTTAGCCGAAATGAAGAGTTGGACGCTTAAGCAACTGAGCCAACCAGGCACCTCAAATGTATTAGTTTTATAATCAAGAATAAAGTTTAAAAAACAAAGCTTAAGACTCTGGAGCTATAATTATAAAATCTTACAGATCATTTTTTTCATTCCACCCTACATTCTAGAGTATAAATCTTAAATCTATCTTGCACATACCATTATCCTCAAAACTCCCTTTGCAAAAGTAAAAGAGATTTCAGGCACTAGGGGCTTTTCAAGTTCTTCCTGGAATTCTCTTCCCCCAGAGGTTTCTATTTCTACAGCCCAATCACTTGCTTTATTTTAGTATAAACAAAAATGCTGCTTCCTCAGAGAAGGCTTCCCTGACCACCCTAACTGAAATATCCTCTACCCACTCCATCTATCTCTGGTCCTGATTTATTCTTCATAGCCATTCTGAAATATTTTATTCCCAATTCCTAGAAATGTAGTTGACAATTGGCAGTAAGTGGTCAATTAATATTTGCTGAAGGAACAAATGAATGAAATTAAGTGGATTTCTACACAGTATAATTAGAAGAAAAGTTTCCCAGAATAATTACCCCATTCTGGTGCCATACTACTTAAAATGCCTGTGACTAGCCGTAAGACTACCACATAAATCATTAGTCAATAATGCCTTGGTAAAATGATTTCATTTATCAGATTCTTTCTTCCGTAATCAGTTCTCTAAGCCATGAACACCTGGGTTCCATGTAAAAGAAGAAAAATAAAAAGAGTCTTCCAGAAATAAACTGTTGTACTCTTTTTTTCCAAATAATGATACCAAACCAGCACAAGATAAATATATTCTGCCTAGTGTTCTTGGTGGCCCTCTTCTTAGGGTTAAATACAACAAAGGAAAGCATTGAGCAGAGAAGCAATAGTTGGTCTGGGTGATGTGGAGGGGATGAAAGTCCCTCCCAGTTCCTGAACTCTTTGGTGAATCACACCTAGAAGTGGTCATACAGAAAGTGAATCTTCAAGGAAGAAGTAGACACTGATTATGAGAATTTAGTATGTTCTGTTAGCTGGACTTCTCTTAATGAACTTTGAACCAGTTTTAGATTCAAATATAACAGGAACATTCTGGTTACCAAGTCCACTGAGAACAAAGGAAAAGAAGTACCTTCATTTTATCCCCTTGCCACTGAATTTAACCATAGCTACCTTGGAATACTGGACAGGCACAAATAAGCAAGAAAAAGAAGCAGGCTCCAGAACACACAGCCTGATATCCTAATTTATTTCTTGGTCCTGTCACTATACCACTACGCTGGTACTAAGGACCAGTAAGAGTAGTATCTTTCATAGAATACAGAGAAAACAGATTTTTTAAAGACAGCCAACTCTCCATTTGTCCACCTCATCTCTTACCAAATATTTGTCTATTATTGTGACAGATTATAATTTAGATCCTTTCCAGTATTCAGTCTTTACTGAATGGTGGGAACAGAAGCCAGGCCCTGGAAGTTTGTATGTTTCTGGTACTGTTATTTTTCTACTCCTATCTCCTATTCTTGGATGTTATCAACAACAAGAAAATAACCAAATATGCTAATGATGCAGAGTTCTGTATGTATAAAATTTGAAAACCTTTCTTTTCTGATTTATAAATCATCCAAACTCTTAAGTACATATATAGGATTAAAATATGATAGATCCCCATGCTGAATTAGATATGATAGAATAACAAAGGAGGCAAAGATGGCAAATAAAGGAAATAGAATTTCCTTTCCTTGTAATTTGAGATGAATTTAATGTATGTATTTAGGTACACTCTATACCTGCAAATTCTGTAATCCAAAACAATGGATTTTATCAGGAATTAAAAGATATCTCTCCACTAATACTTTGAGTTCTTTCTTTCAACTTTTTCCTCCCAGTTCATTCCAATATATGCATGTTCCAACAACTCAGGTGAGCCTGGAGCTAATTATCTCAACCTTCTATTACCTACATTATATAAGGACACATGACACATACATGTACAATTTCATGCATTGTACATTTCTACTCTCAAATATCTGTCTCCCATTAATTTCAGAGTTAGTTCATGTATTGATTTCTATGAACAAAACAGAAATGTAATATACACTAGATGCCTAACCTCTTCATTTTCTACTCCATTGCTGGAAAGCTCCAAAACAGAACCTCCACTGTCAACCACTGCTGATGTCATTGTTTATTCCCTGAGGAAGCTTCAAACGCTATTAACCAATGTAATTTAAAGGTTCATGGATGATTGCCAATGTTATAGGTTTGCATTATCATGTTTCAAAAGTCAATAAACATGGAGTGAAGTAGATATCCAGAAATCCAATCTTCCAAAGATGATTAACCAGAGAGCCTAAAAAGAGGAAGAATTTGAAAAATTATTAACAATATACAGGAAGGATATAAAGCACAACCTATTTTACAATCTAATCTTTGACATTTTTGTCAACTAAAAGGAACTAGGCTTATAAAGCCCTGTGTCAAAAGAGGGCAGTAATGAGCACATTCTACTTCTGAGAGCTGTCAAGTTCCTAAGCAATCTATCGCAAGCAAGCTATTGTACATGGACGACCTTATGATATTTGTTTCTTATTCTAAGAGAGAAAATGTTATAACTATATTCTTTTATGAAGATGTACTTTTATTCCTGAAATATTTTGGTAGACATTTTTAAAACCTTTTATGCACTGATAACAAAATATTGACTTCTAAAATTATTTGCCTGTTTAACAAACCCAAAGATTTACTGGTTTGTAAATATTTCATTCTTCTTCTTTGGCTCATTTGGTTTCTTTCTCTAAATAATATAATTAGACTTGTCTTTGTCTTTTGCTTATGGTAACAATCTCATTTAGTGTTCACATTTTGAATACTCTACAAGGACTGTAAAACAGATTAATGTGAGTTGTTTATATTTTCAAACAGAGAAGTTTAAAAATAAAGTCGTAAAATCACTTGGAATTCCTTTAATATTACTTTATCATTCTTCCCTCAGTAATTATTTTGCTTCTGGTTAAAAATTCAACATAGCAAATGATTTCAAATAAACATAATCCACACTTCTTTTCCCCTAGCAGAAAAGACTGTCAATATATAATATATACATAACCTAGATTTATGCTTTAGATAATTTCTAAAAGGTTATATTTAACTGATTTTATGTATATTAAATTTTTCAGGGGCGCCTGGGTGGCTTAGTCGGTTAAGCGTCCGACTTTCGCTTAGGGCATGATCTCGCGGTTTGTGGGTTCGAGCCCCGCATCGGGCTCTGTGCTGACTGCCAGCTCAGAGCCTGGAGCCTGTTTCAGTCTGTGACTCCCTCTCTCTCTGACCCTACCCTGCTCACGCTGTCTCTCTCTCTCTCTCCCTCCTAGCTCTCTCCTAGAAATAAACAAAACATTAAAAAAATTTTTTTTTAATTTTTTTCAAAGAGAAATTAAAGCTTTCTTTTTTCTTTTTTTTTTTTAGTAGACTCCACACCGAGCATGGAGCCCAACACAGGGCTCCAACTCAAGACCTTAAGGTCAAGACTTGAGCTGAGATCAAGAGTCTGACACGTAACTGACTGAACTACTTAGGTGCCCTGTAAAATTTACTTCTTACAGATTTTTTTGATATAAAAATTAAATAATGCAAAAAAATTAAGGATAAAGAGAAATGAAGATATATTTCTAATAAACCATTCCATTAATATTATGTCCTACATTAAGTTTGACTACTGATACCACACAGATATGGAAAGAGAATAATAAAGAATTTCCATAAATTTATACAATAAAAGAAATACCTAGAAAAAAATTTCACCATACCTCCTAAGATTCATTCAGGACTATGAGTATTCTTTTTGATCTTATCAACAGAAAATGGGATAGGACACATTTGTATCTTAACAAATAATAGTAAAAATCCACAGTACACATCACACTGAAGCTCATTACTATCATATAAGGTAACAACTATTTTCAATTTTTGTTTTCTTTACATATAGGTAATATTGGCAGAAATAAAGTTTACTTACAATTTCAATGTTAAGTAGTCTAAGCATCCTTCACTATTTTCACAACTTGGTAAGAGCTAAAATATAAACCAGCAGTTCTTTGGAACTACTATTTGGGGGGAAAAAAGACAGCATTAATATAATTCCATTTAAAAATATTTTGCCCAAAATAGGTATGATTCAGACGATATGTACTTACTACAACAAACCATCTGCAAATCCTGATAACACACATTATATAATGGACATAATCAAGAAGTTTTTTCTAGGCTATTGGGAATCAGAAGTTTTTAACAAACTTAAATATTTAAGTCACCACTAAATTGTGAAATTATTGAATAATGACAGATCCAACATGTATGGCCTATGCCTCATATTATGGACTATATTTCAATCAACCAATAGGATTTTAACACATGGCTGCAAGTATAACCCCTGATGCCCAGGAGTATAAAATCAAGTTTAAAAAGACTAACCCAGAAAACTACTGTAAAACAAAATTAACAATATATTATATTGCCTATTAAGTCACTTTCCTCTTCTCTCACCCTCCAAATTTAGCTTGCATACACATCGAAACATCCCAAGCCTCCTCAAACAGCTCTCCTCCCTTCAAAGGCTAATCTATGGACCTAAGCACTGGATGTTAGGCCTTGCTCCATTGATCATTCCTTCCTCTTCTTTAACTTTCTCTTACTTAACTTTGGGTCCTTTCCCTCAATATCTAAACATTTGTAAGACTCTTTCATCTTAAACATAGAGAAGTCCTCCTCCATAACTCTGCATGCCCCTCCACCTACTATTCTAGTTTCTTCTTTTCTCAGAGATGGTTTCAAAAAAAACACTTATCTTCTGTCTCTACTTCCTAATTCCTCAGGTAGTCCTCCTTGTATGGAGGTTTGGCATCCAGCACCACCAGCTGAAATTTTTACTCTAAATTCTGATTGTCAATCAAATCCAATGGATACCTTTCTGTTTTCATAGGATTTAATGTCTCTTAAATATTTGATACTATTGATCATGCCCTCCTTGAAACTCTATCTTGAATTTATCTTCTCCCTCTCTAGCTACTCTTTTTCAATTCCCTTCTATAGATCCACCCCTAATTTTCAAGGGGCTTGGAGCAAGAGTACAAATGGAAGCCCACATTCCACATGCCTAAATATTTTAAAGTTATAAATTAAGCTAACAAGCTGATAAATTATTACTCTATCCTATCTTCACATATATACTTTTATAACAACCGAAAAGAGTGAGTTCTGATTTGGAATTCTCCTGGGAGCATGGGAGTCACTCAAGTTCTTTTGGAGCTTGCCCCGTTTTCTCTTCCCACCTTTAGCTCCACTTCATACTATAAGGAGCCAAATATATATACACGTAAACATCCCATCCCACATGTCCAAATTCTGGCCACATGCCTGCAAACAGCTGCTGCTAGGTCATCCCTTGGGCCTGAAGAAGCCCATACATGTGTTCAGTCAAGAAAGGAGAGAATCAGGGAAGAAGATTTTGAAGGGCCACATGGGCAGGGAATTCTGGGATTCAAATACTCAGAGCTTAATCTAGAAATGTGTACCAGATGGACTAGTTCCTTCGCACGTTCCTCCTTCCCCACCCCTGCCCACCAAATCCTCATCCTACCAGAAGGGTTAGAGCTAGACAAAGGCTAGATTGGACCTCTTAAAGCACAAGGCCTGGAGCAAGGTTCCTGCTTGGTGAAGTCAAACAACAGTGCTACTCTCTGGTCAGCCCTTAGGTAGAGATGTTTTCAGGATCTCATCCCTAATTTTCTTCTGATTCTTTACACTCTTTCTAAGCTACCTCATATACTGCCATGGCTTCACGAAAATCTCTCTTCCAGTTTAAACCATTTTATGGGCTCCAGTTTGTCTACTAGATACTTTCTTGTGTCTACTTTCCTGTGAAATTAAATAGGGTATAAATAAATAGTAAGCATCTATTCCAGGCACTCCATTAATTTATTCAGTCATTCAACAAATACTGAGCACCTATTATATTAGCAGTTTTCAGTGCTAGAGATGCAGCAGTGAGTAAAGCAAAAATCCTCATTCTTATGGGTCTTAAATTCCAACAGAAAGAGATGAAAATAAACAAAATATGTTTAGCATACATGTAGATAGTGATAAAGGCTAAGGAGACAAATGAACCAAAGGGAAAGAATATTCAGCAGGGAAGAGAAAACTGTAATTTCAAGTTGGGTGGTCAGAGAAGAATTCACTAGAAAACTGACATGAATAAAGACTTGAAAGTAGAGAGTAAGCTGTGACAATGAATGGGGGAAGAGTCTTGTAGTCGAAGGAAAGGGAAATGCAGTATCTTCAGGAGGGAGTATGCCTGACTAGTTCAAGGATCAGCAAGGAGGCCAAAATGGCTGGAGTGAAGTGAGCAAGAGGAAGAAAGAGTAGATGATAGAGAGTTAAGGGAAGGGGGTCATGTAGGCCCTCTTTGAGGACTGTGACTTTTACTCTGGGGAGAAGGATAGTTTTATGCAGAGAGATGACTTGATTATTATAAGAATCATTTAGAAGCTGGGCTGAAAACAGACAAGGAGGCAAGCACAGAAACAGGGAGATCAGTTAGAAAGCTACTATAATAATTAGGTGAGAAATGACAGTGGTTAGGACCAAAGTGGTAGGTTCTGGAAAGAGTGAAAAGTGGTCAACTGTTGGATATATTTTGAAGGTAAACAGATAAGATTTAATAGCAATTTGGATGTGGATGTGAGTTAGAGAAGAATCAAGAATGAATCCAAAGATAGCAGTCAGAGTACATAGGAATAGCCATTAAATGGGATAAAGAAAAGTGTGGGAGAAGTCCAATATGACCCAAACTAAACTCACATTTTCCTAACATAGGAAATTGTGCTTAGCTCAGTAATGTACCCTAACACCCACACAAACTATCTAAAGAGAAGAGTTCCTGAAGTTGAGAGTTCCTGAAAAACAGACTTCCATCAACATCACCATACTTTCCCACTCTTCACCCCATTTCTACAATCTTATATCCTCTGCCCTAGCTGAAGTCTCATCATTTCTCTATATTGTTTTAATGGCCTCATGATTTGCCTCTTTATCTCTAATTTTCCCACCCTTGAACTCCATTTCTGCAATATTAGGAAGATCCAAGATGGAATAATTTTAAGCCCCTCTCAAAATTCTTCAATAGTTTCTCATTAATTGCATCACTTTTACTTGAAATAGTTGCAGCCTCTTTGCAAACATCCTAATTTAATAGGAACAAGTAAGGGAGATAGGTCTATTTTTCAGAAGTTATGAAATGTTCATTCTGATATACTCAGGTATGGAAATCACAAATCTAATCCACACCCACTTGTCCAGGCCTATCTTCCTTTATTCCCTCTATCTAACTGTAAACCACAGTTGTTTATAGTTCTCTATGTTCTCTCTTCTCTCTTTTCATGAACATCCTTCCTTTGCTTGACCATCTGGCCAACCCTAGTTGTCTACAGGTCTCAGGTTGTAAGTATCCTCATCCTCTCATGCTCAACATCATTTTCTTTTTTTTTTAATTTATTTAAATGCAAGTTAGTTAACAAATAATGTAATAATGGTTTCAGGAGTAGAATTTAGTGATTCATCACTTACATATAACACCCAGTGCTCATCCCAACAAGTGCCCTCCTTAATGCCCATCACTCATTTAGCCCATCCCCCTACCCAACACTCCTCCTGCAACTTAATTCTCTGTATTTAAGACTCCCTTAAAAAAAAAAAAAAGACTCTTAAGTTTTACCTCCCTCTCTCTTTTTATCTTATTTGTCCTTCTCTTCCCCTATGTTCATCTGGTTTATTTCTTACATTCCACCTATGAGTGAAATCATATGATAGACTCAATATCATTTTCTAGGACTCTCCTTCCCCATCCACACCATGTGCCACCCTCACAAAAACATCAGGGAAATAACAGCTTCCAGTGGACCCTTTACTTGCCACCTCCTATCAACTCTATCCAGCCCAACACCTATGACTTTGTTTCAGTGCCTTCTAAAACCCTGCTCCTCTTTACCTTCCTAGTCTTATTTTGGACTACTTTCCCAATGTAACAAATTTTTTAAATCTGTAGTTTATATCACCTAAACCAGGCCCTTTCGAATAGTAGATATACAGTAAAGACATGACGAATACAGAATAAACATGTTCCAATCAGACAAGTATCTTCACTGTTCACTTCACACAGCATGCCCATCCCCACACCTATCCCTTTGCTAGTGTTCTTCTCTTACCAGGAAGGCCCTCTTTGGTTACTCAAATTCCACCTATTCCTCAAGGACAAATTTTTCCCTACAACTGAGTCACCTCTTTCTTATCTCTTAACAACACCAGTTCTTTCAATAATATTTATTTAGCACTTACTGTATCTAAACATAGAACTATGCCAGGAACACAAAAATAAAGTCAGGGGGTGCCTGGGTGGCTCAGTCGGTTAAGCGTCCGACTTCGGCTCGGGTCATGATCTCACAGTCCTTGAGTTCGAGCCCCGTGTCAGGTTCTGTGCAGAGCCTGCTTCAGATTCTGTGTCTCCCTCTCTCTCTGCCCCTCCCCCGCTAGTGCTCTCTTCTCTCTCTCAAAAACAAAATAATTAAAAAAAATTTTTTTAATAAAAAAAATAAAGTCGGGATTCAGCCTTCAAACAGCTTTAAAGTCTAGTAAGAAGAAACAATATAGAAGCAATTACAATCATGTAAATGCCATTAAAGAAACTACAAAATATAATGAAAACATAAAAAAACAAAAATCCAAGTCGACCTCGGAGAGTTCTAGTGACTTCAGAAAGGAATCACCATTTGCTCTGACACTTTAAGACAGGACAGAAATTGGCACAGCAATAAGAAGAGAAACAACTTTGAATGATAAATGTTAGTCTCAGGACTGAAAAGAAACTGTGAAAAATGAGAAAACCTTAAATACCACTCAGGAAATCTCTGCTCAGACTATAATTTAGTTGCTTAGAGTACAAATCACACTCTCATCAAAAATAGTTTAAGAGGGGGGGCGCCTGGGTGGCTCAGTCAATTAAGCATCCAACATTGGCTCAGGTCATGATCTCACGGTTCATGGGTTGGAGCCCCGTGTCGGGCTCTGTGCAGACAGCTAGCTCAGAGCCTGAAGCCTGTTTCAGATTCTGTGTCTCCCTCTCTCTCTGACCCTCCCCTGCTCACGCTGTCTCTCTCTCTCTCTCTCTCTCTCTCTCAGAAATAAATAAAAAACATTTAGAAAAATAGTTTTAGCATATGACTTCATATAAAGTACAAAAACAAGGAATATCAAAGTGGGACATTAGAAATAGGACACTATATTAACAACAGGCTAGTATCACTGATATATAAAGAATGCTTAAATTAGAGGAATAAAGGACCAAAAAAAAAAAACAACAAGAAAAAATAAAGAAAACACATAAATACACATTTTTTGTACATTGGCCTTCAGGGGCATCTGGGTGGCTCAGTTGGTTGAGTGTCCCACTCGGTTTTGGCTCAGATCACAATCTCATGGTTCGAGAGATCAAGCCCACGTCAAGCTCTGTGCTGACAGAATGGATCCTGCTTGGGATTCTCTCATTCACTCTTTCTCTGCCCCTCTCCCACTGACACTCTCACTCATTCTCTCTCAAAATAAAAAACTTAAAAAAATTCTATTAAAGATTTTATACAATCTACCTTAAGATCACTACACATGAGTAAATGTGATATGAAGTCTTGTTCAGGTTCTAGTTCTCAAGTTGAATGATGGATTCTTGTGTGTTTAATAAACAAACAGCCATGCTTGGGCTAACTGTTTAAGTATGTCATGAATCAAGGATTATGATTCATCTAATAACTGGGTTCCAAGGAAGGGCATTTAAAACCATACTAATTTTATTATTTTTCCATCCAAAGTGTGAAAAACTAAATTGGTCTCTTTAAATATGTCATGCAATTTGAAAAATATTTGCTAATCCTTTGGCAAATTATCTTTTTTCAATTTTTTAACAGGCTATGTTAATTGTTTCTGATCTAATTGCTTCTTTTTTTAATGTTTATTTATTTATTTTGAAAGAGAGAGAGAGTTTGTGTGTGTGCATGTGCACACATATGAGTAGGAGGAGGGGCAGAGAGAGAGAAGAGAGAGAATTCCAAGCACAATGTAAAGCCCAGTGCAGAGTCAAACTCACAAACCTGTGAGATTATGACCTGAGCTGAAATCAAGAGTCAGAGGCTTAACCCACTGAACAACCCAGGTGCTCATAGTTATTTTCATTCTTTACATAAAGTGTCTGGCATACTGTGAGCAATGAATGTCACTTATTATCATGTCTTCGTAGAATCTGTAAGAACTATACCACATTGCTAAAGCTTCATGTAAGAATAAAGCAGTAGCAGAATAGATGATAATCCCTAAAACCTAATTGTTCCTCATGCAAAACTGGGAAGTTCCTTCTTATAATTTGTTAAAGCAAAAATTAGGGGTGCCTGTGTGACTCAGTCGGTTGAGTGTGGAACTCCTGGCTTCTGCTCAGGTCATGATCTCACCATTCCTGAGTTTCAACCCCACATCAGGCTCTGATCTGAAAGTGGGGAGCCTGCTTGGGATTCTCTCACCCTCTCTGCCCTTCGCTGACTTGCACTCTCTCTCTCAAGATACAGAAAAAAAATTTTTTAAAAATTAGTACTTTTTTTTTTTTTTAGTACAACATTTTAAAGGGATAAAAAGTAGGGGCACTGGGTGGCTCAGTTGGAAGAGCATGCAACTCTTGACCTTAGGGTTTTGAGTTTGAGCCCCACGTTATGTATAGAGATTATTTAAAAAATGAACAAACTCTTTAAAATAAAGGAATAAGGGACGCCTGGGTGCCTTAGTCGGTTAAGCGTCCAACTTTCGCTCAGGTCATGATCTCGCGGTTCATGGTTTCGAGCTCCACGTCGGGATCTGTGCTGACTGCCAGCTCAGAGCCTGGAGCCTGTTTCAGAGTCTGTGACTCCCTCTCTCTCTGACCCTCCCCTGCTCACGCTCTCTCTCTCTCTCCCCTAGAAATAAATAAAACATTAAAAAAAAAGTAAAATAAATAAAATAAAATAAAGGGATAAAAATAAACTAATGAATCTTTTTAAAAAAGAATTCCATTGTGAAAATGGGAATGAGATCATTTTGAGGGAACTTAGTCTAAGGAGTATACAGTTTAGAAATATTTGGGCCCGTAAGTCAGAACTGGAAATAATTTTGGCAGCAATAGTTCATGTCATGGGACCTACATTAGGGCAAGGTGATTGATCCAGATATTTAAAATTAGGCGTTAGAAACTTACAAGATAAGAGAAATTGCAGAAAAGTCCTTTTAATCTGGAAGAGATCTTAGAGCTCATTTTACACAAGAAATAGATGGAAGAGGCTAACTGAAAAATCAGTGAAATAGCTTGCCAACCATAAAAATAGTTTTGCATTTCAAAAATCCCATACCATGGATAACAGTATCTTAGCATCCTCATTTACTCATAGCCCTGATATTGTTCTCCAATTAAGATATATGTTCTTAATCTTATAGATTCTTATCTGAAATATATATGAATGATATATAGATAAGAAGTGAATTTAGATAATCTGTGACTTTATCTAAATTCCGTATAAGATACAAACATGTTTTGATTGGTTTCTTCAACCAAATAATTACAATGGCCAGATTCCTAGGCATAACCCAATTAATGTTAACTTGTTCAACTTATGATGATTAAAATCTAATAGAGAAATATCATCTAAAAATACTATGAATACATAGGTCTTAATAAAAAATAAAAATAAAATACTCTGAATAATCAAATTTTACAGTTATTTAAAGAATTGATGAGTAAAGAGACAGCAAGACAAAATCAACCTGACTTGTCTGCCTACAGTCACCACCCAAGGTTAAAAAAATGATACCGGTGCCTAGCTACGCTCCTTTAATATTATTATCTCCTAATCTCTGCTACCATTTCACATAATGCTCAAATTCTAGGACAGCAATAATAAGGGTCAGAATAAGTATATGTAGGAAGCAATCACATTAAGCACATTTTAGAATCCAACCTATTTTGAGGCTGAAACAACAAAGATTATTTATCAATAACCTTAAGTTTATAGAACTATCCATTCCCAGATTTACTCTATCAACTATTTGTAAGATATACTAAATTGTGGGGCACCTAGGTGGCTTAGTCCGTTGAGCATCCAACTTTGGCTCAGGTCATGATTTCACGGTTTGTGGGTTCGAGCCCCGCATTGGGCTCTGTGCTGACAGCTAGTTCAGAGCCTGGAGCCTGCTTCAGACTCTGGATCTCCCTCTCTCTCTGACTCTCCCTGCTCACGCTGTCTCTCTCTCTCTCTCATAAATTAAAAAAAAAAAAATTAAAAATAAAAAGAAATACTAAATTGTGGGAATAAATGTGTTTAACCAATTTCTAAATCAAGTAAGAACCGGACAAAAGAACATGTACCAGGAAGTTTAGTTAGGGGGAAAGTAACAATCATAGTCAAGGCTTATGCCCTGACTTTGCTCAGATGTTTGAAAAGTCTCGAATCTGGTCACAATAGCCTCTTATATATCAAAAAGAGATCCATAAAAGTCTTAAAAGGCTGTTCCAACTGGCTTATAGTATTCAAGCAACTCCTTTATAAGAGGCTAGAGCTAGAAGTGGTGGGAATATATTAGCAGATTCCCAGTCATTAAGAAAGCCTAAAGTAAAAATAAATAAAAATAAATAAAAAGGAAAGAAAGAAAAAGAAAGCTTAACATCTAGTTAGGTTCTATTCTAGAAAGCAAATTGGAGGGATTTTTCTTTTTTAAGGAGGGAAAAACTGCTAGTCTAGCAACTGCGATCCTAACTTACTACAAATAATTCTAAAACCTTAGCCAACTTCCACACTTTCATGATTTAAAAAGGAAATAAAACTACCTTATAGAAGAATCTTTTTAATATTCTGATTTGATAGGATATTAATCCATTAAAGTGAATTTATCCTGGAGGAAAGTCAACAACTAGTTTAGTTTAGAATACTTGTCCTTCTTTTTCCTAATAATAAAGGATAATTAAAGGTAATACTCATACAGCATTTATTCTATGCCAGGCATTATTTTAAATTCATTACATGTATTAATCTATTTAATCAATACAATCCTACAAAACAGGTATTATCAGTCCCATTTTATATTGGGGAATACTTGAGACATGAGGAAATTCAAATAACTGACCCAAGGCCAAGCAACAGGCAAGTGAGTTACAATTTCAACCAAAGTCATCCGGCTCCAGAATCTTCAAGTTTTTCTGCCTCATGATTATAGAAGTATTTTTGGTTTTGTTTTATTAAAACTGTGAAAGAATCACAAAGTACCTTTCCCACCAACAAAAATAGATTCCTCTACTTTCTTAATTGGCTCATAACATGGACTAATTAGAAGGCCTAAACCATGTTAAGTGGAAATTACACATATCTTATCTATATAAGTAGATAAATTTTTTTCTCCTTTCCAAAAAACAAGTGGGGGCAGGGCATGGGCAGGGGGATAAATTCTTTAACTCAAAAATTCTCTCATGTAAATTCTGTAGGCCTTATGGAGAAAGTGACGGCATTAGAAATTTTTTCTACTTTCCTCTCTTCAGAGTTGAGTTTGTTTGTTTATTAGAAAGAAATGCTGGCCTGGAATTCTGAATTAGCAGCAAACAAAGATTCTCAGACATAAGCCTTATACCCTAATTCAAGTTTACCCATATTTCAAGTAAAAGAACCTGGAACCAAAGTATAAACGTTTTCATAATGCTAAATAAAAGGGCCCCTGCAGGTGCATCTGGCTGCCTCAATATGTGGAGCCTTGATCCACAAGAATGTGGATTCTTGATCTCAGGGTTATAAATTGGAGTCCCATGTTGGGTGTAGAGATTATTTAAAAATAAAAATCTATAAATCTATAAGTTAATCAATAAACCCCCTCCAGAAGCAACTAGGGGAAAAAGTACACCTACTCTCACTTTGAGGCATAAACTATTTACAAGGTTACCTAATTATGCCAAGGTTTACAGCTCCCTCCTCAAGGCCTGAAACATGGGCACATATGGGCCTACAGAATGTATAATCAGTGGATGAATGAACAAATGCATGCTTATTTTTTTTTTTGGAAGGACTAAATATCATCTTCTCCACTGTACCTAGGACTCTAATCACCAAGCAAAGGTAACACTTTTTCCCCAAGGTTAAAACATAAATCTTTAGCTTCAGCAGAGCAGAATTTCTTTCAGTCTTGCAGAGGTATGTCAGGAGTCTCACATATCTCAGCGTATAGTTGCACTCATGGATATAGTAAAGATATATAGTAGGTAATAAAATGGAGGAATCCATTGGCAAGCTTTTTTATACTCTCTCCTTCCCGTGAGAGGAGAGCAGGCTAAACTTACTCCTCCCACATCAACAAAAATGCACCAACATACATGTGCAATGTTTCTGCCCAGAGAAGTCCATCAGAGACTCAGCACCCAAAGTTTTATTGAGGGTTGCTCCTATGGGCACCCTCTGCCTCAGGTAGAACCAAATTCTAGACCCCTGGGAGGAAAGTAGGTGCTCAACATAAACCATCTTGTTTGCACAAACAGTGCAGGCACAGTAAAACATCCTTATCAGTTACTGGAAACACTCTGACAGTCAAGTTCCCAGATGCCAGACATGGGCCAACCCTGCAAACAGACCTTCCTAAAGAGAGTAGTCCAGACCAACTATGTTAACTATTACGTTAAAAGCTATTTGACTTCTCAAAGTCTCAGGCTCATCTGTAAAAAGGAAAAAAAAATAACAGAAACTACTTCATAGCTACCATGATTATTACAGTGTAACTACCATGGTATTATTAACCAATATGATGGCAAGACTTCATAAAGATCATTTGATAATGATGCAGAGGACTACAGAAAGTTACAGATAACATAAAGCTTCAACTTAAAACTTAATCTTCAACCCAGCAGCAACTTTTAGAGGAGGATAAAAACCATAATGATCGGGAATGAAGACGACACAGACCTCATCTTTTTCCTGTAAAATATATGGGAGGATTAAAATGTTTTATCATTATAGAGTGATACTATGATTGAGTTTAAATGCTTAGATATGACATAGAACAGCATCTCCACTTCCAAAAATTAAGTAAAAATTCATGAAGACAGACTTTCTGGAACATTCTCAACTCATCCATGTTACAAAATAAAACATAAAACATGAGCTTGTCCCAGAAAGTTTATTTAAATGCACTATTAGAGAATGAAAAAGTAAGAAGAAACAATTCACTAATCCTTTTAAAAATGAATATACTTTCTAGTTCTTACTAATTATCATCTAAAATTAAGACAATCATTAAACTTAGAATTAGAATGGTACATGTTTAACAAAGAATTGAGATCTATAAGGAAAACCTACTTTTTTATTCACATATCTAAATGGTATCTACTGCAAGATTACACATAAAGTTACTCAAATTGGACAGTTTGTTCATGAAAACATTAAAACTTTGGCCTTCAAATATAGATAAGAACTCCAACGATTCTGAGGTTTAATATTTATTCTGAAATCACTATATAATTTGCTTGTTTTACCCCAACTCATGAATTTAACTTTTTTCTTACATTATTTTAAATTATTTTTTAATGTTTATTTTTGAGAGAGAAAGACAGAGCATGAATGAGAGAGGGGCAGAGAGAGAGGGAGACACAGACTCCAAAGCAGGCTCCAGGCTCAGAACTATCAGCACAGACACATGAACCAAGAGACCATGAGCCGAACCAGTCTGGCACTCCACCAGCTGAGCCAACCAGGCACGCTTTTCTTACATTATTTATAAAGTTTACTCTATAATCAATCTACCACAATGTCCCTCTAAGCTTCCTTATTATCGCCAATTATAGCTAAACCTATAGACCATTATAAATTACCAGATTAGACTAATTTTTTGGTTCTGTTCTTTGGCCAATTTATAATCCAAAAAATAATGCAAATTAACATATGCTAGCTTGGGAACCAAAACAAATTAATTCTTTTTTTTTAATACTTATTTATTTTTGAGAGAGAAACAGAGCACAAGTGGGGGAGGGACAGAAAGAGAGGAAGACCCAGAATCTGAAGCAGGCTCCAGGCTCTGAGCTGTCAGCACAGGGCTTGAACCCACATGCAGGGCTTGAACCCACAAACTGCAAGATCATGACCTAAGCTGAAGTGGGACACTCAAAGGACTGAAGCACCCTAGCACCCCAGCTTTATTCTATTTTAAATGAATCATATCAAGGATACTAAAGATATCAGTCAATAGACAGGATTTTTTTTTTTAATATTTTATTTATTTCTGAGAGAGAGAGACAGCATGAGCAGGGGAGGGTCAGAGACAGAGGGAGACAAAGAATCTGAAACAGGCTCCAGGCTCTGAGCTAGCTGTCAGCACAGAGCCCGATGCGGGGCTCGAACCCACGAACCATGAGATCATGACCTGAGCTGAAGCCGGACGCTTAACCGACTGAGCCACACAGGCGCCCCTAGACAGGATGTTTTTTAAATGTCTGAATTTTATCCTGTTCCAAATCATTTTTTTGTCATCGCCCTATAATGAAGTACAAGGTGAAGGTATTTTCTTACATGATTATTGCAAATCTTTCTACCCACCCCACCAACACAAACTAGAATAAAAGCTCCGTTAGAGCTGAGCCATAGCTATTTTAATCACCACTGCATATATACCTCTCAGAAATAGTGCCAGGCACATAACAGACAACAATTTCAAGTCCTAACTCAACTTTTCTTGTTCTTGGCTTCATTTTTCTATTTTATTATCTCTACTATATACACATATATGTCTTTTGTTAAGCCACTTTAAATCACTCTGGGAAAAAAAGTGAGCACCTTTTAACAACTATATATATATAATACTGAATATAGTCAGAATAAATGGCTAGTGATTAAAGGGGCAAAGAAATAAACTTTCAAATACACACTATAAATCAATATTAACACAAAATTAGGGTATTTAAAATACCTTCCAAATCACGGTATATCTGAGTTGATTTGATATAGGTAGCTTATTTGAAATATATTTTCAATACATTTTCAAAACAGTAAAACCTTGGTTTGGAGCATAATTCATTCTGGAAACATGCTTGTAATCCAAAGAACTTGTATACCAAAGCAAACTTCCCCATAAGAAATAATGGAGGGGCACCTGGGTGGTTCAGTCGGTTAAGCATCCAACTTTTGTCATGATCTCACAGTTCGTGGGTTCAAGCCCCGCATCAGGCTCTGTGCTGACAGCTAGCTCAGAGCCTGGAGCCTGTTTCAGATTCTGTATCTCCCTCTCTCTCTGACCCTCCCCAGCTCACGCTGTCTCTCTCTCTCTCAGAAATAAATAAAACATTAAAAAAATTTTTAAATAAAAAAGAAAGAATGGAAATTCAGGTAATTCATTCCACAACCCAAAACTATTCATAAAAAATGATTACAATAGTGTGATATAATATAAAATAATAAAGAAAATACAAAAACATAAAGAAAAATAGACAGATTAACCTGCACTTACCTTGAAAATCTTTATGGCTCATGCATGAGGGAGACACAAGAGAGGAAGGCTATAGTGTAGGACAACTTTCGCTGCTATCACTAAGAGAATCACTGCTATCTAGTGGCTCAATGGAATCTTGTTTTGCATGGGAGCCATTGTATACGCCCGCACGGATGTTGATGACAGTACAGCATTAATAAACTCTATCATATACTGTATTTAATGTAACTGACTGTAAGGCAGCAGAGGAAAGGGTCTCTATCAGCAGGCAGGCTGACCTAGAATGAAGCAAAGCATTCCCAAGCTTACTCTTGTATGGAAAAGCAAAGGACTGTCCATAGGTGCTTTGACGTGACGAAAACTACACTAGTGCCAGTTGTGGGCACCTTCCAAATTTTGAAAAATAACTGATTTCTGCCAAACACCGCAGGCTGAGACTGAGCATCTGAGCATGGGAGACAATCACCCACAATCTCAGAGTGAGAGAGAGACAGAAAGAGAGAAAGGAAGAAAAGAAACATTGGCTCAGTTGTGATCACGTGATGTTTGGCATCACATACTACTCATATTGCAAGACATCGCTTGTTAATCAAGTTAAAATTTACTAGAAATATTTGCTCATCTTGCAGAACACTCACAGAACAAGGTATGCACAATCCCAGGTTTTACTGAACTAAAAATGTGTACCTTAAATATTATAGAAAACTGTGTTTTTAATATTAAAAAATACATGACAATTATAAAGGGAAATATTAGATGTCACTATTCACTTTATAAAAACTATAGCTTACTTTTTTTTAATAACCAATAGTGGTACTTTGAAGAGGTAGTTGATCTTCAAAAACTGTATTCACATAAAACTTTGGAGGACTATATTCCATGCTGTTTAATCTGAAGTAATTTGAAGTCCTAATTATTTTGTGTTGATATTAGTTAGCCAAACAAAAATAACTGACTGTTTTTGCTAGTAAAGTGTGGGGGGGAAGTTATATACCAAATTATTTAGAAAGTCAGTCATCAAACAACTAACTATATCATGTTATCTGTATGTTTTAGCCTATAATTATGAACAGGTGAAAGTATAATTTTATAATACTAACAAGAATTGATTAAAGTTGTTATCATACGAATCTCTGCCATTGCTAAAACTGTATTACAAATTCAAAGTTTCATAGATATTGGTATTTTATTTTAGCTTTAGGTAGCTAAAGTTCAAGGAAGAAACATCTGGAAATTTATTTTCCCTGCTGTTCTTTATGAAACTAAAATCACTTAGAGAAAATTCTTTATGTATTTACTCACACTCAAAAACTGTTAAGAATAAAGTTACAACCTGGGCTGTTAATTAACTCCCTAGCCAAGAATGAAGATCACTGAAGTATTTTTCCAATGGGTTCCCACCACATTTAGAAAGAAAAAAAAAAAAATCTAGGGGCACCTGTGTGGCTCAGCTGGTTAAGTGTCTGACTCTCGGTTTTGGCTCAGATCATGATTTCACTGTGAGTTCAAGCCCTGGGTCAGGCTATACACTGCCAGTGCTTGGGTTTCTCTCTCTTTCCCTCCCTCTCTGACCCTCCCATGCTAGCTAGTTCGCTCTCTCTCTCTCTCTCTCTCTCTCTCAAAATAAATATATAAACTAAAAAAAAAAAAAAAGGAAAAATCTAAACTCTTCAACATGGTCTATATAAAGATCAACCCAGTGCTAGCTCATCCCACTTCTCTGACCTCAGTCATCTCTCATCTCTTCTTCACTGGCTTGCTGAGCTCCAACTACAGTGGCCCTATTCCTACAACACACCAAATTTATGCACCCCCTATTCTCTAGATTACAGGTTCTTTCAGATCATCCAGACTGAATCTTCCTCACCTATCATACAGATATCACCTCAAGTCCCACTTCTTCACAGAGGCATTTCCATCATGATTCCCTCCCTTCCAGTTATATTCCATTTCCGCGTAGCTTCCCCATCAGTCTCTATTTGATATCACATTACCCTGTTTTTTCTTCATTATATTTATAAAAATTATCCTAAAATTATCTTATCCATTTATACATCTTTGTTTCTTGTTTTTTGGTTTTTGTTTTGTTCTTTTTTTTTAATTTTTAATGTTTTATTTATTTCTGAGAGAGAGAGAGAGAGAGAGCATGAACAAGGGAGGGTCAGAGAGAAAGGGAGATACAGAATCTGAAACAGGCTCCAGGCTCTGAGCTAGCTGTCAGCACAGAGCCTGATGTGGGGCTTGAACCCACGAATCATGAGATCATGACCTGAGCTGAAGTCGGACACTTAACCGACTGAGACGGCCAGGCACCCCATATTCTTTGAGAGAGAGAAATAGTGTGCACACAAGCAAGGTAGGGGAAGAGGAAGAGGAAGAGAGAATCTTAAGCAGGCCCCATGCCCAGCATAGAGCCCCACACAGGGCTCAATGTCACAAATCTGAGATCGTGAGCTGAGCCGAAATCAAGAGTTAGATGCTTAATCGACTAAGCCACCCAGGTGCCTCCCCTTTTTTTTTGTTTATGTTCAATGCTTATCTCCTCCACCAGAATGTAAGTTCCATAAGAACAAGTACTGCATTTATCTTGTTTACTGCAATCTTTCAAGGACCTAAAATGAATTAATACTGTACTATCAGGCGTAAGGGCTGATAGGAACGTTTTGATATTTCTCACACTCCCACACATATTGCTCTCTTAGGCTTCTTCCAGTTTTTCTACCCATTAGTCCTTACCATGAGCGAATAGGTTAACTGCAAGAAATATGGACAAGCAAGTATATGTTACACTGTATAATCAGTTCATAAACTGAGTCAAGGTTTCAGATAGCTGCATATCTTTCCAATTGTACACTGACCCTACATAACAATAAACATTAGTATTATGTTAGTTATGTTTAAATAAAAATTATCAAATGAAATTTAGCATTTATGGGTAATTATACTCATACACATCATGAAATACAGACAAAAATTATTGAACATAATTTAGAAATACAACAACATCATTTTAGGATTTAACACATAGTTTAGACATCATTTTCTACCTAAAATTTAATTTTATCTGCAATCAAATAAACCATGTTTAAAGAATTAAAGGAGAGTATGACAACTATAACTCAAAAAATGAGCAATTTCAACAAAGATACAGGTACTATTTTAAAAAACAGAATAATATGGAAATCCTAGAGATGAAAAGTATAATTCAAGAGTTGAAAATTACAAACAAAATTAAAAATTCACTAGTAGAGCTCAATAGCAGATTTGAGATGACAGAAGATTCAGTGAACCTGGGAGTTGTATCAATAGAAATTACCAATTCTAAAGAACAGAAAAAAAAGAATTAAAAAAAATGAACAGGGCCACCGAGAGTTATGGGATACCATCAAGCATCCAACCTACATGTAATGAGAGTTTCAAAGGAACAGAGAGGGAGAAAAGGACAGAAAAAATATTTGAAGAAATTATGGTCAAAACTTATTAAATTGTTGAAAAAATATTAATCTATGGATTCAAGTTTAATGAATCCAAAGTAGAATAAACACAAAGAGATCCACACCTAGACATACCATTATGGAAAGCAAGCCAAAGACAGAGAAGGTCTTGACAGCACAAAGAGAAAAACAACTCATTGGAAACAATGGAGGTCAGAAAGCAGGAGACAACACATTTAAGGTGCTGAATGAAAAATAAAATCCGTGGGGCGCCTGGGTGGCTTAGTCGGTTAAGCGTCCGACTTTCACTTGGGTCATGATCTCGCGGTTCGTGGGTTCGAGCCCCGCGTCGGGCTCTGTGCTGACTGCCAGCTCAGAGCCTGGAGCCTGTTTCCGTCTGTGACTCCCTCTCTCTCTGACCCTCCCCTGCTCACGCTGTCTCTCTCTCTCTCTCCTAGAAATAAATAAAACATTAAAAAAATATTAAAAAAAAAAAAAAGAAAAAGAAAATCCGTAACAAAGAATTCCACATCCAGCAAAACTATTCCTCAAAAATAAGGGCAAACTAGGGGCATCTGCGAGGCTCAGCCGGTTAAGCGTCTGACTTCAGCTCAGGTCATGATTTCACAGTCTGTGGGTTAGAGCCTCATGTAAGGCTCTGTGCTGACAGCTCAAAGCCTTGAGCCTACTTTGTCGGATTCTGTGTCCCCTTCTCTCTCTCTACACCTTCCTGCTTGTACTCTGTCTCTGTCTCTCTCTCTCAAAAGTAAACATTAAGATAATAATAATAAAATAAAGGCAAAATAAAAATAATCCCAGAAAACAAAGATTAAAATAATTCATTGATAACAGACCTGTCTTATGAGAAATCCTAAAAGTCCATCAGACTGAAAGAAAATAACCAGCCCATAACCCAAATACACAAAAAGAAACATGGAGCACTATAAAAAGTACACATATGTGTTAAGTACAAAAGACTGTTTAAACATTTTTTTCTTCTTTTAGTTGTTTTAAAACACATACAATTGCATAAAGAATATAAAGCAGTCCTGTTGGGCTTCTAACACATAAAAACTTAGTATGTATGACAATACTACCAGATAGGATAGGGGAGGAAATGGAGCAAAGTTTCCATATTATACCATAATTAAGTTAGTCAATCTAAAGTATAGTGTGACAAAGACATATATTGTATTCCCTAGAGCAAAGAAAATAACCCAAAAAAATCTAGTTAAAACACTAACCAAGGAATTCAAATAATACTCTGAGAAATAACCTACTAACTCCAGAAGAAGATGAACAAAGAAATAAAAAACAAGAGACATATGATTGCAGCTATAAATTTGACTATCGATAATTATATAAAATGTGAACAGAGTAAATCTTCCAATCAAAAGGTAAAATGAAAAAAAAAAAGAAATGATCACACTACTTAAAAAACAAAGCATTTTCTGAGTATTATATGGAAACCAACTTGACAATAAACTATTTTTTAAAAAAGCATTTTAACTACATGCTGTCCGTAAGACACTTTAGACTCAAAAACACAAATAGGTTGAAAGTGAAAGTATGGGGGGAAATCTGCAATACAAACAGTAAGTATAAGAGAGCTGGAGTAGCTCCACCAATACCAGATGAAATACAACTAGACAAAGAGGAATCTTTCCTAATAATGAAAGGTCTTCTTGTCAGTAAAATAATTATGTATGTATAGCATAACTAACAGCAGTGTCCCCAAAACATGAAGCAAAAATTGACGAAACTGAAAGGAAAAACAGACACTCCAATAATAACAGGGATTTTAATCTCTCTCTCTCTCTCTCAATAATTGATAGTACGGCTAGACAGAAAATCAGCACAGACATTGAAGACTTCAAAACTATCACCCAACTTGACGTGTCACCTACGAAACCTTCCATCCAACAACAGCAGAACACATAGTCTTTTCTAGCACAAAAGGAACATTCTTCCTAAAGAACTACATACTAGGCCATAAAAATGTCTCAATAAATTTAAAATGAGAAAATCATAGAAAGTATGTTCTCCTTCTACAGGGTAATTAAATAAAAAATCAAGAACAATGTAATCTGGGGAATCCCCAAATAATTGGAAATTAAACAATACATTTCTAAATCAAAACGGAAGTTTAAAAACATTTAGAAGTGAATAAAAATTTTAAGAAGCAGAAATTTAAAAATGCACGGGATGCAGCTAACACAGTTTGAAAGAAAAGTTAAATGCCTGATCAGTGAAGAAGACCCAAATCAATAACCTACACTTCAACATTAAGAGGCTAGAAAAAGGCACACTAAACCCAAAATAAGCAGACTGATGAAAATTATAAAAGTTAAAATAGAAAGCAGTGAAATAGAAAGCTGAAAATACTTAGGCCAAAACTTGGTTTTTTTTTTTTAAATAGCAACAATATTGACAAACCTTTATTTAGCAACAAAATTGACCAAGTAAAAAAGAGAGAATACACATGCTACTAAAATTAGGAATGAAAGAAGGACACCACTAACTACAGTAGTAAAATTAAAAGCACATATAGGAATACTATGAACTACATGCCAAAAATATTAAATAGCTTAGGTGAAATGGACAAATCATAAGGAACACAACTGCTGAAACTAACTCAAGATAAAGCAGAAAATCTGAAGAGACCTATAACAAGTAAATAAATTGATTTAACAGTTTAAAATTTTTCCAAAGGAAAAAAAAATCCAGGCCCAGATGCTTTCACTGGTCAATTCTATTCAATGTATTCAAGGGGGTAATAATAACCAATCATTCACAAACTGTTACAGAAATTCAAAGAAGAAACACTTCTCAATTCAGCCTTTGAGGTTAGTACTATTATGTTACAAAATCCAAAGACATACCAAGGAAAACAAAACCATAGGCCAAGTATCTTCCATAAATATAGATACAAAAATGTTCAACTAAACATTAGCAAACCAAAGCCAGCAACATATAGTAAGAATTATATACCATGACAAAGTGAGATTTATCCTAGGACTAAGGCTGGTTTAGCAACTGAGAATCAATTAGTAAAATACACCATATTACTGGAATGAAGAACAGAAACCATATGATCTTCTCAGACACTGAGGTGACCAACCATACTGGTTTGTCCAGAGCAGAGGGGTTTCCCAAGATGAAGGAAATTCAGTGCTAAAACGAAAACAGTCTTGATCTAAATCTGTGACAACTGGTCATGTTAAAAGATGCAGAAAAAGCATTTGACAAAATACAATACCGAATCATGATAAAAACGCAGGAACAAACTGGGATTAAAAAGGAATCTTCCACCAAATTAGAGATCTGCTATATGCACTGTGCCTACAGTGAACAATACTGTACTGTACACTCAAAAAAGTTTAGAAAGCAGATCTCATGTTAAGTGTTCTTACCACAGTAAACTAAAAAAATTTTAAGTATAAGATTCATATACCTATATTACAAAATATCATTGAGAAAAGTTAAAGATCATTAAGTCAAGAGAAATTTTCAAGTTCATGTACTAGAAAACGCAATACTGCAAGATTGGCAACTCTTCCCCAACTGATCCACAGATCCAATGCATTCCCATCAAAATTCCAAGCCTATTTTGCAGATGTTAACAAGCTGATTCTGAAATTTTATTAATTTTGTTTAAATCAAAGTTAATTAACATATAGGTAATAATAATTTCAGTAGAATTTAGTGATTCATCACTTACATATAACACCCAGTGCTCATCCCAACTGCCTTCCTTAGTAGCCATTCCCATTTAGCCCATCCCCCCACCCATCTCCCCTCCAGCAACCCGTAATTTGTTCTCTGTAAGAGTCTCTTATAGTTTGCCTCTCCCTCCGCTTTTATCTTATTTTTCCTTCCCTTCCCCATGTTCATCTGTTTTATTTCTTAAGTTTCACATACAAGTGAAATCATGTGTCTTTCTCTGACTTATTTCACTTAGCATAATACCCTCCAGTTCCATCCATGTTGTCGAAAACGGCAAGATTTCACTCTTTTTGACTGCTGAGTAATATTCTACTGTGTGTATTTATATATGTGTATATATATATACATATACATATATATATGTATATACATGCCACCCCTCCTTTATCCATTCATCAGTCGATGGACACTTAGGCTCTTTCCATAATATGATCTTAAAATTTACATATAGGGCCTAGAAGAGCCATAACTTTTAAAAAGAAGAACTGAAAAACAAAATTGGAGGGCTTACACTATCCAGTTTCATAAAATTACCATAGAGCACAATAATCAAGTCACATTAGTAAAAGCATAATGATAGACATACAAAGGGGTGTCTGGGTAAGTCAGTTGGTTGAGCATCCTACTTTTGGTTTTGGCTCAGGTCATGGTCTTATGGTTCATGGGTTTGAGCCCTCAATCAGGCTCTGAGCTCACAGTGTGGAGCCTGTTTGGGATCCTCTCTCTCTCCCTCTCTGTCCCTCCCTTGCTCATGCTTTCTCATGCAAAAATAAATAAATGTAAAAAAAACTTTAAATTAAAAAATATATTTAAAAAGACAGATATATAGATAACAGAAAGAATTGAATGCAGAAATAAATCTCTACATTTATAATCAATGGAGAAATTATATCTTTTCAACATAGATATGTTGTCTTTTCAACAAACTGTGCTAGGAGAATCCATTTGCAACAGATGAATTTAGACCCTTCACACCATACATAAAAATTAACTCAAAATAGATCCAAACTCAAAGAGCAAAAATTATAAAACATCTATAAGAAAACAAAAGAGAAAATCCTCACAATCTTGGATCATGCAAAGAGTTCTTACAACAAAAGAATGATCTATAGGGCCATTGGGAGGCTCAGTCAGTTAAGCCTCCAACTTCAGCGGCTCAGGTCGTGATCGCAGGGTTCTTGAGTTCCAGCCATGCATCAGGTTCTGTGGTGACAGCTCAGAGCCTGGAGCCTGCTTCAGATTCTATGTCTCCCTCTGTCTCTGCTCCCTCCCCCACACACTCTGTCTCTTCCTCTCTGTCTCCTTCTCTCTCAAAAAATAAACATTAAAAAAATATTTTTAAGTGATCTATAAAAGAAAAAAACTAGGAAATTAAACTCCATCAAAATTAAAATTGGGGGGAAGTGGGCGCCTGGCTGGCTCGGTCAGTAGAGCATGTGACTCTTGACTGTGAGGTCATGAGTTCAAGCCCCAAACTGGACCTAGAGCTTACTTAAAAAATTAAACCTCCAGGGGTGCCTGGGTGGCTCAGTCGGTTAAGTGTCCGACCTCAGCTCACGTCATGATCTCACGGTTCGTGGGTTCAAGACCCGCATCATGCTCTGTGCTGACAGGTAGCTCAGAGCCTGAAGCCTGTTTCAGATTCTGTATCTCCCTCTCTCTCTGACTCTCCCCTGCTCACATGGTCTCTCTCTCTCAGAAATAATAAAACATTAAAAAAAATTTTTTTAATAAAAATAAAAACTCTAGGGGTGCCTGGGTGGCTCAGTCGGCTGAGTGCCTGACTTCAGTTCAGTTTATGATCCCATGGTTTGTGGGTTCACAACCCCCATCGGGCTTTGTGCTAACAATGTGAAGCCTACTTCAGATCCTCTGTCTCTCTCTCTCTTTCTGTCCTTCTCCTGCTCGCATGCTCTCTCTCTCAAAAGTGAATAAACATTAAAATTTTTTTAAATAATAAGAAAATAAAAACTCTAAAAAAATTAAATTATTGCATTTCAAAGGCCTCCAATAAAAAATGTAAAGAGAAGCCACAGGCAAGGAGAAAATATATGCAAATCATGTATCTAAAAGAGGACTTGCATTCAGAATATATAACAAACTTTTACAACTCAATAAGAAAATTTTGAAAAATGGCCAAAAGATTTTAATGGCTGTTTCAACAAAGGGGATCTATGAATGAATAATTAAATGAAATGCCCAACCCCTTGAGTCTTTGAGGAAATGTGAACTTAAACCATAATGAGTTAACCACCTCATTCCTACTAGAATAGCTGTAACAAAAAAGACAATAACTAATGTTGACAAGGATGTGAAGAAACTGGAACTCTCTTACACTGCTGTTAGAAATGTAAACATATGGCCACTTTAGAAAACAGCCTGGCAGTTTCTTAAAAAGTTAAATAGATAAGCCAGCAATTCTATTCCTAGTATCTATCCAAGAGAATGAAACCATATCTTCATGTAAAGACTTGTATTCAAATGTTCAAGCTGCATTATTTTCAACAGTCAAAACTGGAAACAATCCAAATGCCTATCAACTGGTCAGTTATAAACAAGATGTGGTATATCCATACAGTAGAATACTATTCAGCAATAAAAAGGAACAACATACTGGTACATGCTACAATGTGGATAAATCCCAAAAAACATTATGCTAAGTGAAAGAAGCCAGATGTTTCTTGTATAATTCCATTATAATGAACTATCCAGAAAAGGCAAATCTATAGAGATGAAACACAAGTCAGTGGTTGCCTGGGATGGGGGTGGGGGGTGAGGGTAAATGCAAACAGACTAGAGGTAACTTTTGGAAGGGAACAGAAATGTTCTAAAACTGGCTTGTAAGCTTAAACCAGTCCTGCAGTCAGTCTGTGGGAGTCAGGTATTGTGTGTCCCCTTCAGCCTCTGCTGCCTCCCCCCATGTTGAAGATGAGCTCCACGTCTCCATCCCTAGGCTAGATCACCTGGAGCTGGCCTCCCTGGCCTCCTGCTGGCCCAGTGCTGAGTCCAGTAACCTCAGGCATATAAAGCTCTGCCCCTGATCACCAAGCAGGACTTGTTGGCCTGAGAAGATCCTGGGCCCTCCCCCTGGCTGCTGAGCCATCAGGTTCCTCGCTCGATTCTTTTTTTTTTTTTAATTTTTTTTAATGTTTTATTTATTTCTAGGAGAGAGAGAGAGAGAGAGACAGCGTGAGCAGGGGAGGGTCAGAGAGAGAGAGGGAGTCACAGACTCTGAAACAGGCTCCAGGCTCCAAGCCGGCAGTCAGCACAGAGCCCGACACGGGGCTCGAACCCACGAACCGCGAGACCATGACCCAAGCGAAAGTCGGATGCTTAACCGACTAAGCCACCCAGGCGCCCCTCCTCGCCCGATTCTGGGGAGTCCAGAGGAGTGTCATCTCCCCAGTCCTCTCTCACAGACCATTCTTTGCTGACTTAAAGTTCGTAAGAAGAAAGAAAGAAAGAAAGAAAGAAAGAAAGAAAGAAAGAAAGAAAGAAAGAAAGAAAGAAAGAAAGAAAGAAAAGAAAAGGAAGGAAGGAAGGAAGGAAGGATGGAAGGAAGGAAGAGAAAGAAACAAAGGAATAAAGGAAGAGAAGAACACTGGCTTGTAATGACAGTATTGCAATTCTACATGTTTACTAAAAATAACTGAATTGTTTTTATGGCTGAGTAATATTCCATTGTGTATATATATCTATACACAACATTTTCTTCTTGTTTAATGTTTACTTATGTTGAGAGAGAGTGTGCACGCACATGAGAGAGGGAAGGGCAAAGAGGGAGGGAGAGAGAGAACACTAAGCAGGCCCTATGCTGTCATTGCAGAGAGTCCGATGCAGGGCTCAATCTCAAGAATCCTGAGATGATGACCTGAGCTGAAATCAAGAGTCAGGCATTTGACTGAGCAACCCAAGCGCCCCGATACCACATCTTCTTTATCTATTCATCAGTTGATGGACATTTAGCCTCTTTCCATAATGTGGCTATTGTTATTGCTGATGCTGCTGTTATAAACATTGGGGTGTATATACCACTTTGAATCAATATTTTTGTATCTTTTGGGTATATACCTAGTAATGCAATTGCTGGGTAGTATGGTAGTTCTATTTTTAACTTTTTGAGGAACCTCAAAATGTTTTCCAGAGTGGCTGTACCAGTTTGCATTCCCACCGACAGCAAAACAGGGTTCCCCTTTCTCTACATTCTCACCAACATCTGTTGTTTTCTGTTGTTAATTTTAGCATTCTGACAGGTGTGAAGTGGTATATCATTCTAGTTTGGGAAAAATAAATAAAAATAAAACATAAAAATAACTGAATTGTGCACTCAAAAAGGATTCCTTTTGGGCATTAAATAACTCAAGATACTAATTTTTTAAATTGAAGTGTAGTTGACATACATTATATAGGTTTCAAGTGTACAACATAGAAATTTAACATTTATATAGATTACAAAGCAATCATCACAATAAATCTAGCTACCATACAAGGTTGTATATTGAACCTTTATGTCTTATTTACTTTATAACTGGAAGTCTGTACCTTTTAACTCCTTTTCCTATTTTTTCCATCCCACTGTCTCTTTCTCCCCTCCAGCAATGACCAAATTGTTCTGTGTATCTACGGGCCTGGTTCTGTTTTGTTGTTCATTTGTTTTGTTTTGTTTATGATTCCACACATAAGTAATATCATACAGTATTTGTCTCTGACTTATTTCACATAGTATAATACCCCCTAGATCCATTCATGTTGTTGCAAATAGCAAGATTTCATTCTTTTTTATGGTTAATATTCTATTGTACATATACCACATCTTTATCCACTCATGTATCAACGGACACTCGGGTTGCTTCCATACCTTGCCTCTGCTATGAACACAGGGGTGCGTATATGTTTTAAAATTAGTATTTTCATTTTCTTCAAATAACCAGAAGTGGATTTGCCAGATCATACAGTACTTCTACTTTTATTTTGCAGAAATTCCATAGTGTTCTCCATAGCAGCCACACCATTTTGCATTAGCACCAACACAGCACAAGAGTTCTCTTTTCTCCACATCGTTGTCAACACTTATTTCTTGTCTTTTTGATAGTAGCCATTCTAACATGTGTGAAGCGATACCTCATTGTTGTTCTGACCTGCGTTTCCTTGAGGATTAGTTGTTGAGCACCTTTTCATGTGTCTGTTGGCCACCTGTAAGTCTTCTGTGGAGAAATGTCTATTTGGGTCCTCTGCCCATTTTTTAAAAGGATTCTTTAATAAACTGATTTGTAAGTTACATCATTTACAAATATCATCTCCCATTCAGGAGGCTAATGGTCTCTTTCACTGATGGTTTCATCAACTTTTCATTCTGACATAGTCCTACTTATTTTTCTTTTGCTGCCCTTGCCTGAGGAGACAGATGTAAAAAAATATTGCTCAGGCAAATGTCCAAAAGCTTACTGTTTGCTTCTAAGATTTTTATGGTTTTTGGTTTTATATTTAAGTCTTTAATCCACTTTGAGCTTATTTTCCTATATGGTATAAGAAAGTGGTACAGGGGCACCTGGATGGCTCAATCAGTGGAGCATTCAGCTCTTGATTTCAGGGTCATGAGTTCAGGTTCCACACTGGACATATAGCTTACTTTAAAAAAAAAAAAAAAATAGGGCACTTGGGTGGCTCAATCGGTTAAGCGTCTGACTTCAGCTCAGGTCATGATCTTGCAGTTCATGAGTTCGGGCCCCAGGTCAGGCTCAGAGCCTGGAGTCTGCTTCAGATTCTGTGTCTCCCTCTCTCTCTGACCCTTCCCTGCTTGCACTGTCTCTTTCTCTTTCTCGCTCTCAAAAATAAATAATAAAAACATTTTTAAAATTTACAAATAAAGAAATAATAAGAAAGTAGTCCAATTTCATTCTTTTGCCATGTAGTTATCCAGTTTTCCCAGCACCGTGTATTTATTGAAGACATTGTCTTTTCCCTGTGGTAGCTTCTAGCCTCCTTTGCTGAAAATTAATTAACTTTATAAGCATGGGTTTATTTCTGGACTCTATTCTGTTTTATTGATCTAGGTGTCGGTTTTTGTGCAAGTACCATACCATTTTGACTACTATATGCTTGTAGTATAGTTTGAAATCAAGGAGCCTGGTTATGTTCAGGTTTGTTCCTCTTTCTCAAGATTGTTTCGGCTACACAAAGTCTTTTGTGGTTCTATACAAATTTTGGTATTTGTTCTACTTCTATGAAAACTGCCATTGGAATTTTGATAGAGATTACACTCAATCTGTAGATTGCTTTGGATAATATAGATACTTTAACAATATTAATTCTTCTAATCCATGAGTATGGTTTATCTTTCCATTTATTTGTATTATCTTTAATTTTTTTCATCAATGTTTTATGGTTTTCAGAGTAATTTGTTTTTTAACTCCTTGGTTAAATTTACTTCTTTTTTATTCTTTAAAAAAAAATTTTTTTAATATTTATTTATTTTTGAGACATGGAGACAGAGAGAGCATGCATGCAGGGGAAGGGCAGAGAGGGAGACAGAATGTGAAGCGGGCTCCAGGTTCCACACTGTCAGCACAGAGCCAGACACGGGGCTCAAACTCACAAACCACGAGATCATGAGCTGAGTCAAAGTCAGATGCTCAATTGACTGAGCCACTCAAGCACCCCAGTATTTTATTCTTTTTGATGCAATTGTGAATGGGATTGTTTTCTTACCCTCTCTTTCTGACAGTTCGTTACTAGTGTATGGAAATGCAACAGACTTATGCATACTAATTTCTATACTGTGTATATACTCAAGAGAAATGAAAACACATCCATACAAAAATTAATACAAAAATGTTCACAGCGGCACTGTTCATAATAGCTAAAAAGTGGAAACTTAAATGTTCACTAACTAATAGATTAATAATGTGCTATATCCATACTAATAGAATATTACTCAGCACTAAAAAGAAATAATGACACATGCTACAACATAAGTGAACTTTGAAATATGAAAAATCACATATTGTATGACTCCACTTATATAAAATGCCCCGAGTAGGCAAACCTCTAGAGACAGAGGAGTGGTTGCCTAGAGCTGGGAATCTTGGGGGGGGTTGGGGGAGGGGAGAAGAGTAACCACTAAAGGATATAGAAAAGGATACAGAGCTCCTTTTCAGTAATGAAAATATCCTAAAACTGACTATAGTGATAGTTGTACAACTCTGTGAATATATTAAAAATGACTGAATTGTACACTCTAAATTGGTGAACTGAATGGTATATGAATTATATCTCAATGAAACTGCTACCAAAAAAAAAAAAAAACTTGGTGTACAATCTATGAGTAGGTAAAGGCATCAACACTGGTAGGATTACCACAGCAAAAGTTACCAATCTATTTATTTAGGACAAAAAGAATCTCAAAGTTCCAAATACTTTCCAATCATATCTGATTATTTTGTAAATGAGTATATATCTGAAATGAGAAGTAATGATCAAGCAAAGTAATTAGTTAAGTCACTAGCCTTAAAAAATAAATTTGACATTAAATATTCAGATTTCAAATGCCCAAGATACTTCAACTTTCTACTTCATGTGTTTACTAGGAGGTAGTTATGATAGTCAATATGAACGCCCTGCATAAACTGTATTGCACTATATATATAGTAAATATACGTAAAGTTTAATCATTCCTGAATTCCTTAAATGTAATTCAACATTTTCCAGGCTTATATCAAGTCATTCTACGTTTTAAAGAGAGGAAGAAACTCTGCTATGCAAATACACATTTCTTCTTTGGTAAACTGGACATTCTTCTGTGTTTCTGGCACTATAGAAAGTGCATAATTTGCCTCTCCATAGTGACACATAGGTAAAAAGGAAAGGAAAGTAAATCTGATTATCAAAGACAAGATTACTGTTCTATCATCACCGGATTAAAATTAAAACCACACAGCTAAACTAAAATGTTCATGAACGAGGGAAATTTTAGTTTTAGAATGAAGTTCCCCCACCCCCGACTCATTTAAACAAGTACGAAGAACTTAAAGAAAAGCTGTTCTGCAGGGAATCTAGCTCCTAGAAAGACAGCCTAGGATACTGGCACATTAGAAACAGTGCAATCGGGAAAATTCTTGGCCTTATGGAATATTTTCTCTGTCCTTTATTTACATGAATAAAAATGCCCAACTGGAGAGGGGTCGGAGGTCGGGGGGAGGGGGGGCTCGGCTATCCTGCTCTCAAAGCGGCTCCGTAAGTCTGCACCAACCCTAGCAGAGCCCTCACTGTTCCTTTCCCGCGCCCCCAAACATCCAGCAGCTCGATCCCAAGGGGACAGCTTCCCCAACAGAGAATCCAAAAGGCGGTCATTGGACGCGCGTGTTACCGAGCCCGTTTTTTGTTTGGTTTAAAAAACAGATCCCGATCACAGCCAAGCCTCCCTACCCCCGGGGGAACTGGGGGAAGTGGCAGCAGGGGGCCGGCGTGGAAAGTGAGAATAAAAGCAGAACCGAGTACAACCTGCCAGGCAGGCTAGCCGCGGAGAGAAGGAAAGGTAAGAGGCGGCGATAAGGCCGGACGGGGAAGGAAACTGGTCTCAGTCCTCCACGCCGCCCCGAGCGGCCCGAGCCTCCCAGGACCCGCCCCGATCTCCCTGCCCTGCCCGGGCGCCGGCCGCAGCCTCCCGCCCTCCCCGACCCTCCCAGGACGCGCTTCCTCCGGAGCCGGACCCCCGCCCTGGCCTCCCCGCGGGATAAGGCGGGTCAGTTCAGTCCGCTTCTCGGCAGAGGTGACTCGCGCGGAGATGTAAACACAGCGAGACCAGCTGCGCTCGGCCCATCCCCCCCCCCTCCGCCGGGGTCCGTAACCTCTTCCCTCAGCCCTGCCCCGCGCCCGGTGCTCCCCGCGGGCAGGCGCGCAGCGCGCCGGCCCCTTTCTCCAACTCCCGCTTCCCGACCGTTGCCCGGGGGCACTCAGCCCCCTTCCCCAGCTCCTAGCCGTTGTCACCGCCACAGCCTCCGGAAAACCCTCGGCAAACCCCGGAGCAAACAACACAGGCGCGGGGCGGGGGTGCGGAGGGAGAGGCGGCACTCGGGACGGCGAGGCTTTATCGCCGCGCCCTCCGCTCTCCCTCCCACCAGCCTCGGCTGCCCGCGCTCTTACCTGCTCTCCGCGTCGCCCGGGAAGACCTCGGCGTCGCTTTCCCTCCCAGCAGGGCCGCGGACTAGCACCGCCGCCGCCGTTGGCCGGGCGTCCCGAGGGAGCCGGGGCCTCCCCGGCAGCCCGAGCCTCTCCACTGGGAGAGGAGGAAACAAAACAGCGGCGAGCCGCCCCGCGCAGCGCCCCCCGCCCGCGCCGCCCCACCGATCCCCAACCGCCGAGGCGACGGCGGCGACACAGAGCCCGGCGCGGGGAGCAATGGTGGCCCCCGCCCTCGCCCCGCTCCCGGCCCCCTCCCTCCACCCCCCGCCTCAGCTCCTCCCCCTCGGCCTCCTACCGCCGCCACCAGGACACTCGAGTCCGCCTCCCCCACCCCGCCCGCTCCGAGCGCTCCTCCCCTCCCCACGCGGCGGGGGGGTGGGGGGGCGGCACAGCCAGTCACCGCTGCGTCTGTCAAACCAGGGCTGGCTATTTATACCTGGCGGGGCCCCACCGTCCCCCTAGCCGGCCAACCTGCTTCGGTGGCTGTCTTCACTCTCGCCCGCCCCTTATCCCCCAACTTCTCCCAAACCCGCCTTCTCAGGTAAAGACTCTGGGCACTTGTCCCGCGCCCTGCTCCGGGCTCCCCCATCCCGCTCTCGGCCACAGCCCCGGACTGGTGCCGGGGCCCCAAGGCGCGGGCAGGCGCGTGGGGGTGGCGGGGCCGCGCGTGCACCTGCAGCGCCCGCCCGCTTCTCCCAGCTGGCCGGGACCGCACGCACACACCCTCGCCACTCTCAGAAGCCTCCCGCGGACCCCGGCTGTCACGCCAACCCCAGCTCTGGACTCCCGCCCTTCTCCAGGGACTGGTCCGCACTTGGGCAGTCTGACAGTTACTGGGGGTCGGGGGCTGGAGAAACTCCTAGTCCTTCCACTCTCCGCTCAGCCTCGGCTAAGTAAAAGGTGGGGGCGAGGGCGCGCCGGAGCGCGCCGCCAGCCCCGCCCCGGCCCCTCCCGGGTCAGTGACGCCGGTGGCGCACCGCCCCTCCAGCCTCGCGCCCTCGGCGCCGCCCGCTCCTCCTCCTCCTCGCTCGCAGGCGCCCGGCCTTGTACACCCGCGACCCCGCCCCATTCCCAGAAATTACCACCCGCCCAACGGCCGGGCCGCGCGGCGGTTGGTGCCCGCGTTTGCTGACGGTCGGGTGGCGGGGCTCAGCGCGCAGCTGCGGAGCGCGGCGGGCGGCCCCTTGTAGCTGCCCCCCGAACTGCGGGCGCCCGCACCGAGCCATTGTCGCTCCTCGCTCGGTCAGCTCGGATGAGTAACTCAAGTCCGAGTATTGTTGGCGCGAGAATGCGGTAGTGTGTTGGTGCGGGGGTATTTTGGCCCCCGTGCCTAACGAATTCGAAAATGAAAACCCAGCAGTAGCTGCACGCTTCTGGTTTCCCCACTTTCACACAAAGGGGAACCTCTGAGCAGGGCACTCACGCGCCTTCAAACGCATAAAAACCAATGACACGGCGTCCTGGACTGTCCTGCGTTTGGAGCGCCTCGTGAATGATCTTTCTCACACACAGTTATGCCTACAAACGCAAAGTTGTGGCACAATCTATCCCCCCACCGCCACGCTTCGCCGCCGCCGCATTTTCTTGTATTTGTTTCTTTAACAAAGAGCGACGACTGTCCTGGTGCGCGGAGGGACCAATTCTAGTCCTCTTTCGGGATCCTGCAGCCCCACTCCGATAGACCTGGCGCAGGATTCACCAGGTTCATTTCTGGGCTCCAGCCTTAGTCTTTTTGCAGCTCCAGAACCAGTCATGAGAGAAAAGAAAACCCTGAGGAATACAAGTGATAGCTGTTTTTGAAAGTAACGTGGGAACCATGGAAATAACCTTAGAGTAGGTCTGAAATGTCAGAGGACCGAAGGAGGCCCCACTGATTTGTCTTTGAAGAACCTAAGAATTTAATGATCTCTTTCTATTTTAAAGCTGTTAATGCCTTTTTATGTATTGGGGGAGCAGAGGTGGGAGTGGGATTCTTCCTTTCCTCTCTGAAAAGGCAACTTTGGTGACTCCTTCATAAGATTTTTACTTTGAAATGTAGGGGGAAACTGGATAGCGAATAGAATCAGTCAGAGATCTTCTGAACTCTGATGAAGTTGTACGGATTCCTGAGTTCTAAAACATGGCAACTTTGCATGCTTTTGAACTAAAGAGTTCAAAACTTTATGACATACAAAAACGGGATACTACCAACATAGCACCCATTCTAGGGCAGTATTTCTAATCTCCTATTTCCGAAAATAGGGAACCATTGTCCACTGGATATTTGTAAGGAATTAATAATACTTCTGCATGTCCATGACATTAACATGTCATACAGAGCATGCAAGGACAAAGCCTGATTCCTATAGTTAGGAACAGATCTTACCTGCTGGGTCAAATCATTCCAGTTTTCACTACTGAAGAAATGTATCTCTCCAACTGCCAATTGGAAGTAAACTGGAAAGTCCCAGGCGGATAACAATGGTAAAATCATTGTTCCCAATTCTTCAGTGTTCTTTCCATGCGTGTTCTTTGAAGTGTGGCTTTTCATTTCTTCTGATTGGAGATAAAAAGTTTCTCCACCCCACTGATGTCGGGCTTAGATTATTCCACTTTCATTTGGCTGAAGGAATATGGGCAGAAGTGACAGTGTAACAGTTCTGAGCCTGTCCTTAGGAGATTTTGCATGTTTCTGCTTGCCTCTCTCCCACACCTGCCTTTCACAATGTGAAGAACATGACTTGGTAGTCTGCTGGTACAAGAAGAATGAGAGACATGAGGCGGTCTAGAACCATCCCCAACTTGGAACCAGTGAACTGCTCAAAAAAAGAATTGTTTTAAGCACTGTACTTTGGAGTGGTTTACTACCCAGAATTAGTTTTCCAATCATTGACTAGTGGAATAGGAGATGGAGCAATCTGCTTTCTTAGTATTGGCCTTGAGGCTGCCAAACTGATATCCCTGGAGTAGCTTCCCGAGAGTGGGCCTTGGAAAGACACATCCTTTGTGGAAGCTAGCCAAGTAAGAAACCGACAATGTTTGTAGCAAAGTATTCTGAAGACCTCAGGTTCAGTAGGAAAGGGATGATGTGGTCAGTAGTCCTAGTAAATGATCATAGAATAGGAGATCTCCAGGTTGTAACTCACTTCCTATTTACTTCTGTTCTTTTTTATTATATAATTCATTTTTTAATGATGCAAGTGCTTCATTAATACATTCTCATCAATTTTCAAATAATACAAAACAGACTTGAAAAAAAAAAAAACAAGTCTCCTTCTTTCCTTCTCTACTTCCCTTTCCACTCCTCACCCTTCACACATCACAGTCATTACACACCTCTACCCTTCCACGGGTAACCATAAATGAGAATTTAGCGTTTCAGCTTCCTGACATTTTCCATGCATTTATATACATATACATGCAATTAAGTAAACTACAAATAAAATGGTATAATATGTGTATTAGGTGGAATGCTTCTGTACTTCTTTTCTGTTTACTTACCCTTTATTCTCTCATTACCTAAGAAGGTATTTTTACAGTTCCAGCCTGGCTTCAGTATGATAGTTTAACCAAGAGAAGAGGTTTCCCCACTTTTATATCAGAATGTTAAATGGGAAAAAGACCTTTTAGGGCCAGGTTAGGGATGGGAGTGATAACATGAGGAATACTGAAGAAGACAAAATTCTCCTGGTGGTAGCCAGTAAATCATCTGCTCTTACCAAACTGAAAATTCTCTTTCTTGAGATAATCCTTGGACACTTTGAGTTATAGTCGATAAAATAAGGCTATATTCCCTTGCAACATTTCAAAGTGAATAACCCAAGAGAAAGAGATGCTGCGCTACCTTTTCTGACCTAGCCTCAAGAGTCGCACACATGCATGCACACCTGAGCCTCACCACTAGTGAAGATCCCAGGGGCCATGTTGGAAGTGAGCTACCACAATGCATTCTGCAGTAGTGAATTTTAAGTTACTGACACAGCCTTTTTTTTTTTTAATTTTTTAATGTTTTATTTATTTCTGAAAGAGAGAGACACACACACAGAGTGAGCAGGGGAGGGTCAGAGAAAGAGGGAAATACAGAATCCGAAACAGGCTCCAGGCCCTGAGCTAGCTGCCAGCACAGAGCCCAATATGGGGCTCAAACCCACAAACCATGAGATCATGACCTGAGCCGAAGTCAACACTTAACCGACTGAGCCACCCAGGCGCCCCACTGACACAGCCTTTAAACCTGTTGGATTCCCTTAGTAAAGATGGCAAATCCCCAGGTTACCAACAACTATGTAGACTTTCAAGAACAGCCAGAAAAATCTCTTCTTTTGCTTCTCCCTAAAGAATGAGTGGTCTGGGTGCTATTGTCCAGTTATATTCCAGTATTAACCTACCTTATTTACAAGCCACTATATCTATCCCTCCCACCGCCTCTTTCTGGGCTTCTACAAAAATAATTATTCATAACTCTCATGTACCCTGGTTCTGCGAAAGGAATTCAGTCTCTAGACTCACGTTTGTTTTAGGTATCATTTTGCCTTGTATAAATCAGAATCTCTCTTTTTTAAAAAATCTTTTTTTACATCTATTTATTATTGAGAGACAGAGAGAGAGAGAGAGAGAGAGAGAGAGAGAACGAATGGGGGAGGGGCAGAGAGAGAAGGAGACACAGAATCCGAAGCAGCCTCCAGGCTCTGAGCTGTCAGCACAGAGCCAGTCGCAGGGCGCGAACCCACAAACCATGAGATCATGACCTGAGCTGATGTCGGTTGCTCAACCAACTGAGTCACCCAGGCGCCCCTGAATCAGAATCTCTTAAACATCATTTGTTAAACAGGTTATAAGAGGCTTTCCTCAGAGAATGGCCAAAACCAAAATAATTGCGGGGCGGGGGGATATGTTAAGTTTCCAGAATCTAAGGAAACAATTCTTGAGAATGAAATTTGTACCATCAAATGCAATCAGATAAAATAAGCAGAAAGTACCAAGTTTTGAATATAGAAGGGAAGTTAAAGCCACAGGAGTTGCACACGTAATTTTACCATGGAATGTTTTCTAGTAAAATAAGTACTTAAAGTCATTTCATACTTTGAATTCTTGATTTATTTTTAAAGCAACCTTCTCCTTAAGATAGTACTTTAGATGGAAGCATTTCATTCTATTAACCAATAAATTACTTTTAGGATACATTTTATGGTTTTATTAAAATATTTAAAGTGTCAGGGAACCTAGGTGGCTCAGTTGGTTGAGCTGACTTCACCTCAGGTCATGATCTCATGACTTGTGAGTTTTTGAGATTGAGCCCCATGCAGGGCTCTGTGCTGACAGTTCAGAGCCTGGAGCCTGCTTTGGATTCTGTGTCTCCAGCTCTCTCTGCCCCTCCCCCGCTCGTGCTCTGTTCTTTCTCAAAAATAAACATTTAAAAATATCTGAAGTGTTTAAGATGGGTTATATTTTTTCTAGTTAGAATTTCTAATATTTTCCATGATACAACCAATTTTTGTAAGCTGATTTGCCTCCTTATCTTTATTATAAAAATTAAAAATTCGGGGCGCCTGGGTGGCTTAGTTGGTTAAGCGTCCGACTTTCGCTTAGGTCATGATCTCGCGGTTCGTGGGTTCGAGCCCCGCGTCGGGCTCTGTGCTGACTGCCAGCTCGGAGCCTGGAGCCTGTTTCAGTCTGTGACCCCCTCTCTCTCTGACCCACCCCTGCTCACGCTGTCTCTCTCTCTCTCTCCTAGAAATAAATAAAACATTTTTTAAAAAATTAAAAATCCAAATGAAATGTACATGAAGACATTTTATTAGTGATTTAAGATCATATTAATCTTTAGTGTCTCTGAATGAAATTGGTTTCTTAATAAAATTCAGGATAAATGCTATAGTAGTTAATTAAAACACAAAGATAAATATATTCCACAGGGAAAGTTCTGAAATAAATTACTATATTTGTAAGCTGACTAGTTTTCCAGGGAATTTAACTGTTTCTTCCATGATACTAAGTTAAATGGAATAATAGAAATTTTCCTTTCTGTTCAATTTCTGAATCACTCTAAAGAATAGAAAAGCAAACCAAAAGCTTTGTTTTTTCCACGATTTATTTGCTTTCTTCTCTGCAGTTTTTTCCTACTGGCCAGCTAATTAGAGTGGGTTACATTATTTAAGAATAGTAAATGATAACCATAATAATGGGCTCCTGGGTGGTTCAGTCGGTTAAGCCTCTGTCTTAAGACATGATCTCATGGTTTGTGGGTTTGAGCCCTGCATCGGGCTCTCTACTGCCAGTGCAGAGCTTGCTTCAGATCGTCTGTCCCTCTTTTTCTGTCCCTCCCTCCTTTTTTCTCACAAAAATAAATGAAGATTTAAAAAATAATAACAATAATATTGGCCACTAATAGTATACTGCTAGGTACCTTATATTCTTAATCTTATGTGCATTTCCATCTCACAATTCACACTGAAATTAAGAAAAGTTAAGCCACTCATTCAGAGTTACACAGTTGACAATAGAGTTGAAAATTGAATCCTTCTCCAGAGCCTGTACTCTTAACCACTAGCACTTCTAGAGTGCAGGCATATTTTAACTGTTCATGATCAAACATCAAGGTCAAAAAGTATCGCCCTCTGTTTCAGCTTTGACAACAGCCTCAAGTCCTAGTCTCCCAAATTCTCTGGGCTTGGATGCCACCTTATAGTTCTACTCCCCTCTGATTGGCTCCCTGTTCTGCCTAACATAACAGTCACTGCTGCAGATGGTTGTGTGTTTCTGGCCATCTTCCCTATTTCTCTCTCTCCAGACACCCCTTCCTCCACTGGTTGCCAATATATTACCTCTACTCCAGTTCCTGTTTCCTGTTCTTCCTGTCTGCCTCTTTGTGTCTCCCACGTCTGCTGATGACACTGACTGCTAAGCAAAAAGAGAGAAATCAGGGTCGGGACAAGAAGCCAATCAATCTGGAGGATGAAAGGGTCACTATAATTAAGAAGAACTATAATTAAAATGCGAATGCCAGACCCAAAAAATGGAGCAAATGGGAAGAGGGGTTGAGAGTTGTGAATCTATATGAATGACTGGAATTCCCATAATGTGAAGGAGAGAGGAAATAATAGTAATTCTATCATTAATATTCAAAAGTTCATGATAGGTAATTGATAATATCTGTACTTATATATGGTCAGAGTCCTAAATACCAGCAAAATACTTCTGCAATTTTGCATCATCTTAATAGTTCGGATGTTTCTTTTCATCTTTTCCTTGAATCCTCCTAACAACCAAATCAGGAAAGTATTGTTATCATTTTGCAGATTGTGACACAGACGTGACTGAAAGAGTACAGCAGCTTTCTCAAGACCACCAGCAAACGAGTAGTGGCTCCAGGCAAGAAACCCAAGCAGGCTGCCTCCAGACTCCATGCTCCTGGCACGGTGCTCAGCTTCCTCCGCCTCTGCATTGTCCTCTCCAGGGCTGAAGGAGATACCATGCCAGCTTCTCCCTGTCCTGTCTAGTTTCTCCTCATGCATAAGCCAATACCTCTGACATGTGATTTGAGGCCGGTGAAAGGGCCCAGTTCACAACTCAGCAAGCCTCAGAGTGGCTTATATTCTGCTAGCAGAGAATTTTCAGGGCCCACTTACTAAGTCTGCATTTTTATTTGGTTACCTGGGCAGAGAAAGAAAATTAATATGTTAACAAGGACTAACTATATTACTACCCGGTGTGTCTGAGGAGCAAGTACGTCCCTTTGTGATCAGTATAAGCTGGAGAAGTAAGCTTTGACAGGTGGAAGAGATAAGGTTAGGTCTCTAACCTCCAGCTTTTAGTCATTTAAATCTGCCAGAACTATTATATATTTACTCTGACCCAGTCTGCTACGTTGAGAGCACTGAGGCCTAAAAATAAGTTACTTGCTTTTGCTAACGCAGGCGAGCAGAGTTGGAATTTGAATCCAGGTTTTCTTATTTTGACAAGCTCCCTTTTTGAGATCACTAAAGTAAAAGTTGGAGAACAGGAAAGTCTTTGGAAATGATGATGCCCTTGAGCCTAATGGGGGAAAGTTTAGCAATAACAGCCTCCCTCTCACTGACTTTGTCCGGCTGAGCAGGAAAGGAAGGGACAGAGTAAAAGTCAAGTAGAATGACAGAGACAGGCTTCGATCTGATGAGGGACAGGGAGAGAGTTGGGAAATTAAGGAGCCAAGGCAAATCTCAGGAAAAAAGCTAAAATTGGCTAGGCAAACTGTGGGCTCACATGTAAGCAGTTATGTATTTTACAATTGTATCTGTAGCTAGCCATACCCACGTGTTCAAAATTATTTTGCTTTTCAGTTTTTCCTCAGTGTCCTGTATATTTTTATTCAGGTGGTCCACACTTATTATAAGCCAATTTTGGTGTTTTTCCAACACTTACATGATAGAAAATTTATTCGTGTATATATTTTTCTATTGATATTTCAGTCTTTAACATTTTTTATTTACCATTAACCCAAAGAGCCTTTCAATCACTCATATAGTCCTTATTGAATTAGACAGAAACTAGATATACTGAACTTTCAATGACAGTAGTAGAGAAAAACAAGGGACAAATTTGTATTGAAGTGAGATGCACATCTGATTATCAGGTCAAATGAGTAGCACTGAGTCTTTTTGGGTGTAAAATTTTTAAATAGCAACAGCAGGTGCTTCTGTAAATGGTCTAGATATCATGAAAGGAGATTAATGAGTAGAACAATGGTGCATGTGATTGACTTTGTGAAATGCTCCCCACACAAAAACAAATGAGCTGGGATCCTGTTTTCCCCTAGCAGGTTTTGGGGGTGAGATAAATGAATGGGGTAAAGGAATGAAAAAGTAATATAAGAAAGCAAGAGTCTTTTGTGTACTCCAGGTATACTAGTTGTTTCTATTCTTGTAGGAAAAATATTTCAAAGATCTAATGCAAGAGGGGCACCTGGCTGTCTCAGTTGGTAGAGCATGTGACTCTTGATCCTGTGGTTAAGTCTGAGCCTCACGTTGGGTGTAGAGATTACATGAAAATAAAACCTTATTTTCAAAAAGTGGTTGCGCGGGGTAGGTGAGGGGGCTTGCCTGAGTGGCTCAGTCCATTAAGCGTCTGACTCTTGATTTCGGCTCAGGTCATGATCCCAGAGTCATGGGATGGAGCCCTGCATTGTGCTTCTTGATGAGCATGGAGCCTACTTAAGATTCTCTCTCTCTCTCTCTCTCTCTCGCTCTCGCTCTCGCTCTCGCTCTCGCTCTCTCGCTCTCGCTCTCTCGCTCTCGCTCTCTCACTCTCTCTCTCTGCCCCTCTCCCCAGCTCATGCACTTTCTCTCTCTCTTAAAATTTTTTTTAATTCTAATTAAAATTAAAAAATTTTAAATAGGGGCTCCTGGGTGGCTTAGTCTGTTAAGCGTCCGACTTCAGCTCAGGTCATGATCTCACGGTTCATGGGTTCGAGCCCTACATTGGGCTCTGTGCTGACAGCTAGCTCAGAGCCTGGAGCCTGCTTCAAAATCTGTATCTCCCTCTCTCTCTGACTCTCCCCTGCTCTCACACACTCACTCTCTCTCTCTCTCTCTCTCTCAGAATAAATAAAACACTAAAAACCTTTAAAAAATTTTTTAAATAAATAACACTAGAAAAAAAGAGAAAAGAAATTATGGTAAATCTAGGACCTAAGGTCATTCGGTATGCTAGATGACAAACACTTCATGTTCTTTTTTCTTTTAAATGTTAGAACTTATAAAATTAACATCAATCTGAAATGATTATTATAAGGGTAGTGTATGAAAATCTTCTTAGCTCTAAAGAGATGAAATGTTTCTTTAAAAATATCCTCACAGTTGGGGCGCCTAGGTGGCTCAGTTGGTAAGCTTCCAACTCTTTATTTTTATTTTTTTAATCTTTATTTATTTTTGAGAGAGAGAGAGCACAAGCCAGGGAGGGGCAGAGAGAGAGAGGATTCTTTCAGGAATTTGGAACTGGGACCAACAAGCCATTTGCAGTCTCTTAACATGTCTGGAACCTCATGTATGTGTATGTGAGTAGCAGTGGGAGAGCCATGTCTGCTGTATGAAAACTCAGAGCAGGGAAAGCCTTCAGCTGTGGCTCAGCCTCTGCAGAAGCAGACAGGAGAGCGCAACAGAGAAGTGTGTGGGTTCCTGGTAGCCTTCTGGATCCACTCCATGCCAGTGGCTGGGGATGGATCCAACTTTCATATGACCTATAATTTGGGAGGCTTCTTTGGAAAAAAAAAAAAAAAGAAAATTACGAATACAAAATTAGGTGTGACCAAGCATATTATTTAGAATGGAAAATAAATGACAAAAAATGACAGATTTTTTAAAAATTTTAATGTTTTAATGTTTTATTTATTTCTGAGAGAGAGAGAGAGGCGGCATGAGAAGGGGAGGGTCAGAAAGAGAGGGGGTACAGAATGTGAAGCAGGCTCCAGGCTCTGAGCTGGCTGTCAGCACAGAGCCGATGCAGGGCTTGAACCCACGAACCATGAGGTCATGACCTGAGCCGAAGTCGGACCCTTACCCGACTGAGCCACCCAGGCGCCCCAAAAATGACAGATTTTTAAAAGCCAAGCAATATCCCAAATATTATGAAACCCAGAAAAATGACTTTTGATATTTTCATTAATTTTTATTAATCAACTGCCTGACAGACCTCTAAAGTAATTTCATTACATACACTGGCTACATATTCTTTCACTGCTTCTCCGTGTGATGAGTATGCAAGTATTATTTTCAATGGAGAGAATAGAAAGATAATTAATTTTTTGTGTAGCTTAGAATATTAAAATTTGGTTTTTATTACTGATAATTTAGAAAAGTTTTTGTCACTATTTAAGGTCAAGTGAGCCATGTATTTATGTCTTTTGCCAATGTGTTCCCATAGTTCACTCCTTTGTCAATTGTTGTATGAAATAATCCAGAGCTTAGTCGTTGCTTATTTTTCAAATTTACCTTCTCCTTTGAATGATTGCTTTTGGTATTATCTGAAATTATGCTCTTGAATTTCTATTTGTGGTGTGACAATCATCTTTTTTTAATTTATTTAAATTGTAGTTAACATACAATGGTGATCACCATCTTTATCATTTTTGTTTCATTTTCTTTTTATCTAAAGTTTAATTTTAACTACATTTTAAAATATATGTTCAAAAATAAATAACCTTTTAAATGATAGAAGCAGACACTTCTCATGTCTATCCAAATCTGAAGTCTAGTTCTTCCTTGTTTTCTTGAAATATTTTAAAGTGTCATTTTCTTTATTTTTTTTAATTTGAGAGAGAGAGAGAGCTTGAACAGGGGAGAGAGGCAGAGAGGGAGAGAGAGAGGAAGAGAGAATCCTAAGCTGGCTCCACGCTCAGCACAGAGCTGGACACAGGGCTTGATCCCATGACCATGAGGCCACAACCTGAGTCAAAAATCAAGAGTTGGATACTTCACTGAGCCACCCAGGTGCCCACCAAAATGTCTTTAAATTAGACTTAAAATGCACATTCAAGGTTTATCAACTTTTTGAATAAATATTTTGCATCTCATTTGTATTAGTTTCTCTTCTGAATCTCCAAAAAAGATATTTGAGAATCTTCAATTTGTCATCATGCCCATGTAGCAAAGTTTGAACAGGTTGGGTTTTTTTTTTCTTAAGTTTATTTATTTTAGTAATCTCTACACCTAATGTAGGGCTCAAACTCAGCACCCTGAGATCAAGAGTCACATGTTCTTCTGACTGAGCTATCCAGGCACCCCAAGGCTAGGACAGTTTTACAATGGACAGGCCATCTTGTTATTTGTAGGCCCTAAAGAGAAATACAAATTGGCAGGTGTGTTTCAATGCCACAGCTAAAAATTAGAAATGGTTCATCTAAACCATGACCTAAAAAGAAAACAAGTAACTGTTGCAAAATACTGAAGTAGTCTACAAATGCAGGCATTGTGGAGACAGCTTTCCCCAGTTCCAGTCCTTTCCCAACAGGAAAAACAGCCAGTAGTGGCTGGTACAGACTCCAGGAATAAGAGAATGAAGAGGTGATCTTAACCAACTGTGGTTAAAATGTCTCACTTTTACAAATTTTACAAAAACACTTGACCACTGTGAGTGTATTGGTAGGGCCCATCCCAGGTTCTCTATAGCAATCAGATTAAGCAAGAAGCCCTGAAGTTAAATCTTATTAACCTGAGGCCCAACCTGCCCCAGGGTTTTGCAATTCACCTCAACTCCCCTATAAAATACTCTTTTTGGCTTAAGCTACATCAAATTGGTTCCCATGTTTTGCAAACCAGTGTCTCATATAAAACTCTATTATATTTTCCTCAGACCATGACATCAGACCTGTAGGCGGTATGCTTTTTTTTTTTAAAGTAAGTTCTGTATTCAACATGGGGGCTCAAACTCAGGACCCCAAGATCAGGAGTCCCATGCTACAAGACCTAAGCCAGCAAGGTGCCCCTGTAATTGGTATGTGTAACACCTGTTCCCGATTCCAGTTGGTTTCACACATCCCTGCCAGATTAATCTTCCTAAAGCATAACTCTGATGATGTCATTACTCAGAATCTCTGAGTATAGACTCCCCAACTTGGCATTAAAAGTGATGGGATTTCAGGGGGGCGCCTTAGTGGTTCAGTTGGTTGAGCATCCAACTCTTGGTTTCGGCTCAGGTCATGATCTGACAGTGGTGGGATCCAGCCCCAAGTCTTCCTCAGGCTCAGCACAGAGTGCAGAGCCTGCTTGAGATTCTCTCTGTCCCTCTCTTTCTGCCGCTCCTGGCTCATGCACATGCATACGTGTGCACTCTCTCTCAAAATAAATAAATAAACTTAAAATAAATAAAAGTGATGGGGCTTAGGACACACTTCACCAAAATATAGCACCTTGACATATTCAATATTTTAAGCTGAAGAAGTTCCATAAAACAGCAGAAGCAGGAGGGTCACTCTGACCTCCTACCCCCTGTCCCATAAAACCCTCCTAGGCGACGTGCCCTCTCTATATACCCAGAGGAAAGAAGCATTCTTATCTCTGAAGACAAGGGAACACCGAGAAGAATCCTAATGAACAGGACTTGCGAGGTTTCCCCCAGTTTCTTTCAATTACAGCATAATCCTTAACCTATCATATTCTTCCATGATTGTCCTCTCTTCATCAAAGGTAGCATAAAAGATCGTAAGTCTGTATCTTTGGATCTTCACTTCTGCATGAAGATTCCCATGTCACGTAAAACTTATATTAAACAAATGTGTATGCTTTTCTCCTGTTAATCAGTCTTTGTCAGTTTACTTTTCAGATGCAGCCAGGAACCCTAAGGGGATAATGGAAAACTTTTTCCTCCCTTACAAAGGCCTCTGTAAAGGGCGCCTGGGTGTCTCAATTGGTTAAGCATCTTGGATTTCAGCTCAGGTCATGATCTCATGCTTCGTGCAATTTAGCCCCGCATCTGGCTCTGACCTCACAGCATGGAGCCTGCTTGGGATTCTCTCTCTCTCCCTCTCTGTCTGCCCTCCATGTTCTTTCTCTCTCTCTCTATCAAAATAAATAAGTAAACAAAAACAGCAACAACAGCAACAAAGGGCTCTGTAAAGTGGCCCACTGCCTATCTTTCCAGGCATCCTTCCCAGCACTTTCCTTAATGGAGTCATGACAACAGTCACAGTGGCTCTTGTCCCAAGCTTTCCCACTCAAGTGCCTTGCTCAGGATTCTCCTCCTACATATAACTCCGCCTCTTGCTCTGGCTGTCAGAGCTACATATCCTGCAGTCTGTCTCAAGTATCCTCTCCTCTGTATACTTTCCCCTAATTCCCCAACAAACCTCCCATCCCTGACACTAAGTGCAATTTTCCCCTTCTCAGGTACCACAGTTGGACTGTAAATTACCCAGGGATAAATGTTGACTTTGGCTTCTCTGAGTATTACTAAGGACATTGGTGCTATAGAAACTGGTCTTTAAAGCTGGTAATTCATGATCTCTGGTTTGAAACCACGTTGGAAATGATGCCTGGGACCAAGAAATATATAATCTCAGATTTGTAACTGATTACAAATATTTTCAGACCTTACGTATTTTTGTATCTTTTTTTTTTAAGTTTACTTATTTATTTTAAGTATTCTCTATACCCAACATGGGACTCAAACTCATGACCCTGAGATCAAGAGTTTCATGCTCTCCCCATTGAGCCAGCCAGGCACCCCCTTTTGGTAACTTTTATTTTCTTAATTTTTTTTAATGTTTATTTCTTTATTTTGAGAGAGAGAGAGAAGATCCCAAGTAGGCTCCACACTTTCAGTGCAGAGCCCAAAGTAGGGCTTTATCCCACAAACCATGGTATCCTGACCTGATTCAAAATCAAGAATCAGTTAACCAACCGAGCCATCCAGTGCCCCTGAAGATTTAATTTTTTAAGAATACAGTTGGCCTTTTCTTCTCATTATAAAAGCAGCATGTGGCCATTTTGGAAAAGTTTTAAAATTTAAAAGTGTAAGGGCACTGGGTGGCTCAGTCGGATAAGTGTCTGTCTCTTGATTTAGGCTCAGGTTATGATCTCATGGTTCATGACTTCAAGCCCAGTCAGGCTCCTTGCTCAGAACACAGAGCCTACTTGGGATTCTCTCCCCCTTTCTCTGCTCCTCCCCTGCTTGCTCATATGTGTGCACTCTCCTTCTCTCTCTCAAAATAAATAAATTTAAAACAATTTTTAAAGACTAAATCCATGTCTTTTTTAAAAATGTATTTTATTTTCGTTTTCAAGTAATCTCTTTGTGGGGTCCAAACTCATGATCCCAAGATCAAGGGTCACATTTTCCACTGACTGAGCCAACCAGCCACCCTTATACCTTTTTAAATTATAAAGTAGATTGGTCTCTAGCCTCTGAAACGCAAAGATCATTCTCAGTAGTATCTCTGAAGTAAATATCGTATACAGAGAGCAAATTAGTGGTGAAAGTTGTAGAACTGACATTGGATCTTTGGGATAAAAGATAAAAGGAAAGAGAATTTTGAGTTTTACCCACTGAATTATCAGGACTCTTGATGGCACATGACAAGGTAAAAATTAATAAAGAGAAACTTCACTAAAATGGAGTTGGGAGGTTTCACCAGGGGGAGCTCTCCTGCCCTACCATTCCTGGTCAATTGCTGACACAATGGGAAGAGATGGATTTGACTTTACACAGACTTGACCTTGCAAGTGGATCCTATTTGGTTATCCCCTCTAACTCCCACAGCTCAGCCAATGAGAAGCCATTACATTTGGAACTCCCAGTTTACTCCAGTGGACTGTTTATAACAGTCTTCCCAACTTACTCTATTTCTCCATTACAAAAAGCATAGCTTGAGGAGCCTGGGTGGCTCGGTTGGTTGAGCATCCGACTTCAGCTCAGGTCATGATCTCACGGCTTGTGGGTTCTAGCACCGCATCAGGTTCTGTGCTGACAGCTCAGAGCCTGAAGCCTGTTTCAGATTCTGTGTCTCCCTTTCTCTCTGCCCCTCCCACACTCATGCTCTGTCTCTCTTAGTCTCAAAACTAAATAAACTATAAAAAGAAAACAAACACACATACCTCTCCTTCACTCTCCAGGCTCACTATGGCTTTGCCAGCATCTTCTTTGCACCTGATTGCAATTCTCTTTTGCTTCTGCATAAACCCATTTTTGCTGGTGAAATAACTGGTAGTTTATATATTCAAGGTTAACAACAAAAACTGACTTGAGCCATCTAAGCCAAATATGGCAGTACATTTATTGGCTCACATATCCAAACTATGAGAGAGGCAAGGATGATGTAACAAAGCCTCTCACTTTCAGGATGCTCACTCTCCATCTTTCTCCTCTGCTTCTTTTAGTAGTTTGGGTTTATTCTCTAAGCCAGCTTGCTACACCGGAAATATAACCATCAGGCTCACATCCTCAGTGTCCCTGGGCATCATGGACTAAGTGTTACCAAAACCAGGAGTGCTATTTCCATAAGAATAGACAAAAGTTGGGAGAAAAAAAAAATTTCAGTATCGTTCATACTTTGGCTGCTGCCTACCCCACCACACACACTCATACACATACCCTTCTTCCCATACATACTATTCCAAAAGTGTCCTTGCCTAGCCACTACACAGTCTTGTCCCAGCTACAGGATCTTTATGTTGTGTCATTTTATCATCAGGATGTTGAAGCATGTCATTTCATTACAACCTACAAATAAACAATAAATCTGAATAGCTTTGATACTCCTAGGTAAAAAATAAGATAAACATTCCTTCCAAAGGGATGTTCAAAAGAGACCGAGAATGGAAAGAGCAACACAGAGAGCATAGGCCACTTCTTCCTGGAGAGGGATAGCAAGTCTTTTGTGGCTCAGAGCATTGAATCTTGGAGGGAGCAGGCACTAACTACTAAGGCTCTAAATGTCTCTAAATATGCTACGTGAATAAGTAGAATTATGAATTTATCTATGGGGTGTAACTGGTACTGTTTTAAAGTGATGACTTTTTATTTAGAAAAATTTTAATCTTTATTTTTTGAGAGAGAGAGAGAGAGAGAGTGCAAGCAGAGGGAGAACAGAGAGAGAGGGAGACACAGAATCTGAAGCAGCCTCCAGGCTTTGAGCTGTCAGCACAGAGTCGGATGCAGGACTCAAATTCACAAACCATGAGATCATGACCTAAGGTGAAGTCAGACGTTTAACCAACTAAGCCACCAAGGTGCCCGTAAGTAATGGCTTTTTTAGCCCAAAATCTTTTCAGAACCCACTTGGACATTACTGAATCTAAGGGCATTTAAATTAAATGGAGATTAGAAAAAGAAAGAAAGATGCCAGGCATACAGATATCAAATCATTACGCTGTACGCTTTAAACTTATACAATATTACCTGTCAGTTATAGCTCAATAAGAGTGGAAAAAATGAAATGAAAAATAAATTAAAAAGAAAAAAGAAAGGAAAGGAAAGGCCTAAGCAAGGAAACATGTACTTGATACGTTTCACAATAGACATTTACACCTTATTGTTATATTGTATTTAGGATTTTAGGCAGATCTGAGTAGAAGATAAAGAAATTTCTTTTTTTTAAATATATATATATTTATTTATTTCTAGGAGAGAGAGAGAGAGAGACAGCATGAGCAGGGGAGGGTCAGAGATAGAGGGAGATACAGACTCTGAAACAGGCTCCAGGCTCTGAGCTGGCAGTTAGCACAGAGCCCGACGCGGGGCTCGAACCCACGAACCGCGAGATCATGACCTAAGTGAAAGTGGAATGCTTAACCGACTAAGCCACCCAGGCGCTCTGAAGATACAGAAATTTCTAAAGGGAGAGTGGAATATCCTGTTTATTGAGAAAAGTATTTAGAATATCATAAGGAATATTATAATTTCCTTATTTTCATGAAGTCACAAATATATTAGTAAGTATGAATATTGACAAAGAAACTACGTCTATGAAATGGCCAGAACCTAAAGAACATCTTGGGAGAAAAAGATGTTGATATGGCATCAAAGACAAACAAATGAACAGTACAGTAAATGTTTTAGTTCCGGACTGACCCTTTTAGTATCTAGATTTAAATGCAGAGGGTCTGTTTGAAGCCGGATGATGTAGTGCCGGACCATATCTAACCCATTTATCCCTGCTGTGGGGTAACTATGGGAGAAGTCTGATACTGAGCTGACTTTTAGGTGTCCCCTAACTGAAGGATTGGGGTAGAGAGGGCGGGTGGCAGCCAAAGACCAAAGTATCCTCAGTAAGCAAGCAAGCTAAATAATTCTTTATTTTACTTCAGAGTTCTAGGTTCAATGGATTCACAAAGACACAGTCATCTACATAGGGCATTATGAAATGACAGAACTTATTATAGATGGTTCAAAAATATAAGTTTTGGGGCGCCTGGGTGGCTTAGTCGGTTGAGCGTCCGACTTTTGCTTAGGTCATGATCTCGCGGTCCGTGGGTTCGGGCCCCGCGTCGGGCTCTGTGTTGACTGCCAGCTCAGAGCCTGGATCCTGTTTCAGTCTGTGACTCCCTCTCTCTCTGACCCTCCCCTGCTCATGCTGTCTCTCTCTCTCTCTCTCTCTCTCCTAGAAATAAATAAAAATATTAAAAAAATATATAATATATATATAAGTTTTATAACAGTTCAGTTCACACAACTAAGAAAATAAAAAAGTTAAGTTTTAAAAAAAAAAAAATAGTGCCACATCATTCACATACAATTCTGCCAATTCTGAATATAAAATTGTAGTTTAAGTAAAAAATAGAATAGAATTTACAAAGAAATGTGTTTACTGTACTATTTGAGTTAATGTTTTTATCTTAAATATTCTAGTTCCACTTGTATTTATTTACTTAAGAAGGGAAGAATAGAGAAAACTATGTCAGGTTAAAAAATTTCAGCATAATGTTGATCTTTATGGAGATATGTAAAATCCATAATAGCATCATCAATATAACTAAAACATATTTCAATATTTACAAAATTAATATAAACCACTTACACATTTTGTCCTTAAATTCTGTTCTTCTTCTTCTTTTTTTTTTTTTTTTTGATTTGATTTTTAAGTAATCTCTACTCTCAACATGGGGTTCGAATTCACAACCTGAGATCAAGAGTCAAACGTGCTCCACCGACTGAGCCAGCCAGTCTGCCCCTTAACTTCTGTTTTTAGGCTATAAAGCAGCCCCTGTTAGATCTTTCTTAGACTTTTCTCTTAGTAGTTCTGAGTTTGTGTCTATGAGATCCTTAGATGGTAGGGAAATGACTCCCCAAATATACATTTCGAAAATTAATTAATTTTGTTGAAAATGAAAAACTATTACTTTCATATTAAAACTTTCTTGTTCTTATATCCACAGGAGTAAAAAAAATTATGCGAACATTCTAAGTGAAAAGAATAGTCAGAGTCACATGCTCTACCGACCGAGCCAGCCAGGGACCCCTCTATATTTCAGTAATTTTAATAAATTATTTTAAAAGTTAAGGTAGACTGGGGGCACCTGGGTGGCTCAGTTGGTTAAGTGTCCGACTTCAGCTCAGGTCATGATCTCACAGTTCATGGGTTCGAGCCCCGTGTGGGGGCTCTGTGCTGACAGCTCAAAGCCTGGAGCCTGCTTTGGATTCTGTGTCTCCCTCTTTCTCTCTGTCTCTCCCCTGCTTGCACTCTGTCTCTGTCTCTGTCTCTCACTCAAAGATAAATAAACGTTTAAAAAATTTTTAAATAAAACAAAATAAAAGGTTTTTAAAATTTTTTTAATGTTTATGTATTTTTGGAGGAGAGAGACAATGTGAGTGGGAGAGGGGCAGAGAGACAGGGGAACACAGAATCGGAAGCAGGCTCCAGGCTCTGAGCTCTCAGCATAGAGCCAGAGGTTGGATTTGAACTCACAAACCTTGAGATTATGACCTGAGCTGAAGCTAGACACTTAACCAACTGAGCCATCCAGGCACCTCAAAACAAACTAAAAGTTAAGTAGACTGTACATTTTTAAACAGTTAAGATGATAAATTTTACCTTCTATGTATTTTACTACAATAAAAACAATTGAAAAAAAGTTAAGGTAGAATTAGACTTACAGATGGCAGTACATCTTTGATACCTTATTAAATTTGCTACCTGATTAGTTACATATTTTTCATAACCAAAAATTAATACGTTCCAGACCTGTTCTCTCCAATACAGTAGTCACTAACCAAATGTGGCTTTTGAGCACTTTTGTTGTGGCTTGTCCAAACTGACATGTAGTATAAGCGTAAAATACTCCAGATTTCAAAGATTTGGTACCAAAAAAAGGGAGGATACAATAGGTCAGTAATAGTTTTATTGATAACATGTTGATGATAATATTTTAGATATATTAAGTTAAATAAAGATATTAAAATGAATTTCACCTTTTTTTATTTCTTAAAAATATGGATACCAAAACACTGAGGATTATACACCAAGCTGGCACTCCATTTTCAATGAGCAATGCTGCTCTGCACAGATTTTCTGACAGCAGGAAGAGCAGAGCTCTTGTCTGCACATCCTGGGAAATGGGAGGTGAGGAACAGTGTGGGCAGTTCTCCCAGAAAAGGAAAAGCCCAAATCTAAAAATCAAGACATTATTCTTACAATGGGACACCAAAATGTTTGTTCTGAATGATAGGAGCCTCAAATCTGTTCAAAGCCATCATTTTACGAAGTTTTACTTTGTTTAACCCAAAAAGCTAAATAACAATCTACCCAAAATATGGATATAAACAGTAAACTCTATTATTTTTCCTCCTAGAGCAGAATTTTACAAAACTTACTAAAAGACTTCCGTGTTAAAAAAAGAAAAGAAAAGAAAAGAAATTAAAATAGAATGAGGTGGCAATAATACCAAAACAATTCATTTCATCATAGTCTATTTAGTCTTTGTCCATATATTTAGAAACCAAACACACAGACAGGATCTTTACTATTACTTGTTTCCTTTGTTTATGGGTAGCATTCAGATTCAGTGTGCAGTCTACCTCAGTCAGTGTTTTCCAATCAACCTCTTTCTCAGAGCATCACTCACAAAAATCTCAAACCCAATGCCTTGCACCAAATCCAAGGTGCTTTCTAGCATGAAAGAGAACTCACACAGATATTCACTTCCTTCCTGACTTGCAGTTGCAGTGGGGTTTGATTATGAATCCCTACCAGTCAAGTGTCTCTCCATCCCTCTTCTTCAATTTTCTCCCTCCTTCTCCCCTTCCTGTACCACACCCCCCTTCCCTGTAGAGCATGGTGTTTTGAAGCTCTCAGGCATAGTGCCCTCTTCTGTTTAAAACTTTCAGTGCACATCCAGGCAATTTGCCCAATTCTCAAGCAGCCTGAAAAAGCCTGAAACTCTTGTGAACAAACCTAGTAGGTTTGTATGCAGTTTGAAAATTGTGTAAATGGAAGCTTCTAAGAAATGTGGGAACAACAAAGGGATTCAAAAGGACTTTGTTTTCCATTATACACAATATCCCTGAAAATTAGATTTGTCTCACCTTCCTTTACCAAAACTACGTCTAGTATTTTTGTATATGCCATATTTCTAATTTAGTGAATACCAATGCACTTTTATAAATCAACAAAACCAAGCTTACTTGCTTTCTGGTTAGACAGGGTTTATTACCTATTTCATTACACTAATATTGAAATGTTTTTAAGTTGTCTTGACAAAAGAGAATGTTTGTTTAATTTTTATTTGTCCTTGATGACAGTGCCATGGCCCTTCTCCTTTATCTGCTGGAGAGGAAGAGGGGGACAGAGGATAACATTCTCCATTCTAATCACATTATAATGGGTGGGAAGGGGGAAAATACCACTTTAGAAGCATTTGGGACAGAGATATTAATAGAATAGAAAATAGGAGCACCATGAAGGCCACACCCTGGATGGCCACTCAGGATTCTTTCCCCAGCATGACTCTTGACTTCATTCCTGTCCCTGGTGACCCACAGTCCCAGAACTATACGTTCTGCACTGCAAGGAGTGAGAATAAACTATCATCACTTTATAAAGGTTTGCATTTGAAAACTGACTTTGACCTTGACCACAATTATGTTGCTATGGATGGAACCAGGTGTCTTGGTTATATCTCATGGTCCAAAAAACTGGTAATTCTCATGGTTAAGAGATAAATTTGGCTCCTCATGAAATTGTGACTTTTGCCAAAATATAAACTTTAAGGTTGCTAAAATGAATGTTAACCTGCATGTGCTATATTCATCACTTTCATAGTGATAGAGCTCTCTCCTGGGAGCTAGGGGATTTATCTAAGTTTCTTTTTTTTTAAATCTAAGTTTCAGTACTCATATTTGCTGCTAACAATGTGTGATTCATGAGCAGCCGCATAATACTCTTATATGTCTTAGTTTTCTCATCTGTGTTCTTGTGAGGATCAAATGAGCTAACATGTAAAAATGCTTTTGAACCTATATAACCAAAGATGTTGCTAACAAAATGTAAAGTTAAATAATCCCTTCTGCATTTGAAAATGAAACCATTTGGTTCTTAAATTACAGAGAACAAACTGAAGGTTGATGGAGGGAGGAGTGGGAGAAAGTGGAAAATGGGTGATGGACATTAAGGAGGGCACTTAGTGGGATGAACACTGGGTGTTGTCTGTAAGTGATGAACCACAGAAATCTACCCCCAAAACCATGAGCACACTGCACACACTCTATGTTAGCCAATTTGACAATAAATTACATTTTAAAAATAATAATAAAATAAAAATCATAAAAATAAAAAATAAAATGTATATTAAAAAATGAAAATGAAACCATTTGGGAGCCAAATTTGATGTTTAGTTTAGTAAAAGGGTTCTATTGTTATAAAAGTTCAGCAGCATTATAACTGTCCTCCGTGGTTTGGAGAGACCTTATAAACCATCGCAATTGAGATGTGGAAGGAGAAAAATTTCAGTTATAGTGAATCACATCGTCTCCGGATCAGAATGGTGTATGTAAGATTTTTCCTTTTTTCTCTCTCTTTTTTTAAGTTATTTATTTTGAGGGGCAGAGAGAGCAGAGGGGCAGAGAGAGAGAGGAAGAAAGAAAATCCCAGGCAGGTTCCGTGCTGCTGTCAACGCAGAGCCCATGCAAGGCTCGAACTCACAAACCATAAGATTATGACCTAAGAAGAAACCAAGAGTTGGACGCTTAACTGACTGAGCCACCCAGGTGCCCCTGTAAGATTTTTCTTAATATAATTTTTAACTTTTAAAATTGTAGTAATAAACACACAATATAAAATTTATAATCTTGGGGCACCTGGGTGGCTCAGTCGGTTAAGCATTCAACTTCAGCTCAGGTCATGATCTCTCAGTCCATGGTTTTGAGCCCCGGATTGGGCTCTGTGCTGACAGCTCAGAGTCTGGAGCCTGCTTTGGATTCTGTGTCTCCCTCTCTTTCTGCCCCTTCCCTGCTCATGTTCTGTCTTCCTCTCTCACCCTCTCAAAAATAAATAAACATTTTTTTTCTTTTCACCTGCCAGTTTATTGAATTGAGCATCGGTGTCCCCCATGCCTGCTCTCCATGTCCTTCATTGCCTTTCGGTGCCACTAGAAGGGGGTGAGCCTCAGTGCCCACTCTTTTTTCTTTCTTTCTTTCTTTTTTTTTTTACAAGTAGTTTATTTAAACATTTTTAAAATTTTTACCATTTTAACTATTTTTAAGTGTACAGTTCAGTAGCATTAAGTACAGTCACATTGTCAGGCACAAATCTCCAGAATTTTTTCAACATGCAAAACTGAAACTCTATATGCATTAAACAAGTCCGTGTTTTCTCCCAGCCCCTGATAATCACTTTGTTTCTATGAATTTGGCTACTTTAAATACTTCATAAAAGCAAAATCATACAATATTGGTTTTTTTGTGACTAGCTTATTTCATTTAGCATCATGTCCTTAAGTGTCATTTGTGTTATATCATGTTACAAGGTTTCCTTTCCTTTTAAGGCTAAATAATATTCTACTCTGTGTATAGACCACATTTTGTTGATCCATTGATCAGTTGGTGGACATTCGGGTTGTTTTCACCTGGTCTGTGTAATATTTTTGTCATAATAATATTTTGTTCTAAATTAGTTAGCTTGTTTAAGATCAAAGGAACACACACACACACACACACACACAGTACTTTTAATGATAAGATAGGTAGGAATCTGGGGTTCCAAGAAAGAAAGAACTAATCTAAAAATTGTCTCATCCAGCTGCTTATACCTCAGAAGACTGTGTGAAATAAACTACAGGAACCAAGACACTTATTCACAGCAGCGATTTTACTAAAATGACTTACCTTCTGTTCGGTGTACTCGGCATTTCTGTTTCCCAAAGAGATATTCTATTTGAGTCAGTTTATCACCATTTATTGTGGAGTATTATCCTGGGGCTAAGTGCTAGCCAGACATCCTGAGAGGCAGCTAGCCCACCTCACGCTTTCCATTGCTGCCTTCAGCTTGCGCACCAGGCCTCAGGCGAGTTTGCTGTGACTGGGAAGGCAGGCTTAGTTTCACCTCAGTGCGGACCCCAGGGCAGACTAGCTCAGATTCAGTGTCTGCCTCTGGGGTGGAGCCCCAAGTGTGTAAGTCTACGCCTTATAGAATATATATATATATGTATATGTATATATATACATATATATATATATGTATACATATATACATATACATACATATATGCGTATACATGTACTTCAGTTATATGTCTCCTGCATTCTTTCCCTCAGCGCACATTCATCCATTTATTAATTTATTCACTCATTTATTTGTATTGTCACTTAAACAAAAAATACATCAAGTCTTCTGGTGTCTGGTGCCTTCCCTCATTTTCCCCTCTCCTGCATCCTCTCCAAGGCTCTAGGGACCCTGTGCAGGCAGTATTCATGCTCCAGACCTATTCAAGCTGTTTATTCACATCAAAAATTGGAGGGTTGGGGCGCCTGGGTGGTTAGGCATCTGACTTTGGCTCGGGTCACAAACTCATGGCTTGGGGGTTCAATCCCCACATCGGGTTGTGTGCAGGCAGCTCAGAGCCTGGAGCCTGTTTCAGACTCTGTGTCTCCCTCTCTCTCTGCCCCTCCCCCGCTCATGCTCTGTCTCTGTTTCAAAAATAAACAAAAACTATAAAAAAAAATTGGAGGTCACTGTTTCTTCAGATATCTGCTCTCTTTAATGAGTTAATTAACACATTAATTAATATGAACAAACGGCGTTTACTGGTGTTAATATGGCATACTTTTCAAGTAAATTATTTGCTCATAAAATAAGGCCCTTCTGAGGACAGTGCTTTCACCCAAAAGAGCAGGACCGCATAACTTGTTACATAATTTGTGGGGCCTAGTGCAAAATGAAAACATAGGGCTTCTTCGAAAAGTATTAAGAATTTCCAGCCAGCAACAGCAAAACATTAAACCAAGCATGGGATCCTTCTAAGTGTGAGGACCTCTGTAAATGCATGGGTTGCACACCAGAAGTCAGGTGCAAAGCAGTGGGGTAAAATTGGAATTTGAAGCAACATAGCAGGCCATTAGGAAAGATGATTTAGATGGACAGTCCTTCAAATTATACCATGTAGGCAAGTTTGTCGCAACAGCTTCTAAAACAAATTATACCACGTAGGCAAGTTTGTTGCAACAACTTCTAAAACTATAGAAAAGAGAATAAATCTCTCTGGAGGTCACTAGGATGTAAGAAGAAAGACTAGTCAAACAATAATAGAATAATAAAGAGGCTAAATAATGTGCCCAAGGTCAAATATTCAGTAGGGTTTGAGCCAAGACTACAAACTTCCTGCTTACCGCCCTCCACCCCCCCGCCCCCAGTCTACTCATCTGCCTGCCTCTGGCAGTATTGTGTCCACCCTTGGAAACATGGGTAAAATAGCATATTTAGTTCGTTCCGATTAACATTTGGATCTGTTGCTTTCAAAGTACCTGAAAAGGTGTCTGAAAATTGAAAGCAACACATTGAGCATATTTTTTGAAAATGTAACTAACATACTTTTTAAAAATAAATTTCTCCTATTTGCAATCTCAGTTGCACAACATCGTGGATGTACCTTCATGCCAATGAATTATGCACCTAAAAATGCTTATGATGATAAATGTGATTATGTGGCACAATAAACTTCTTTAAAGTTTTGGTACCTATTTAGTCTGTTCATGCCACTGTAACAAAATACTATAGACTGAGTGGCTTAAACAACAGAACATTCTGGAGGTTTGAAGTCCATAATCAAAATGCAAGTAAATTTGTTTTCTAATGAGAAAAATCAGCTGCCTTCTCCCTGTCTCCTCACATAGTCTTTCCTTTGTGCTCATGTGGAGAGAGAAGGATAGTTCTGGTGTCTCTTCCTCTTCTTACAAGGAAACTAGCTTCGTGGGAGGGATTAGGGCCCACTCTTATGACCTCATTTAACCTTAAATACTTCCCTAAAGGTCCTATCTCCAAGTATAGTCACACTGGGGTTAGGAGGGGCATAATTCGGTCTGTAGCAATACCTTTTGTTGACATGTCTCTCAGATAGATTGTACAAATTTATACTCCTGCTCTCTGTGTTTGCGAATGTCTACCCTACATTCTGCCGAAGAGTTTCACATTCACAACCCCAGACCGTTTTGAAAATGGAACTTTTGGATCTTCAGAGTTGGACAAACATTCATCACTACACAAACAGGAGGCTCCACTAAGGGACTTAGGTCAGGACGTACATTTCATTATTAAATGCTTCATAGACACTCAGCTTCATTTCCCTGTTGTGGGCTCCATGACACCTACAAACCTTGATCCATCCTTGAGCCTAGAAAGCACCCATACCCTAAAACTCAGAAAAAGCTGCCATGTGCACTTACATACTTTGCTAAACCCTGATTGAGGCAGTGCCTAGGTGCAAGATTTAGAAAAGATGGGAATGAATTGCTGAGAAGGAACTAAAAAGTATTTTGGTAGATGATTTGGGTGAAATATTGAAAGAATGTGATGGGAGGGGTCATCCTGAGGGAAGGGATTGAGAAGAATTCTTTGATATTGAGTTCTACAGCCTTAGGGTACGTATTTGATCACAGCTGCTTTTCTAATCCCTAGTGGCAACTGAGCCTTAAAGAGTCCTTTTCTCATTCAAATGAATCGGGGAAGTGATGACCCCTTCTTGGTGCAGATCTCTTGCCCCATGGGAGTAGGCTATCTATTCCTACTTTCCCTATAAGACAATAGACTTTTCTGTGTAAACTGAAGTCCTGTTACAGACTGCAGAAAGCAGGTAAGAGAGGAGAAAGCGGAGCTGTGTTCTAGTCTTTGCTCACTTCTCTTCATGCCTAGGTATAATGATTTCAGATTCTTTCCTAATGGACAGAGCCCAGGTGGAAACAGAAGAACAGAATACTTGGAATTTATTTTATTATTTACATTTAAGTATACCTTTACCACTTATCTTTTTTTTTAATAATATATGCCCATTGTAACATATCCAAACACGAAAAAGTGTAAATTACAAGGTAAAAAAAAATAATCTAGAAATTTATGGAGACAACCAATGTCATAATTATAGATATATATATAATAATTTTATGTAAATAAGCTCATCCAAGTATTTTGTGACCTATTTTTATTCAACCATAAGCACAAGGTCTTTTTGAGTCAGTAAATATGGAGTAACATCATCATTATTTATGATTGCATTGTATTACTCTGAACATATGCATCATAGTTCACTTAGCCTATTCTCAAGTCAGTCATTTCCAATTTGTGGAGCTGCCATAACAAAAATAAAGTCTGATTCTTTTGTTTCTGAAAAATAAAAATGAAAATAAAAGGAGGGGTTCCTGGGTGTCTCAGTCTGTTAAATGTCCAACTCTTCTTGACTTCGGCTCAAGTCATGATGTTATGGTTCATGGGATTGAGCCCCCAGTCAGGCTCTGCCCTGGCAGTGGGAAGCCTGCTTAGGATTCTCTCCCTCCCTCTTTCTCTGCCCCTCCCTTGTGTACATGCTATCTCTCTTTCTCAAAAATAAATAAACTTTAAAAGACTAATAAATAAACAATCCTGAGATCAATGTCTTTGTACATATCTTTTACTACCTTTAAAAATATTTAAGGGGCCCCTGAGTGACTAAGTCAGGTAAGCATTTTACTTCGGCTCAGATCCTGACCTGAGGGTTTGTGGGTTCAAGCCCCTCATCGTATACCATGCTGACAGTTTGGAGCCTGGAGCCTGCTTCACATTCTGTGTCTCATTCTCTCTCTGCCCCTCACCTACTTGTGCTTTGTTTCTCTCTGTCTCTCAAAAAATAAAAAAATATTTAAATGAGCTTGTCTGATGTCTTTAGGATAAGCAACATACTAAAGATTATGAAGTCATGGTTAGAAGTAAAAATATGTGCAGCTTCTCTACTCTCTAATTACATCTATAGAAATTAGTTCTCTTTATCCTCCTAGAGAATACAAGGAGCTTGAAGTGCTTTAATTTTGATCACCACCTCATCCTCTCTCTTGGCTCATGTGATATTGTGTTCAGAATTTGGGGTATATTTTGCTATTTTTGCTATTGTTTTACTTTAATTGTTTAACTTGAAAACTTTCAAGCACACAGAAAAGTGAAAAAAAAAATCATTCAAAGAGCACGTGTAAAACAACACCTCACTTAGTTTTAGCAATTGCTAACATCTTCTCTCTCTCTTTCTCTCCCTTCCAGTTCTCCCTCTCTCTCTTTCTCTTAGAGATATTTCTTACTCATATACAAGCTCAGCTATCTATTTACAAGAACATCTAAGGGTGCCTGTGTGGCTCAATTGGTTGAGCGTCCAACTCAATTTCGGCTCAGGTCATGATCCCAGGGCGGTAGGATGGAGCCCTACCTGGGGCTCTGTTCTGAGTGTGGAGTCTGCTTAGGATTCTGTCTCACCCAGGTCACCTGGGTGGCTCAGTCAGGTGAGTGTATGACTTTTGATTTCAGCTCAGGTCATGATCTCCTGGTTTGTGAGTTTGAGCCCCATGTTGAGTTCAGTGCTGACAGTGTGGAGCTGGCGTGGGATTCTCTTTCTCCCCTTCTCTCTATCCCTCCTGTGAGTGGGTGTGTGCTCTCTCTTTCTCAAAGTAAATAAACTTTAAACAAAAAAAGATTCTCTCTCTCTCCCTCTGCCCCACACCCCTGTTCGCACGCTTTCTACTTCATCCTGGAGTTGAACTTCTCTATCTCATCACAGGCAGTGCTGGACAACAACACAGATTGTGTCAAAGCAGAAAAGCAGAGCAGATTGTGTGTCATGCAGCATCTTTTCAGGCATCTTTTATTGGCCATACAGACCAACCCTTATTCAGTGTGGAAACAGATTGCAAAATAGTATGAATACCAGGAGATGAGGATAATTGGAGACTATCTTATAGCCTGACTACTTTATAGGTGCAGATACATGTGTCAAGTGTAATACCAATTTTTTATACAGACAGATAGATATTTAACATTAAGAGGAACCTGGGTGGCTCAGTCGGTTAAACATCTGACTCTCGATTTCGACTCTAGTCATCATCTCATGGTTCTTGAGATTGAGCCCTGCATACGGCTCTGTGTTGAAAGCATGGAGCCTGCTTGGGATTCTCTCTCTCCCTTTCATGTGCTCTCTCTCTTTCTCTCTCTCAAAATATATAAATATTTTTAAAAATGTGAATACAGGGGAACCTGTGTGGTTCAGTCAGTTGAGTGTACGACTTCAGCTCAGGTCATGATCTCACAGTTTGTGGGTTCGAGCCCCACATCGGGCTCTGTGCTGACAGCTAGCTCAGAGCCTGAATCCTGTTTTGGATTCTGTATCTCCCTCTCTGACCCTCCCCTGCTCACGCTGTCTCTCTCTCTCAGAAATAATAATAAAAAAAAAACATTAAAAACTTTAAAAATAAATAAATAAAATCTGAATACAGTAGCCCCTCATTATTCACTATTTCACTTTCCCTCATTTGTTACCTGCAATTAACTATGGCCTGGAAATAGAAGATCCTCCTGACACATCCTCAGAAGGCCAAGAGTTGTCTAATGCTGCGTCACAGTGTCCCTCTCATTCACCTCACCTCATCTCATCATGTAGGCATTTTATCATCTCACATCATCCCACGAAGAAGGGTGAGTACAGTACCATTAGATATCTTGAGAGAGAGAAAGACCACATTCACATAACTTTTATTACAGCATATTGTTATCATTGTTCTATTTTATTACTGTTGTTGTTAATCTTTTATTGTGCCTAATTTATAAATTAAACTTTATCATAAGTGTGTACATAAAGGGAAAAGCACAGTATATATAGGGTTTGGGACTACCCGTGGTTTCAGGCATCCACTTGGGGACATATCCCCCATGGGTAACAGGGGACTAGTGTTGTTTTATTTTTATAGAAATATTTAATACCACTTAATTAAATTTTTGAAGTAAAATAAACACTTTTGCTTATAAAAATAATTTAAACTTTAAAATGTAATATTCATTCATTACAATTTGTATTTTGTTTTTCTGCCTTAGTAGATAATTTAAGATAGTTTACAAGAAAAAAGACTTTTGGGGAGCAAATATACAAATAACTAAATTTTATTTTTACGTTTATTTTACTTCACAATTTTTCATTAAAGCACTCAAATTGTGTATATTTTGAATGCAGTTACATTTAATTTTTTAATCTTTTAGATCATAGCTCTTATTATCACAAATTTTGTGAAAATCTTGATTACAACTGTATTAGTGATTTGATGAAATGAAGACCAGAGAACTAAATATATAAAAATTTATGAATTATGATTGCCTTTATTGTACACTCACAGTATAAATTTCTGTCCATGTATGAATATGGTATACAGAACACTTTAACATGCTCGGTACTTAGTGTGTTAGAGAGTACAAGAATGTAAACCCTAAAAGCACCACTATTTTAGCATAATAAAAAAAAAGTCCAAAGGGAGGAAAAAACCACCCAGATGTGCAATAATAATTAAATTCACTTGCCTTTAGTATTTTGTCTAATTTTAGTCATACTAAAAACCCTGGGGAGGGAGGCTGGCTGCCTTAGTCAGTAGAACATGCAACTCTTGATCTCGGGATTGTGAGTTCTAGCCCCACATTGGGTGTACAGATTACTTAAAAATAAAGTCTTTTTAAAAAACATAGCTTTACACATATTTCAAGTTTATCACTCTGAAGGCATATTTTTCAAGGCAAGAGGATAAAATAGACTTTATTAAATAATTTTTCTGCGTGATTTATAATCTATACATATGTCGACATATGGTATGTGGGCCGGCGCTTGAATTCCTGCCCTACTTTCATGACAGCCTGGGAAACCAATAGTTCTGCTGGGTAAGTTATGGATGAAACCTTCCCTGTCAGTTTATCATGAGGGATGCTTTTGGACTGACAATTCTAAGTGAGGGAACAGACTTACTCCTTGCTTTTGTGGCAAAATAAACAAAATCTGCCACATGGAACTTGGCCAATCATACACATCAGATTTGAGGGGACTTAACCACCTCCACCGCCCACAATATCCAAGGAATTTTATCCTGGCAGGCGGGGCATGTCAGCGGGGGTCTCTCAGTGGGGAGCTGTTATTCAGTGAAGTGAGTGGTAGAGTTGGTGGTCCATCTAGCCTCCAGCAGGATCCAAGATAAGCTATAGGGGACGGAGGCCCAGCCCAACTCCTTGAAAAGAAAAGTGGCAAGACGTAAGTATATTATGAGTATCCCAATCCAATAAGTTAGTATTAAGGAAAAATTCCACTTTCTGTCTAAAGCAGACATTGTAGCAAAAGTTTAGGCACATACAACCTGGGCAAGCATAGAGAGTGATTGGGAAAGGGGCAGCCTAGAATGTAGACACTAGAGCACCAGAATTCATCCAGAAGTATGGAAAGTGGCACAAGTATAGGGCTGATAACAGAATGAAGCCCAGATACCACCTGTGGATGAAAAGGAGCTCTAGATATATTGCCTTCCTTGGTCAGGACTGTCTCCAAACTTGGAAAGTCCATGGTTATAAGGATGGACCTGGAAAGGCAAGGACTATAGAGAATCAGCAGTTGTCTGCAATGGAACTACTTTTGAGTAGAAGGTCTTTCAGCACCCATCACATGTAGCATTCAAATTAGCCGCTGCCACAAAACATTAAATAAATAAATTCTGGTTGCTGAGTGATGACAGTATGCTCCAGAGGGAAGAGAAGTGGGGCAGCTGATCGGAGAGCTGCAGCAGAAATCTCTCAGGATCTGTGCACAATGGTGTCTTGAACTACAGAGACAATCGTGAAGATGAAAGGAAGATCATCTGGTGAGGAAGAGAAAGCTACCAAAGGTGAAAGATGAGGAAATTAACCAGGCAGAATCTTTGGGAAGAAAGGTGGGGATAACAGCAGAACATGGGGAGGGCTGGTGTGGGTATTTATTTTAGTAGGAGAGAAGGGAGAAAATATTGGAAAGAAGATACTCGAGATTTATTCAACTCCTACTATATCCCAGGACTGTTTAAAGGAGTTCCATGATCTTAATTCACTTAATCCTCACAAGAACTCTATGAGACAAATATTATTATCATCCTCATCTTACAGAAGAAGAAACTCAGCCACTGAGTGGGTAATTTGCCCCCAGATCCCATGACTATCAAGTGGCAGAGCAAAGATTTGAACTTGCGCTATTGGGCTCCACACCTTGAGCTCTTAACACCAGTAGTAAATCTCTCCACATAAAGAAGCTGGTAGACTTGATGGTGGTAAAAACTGCAGAGAATGAAAACTTATGCCTCCTAAGAAATTTGCTTTATAAAAGACCTCAAATAAACAAAAAAATAATATTTCTTACATGAAATCCCCAAAGTAATGCCTCTTGGTTAGGACCATCTGAAGAATCTAGGGTATGTTCCGACTAACATAATATCCTTTTTTCATCTTGACCACTAGGGGGAAGAGTAGAATGTCAAAAAATTAGGTCTCTTCCACGGATTCTCAATGGCTGATAACATATACATTAGCAGTATATAGAACTTCTTTTGTATTTTTTACTTATGAGAGAACATTTTCAAATAAAACTCATTAAAGGATCTATAAATGCTTTTCTCCACTTTATAATATATATAATATATATATATATTATATGTATTATGGTAAGTCAAAGAAAATAGAAGAGACCACAGAGTACATGATTCCATTTATATGAAATGTCCAGAGAAAGCAAAGCTCTAAGGATAGAACACAGATTAGTAGTTGCCCAGGTAGGGGCTCAAGGGAATGGGGATTGGCAATGAATATGCATGAGAGATCTTACTAAGTGATGAAAATGTTCTAAACTGATATATGATGATGGTTGCATATGTAAAATAGTAAAAATAACTATACAAAAAAAACATTAAATTGTACACTTGAAAGGAATGGATTATATGATATGTAAAATATTTCTTAAAAATTGTTGGGAAAAAAAGAAATGTAACATTTTATGAATCAAACAACAAAAAAAAACCCATGGATTCAAAAAGATTAAAAATATAAGTTTATGTATGCATAAAAATGTCTAGAGTCACTATTAGCAGTGATTAAATCTCAGAAATGCTATTGAGGGCAAAACTGGGGACCATTTTATACTCTGTCTTATGATTTTGGGGGGGTGATAATTAGAAATTTAACTAAAAACTCATTTTTAGGAGATAGGAAGTTAAAAATGCATGAAATGCCATGGAATTATAATTACATAATATATCTAATGGTATATATAATGATAAATCATGATCTTTAAATAGTAGAATATGGCTTATATTTTTATCTGTGTTTATTTTCTAATTAAAAAATGATTATATGTTACTTTTACAATAAAAACTGGAAAGAGCTTAACTTAAAAAGCCAGAAAATACTCAGTTAAAAAAATTTTTAAAAAATATTTATTTATTATTCTTGAAAGAGAGAAACACATAGTGTGAGCAGGAAAGTTCAGAGAGAGAGAGGGAAACACAGAATCCAAAGCAGGCTCCAGGCTCTGAGCTATCAGCACAGAGCCCAACATGGGACTTTGAACCCACAAACCGTGAGATCATGACCTGAGCCAAAGTCAGATGCCTAACCAAATGAGCCACCCAGGCACTCCTTTTTTAAAAAAGATAGCCTTTTTTAAAGTTAACTTTAGCACAGTGTTTACTGTATTTCGTATATAACAGAGCCTTTTTTTTTTTTTTTAGCTCAACAAAGGCTTAGACATTTAGAAAAAAGGAAATAATATCCACTGGCTTTGAGCTTGAACCCTTTGAAGATGAACAGTATTTTCTCATTTTTATTTGCATCTATAAATTTGTATAGGGATGTTAGGAAAAACTTTTGTGGGATTAGAAATTGGGATATAGATCCTTTCTTCTAAGGATCTGTATTAGATCATGTATTAGTATATGCGTGATGGCAAAGAGGGCTGTGGGGAGCCTGAGAGGAATCAGAGAGTTACAATGACCATCCGGTTGTTAAAATGGAAGAGGAAAATCCTTGAGAGGAAATTTGGTAGGGACAATCTGGACTGATGACACAGACCTTTCTGCAGGACCTAAATCACTGGAGGCAGATGTTCACGTGAGGTCCAGTGTAGTTCAGGCAGGAATTTCTCCCTCCCTAGATACTGTTCAAATGCCTTGAAGAAAATGTCAGCCTGTGACGAACTGGAAGAACTGTGCTGAGAAGGCCACTCTAAGAGTGACGCCAGAGGGGCACCTAGGTGGCTCAGTTGGTTAAGCGCTGACTTCGGCTCAGGTCACGATCTCACAGCTTGTGGGTTCGAGCCCTGGGTCATGTCAGCTGTGCTGACAGCTCAGAGCCTGGATTCTGCTTTGGATTCTGCATCTCCCTTTCTCTATGCCTCTCCCTCCCTCACAGTCTGTCTGTCTGTCTGTCTGTCTCTCTCTCTCTCTCGCTCTCAAAAATAAATAAACATTAAAAAAAAAAAAAGAGCGACACTGGAGCAAAGTGCCTGGAAGAAACACTGAGCCCCAGCCACAACCACATGACCCCATATCAGTAGTGACAGAAACTGAGCAGGGCACTAGGGCTAACAGAAATATACCTCACAATATAATAAGCCTCTTGGGTTGCCTGGGTGGCTTAGTCGGTTAAGCTTTTTTTTTTTTTTTTAATGTTTTATTTATTTCTGAGAGAGAGAGAGAGAGAGAGAGAGAGAGTGTGTGTGTGTGAGTTAGGGAGGGTCAGAGAGAGAGGGAGATACAGAATCTGAAACAGGCTCCAGGCTCTGAGCTGTCAGCACAGCTGTCAGCTGTGAGCCCGACGTGGGGCCCGAACCCACAAACCGCGAGATCATGACCTAAGCTGAAGTCGGACACTTAACCGACTGAGCCACTCAGGTGCCCCGGTCGGTTAAGCTTTTGACTCAGGTCAGGATCTCAAGGTTTGTGGGATCAAACCCTGAGTTAAGCTTTGTGCAGAGCCTACTTGGGATTCTCTCTCTTTCCCTCTCTCTCTGCCCCTCCCCTGCTCCTCCCAAAGAGCATGTGTGCACACACTCTCTCTCTCTCTCTCAAAAATAAAGTTAAAAAAATTTTTTTAATGTTTTATTTATTTCTAGGGGAGAGAGAGAGAGAGACAGAGTGAGCAGGGGAGGGTCAGAGAGAGAGGCAGACACAGATTCTGAAGCAGGCTCCAGACTCTGAGCTGGCAGTCAGCACAGAGCACGACGCGGGGCTCAAACCCACGAACCCCGAGATCATGACCTAAGCGAAAGTTGGACGCTTAACCGACTAAGCCACCCAGGCGCCCCTATAAAGTTTTAAAAAAGAATATAAGTCTCTTGAAGATGTAGTTTTTTGTCTGTCTTGGTGTCTGCTTAGAGCAGTGCCTGACATGTGGGAGGTATGCCATAACTACTTACGGATGATGAGTGAATGGAAGAATGAACATGTGAGTGGCAGCCCAGACAGACCTTTGGCCTGTGGTGCTATCATGGTTTCAACCCACAACAGCTGTCCAGGCAGGAAGGCAAAGGCCCCAGAGGCGACTGGCAAGGGCAGGCAAGGTCTGGAAGTCAGTGGTGAATGTGTCGTGCAAGATTTACATGTAAAAGGAAACTATGTCATTCACTCATTTTAGAAAGTCAAGAGTGAGGGTGCTCTGTCATCCCTCCGAGACCTAACTGACCCACCCTGCTCACGTGTGCCTTCCTGGAGCTATGACTCCTGCCCAAGAGAGCGACCTTGCAGCATACAACAGAGATGGTTCTAGACATAGCATATGTCAGGTTTCTGAAACAGAAGTGATAACTTTGTGTGGTCCAGAAACACAGTTGTAACCTTGCTTAGAGTTTGCAGGTTTTTTCTTGGGGGTAGGGGGAACAGGGAGAGAAGGTGGAAAAAATGTCAGAAAACATGCTTTAAAATAATGATTTTCTTATAAATTATTTCTTAAGTGGGTCACACTTAGAAATTAGTGGTTAGGCTACAGATGTATGTATGATTCTTCCTGAAAAATGAAGATTTCAATTCAAAAAGTCTAATAAAATACCTTATTATATATCTGTCTCTTTTGAATCAAGAAAATGTCCAGAAATGTCATAATTGTCACAATGTATTATTGCCTTAGAAAAAAGGGGAAATATTTCTGATTGAAAAGTAGCACAATGCAATCCAGATGGCTTCACTGAGACAAAACAGTCAATAAAATACTTGACTAATGGCAATCAGAGTTGCTCGTAGGTACTGGTGTTCTGATTGCATAATATCCACATTAAAAAAAAAAAAGTTTTGTTCATGTGAAGGCATGGAAATGCTTTAGGCATGAATACAGTAGTAGCTGTGCAAAAGGACTGGAAAGGCAATGGTCCTGTCTAAAAATGTCCCTAGTTATTATGGTTCTATTTCAAGATGTTAGAGCTCCAGGTAGCACTGAAATTCATTCAGCAGGTGCTCTGGCCTACTCTCTGATGAACACTAGCAGTGCCGACAGGAATTACCTACAGACCCCAAACGTCTTAGACTCTGAATGGTCACCTAGACTCCTCCCTTCGCCTGGAATGCCCACTGACCCAAGTCCTTACTTCTTCATTGGGCCAATACTACTCATCCGTCAAAACTCAGGTGAGCAAACTGTCTTTGCCAGGAAGCCCTCTGTGACCAAGTTTCCCTTCCTTATCTTTACAGGCCCCCGTGGCTGCTTTCACATTTCTGCATCATAACAATTTGATAGCACATCTTGTTCGTGTTTCTCTCTTGACTAGAATGTAAGCCTTTCCATCTGTCCAGGCACGTAGTACAATGCCAGTACCATAGTAGGCAGTTCCATAAATGTCCATTAATAATAAATGTTATTTAGAGTCTTCAAAAGTAGTGAATTGATTTAACCAAATAAAAGTAGTTGCTGCTTAGAGGGCTCTATCAACAAGCCTTGACACTATAAAGCTTTTCAGTGATCATTAAAAGAGGTACAAATTAAGGAGCGTTATTCGTTTTTTTTTGTTTTGTTTTGTTTTGTTTTGTTTTGTTTTGTTTTGTTTCCAGTTCCTTCTCTCCAAAAGTATGATAAGGATTCACTATGGCTTTCTTCTTCCACTCAGAAAAATCTAAAACTGAGGATAATCGCCTTTCTTTCTGTATTCAGCAAGGCCCCTTGTTGTGTAGCAAGGAAAATGACTGGCAGGAATTTATAACCAGGTACTGCTCTGCAGAGTCTGGACCTTTCCTTCTCTTCCAAGTTCAGAATGCCACATTCTCAATTCCTTCTTGACCACAAAAAATAAGACCCTAGCCTCAAATCTGCAACACCTATGGCTAATGAGAAGATTTTTTTCTTAAATTCCCACTTGACAGAGAAATGCAGAGGCAGTCTTTGATCACTGGTCTTTGATCAGTCAGCTCATCACAGAACCTGTAACAAGATCCCAGAAGGGAATCATAGAACAGTGTTTGGCCCGACAAGCTGAGCAACCCCAAAATGGAGCTGGAATCTGTTACCATCCAGTCAGGCAACGGATTTTTAGTTTTCAGCCCAATCTTTTTGACCAATCGTAAAAAACTGCCTGTACTTTTCTTGGAATACTTTAGACAGGGCCTTTAAAAGTACTATTTGTCCTAAAGTCAGGGAGATCTTTCTTAATCCCCAACCTACATTTTACATTTCTGAAAATAAAGCAGGAAATTACTTCAAGAAAACCCCTGGCAGAAAATCAAGTATTTTCAAGCCATTCAGAGGAAAGGAATTTTTAATTAAAATTTGCCAAAGGGGGAAGAAAGCAAGCAATGTCTAATTCTGAATATCCCAAAGCGGGGCTGGGGCCGGGTGGGGACTGTCATTCTGCTACCTGTCCATAACAATTAGACACGATTCATCACTCGTATCTGGGAACACACTGGGACCCACTCTACCCTCCTATGTTCCATCAGTCCAAAGGAGGCGAAAGGGCAGCTTCCAGTCTGCATTTTCCAGCCCTGGAGAACACTTCGGCTGTCACCTGCTGCTCTGGTTTCAAGTCTGTAGTGACTGGGGGAGATAGTAGCTGGTTTCATCTTTGCCAAGTGTGGAGGATGCAAAAGGGAACCAGAAACACCTTCCTGAAAATGCCATTTATATGCACAGAAATACCCACAGTATGGGTATTTCTTTTCCAGAGGCAGAAAAGAATTCTATGACTTTTACAAAGTCCTAAGATTTCCAGAGGTAGTGAATCTCATTCTCATTGTGACTGAATGAATTCTCATTGCTGTATTTCTTTTCTATGTTAAATATGTCCATGCTCCTTTAAAAATACAAGTACAGGGGCGCCTGGGTGGCTTAGTCAGTTTAGCGTCCGACTTTCGCTTAGGTCATGATCTCGCGGTTCGTGGGTTCGAGCCCCGCATCGGGCTCTGTGCTGACTGCCAGCTCAGAGCCTGGAGCCTGTTTCAGTCTGTGACTCCCTCTCTCTCTCTCTGGCCCTCCCCTGCTCACACTCTCTTTCTATCTCTCCTAGAAATAAAAAAAATTAAAAAATTAAAAAAAATAAAAATAAAAATACAAGTACAGCTGAAGTCAGTGTAGTGAGTGGTTAACTTTGAGGAAGGTTTAAAACACTGGAATAGGTTGGGGCTGCCTGGGTGGCTCAGTTCGTTAAAGCGTCGGACTTCAGCTCAGGTCATGATCTCCTGACTTGTGGGTTCGAGCCCCGTGTTTGGCTCTGTGCTGACAGTTTATGGAAGATGAGCTGTGAGAAGTTCAGAGGAAAAAAACAGTATTTAGTTATTAACTGTAAGGCAAGGGGCAGAGAATGGTCAAAATTCCTCAGACATTTAGTCCATGGTGCATCTCACTTTTCAGTAGGACTCATGGACACTGTAGCATTACAGAGTTCTTGGATTAGATGCAGTGTCTGCCTTTAAGACAGATTTGCCTGAGTGATTAGCCTTCTGGCAGTCATATAACTTCAGAATAGGTCCCTTACGACATCAAGGATTCTTTCTTCTGTCGATTCTCACAGGTACAGCGATTTCAACTCTTTGGAGTCAGAGGAAACTTAGACGACAATCTAGTTCAATCTTCTCATTTAACAAGTTAGAAAACCAGGGTCCAGGGAGAATGTATGATTTGCTCAAGGCCACACAGTTTGGTCCTGAAGAAGACTAAAACCTAGGCTTCCAAGTACATGGTAGTGCTAGATGCCAGATATATGCTTTTTTTCTGTTGCAGAAGAGCCAAGTAGCTAACATTCCAGCTTTTGGAAAGGAGGATAAAGTGCAGTGTCAAACATAAAAGAGCAATTTTTTCCCCCTTTTATGTAACATTGTATTTTAAACATACAAAAAAGGATAGAGAATGGTATAGTGAATACACATCTACTCAGAATCCTGCTTTGAAGTATAACATTTTGCCATTTTTATTTTACACCTTTTTAAAGAAGTAAAGCAGGGGTGACTGGCTGGCTCAGTCCGTACAGCATATGACTCTTGATCTCAGGGTTGTGAGTTCAAACCCCACATTGGGCATGGAGCCTACTTACAAAACTAACTAAAGAAGTAAAGCAATAAAAATATAAAATTCTCCTATGTGTCTTTCCACTATTTCATTCCTCTCCCTCCACAGAGGTAACCACTTTTCTAAAATTGTATGCATCATGTCTATGCATATAGTTATACTTTTATACGTAGTTATCTGTGAATAACAATGTTTTTCTTCTTTTTAAGCATATGGAATCATACTCTACACATCACTTGCATTTCCTACTCAATATTATATTTTTGAGATTTATCCATGTTGACACATGTGGTTCTAGTTCCTTCCTAAAAGCTTCCTAAAAGCACAATTATCCTTTCTTTAGAACGAAATGTGGGGGTGAATATTATATTTGCATATCAGTTACCAAAACTTTAAAGAAATCTATGTAAGTTTGCCTGGGTGGCTCAGTCGGTGGGCGTCTGACTTCGGCTCAGGTCATGATCTCACTGTTCGTGGGTTTGAGCCCCACATCCAGCTCTGTGCTAACAGCTCAGAGCCTGGAGCCTGCTTATTGATTCTGTCTCCCTCTCTCTCTGCTCCTCCTCTGTTCATCCTCATCTCTCTCTCTCTCTCAAAAATAAATAAAACATTAAAAAATAAATAAATAAAATAAAATAAATTTTTTAAAGAAATTTATGTATTTTTTCTATCTTGTCAACAGAAAATTGCTACTCTAAGTTTACTGAAAAAATGGCAAAAAAAAACCCCACACCTTTCCCATAACATTTAAAGTTTTATTTTAATAGGTAATTATTTTGGCTAGAATGTGTATTGTAGAAAACTATGTTTGCTCACTTTAAATTATAAATTATATTTGCATAGGAGGTTGATTTTGCTCAGTAGCTTTATGTTTAATGAACTATCACCTGACTGATAATGTAAAACTTTTTCTTGTTAAACTAAACATACAATTGATATGTGATGTATATATAATATGTAGGGATATTCCTCTTTATAAACAAGTTGTTTTCTTAGAAAAATAACTAAGGGACTCAGATAAATTTTAATATCCTCACAGAATCTCAATGCATTTTTATTTTTTATGTTTTACTTTTTTAAAAATTTCTTTTGGGGGTGCCTGGGTAGCTTAGTCGGTTAAGCGTCCGACTTTCGCTTAGGTCATGATCTCGCGGTTCGTGGGTTCGAGCCCCGCGTCGGGCTCTGTGCTGACTGCCAGCTCAGAGCCTGGAGCCTGTTTCAGTCTGTGACTCCCTCTCTCTCTGACCCTCCCCTGCTCACGCTGTCTCTCTCTCTCTCTCCAAGAAATAAATAAAATATTTTTTTAAAAAAAATAATAATTAAAAAAAATTGTCTTTTAACAGTTATTTATTTTTGAGAGAGACAGAGAGTGAGTGGGGGAGGGACAGAGAGAGAGGTAGACACAGAATCTGAAGCAGGCTCCAGGGTTTGAGCTGTCAGCACAGATTCTGACCGAGCGCTCAAACTCATGAACCATGAGATCATGACCTAAGCCAAAGTCAGCTGCTTAACCAACTGAGCCACCCAGGTGCCCTTCTATGCTTTACTTTCTAAAGTTAGCTCTAGGTGCAGCATGTGCCTAAACTCACAACCCTGAATTCAAGAATCGCATGCTCCACTGACTGAGCCAGCCAGGCACCACTCTTTTTTCATTTTTTAATGATATTCATTTAGGTTATTTCCAATTTTTTCGCTATTACAGTGTTTCCACAATCATTCTGGCACATATTATCTTGAGCACATATGAGAGTTTTCATAGGATATACACTTAGAAATGGGATTATTGGCTCATAGAAGATGAAGATCTTTACCTTTGCTAAATACTGTCAAATTCCTTTCCAAACTAGATCTACCAATAAGCTTTGAATATACACAAACACATGGCTTGGTATTATATTTTTGAATTTTTTTCAAATCTGATAGATATAAATGTTTTGCATATTGTTGTTTTTGTTTGCATTTCATTGGTTACCAGTGAAGTTGAGATCTTTTCACATATTTATTAGCTATTCATCTTTCATCTATGAATTCTTTTTCTTAAATGAAGGCACTTTTTATTTTTTAAAGCAAGCTCTAAACCCCACGTGGGGCTTGAACTCAGATAAAGAGTCTCATGCTCTACCAAATGAGCCAGGCAGGCACCCCTCTTCTATGACTTCTTGTCCTTTGTGAATTTCTGCTTAGGATGTTTCTCTGTCTTTTACTTATAGGTAGAAATTCTTCAAATATTATGGATTCTTATACTTTGTTGGCTTTATATTTTATGGTTTATTTTTTCATTCTCATCATGGTTATTTTTGTTGTATAGAATTTTTCATATTAATGTAATCAAATTAAACAACCAATTTTTATTCTGTTTTGTAATTTTGTGTCTGAGATATCCTTCCCTATTCTAAAAAAATTTTTTTTAATGTTTATTTATTTTTGAGAAAGAGAGAGACAGAGCATGAGCATGGGAGGGGTAGAGAGAGAGGGAGACACAGAATCTGAAGCAGGCTACAGACCCTGAGCTGTTAGCACAGAGCCTAATGCAGGACTCAAACTCACGAGCCATGAGATAATGACCTGAGCTGAAGTCAGAGGTTTAACTGTCTGATCCACCCAGGCATCCCAATCCTTGCCTATTCTAAAGTCAAAGAAATACTTTCTTCCACAAATTTTAAATATTTTCTTCTCACTTTAAAATTGTTAATCCATTTAGAAATCTTTGGTAGTATATTGTGAGGTAATGGGCTGATTTTATTTTTCCATCTGGATACCCAAAAATCCCTGCACCACTTACTAATGAAGTCATCATTTCCTCAATGATTTCTAATCAGTTGTGATTTTTCTTTCCACATGTATGTAGACTTGTTTCTCAGCTCCCTATTCTTTTCGATTAGCTACTTGTTTATACATTCACCTAACCATCTTACTTGCTACAGATTTATAGGTCTTTTTATCTAGTAGAGTAGCTTCCTCCCCTCACAACTTTCTTCATGTTTTAACCATATATTTTTAGCCATTTCTTTAAATATTAGACTGCAAACAATGGGGATTTGACTCATCCACACAAGATATTCCACACAGTCGAGATGATGGGCCAACTGTGTACGCAGACAGGAATATGAGAAATTCTGCTTCCAATTTCAATATTGAGGCATGAGGAAACAGGAAATTGACTTTTAGGGCAAAGCAGAGAATATTACTGTAACCAAAATAGCCAATAGGTAAAAAAGAGTTAAGGTGGTGCCAGGAACCCAGCTTCCTTACTGATGTATTCATGGATAAATCTTTTGAAGTGAGTTATCATTGGACAAGAAATGTCTTTGCCAGAGCTTATATAAGATCTCATGTCAGTTTCATTATGTTAGCTTGATTTTTGAATGATTTTTAAGGAATGCTATGTTTTAAGGAAGATATTGGATATTTCTGTTCAACTTTCAGCCTAGGAGGAAGCCAGTCACTGTCATGAAGAGTCATGTTTAAATACTTGGGAAGCAATCTCTTCAGGAACAGTGAAGCTAAAATAATGTGAGGTGGCACATGTAATTGCACTGGAATCTGCCTGCAGCTACAGTTCTCATGTAAATTGATTAATGTGGTGATGCTTGTTTCTGAAGCTGAAAAGGCTTCCCAGAGCACTGTTGAAGCAAAACTCTATGCTCGTTCTCTCTAAACTATTAACAAAGGTATGATGGGAAAGGTCTACATAGAGACCTGAGTAAGATATGTACATATGTCATTCTTTGGGGGAAAAATACAAATGGAATGAAAATTCCATTCAGAATAACAAGTAGGCTCTGTACTATGAGAAGAAATATATGGGCTGATATCTTTATGTGGGAATATCTTCACTTGGTTTCCATATACAACCTGAGAAAATTCTGTACTTAACATTAGAAGCTATAATTATTTTAGTGAAATTAACAATCTGAACTTTTCTCAAGGTTTACCTCTTGGAATATATTTATGAAATCACAGTTATTGTAGGTCAAAATGGCCAATTATCAGCAGTTCATAGAGGTCAATACTATATACAGGGCCATAACTCCCTGAACCTCATAATTTCATTCAACAAATATTTATTGAGGGCTCTAATATGGTGTTTCTTCTCAGGCAACTCCGATTTTGCTTGGAGATTCTAAAATGTAAATAAATGATTGAAAAACAGCATAAATCCAATAATAGAGAAGATACAGAATGACACAAAGGACAGCATGAAAGATTCAGCTCAGTCCAGTGAGGAAAGGCATTGCACAGCAGATGAAGTTGGAACTGAGTCATTAGAAAGCAGGTGAGCCAGTTGAGGGGTTGGGAGTGGCCTTCCAGGTGGGGTGAACTACATGTACAAATCTGTGAGGCATAAACTGGATGGCAAGTTCAAGTAACGATGCTGTTAAATCATGTAGGCTGTTTGGATCAGGGTGAGGGAAAGTGGCTGGAGGCTGCAGGAAAATAGGAGTAAGGACAGAAAATAAAAATGGACAGAGATGGAACAGGTGTGGTTTGTGGAGAGCCTTGGATGTTATAGAGTAAGAATTTTGACAGTGAAGTAATAACAATTTTAAATGTCAGTTGGATATTGGTGGACAAGTGAAACTTCAAACTGAGAGGTAACAGGCTCAGCTTACCATTTTAGAAGAATAACTCTGTAAATTGAAAGGTAGGGAGACTCCCTGAGAGACCACAGGTGTGAGGAACTGAGCTAAGGTAACAGTTTGGAGACAGTCTGGGGATGGAGAGAAGTGAGAGGTGTGATGGTGGTAAATTCAAAAGAGCCTAGTTCCAGAATATTTTCTACTATTCGCATTCTTTTAAAAAAATGTTACATTTTCCTTATTGAAAGTTTTATATGAGTAAGATAATTGGTTGATGTGTTTGTAAAATCTGCAATTCTAAGTATCTTTAATTTTTTTAAATGTTTTTTTATTTTTTGAGAGACAGAGACAGAGCATAAGCAGGGGAGGGGCAGAGAGAGAGGGAATCACAGATTCTGAAGCAGGCTCTAGGCTCTGAGCTGTCAGCACAAAGCCCAGTGTGGGACTAGAGCTCACAGACCTTGAGATCATGACCTGAGCAGAAGTCGGACGCTTAACCAATTGAGCCACCAAGGTGCCCCTAAATATATTTATTTTAAGTTGATTTATTTATTTTGAGAGAGAGAGAGAAAGAGAGGGAGAGTGCGCCAGAGTGTGCATGAGCAAGGAAGGGGCAGAGAGAGACAGAGAGAGAGAGAGAGAGAATCTCAAGCAGGCTCTGCGCTATCAGCATGGAACCCAACGCAGGACTCAAACTCATTATGGTGAGATCACCTGGGTTGAAATCAGGAGTCGAACACGTAGCTGACTGAGCCACCCAGGTGACCCCTAAATATCTTAATAACAGAATAAAATCACTACATGAGTAATTGAATCATCATCTAATCTAAAACTGAATTTTAAAAATCAGTTTAATTGGTCATTCTAGGGGCGCCTGGGTGGCTTAGTCGGTTAAGCATCTGACTTTCGCTTAGGTCATGATCTCTCGGTTTGTGGGTTCGAGCCCCGCGTCGGGCTCTGTGCTGACTGCCAGCTCAGAGCCTGGAGCCTGTTTCAGAGTCTGTGACTCCCTCTCTCTCTGACCCTCCTCTGCTCACGCTGTCTCTCTCTCTCCTAGAAATAAATAAAACATTAAAAAAAAATAATTGGTCATTCTATTTGGTTTCTTCTTGAGACATAATTGATATAACCACAGTCTACAGATCTTTCACTTGAAAGGAAGATTCTTTTCCTAGTTCTGAAGGAAAGCATTTCTGATATGTAAGAGGGAATTCTCATTCTTAAAGGGGAGTAATAATGCCCAAATGTTTTCATCTTCACATTACTTGATAAAGGAAAAATCTAATTTTTTCTTCATTCTCTTCCCCTACCCCACAAATCACTACTCATAAGAAATAATCTCAGAAAATAAAAGGTAAGTTTTTATATTAGTTTAATCATTAATTTGGGCAATGGTTATTTAAAATTAAATATCTATGCAAAAAATTCAAATGATATTTATGGTCAAATTCCTCCCATTTAACCACTAAAAACTTACCCAAAAATTAAGTAAAATAATTTTTTCTAGAAATTTCTTTAGAGAGATTTTTTAACTGAGGAAAAACGTTATATAATATGCTTTATTATAATGGACAGTGTTGCTCTGGTCAACAGATGTTATCTGACAGGACAAATACTTGGCACAGAAATTACTAACACATTCAGAAACTAATCTTCCCTGAATCCAGCTTCGACTCAAAAGCTGGCTGTGGAATACACTGTATCAGAAAACTCACATTTCAAAAAAAAAAAAAAATGAACAGAATAGTTATCTTAGACCCATCATTGTTCAAGACGGCTCCATACATTCAAAAGTGAAAGTAATGTTTACATTTCAGGGGCCTGTCATTGATTAAAACATGTGTTGTGTTTTTCTAAATTTAGTGCTCATCTTTTTTTTTTTTTTTAAGAAGAAAGAGAGAGACAGAGAAAGCAAAAGCAGGGGAGGGGCAGAGAGAGAAAGAATTCCACCCATGCTCCACACTATCAGCATGGAGCCTAATGTGGGGCTCAAACTCACTAACCATGAGGTTAAGACCTGAGCCAAAATCAAGAGTCAGACACTTAACCAACTGAGCCACCCAAGAGCCCCTTAGTTCTCATTTATATCTCTGTCTTCATCAGAAAATTTGGTTATCTAATTATGCTGCCATTTTTTATCTTCTGCAATTGGTTTCACATTCTAAGCCCCACACTCTATCCCACTTTGACTTTTTTTTTTTTAATGTTTTATTTATTTCTAGGAGAGAGAGAGAGACAGCATGAGCAGGGGAGGGTCAGAGAAAGAGGGAGTCACAGACTGAAACAGGCTCCAGGCTCTGAGCTGGCAGTCAGCACAGAGCCCGACGCAGGGCTCGAACCCACGAACTGCGAGATCATGACCTAAGCGAAAGTCGGACGTTTAACCGACTAAGCCACCCAAGCGCCCCCCACTTTGACTTTTTTAAGCCATATTTTTAATGTTATTAAAATCAGCCAATGGTCTAATAATAAAAATGCTGTTTATGAAACAGTTATTAAACTTTCATTACAGTGGTTGTTAAAGTCTAAAAAATGTTAATAAAATACAAGTTGCTTTTAGACTGGATAGTTGCTACTTGAAAAGATTGGTTTAAATAAATACTAAGTTTTAGGGGTGCCTGGGTGCTCAGTTGGTTAAGTGGTTGACTCTTGTTTTTGACTCAGGTCATGATCTCACAGGTTATGAGTTCCAGTCTGGCCTTGGGCTCTGAGCTCACAGCACGGAGCCTGCCTCTCCCTCTCTCTACCCCTCTTCCTCTCTCTGCCCTTCCCCTATTTGTGCTCACTCTCTCTCTCAAAAAATAAGTAAATGTTTAAAAAAAATGTTTTAAGAAATTTTGAATAGTTTAAAAAGGCAATCCTTCAAAAATAATAGGAAACCAGAGTCTGTGACTCCCTCTCTCTCTGACCCTGCCCTGCTCACGCTATCGCTCTCTCTCTCCTAGAAATAAATTTTTAAAAAACATTAAAAAAATAAAAAATAAAAAAAAAATAATAGGAAACTGATTTGAGTTGTGGTATAACTGCACAGAGAAGAACAATTCCAAGTGACTTTAAATTACAGTAATTTAACTGTGTGAATATATGTGTATATATATATGTATATATATACATACATATGATAAGAAGTAATCCAAAAATTAATCCTGAAGTGTTTTTATTAATTACATTATTAATGACAGTATTTATCGTTTTGAGACTGCAGTTTGTGTGTTGTGGGCTAAATCACTGGAGTAACTATATTGGTGTTTTGATATGCAAATTTTTAGAGTGGAATAGAATATCAATCAGATTAAATAAAAATCCTGTGATGGTAACTTTGAACTGGAAGTATCAGTAGGAATTCATGATGTATTTTCTTTAAAAAAAAAAAAAAGTACTTCTTAGTTCTGTATTAAAGGCCTAGATACAATGACCACCCCATGGCAATGGACCAGGTTGTAGCTGACTACTTAAATCCTTAATAGACAATCACATTAAAAAGAAGCAGGGCTCTTTAAAGAAATAACTGTGGTAGGATATTTACCTCGTATAATACCAGAAAGCAAGGAAGCTTTCCGAAAGTATTAGGGTTGACTCAGAAAGACTCAGAAGCCCACTTGAAGAATCTCCCATATGTCAATGATTGGAAATTTGAACATTAATAAGAATGATGACTGCAATTGATTAAAGCACAGAAATTATGTTTAAATTGCTGAGTTCATAATGATACTAAAATTTTTTATTAGTCCCTTATGGAGGATGCTAGCAAGCCATATAATTGTTTTGAAAGATAGAAATAAAAAGAAAGATCCAATTATTTATTCTATCTTTCCTATATGAACTGTATCTCAGTGTAACCAAACAGTGGGTGAAAGAAGTTCCCTTTATAAAAGCAATCCCACTGATAAACAATGATAAAATTATATCCCTATTTTACAACTCCTAATGAAATAATGAATCAGTGACTTCTAACATCACAAAAACAGTCATGGGACATCTGGCTGGCTCAGTCGAAAGTGTGAGACTCTTGATCTTGGGGTGGTGAGTTCGAGCCCCATGATGGGTGTAGAGATTACTAAAAAAAATAAAAATAAACTTAAAAAATTTTTCAAATAAAAGCAAAGAAAAACAAAAGATAGATGGAGGAGGAACCTAGAGTAGAAGGAAGTTAAGACTATATTGACCAACCACAATTTGTGGACTTTCATTGGATTCTAATTCAAAGAACAAACCGAATGGGGGAAACCCCTTCAGAGGCAGTTGAAGGAATTTGGTCACTGACTAAGATAATTAGTAATACTAAAGAATTGTTACTGTTATCATCATTATTATTTTACATGGAGGCAGTGGCGGTGGAGGAAGATAAGTGAGTAGGATTATAAGTACAGGACTTGCAGAGAGTAGATAACAGGGAATAGGGGTGTGCGGCACATGAAGATTCCCTTACACCGTTCTCACTATTCTGTTTGCAATTTTCCACAAGAAAATGTTAAAAATAAAAAATTTGTACATTTAAATTGTTTTTTTAAAAGAGGAGGAAATTCTTCTTTTTGAATGGCTTCTGGTGGACATTATTGTGTCTGAATAAGATAATTAGGATTGTGGTGAATCATCCTGTGATTATGAGGAAAGTCTACCAGGGATAAAGCCAAAACATTCTTGATAGTAGAGCAGAATAATAAAACAACCTGGTACTTGACGACTGAGACATTGAATAAACCAACCTTTGGAGCAGCTTAACCTCTGCATATCTAGTTAGATAAAAATTATCTCTGGGGCGCCTGGGTGGCTTTGCCGGTTAAGCATCTGACTCTTGATCTCAGCTCAGGTCTTGATCTCAGGGTCATGAGTTTAAGCTGGTGTTGGGCTCCCACCACTGAATGTGAAGCCTACTTAAACAACAATCTACCCACTCGGCCACATGCATCCACACACACCTTCTCTTTGTTGTTTAACCCATTTTGAGTTGGTTTCTTTTATTTGTAGGAGAGGTCATCCTAAGCAAAACAGCAGAGAAGAATGCATTTTTGTGTGTATGTCGAAATTGTAAGTGTGGCACTGGATAGTTTCTGCTTTATCTACAAAATGTTTACTAGAACAGCATCCTCTAATTGTGCCGTAGGCTTTAGGATTATGAGTCTAAGCAGAGTTGATGACGAGACAAATTCAAAACAAACCCAAGGTACCATCCTGATCTGAGACTTAAACATTGTACAGCAACGACAGTCTTTATAGTTACTGTTTATTTGTACTTCTCAAATTCCAGAGGCATTAAGCCAGCAGTGTATCATCTTCCACCTAAAGACATACCTCATTTTATTATGCTTCATGGATATGGCATTTTTTATAAATTGAAGACTTGTGGCAACCCTGTATGGAGCAAGTCTATTGTGGCGTTTATTTCAACAGCATTTGCTCATTTTTGTGTGTTCTGTATCACATATTTGTAATTCTCACAATATTGCACACTTTTTCACTACTACTATATTTGTTATGGTGATCTGTGATCAGTGATTACTACTTACTGAAAGCTCAGGTGATGATTAGCATTTTTTAAGCAAGACATATTTTTTAAGCCCCAACATGGGGCTGGAACTCACAACCCTGAGATGAAGAGTCATGTGCTCTACCAACTGAGCCAGACAATGCCCCCAAGAATATTTTTATATTAGGTATGTACGGTGTTTTTTAGACATGATGCTGTTGTATGCTTAATAGACTTAATAAACATAACTTTTATGTGACTGGGAAACCAAAAAGTCCATTTGACTTGTTTTATTGCAATACTCAATTTACTGCAGTGTCTGAAACCAAACCTGTAGTATCTCTGAGGTGGGCAGTCCTCGGTGGCGCACCGTGATCGTATAGTGGTTAGTACTCTGCGTTGGTAGTATCTCTGAGGTATACTTGTATACTCCACTCTAGTTTACCACAGGTGAAAATCTCCACAATGACATTACTATAGAATTCCAGAACTAGCAGTCTTCCATCTACCGCAATGAGGTCCTTGCTGCCATCTAGTTGAAGAGTGACACAATTCCAGAATCTGGTTTTTAGTGTCTGCTTCCTAGACCACATCCAATTATCTTAGGTAGCATTACCTAGAAACAAAGCTTGAAACAGAGCAGGAATTTGGGGGCAGTTGACCTATTAGAGGAGTGCTATTGGAGAGTAGTAGGGAGGAAAGCAGGAGAGACCCGGAGAGAAAAGCTAAACAAAGATGTAATATAGACTAGACACCAGCTTCGACCTCAGCCCCCAGGGAGCTCTGGAGCATGACCTGTCCCACAGTTGGCCCCACCTTTGTAGCACTATGGCAGTCAGTCACTGGTGGCGAGCTGCCTGGGGTGAGGGTGGGGCATGTAACACTCACAGAATCTGGAGGAAATGTACTGGTCCAGGTAAGGGATCTAGGCAGAGCTGCCAGCAACATCCACCACAACACCCCAGCTTAATCCAAGGAATAGCTCAGAGCTACGACCCGGCATGATGTGTGTCACCCCTGCATCACCCTTATCCTCTTTCTGAAATCATATCTAGCTACTCTCCCTCTTTTCTACTCCACTTGAGCCACTTGGCCAATTTAGAATTCCTTGAATTCTCTTTTTTTTTTTTTAATTTATTTCTGAGAGAGAGAGAGAGAGAGACAGCATGAGCAGGGGAGGATCAGAGAGAGGGAGGATACAGAATCTGAAACAGGCCCAGGCACTGAGCTAGCTGTGAGCACAGAGCCCAGTGTGGGGCTCAACCCACCGAACCAGGAGATCATGACCTGAGCCAAAGTCGGACGCTTAACTGACTGAGCCTCCCAGGCACCCTTCAAGTTCTCTAGCATGGTCATGCTTCAGAGCCTTTGTACTTCTCAGTGCCCTCATCTGGAATGACTCTTCTTCCCCTATCCCCCCATGTCTTCATGACCAGGTCCCTTGTACATCCTTCAGGTTTTTATCACTAGACAGCTTCTTAGTAAGGCCATCTCTTGCCATCCCATCTAAAATTATCAACTTCTGGGGCGCCTAGGTGGTGTAGTCAGTTAAGTGTTGACTCTGGTCTCAGTTCAGGCCATGATCTCACAGTTCCTGAGTTTGAGCCCCACATTGAGCTCTGTGCTGACAGTGCAGAAGCCCCTTGGGGATTCTCTCTCCCCCTTCCCCACTCACTCTAAAAATAAACAAAAATAAAGTAAAATTACAACTTCCACCCCTAAACACTTATTATAATCCCTTCACTTTCACTACCTTCTTTTTAAACACCTGTCATTATCTAACATACTGTATAGTTTTCTTAGGTGTCTTTTTATTATTTGATCATATTCTAAAATTTTTTTTAATGTTTTTATTTATTTCTAGGAGAGAGAGAGAAAGACAGCGTGAGCAGGGGAGGGTCAGAGAGAGAGGGAGTCACAGACTCCAAAACAGGCTCCAGGCTCTGAGCTGGCAGTCAGCACAGAGCCCGACGCGGGGCTCAAACCCACGAACCGCGAGATCATGACCCAAGCGAAAGTCGGACGCTTAACCGACTAAGCCACCCAGGCGCCCCTATTATTTGATCATATTCTAGAATACAAGCTAGAAGGGTAGGAAGTTTTCTTCTATTTTTTTTAACTTCAACACTTAAAACTGTCTGGTAGGTTACAGGTATTCATTTAGTATTTGTTGAATACATGAATGAATAAATAAATGAATGAATGATTCCTGGCACAAAGTAGAAGTCCTCAATAAACAGTCTGAACTGGGGCACCTGAGTGACTAGTCAGTTAAGCATCTGACTTTCGATTTCAGCTCAGGTCATGATCTCATGGTCTGTGAGACTGATCCCCAAATCAGGCTCTGTGCTGACAGTACAAAGCCCTGCTTGGGATTCTTTCCCTCTCTCTCTCTGCCCCTACCCCATATGTGCGTGTGTTAGATGTCTCTCAGAATAAATAAACTTTTAAAAACTATAAAACAGCATTGTTTGAATTGAAATAAACTGAAATGAAAACCTTTGGCACAGTCCCCCATGTAGTATAGATGGGAGAATGGATATACATATTGTTATATGCATTGTTCTCCAGAGGTTATATTTTCTTTGATTGTTCATTTGATGCTATATGTTTGCATGTTGATCTTGAACCTATATTATAATATATATTTTATTATATTATATATAGTCTTTGATATTATATATTATACATTATTTATACATATAAATATTAGCAAATAAAAATAGAAGCACTAAGGATTTAGCAACTTTATTTAAATGAGTTCAAATCAAAACTCAAGAATCTAGAATCACAAACATTAAAGTAAGGTACATGTACAGCAAAACTAAAGTGAATGCAGGTAGCTCAATTGCTATGATGTAAAACTTAAATCCAAAGATGGAACTCTTTAAGCTGTTTACTGCAATGTCATACTCTGATCTCAGACAGTAGGAAACTATTCAGACATGTAAAATCTCAAATTTCTCAATCATGAAATCTATCAGTGCATGCCAAAAATCTTCAAGGCACATCAAAGTTTTCTAGAAAGGAAGCCTATTTTAAAACTAAGATTACTGAAACTCCAAAAGCACCTATCAGACACTCTATGGCCTTCTTTTTGCTGAAGTGTCACTTGGCATGAGATTAGCCTTGAGCCACAGCTGTCTCAGAACCAACAATGGCTTCCTCCTGTAAATCATCCCCAGCAGAGGATCCTGACTCAGTCGGAGGCCTCTCTTCTTCTAGTTCAGCAGTTTCACCAGAGCGCTCCTTCTCTGTTGTCACTTTATCATTACTGATGGCACCGGCTTCATCCAAAGCTGCATCCTGAACCGCTGAGGGTGTTTCAGTGCTGATTTCTGCCATTGTGCCCGGTGCTGCATTTGTAACCTCTGTTCCAGCTTCAGCACCAACTGTTTCGGTCTCGACCAGAGAGTCCTCTAAATCACCTGGATGGGCTGAGGCCTCTCTCGTGGCTGCAGCTGGAGCATCCGGAGTATCTTCTGCATCTACCTCTGGTACTTCCACAAGAGATACTTCAGGGACTTCTGAACTTGCTCTCTCAGCTTCCACATGGTTCTCTTTTTCCCCTTTAAGATTTAGCCCATGAAGCAAAATATTAATTTAAAGAACATGAGAATACAGTAGAACGCTGTGCAGTCATGTTTAAAAAATGAGAAAAATCTATATACACGGATTTGAAATGGTCCTCAAGGTAGATTGTTAAGTGAAAAAAGAGCAATGTAGATGTATGATACTATTTGTCTTAGGACAAAAGGAGGGTAAGGTATACCTAGACAGTTTTTACTTACAAGATTCTCTCTAGGAAGATACAAAGAAACTGGTATTATTGGAGATCTCTGGGAAGAGAAAATGGGGATCTGCTTTTTTATAAACCCTTTTGAACATGTTAAACTTAAAAAAGTAGGGGCGCCTGGGTGGTTCAGTCGGTTAAGCGTCTGACTTCGGCTCAAGTCATGATCTTGCAGTTTGTGGGTTCAAGCCCCGCACTGGACTCTGTGCTGACAGCTCAGAGCCTGGAACCTGTTTCAGATTCTGTGTCTCCCTCTCTCTTTCTCTGACCCTACCCTGCTTGTGCTGTCTCTCTCTCTCTCAAAAATAAATAAAACATTAAAAAATTTAAGAAAAAAACTTTAAAAAGCAATTTACATGTTATTTATCTACATACAAAGAACATGAAAATAAATAGCCAACATGTCATGTGAAATAGCATGGGAAAGCAGCCAACTTACTAGTGGGTGACTGAGCATTCACTAAGCCTCTCTCAACCTCAGTTTTATCATCTGTAAAAGGAGGATATCAATAATATCTACCTCACAGAGCTATTGTAAGGACTGATAAAAATAATGTGCATGAAAAGAGGTTTAAAACCAAAAGTGCTATGGAAATGCTGTATTCTATTATTACAATTAGCCTTCTAGCCTTCTCATGATTATATTCAATAATGTTTATTGATGGATGATATTCCATTTCTTACTATTTTCATGAGTAAACGGTTAAAATTGATTCATAAGCAGCTATTAGTTCTGTCCCTAAATAGCGATCATAGTAATTAACAATGGCATTATAATTGAGATAGAAAAAAGCATTTAGAGCAAAAGCGTAAGGCAAGAAACAGACATTAGAGTGAAAATGTCAAGTTTCTTGTCTAGTAGTTGCCCTTTTATCAACCAGGTCGACTGAGGGACTTCAGAGACATGACTGATTGAACGAGTGTCAAGTGTGCTGTAGGCAAAGATACACAGGTGACCTTACACAAAACTGAAACAAAAGTTAGTTTTAGGATTTACAAAAATAATAACGGAAATGAAAGCTTAAGTTGCTGAGAGAGACAGATACTAAAATTATTCCTGCATGAATGGAAGCCTGAGTAGGGGGAAAGTAATATTACCACACAAAGAATTCAAAGCCACTGGTCAGCAGGACAAATGTAAAACGTTTTCATTTACCTAATGCACTCATTCAAAACGTATAACAGTATTCTTTAGGTTTTGGTTGGGCTTTCCCTTTCCGAATGAACTCTTGTCCAGAGCCATTCTGTCAAGTTAGGAAAGAAACCACAAGCAAGTAGTGTTCATTGCTAGACTAAGATAATGGAAATCAGTGCCTCAAGGGAAAAAATAATAAATTCACTTTACCTTGAAGTGGATGTAACTCTGCTCTGGTTTTTTCTTTCAGATTTGTTATATGTTCCGTGTGTTTGGCTTGCTCTGATGTGACTGTTCTGTAAGTCTGAAAGTAAATGCGTGCCGAAGTTTATTCCTTGAATTCTAAGATTCATCATGCCAAGTTCAAAGGTATATGCAATTCAAATGTTTGTTTATTTTGAAACAGAGAGAGAGTGAGAGAGGATGAGTGGTAGAGGGGAGAGTCTCAAGCAGGTTCAGACCTGTCAGCACAGAGCTGACACATGGCTCAATCTCACAAACCATGAGATCATGGCCTGAGTCAAAATCAAGAGTCAGACGCATAACCAACTGGAATCACCCAAGCACCCCCAAAAGTATAGACAATTCAAAGAAGAGAAACCAATGTACACCATCTGTTAATTTGTTTCCCTTTTGGAAACTTGTTATTAAGTAGAATGCTTTAAACAGGAAAAAAACAAATGCTCCAACAAGAGTCAAATATAACAGAAAACATACACTAGATAGAAAAATAAAGACAAAGAAGAAAAAAATAAACATTTTGAGAGGCATTTATAAATATCCTCTAGCATTTATTCCAGAGAAATGGAAATTATGTGCACACAAAAATCTGCACACAAATGTTCATGGTTGCTTTATTTGTAATAGTCAAAAGCTAGAATCAGTCTGGATGGCCTACAAGTTGAATGGTTAAACAAACTGGTACTCAGCAACAATGAGGAATGAACTGTAGATACAGGTATAACAACTTGGATGACTCTCTAGGTAATTATGCTGAGTGGGGAAAAGCCAGTCTCAATGTAACATTCCTGAAATGAAAAGTTATAGAAACATGGGGTGGCTCAGTAGGTTAAGTATCCGACTTGGCTGAGGTCATGATCTCGTGGTTTGTGGGTTTGAGCTCTGCGTCAGGCTCTGTGCTGTCAGCTCAGAGCCTGGCGCCTGCTTTGGATTCTGTGTCTCCCTTTCTCTCTGCCCCCCACTCCTGCTCACGCTCTGTCTGTCTCTCAAAAGTGAATAAACAAGGGGCACCTGAGTAACTCAGTCGGTTGAGCAACCAACTTCGGCTCAGGTCACGACCTCATAGTCTGTGGGTTCGAGCCCCGCATCAGGCTTTGTGCTGTCACCTCAGAGCCTGGAGTCAGCTTGTGATTCTGTGTCTCTCTCTCTCTCTGCCCCTTCGCCACACATGCTCTGTCTCAAAAATGAATAAATGTTAAAAAAGTTTTTTTAAAAATCAAAAGTGATGGGGCGCCTGGGTGGCTTAGTCGGTTAAGTGTCCGACTTTCGCTTAGGTCATGATCTCGCAGTTCGTGGGTTCGAGCCCTGCGTCGGACTCTGTGTTGACTGCCAGCTCAGAGCCTGGAGGCTGTTTCAGTCTGTGACTCCCTCTCTCTCTGACTCTCCCCTGCTCACGCTGTCTCTCTCTCTCCTAGAAAAAAAAAAAAATCAAAAGTGAATAAGCATAAAAGCAATAAAAAAAAAAAAGTTCTAGAAACAGAGAACAGATTAGTAGTTGCCAGGGCCAGGAAGAAGGAAGGGGAGGGCAAAAGAAAGTGCTACACAAGGGATCCTGTATATCTTGACCATGGTGGTGAATACATGAATCTACGCATGTCACAGAATAGCCGAGAAGTTAATACCCACACATACATACATACACATGCATGTAAAAGTGGTGAAATCTGAATAAAGTCAATGGATATTATTAATGTCCACTTCCTGGTTGTGATATTATATTATAGCTATGAAAGATATTAATTGGGGCACCTGGGTGGCTTAGTCAGTTAAGCATCTGACTTCAGTTCTGGTCATGATCCCACGGTTCGTGGGTTTGAGCACCATGTTGGGCTCTGTGCTGACAGCTAGCTCAAAGCCTGGAGCCTGTTTCAGATTCTGTATCTCCTTCTGTATCTGAAACTCCCCTGCTCACACACACTCTCTCTCTCTCTCTCTCTCAGAAATAAATAAAACATTAAGAAAAGAAAGATATTAATCACCAGGGGACATGAGGCAACGACCATATTAGATCTCTCTCTGATTGCTCTTATAACTGCATGTGAAACTCAATCATCTCCCAATAAAAAGTTTTTAAAAAATCTTCCAAAATGGCATATTTGAAGACCCTAATGAATTTCCTTAAATAAACTAGGGTTATTCCTTATAAGCAGCACTATGACCTAACGTGTTATGTGAGAAAAAGAATTAGGAACAAAGGTATCTTAATCATCGATACAACATGCAGGCTTCCCTTCATTTCATATTCAAGTAGTCATCTCTGACCTTTCTCATATTAGCCGACGATTTTTTTAAAGATGAAAATCTCACTAGTTAAATAATATTGTTTATATTATCTCAAATTTTAAAAAGTGTAGGTAGTGATTTATCACGTAATGGTAGGACTACAGATTTATAAATTTGTACATTTATTTATAGTATTCTCTAAATTTTTAATAGTCATAAACGAAGCATCTTATTAAAAATTGTACTCGGTTGAGCGTCTTACTTTGGCTCAGGTCACGATCTCACAGTTCGTGGGTTCAAGTCCCATGTTAGGCTCTGTGCTGACAGTTTAGAGCCTGTAGCCTGCTTCAGAATCTGTGTCTCCCTCTCTTTCTGCCCCTCCCCTGCTCACGCTCTCTTTCAAAAATAAACATTAAACAAAATTTTTTAATTGTATTTTGCAAATTACACACCATTTTCAGGACTTTAAAATTGGACTACAAAAATGGAAAATCTATAACTCAAGAAGGAAATGATACCAAAATGGCCCTAACAAGCCCCATAGAGTTTGGTGAGTTCAAACTGGAATCATCTGGGTTTGAAACCTGCAGAGCAAACAGTCAGCAGGAATGCTGGTCACTATTTCCAATTAAAAGCAGGGAATACTTTCCTAGTAGAGTGGGAGCTCCTGACCACTTATAAAACCACTATGCTGAGTCAGTACCCTTCATTCTCAGTTCTCAGTACCCTAAAGCTGAGCCTGTGCAGAAGTTCACATCCCTGAAATGACCAGCAGCAACATCCCAGGGAACATTAGCCTAAAACACAAGAAAAAAAAAAGAAAAAAGACTAGTTTAGGCTGAATCAAAGAGATGATGATATGAGAATGATTCATACTCATGTATGAATCTAGCTTTTCCAGATCTAACACAGTGAAACACAGAGTAAAAGAAAGGCCTATTGGAAGAGGCCTTTGGAAAGCCTCAAATCTAGACTTTGAAAGTTATTTCCAAATTATATTATATATTAAATGTAAGCATTTAAAATATCCCACAAATACCTCAGACCCTCAAAAACCTGAAGTGACTGGGGCCTCTCTCAGATTCCAAGTGGCCCTCGTAATAAGAGATTTTACTTGGAAATAAAAAACTAGCTACAGAGCAACTTTGGATTCAATTCAGATCAATCTAACATAGAAGTTGTTTTAGTACAGGACAAAGAAGGGAAGGGGGGACCTGCATACACGTTTTCAAGTGCCTCACATTCTGTATTTCCTTCTGACAACAGCCTAAGATTCTTGGGAGGTAAGGCTTCCAATATTCCAGAGTAAAACCACATATTCTTGGGGCACCTGGGTGGGTGGCTCAGTCAGTTAAATGTCCAACTCCTGACTTCGGCTCAGGTCATGATCTAACAGTTCATGAGTTCAAGCCCTGCATGGAGCTCTGTGCTGACAGTGTGAAGCCTGCTTGGGAAACTCTCTGCCCCTCCCCCACTTGTGCTCACACTCCCTCACATTCTCTAAATAAACTTAAAAAAAAATTTTAAGCTATTAAAAAGGGGGCGCCTGGGTGGCTCAGTCAGTTAAACGTCCACTTCAGCTCAGGTTGTAATCTCGCAGCTCCTGAGGTGGAGCCCCGCATGCTGTCAGTCTGTTAGTGCAGAGCCCACTTTGGATTCTCTGTCCCTCCCTCTGTGCACCACCCCAACTTATGCTCTCCCAAAAATAAATAAATAAATAAATAAATACAATTGTTTTAATTATTAAAAAAAACAAACACATATTGTTCGAAGTGGAAAGAGAGTTGGAGATCATCACCTTGTCCAACTTCCTCTCCCATTGTGAGAGAACAAGGCCAGACTGGGCTCGCAGGAACAGTCTGCTTATAACCTTCCAGTGTTAAGACTGCTTTTGCAAAGAAAGATTTAGTGGACTGGAGAGGTTCGCGTCTGGCACTAATAAATATAACCATGGGTAGAGTGAGCTCCAAATGAAATTCCATCTTCCAGCTTCTCACATAATCACATGGCCTAGTTCAATCTTTGTTTCTCCAGTGGCCTACATCCAATGATAGTAGCCCTGGGCAGTGAATTCAACATTCAGCAGTAGAGACAGTGGAAGGAAAGGAATCTGGGTCTGAGTGAAAGCTGAGAGATCAGCAGAGGACAATAATATAATAAGTGACATGTTTGTAAGTTTCCTGGTTTCTTGAGGCTCTCAAAATTCTGAAGATTAGAATAAGTTCATTTAGTTATTGAGAGAGAGAAAGGGAGAGAGAGAGAGAGAGAGAGAGAGAATCTCAAGCAGACTCCAAAACGTCAGTGTGGAGCCTAACACAGGGCTGAAGCTCACAAACCATGAGATCCTGACCTGAACTGAAATCAAGAATCAGACTGAGCCACCCAGGCACCACCACCTGGAATTAAAAAAAATTTTTTTTATGTTTTATTTATTTCCGAGAGAGAGAGAGAGAGAGAGAGGGCATGAACAGGGGAGGGTCAGAGAGAGGGAGATACAGAATCTGAAACAGGCTCCACGCTCTGAGCTAGCTGTCAGCACAGAGCCCATCGCTGGGCTCAAACCCATGAACCGTAAGATCATGACCTGAACCGAAGTCAGATGCTTAACTGACTAAGCCACCCAGGCGCCCCTGGAATTTTTAAAAAATGTATGAATATGGGACACTTGGATGATCAGGTCATGATCTCAAGGTTCTTAGGTTCGAGCCCCACATTGGGGGTCTGTGCTGACAGTTCAGAGCCTGGAGCCTGCTTCAGATTCTGCATCTTCCTCTCTCTCGGCCCCTCCCCTGCTCACACTTCTCTTTCTCTGCCTCTCAAAAATAAATAAATGTAAAAAAAATTTACTAAAAAATGTATGAATAAATATATTTTTAAAAATAATGAAAATGTATAAAGTTATATAAAACTAATAAAAACTATGGAGACAGTAAAAAAGATTGGGGCAGGAAAGGATGAACAAGTGAACACAGGAAATGTTTAGGGCAGTGAAACTACTCTGTATGATACTATAGTGGTAGATACATATCATGATACATTTGTCCAAGTCCATAGAATATAGAATACCAGAGAGAACCCTAATATACACAAAACACTTTAGTTAATAATAATGTTTTGATATTGACTCAGCAGTTGTAATGAAGGTACCACATTAATGTGAGACTGTTGATGGGGAGAGGGCTGGAAGAAAGTATGAGAACTTTGTACTTTCTGTTTATTTTCCTGTGAACCTAAAATGTTCTAAAAAATACTTTATTTTTTTAAGTTAATCTTTCAAACCAGTTTTTGTTAAATGTTAACAATAGTACCTACCTTACAGAATCACTAATTACTAAATAAGCCTTGAGTCTGTCATACGTAAACACTCAAATATCATTTCTTATTATTAGTATTTATAATAACATCATTTGTACTGAAAGTCACCTATACTTGGCAGTATTAAGAAATGGTGATTTTATACTTTAAAAAAATCTTAATAATCTTGTATGTATATTTAATGAATTCTGTATCCTGAACTTGACAACGCTTTGAATTTTACCACAGGTTGTAAAATATATGAATTCCTGAATATTTTGGTTATTTAAATACTTACATAATATCCACCAGCACTGACTGTGACACCGACAACCAGATAATAGATCATATTTGATCCAGATGATCCAGGCAATTTGTTAGATGACATCAAGCGAAGAGATGCTAGGAAAACAAGTTTAAACACAGTTAGCTCCACCAGTTAAGCAAAACTGTTTAAAATAATTGTATCTTTAAAAAAATCTTCCTTTTCAGTGACCTTAGAATCTACTAACATCAAGTGATTTTAGCTTAAGGGAATACAGTATTACAAGGTAGGGTAATAATTCCATTTGACATTTTCCCAATCTAATTTGATTAAGTACTTATGAAACCTGTCAGCTTTATGCTTAGCATCGTGCTTTTCTTGGAAGGAGTGCAGGCGTGGGTAAGGAGAAGTGACAAAGGCACTGAACAATTTTTTTTTAATATTTTTATTTATTTCTAGGAGAGAGAGAGAGAGAGACAGCATGAGCAGGGGAGAGTCAGAGAGAGAGGGAGTCACAGAATCCGAAACAGGCTCCAGGCTCAGGGCTCCGAGCTGGCAGTCAGCACAGAGCCCGATGCGGGGCTCGAACCCACGAACCGCGAGATCATGACCTAAGCGAAAGTCGGACGCTTAACCGACTAAGCCACCCAGGCGCCCCGACAGCAGATGAATTTCTTTTGCATCTTGTTTGACTGTTAAAATTGTTCAGTGTTGGGGAGCCTGGGTGGCTTAGTCGGTTAAGCGTCCGACTTTCGCTTAGGTCATGATCTCGCGGTTCGTGGGTTCGAGCCCCGCATCGGGCTCTGTGCTGACTGCCAGCTCGGAGCCCTGAGCCTGGAGCCTGTTTCGGATTCTGTGACTCCCTCTCTCTCTGACTCTCCCCTGCTCATGCTGTCTCTCTCTCTCTCCTAGAAATAAATAAAACATTAAAAAAAAAAAAAAAGAAAGAAAGAGAAATTCATCTTCTGTATATACTCTAACACAGGATTCATTGGAAAAGATCATTTTTCGGAAAAAGTGAATTAAATATATTTGTACATAAAATTGACATGCTAAATAAAACATGTTGAAATCCAACACATTTCTATGAATCTGTAATACAAATGTATAGGTGGGAAAAAAATCTTTATTTTTCCAACACAAAGCCTTTAAAGATGGGCAGATAGAAGCTTTTTAAGACAAATGTTGCCAAAAGGTCATGTTTGAAACAGAACTACAATTCTGTACAAATTAACAGAAATAGATAAAAGTACTGTATTATTTTGTTTAAAAATATTTACTCGGTAGTACTAAAACTTGTATATGTCATATGCTCTAGAACTAATATGTTTACAATAGGGGCGCTTGAGTGGCTCAGTTGGTTAACTGTCCAACTTCCGGTCAGGTCATGATCTTGCAGTCTGTGAATTTGAGCCCCACATCGGGGTCTGTGCTGAGAGCCCAGAGCCTGGAGCCTATCTTCGGATTCTGTGTCTCCATCTTTCTCTGCCCGTCCCCTGCTCACACTCTGTCTCTCTCAAAAAGAAATAAACATTTAAAAAGTCTTTTTTTTAAATGTTTTATTTATTTCTAGGAGAGAGAGAGAGACAGCGTGAGCAGGGGAGGGTCAGAGAGAGAGGGAGTCACAGACTCTGAAACAGGCTCCAGGCTCCGAGCTGGCAGTCAGCACAGAGCCCGATGTGGGGCTCAAACCCACGAACCCCCGAGATCATGACCTAAGTGAAAGTCGGACGCTTAACCGACTAAGCCACCCAGGTGCCCCTAAACATTTAAAAAGCTTTTTAATGTTTGTAATAGATTCAAAGCTAGAAAGAGCTTAAAGTTCATATAGCTCAAATTCTTTAAAGGTAAAAAAGTAGAGACATGTATTCATTCAACAAATACAGTTGAGTACCTCCTATGTGTTTGGCTTTGTTAGCATTGTTAACGATATAACTGTGAACAAGCTATACAAGGTCTCTGGCCTCAAGCAGCTCACAGTGTAGAAGGAGGGAACAAATGTACAGACAAATAAATGCCGACAAATAACTGGGACACAATATGACAACTGCTAGAACAGACGTAAGTAGAAGTTGCAACCACAGCATAGGAACACTCAGTGAAAAACCTCAGCTAGGTGGCTCAAGGCAGCTATCACAATTGAAGAGACATGGCCTGGGCTTTGAAGGAAAGTAGAGGAGATTGTCAGGTAAATAAGGGAAGAGAAAATTGCACTGGAGGCAGAAGGCATAGCACGGGAGCCAAAGCAGGAGAGTTCTGTGACTGGGAAAGTGCAAAGTAATTGGAAGTGGCCTCAAGTAATTAGAAGTGGCCTGACACAGAGTAAGGGTGTGAGGACTAGTAAGAAGTTTTGATTTGCAGAGGGCAAGTCTTAAGACATTGATTATAAACTTTTGTAGTAGCAATATTGGTAAGATTTCGTCTGCGTAGTTTTAGTTTAGATATAAATGGAAAAAAAATATTTTTTCCACACAAATGTACCTAAAAAGAGGCTATCATAAGAAGTTATGGCTTTGACTTGTACTGGGGCTTTTGTTGGTTTAAACAAACATATGTTATTAAGTAGGGGATATATAGCTTCTATAGTTGACAACCAGACAGACATACTAAAAAGATTAGGGACGCATGGCTGGTTCAGTTGGAAGAGCATGCAACTCTTGATCTCAGGGTGGTGAA